>OY997592.1:63958744-64558744 GCA_963921825.1 Erodium maritimum | reverse complement strand
GACTGGAAAGGGTATCAAAGGTTCTGATCGCCATTCTTCTAAAGCCAAGGAGGGACGCAACACCAAGTCGGTTTCTATAGCTATACGTCCTAGCACCGATGGTTTGGAGAAAGAGGAAGGCCTAGTCAAGGAGAAGGTAGGCTTTGTACATGAGCAGAGGTCGAAGAAAGGAGACTCTGTTCAGGATGCAAAAAACAGAGCACCTCAAGCGTGTGCTACAGAGACGACGATTGGGGATTCGCAGGCCGTAGTGGTTGAGACTCAGACGATACCAAATGAGATTTTCATTTGTAATTTACCTTACGCAACGAAGGAGGATTCGGTTCTTAAAACCTTTGGGCCATTTGGTGAGATATCGTCATGTTCTGTTCCGAGTCGTGCAAACGGGGGAGGTAAGTTCTATGGTTTTGTAACCTTCGTGTCACCAGCAGCTGCAGTTATGGCAGTTCAAACTTACAATGGCTTTAAGTTGAATGGACATGTCTTGTTTGTTGCTCTGGCGCGTCCTCGTTCGACAATGGGTGTTCGTTTTAAGAATCAGAAGTTTACTCCGGCTCAGGTTCTGCTCGGAAAACACAAAAATCTGGCAGGCTCCGACGATCTGTTGATGGAGGTCGTTATTCCGAATACGATACCGGCCATTGATGAATCTTTCTTGATTCGTTTGACCCAGGAATCACGGCATTACGATTTTCGAATACCCCTAATTTCGAGGGATTTTGTCTCACGAGATTTGGCTAATCCTGGTAAGCTCGACGTCGATCCGCGTCGTGATGAAGAAGAAAGCCAAAACGCAGGTGAAGAGTTCGTTTCGGGCAAGGCTGCAAGTGACGCTGACCCTAATTGGGCTGCGGATGATGCCCAAATGATTGTTGAGGCCTGTTGCTCTGATCTGCTCCTGTTGGGCTCAGTGTCTCAAGCCCAGTCGCACTAAACTCCGAGTACTCACGGAAAAGGTCGCGTTGGGGAAGACGCTGTAAACACAGAGCAAGTCGGCGTGCAGGACTTACTTCCTACTTGAGCCGTGACTGAAGCCCAAACGGTAGTTTCTGGTCCAGCTGTTGTAGCTTCTTCTGATGAGCTGGACCTGTCTCAGGATGGCCCAATCTCGTTCTCAGGCCCTCATTCCCAGCCGCATGAAGCCCTCTCCCCATCAGATTTGGGTGATGGGACTTAGCTTGACGGTGTCATTGAAATTTCTGATTTTGTTGGGGATCATCAGAGCAGCCCGTGGAAGGATATTCTCCTAAAATCTCCGACACCAATCACCGAACCTGTTCAACCAAGAAAGAGTGGCCGCCCAAAGAAGGGACAGCTCAAAAAACCCGCTCCTCCAGTTGTTATCTATCAGACAAGAGCTACAAATAATTCTGATAAAGGAGGTAATTCGGGCAATTTTGTGATCGACATTGCTAAGAAGAATAGTTCGGGTGAGTGACACTTTAGCAAGAAAATCGAAAAAAAGCCTATTGCCTTGGCTCCTTTGTTACTAAAAAATTCTAAGTTGTCTGAGGAGGCCACTGAGGATTTTGAGACTGAAGATTGTCCTGATCCGAGCGCGATTGCACCCATTTCGGTCTCTAACCGGTTTACCGGCTTGACTTAGTGGGGCAATTTTCTTGTTACTTTCTGGATTGTTTCGTGTATTTTGTTTACTTTTTGTATTGCTCTTGTAGCGGTATTGGTCTGAAGAAAATATCCTTTTTGGGATTGTTTTCTTTTCTTTGTTCTACAACATTGTAGAACATTTACTTAATAAATTTTCGCTTATAAAAAAAACAAGACAAAAAATAATCATTATGCTATAATTAACGACTTATCATTAATAATAACATTTAATAATAAATATAAGGGAAATTTTCACTTTAACACTCTGCCAAACATTTAATTTCATTTTGATACCCTAGCATAAAGTTTTAACACTTTCATACGCTAACCAAACTTTTAATTTGACTTTCATACCCAGCCGTTAGATTCTGTTAACTTTCCATCCAAAATAGGTAAAATGTCCAAAAATACCCCTAACTATTACTCAAATTTTCGAACTCATGTCATTGGTTCAGAACTTGAAAATTAGTGAAATGACAATAATACCCTTCATTGTTAGGGTGTTAAAATGAAAATTTCACTATTTTAAAAATAAAATCAATTTTTTTTTATAAATCTAGTTTTTTTTATGAAAATTATTTTTATTTTTCGAAAATTCAGTTTTTTTGTGTTTAATTTTCACCTCAATACCCTAACTATTAATTTTTTTCACCCCAATACCCTAACTATGTTTAGTGGCACCTCAAGACATTTTTTTGTCACTTTGATACCCGCCGTCAATTTGTCATCCATTTTTTTTGATGAAAACACTTAAAAAGTCCATAATACCACTCACTAACAATCAAAATTTTAAAAGCATGACATTGGTTTTCAAATTTTCTTTAAAGAATTAGTTTTTAATGTCACAAAAATGCATTATAGGGTAGTGAGGTGCCACAAAAAATGCATTCTAGGGTAGTGAAGTGCCACAAAAATGCATTCTAGTGTAGTGAGGTGCCACAAAAAATAATTAGGGTATTGAGGTGAAAAAAAGGCATTCTAGGGTATTGAGGTGCCACTAAAAATAGTTGGGGTATTGAGGTGAAAAAAATTAATAGTTAGGGTATTGAGGTGAAGATTACCTTTTTTTTATAAATTCAGTTTTTATTTATGAGAGAGAAGAAGCACGGGAGAGGAAGAGGGTAGAAAAATAAAAAATAATAATAATAAAATAATAATTAAATTATAAAAACTGGTTTTATGTATTTTTTTTTAAAAATGATTTTTATGTATTTTTTAAATTAAAATCTGAAATTTTGAAAATAAAAATAACTTTCATAAATAAAAACTGAATTTATAAAAAATAAATTGAATTTTCGAAAATTAAAAATAATTTTCATAAAAAAACTGATTTTATTTTTAAAATAGTGAAATTTTCATTTTAATACCATAACAATGAACGGTATTATTGTCATTTCACTTATTTTCAAGTTTTGAACCAATGGCATGAGTTTGAAAATTTGAATAATAGTTAGGGATATTTTGGACAATTTACCTATTTTGGATGGAAAGTTAACCGAATCTAATGGTTGGGTATGAAAGTTAAATTAAAAGTTTAGTTAGGATATGAAAGTGTTAAAAATTTATGTCAGGGTATCAAAATGAAATTAAATGTTTGACAATGTGAAAATGAAAATTTTCAATAGAAATATCATAGTGAGTTAAAGTATGGTTTGATCTGTTAGGGGTGACATGATTGTTTATAAAAGAAATGGAATAAAGCCACCGGATGGTCATCAAAACGCAGTCGAGGAAAAATATGTACGAAGTCGAAGGGGTGAGTTTTGGATCAACAATTACCCCCTCAACACCTCCCAAACCAGACATTGTGCTTCAGGGAAGCATTCACAAGCCTACCAAGGCATAATCGTCAATTAAGGTTTCGGCTAGTCAATTAAAATTCATATCAAGTATCGAGACACGTCAATCTTTGACCTTTCTTGATCGTGACAGACTCTAGTATCATTGAAAGGTCTAAAAGGAGGCGAATAGTCGATTGCAAAATACGACGGATTAGACAACAGTTGAAGTTGCAACACAAGGAGACACCAAGGGGGAGTCAACGTTTACTTGTAATTACCTTCTCCATTTCTAGAATGTTGAATCTCACTATGATGTTAGTGAAAGACACCAAGGGGGAGTCAACGTTTACTTGTAATTACCTTCTCCATTTCTAGAATGTTGAATCTCACTATGATGTTAGTGAAAGACACCAAGGGGGAGTCAACGCTTACTTCTTCTCCATTTCTCATGGAGTATGTTAGGTGGTTAGTATAAAACGAAAATCAGATATAAATATACAATAAGAATTGCAAAACAATTTATCGAAACGTTGGTAAATAGGAAAGGGGTTTGAACGAGACGTGGTAGTCCATTTTCCTTAAAACTCTTGGCAGTCCTGTAATGACAGCGGTCTTCCAGGATACAACATCTAACGTCGACGAACACGACTCCGATTGGTCCGTCACCAAAACCGTAAAAGAGAGTTTGAGAGAAAAAGTTATATATGAGAGATGAAATGATTTCAGAATTTGGTGTATTTAAAACCCAAGAATTGATGTGTATTTTATAACCCAAAACAAGAAAGTAAAATAGGGAAATCATAGGTTGACACTCCCATGATCTTTCTAAGAGTTGGGTGGAAGACAACTCAAAAATAGAAACACAGCAAGTTTTTAAGCTAAAATTAGTTTTCGACTAATTTTAATAATTTTTTCAATAAAGACTCACATTTTCATAAATATTTCCAACAGTATATTCCTATGGTGACAAACATTGTATGGGAGGCCTCTCAACTCAATCTATATCTACTAATGCATGTGTTTTAACCGCTAGATGTGGTTTCCTACGATTTAGAAGTGTCAACGTGTGTTTTGAAACCGTAACCACGTACGTTTTTACCTAAACCGTAACCACGTACGTTTTAATGAGAGACATGACATGCTTGATTCTTTTTTAGGGAAATTGGAATTGATCATGGTGGGTTTCAGTGCGGATCTGTCCACAACTGCACCTAGTAAACCCATATTTATGTCACACTTCTAAATTCATAGAAAGATGAATATTTTCATGAGAAAGATGAACATGGGAATAAATGTTTAGAAACCAGCACTAACAAGAACATTAAAGAATCTACATTATAGAAACCAGCACTAACAAGAACATTAAAGAATCTACATTATAGAAAGTAGCCATGAGTGCAACTGTTCAGAGAAATCACAAATTCATAAGAGACTAACACTAACAAAAAACAATAGCCCAACATAAGAGCTAACCCAGTGCTCCTCATTTAGTGATGGCTAGACTATTCTCACTACAGTGCCCGTTCTGTTGTCAGTAGGAAAGTGTTCAAATTCACCTGCTAGGTTCATCCTGAATTTGATTTCTGTTACTTCATAGCACTTATTCCAATTGATCCTTGGGAGGAACCCTACAATCCTCTTCACTTCCTCACACAGAGTTTCAATGTACCATAACCTAGAACCACTTCCATTCAGAAATGCATTCAACCGATCTAAAACTTCAACCGCTTTTCTTCCAGCCAACTCGAAATAGGTCTCACACGTAAATAACCCATCCAGCACCATGCCATGTTTAATAAACTGATCCTTCCAGAATTTTTCAGAACTATGCCACATAGAAATACCCCAAGCATCAACGAAAGTGTTAATTAGAACTTGCCTCACCCTTTCGCTCGGCCTCACGTAAGGAGGGTAAACACAAGCTACAGAAGAATCGTTTTTGTACAACCATAGTGCATCCCGACTCAGACCAACTGAAATGAACTCATTTGAATTTGTAGTCGATTGCCGTAGGGCTCTGAGATTATGACCAAGCAGGTAAGGAAGTCTCGGATGTGCTGCTTTGTTGACAAGTTTTGTGACGGACAAAACCAATTCCAGCTTTTCTATCTGATATCCGTGCCTCACCTCCAACTCATCTCTGATCGGACCTCCAGGAGCTCCTCCTGCTCCTCCCGGAACACCTGAGCCTGTTCCTCCTCCCCCTGAGCCTGTTCCTCCTCCCGGCAACCCTGAGCCTGTTCCTCCTCTCTGCAACCCTGCAACCCTGAGCCTGTTCCTCCTCCCTGCAACCCTGAGCCCCTGAGCCTGTTCCTCCTCCAGTCACCCCGGAACTTGTTTCTCCCAGACCTGGTACGTTATGGCCGCTCGAAGGACCACCAGAAGCTACTCGCTTCAACCGAGAGGAGCTACTCGCCGCCTCCGCCGTCGCCGCATCTGCCTCCGCCGCCTTCGCCGTTGCCGCATCTGCCTCCGCCTTCCTCTTTCTTGAGAGGGTGGGCAGGATGGGGCTCTGGGTATCGGCTGTTTCACTCTTCACCTTAGACCAGCTTCTGGTCATCACAGAGTAGGAGAGACTCCGGGACACCTGGTGGGTCTTCGTCTCGTCGTCTTCATCTTTGGCTTGATTTCCGATCATCACATTTCGGCGACGGCGAGTAACCTTCGCCGCAGCCGTCGGCGCCTCTTGGACTTTCCTCTTCCTTGAGTCCTGGCATTTCCACTACGACGAGTAACCCTCGCCGTCCTCGGCTCCGGCTGCCTTTTTGGTGCCATGAAACCCTAAATTCTTGAGAGAGGAAGACAGCTAGAGAGACGAGATGGTTAGAAAAGACGTCTAAAAGGTGCTTTTCAGTTTTATTCAGTTTTTTTTAATTATTTTTTTTTCCCGAAACTTGCTGAGCAAGACCTGTTACCCTGCGACGCACCTATGACAGGAACAATCCAGAACCATCCAGAATGAACAGATGGGCCAAGCAAAGCCCACCATGGGATTTACGTCTTGTTGACGAAGGCCTGCGACCCAGAAATCTTTGGTTTGGGGAAAAGGCATGCAATCTCACGATGTGACTGGACAAAAAGCAATCACGTGTTCTACGAACGGTTAACCAGTATCACAAATAATAGACCAGAATGTCTATTGTCGATTAATTTTCGGTCCAACTCTTCTAAAATTTGTTGATTGTCCGGTGGGTTTAGACCTTCTCACGGTAGGATTAAGTGGAATCGGTTTAACCTCGACCTGTTTAGACTATAAATATAGAAATGTAAAGTCTAATTCGATTTGATTCGGTAGGTTGTTCTTTAAGGTGTTACCGTGGGACGAGACCGATTCGATCTATTGACTCTATTCCAAGTTTAATGTGCTATAAAAATATATAAAATAATATAGAAAATAATTGTTATTATTTCTGAGAAAACAATGACCGCATTACAACGACGACCCGAAAAACATAATACCCTAGAACATAGAAAAAGGACCTCATAGCGGACAAGCCCCGAGCAACCCAACCGGGAAAAAAACTAGAGGTTTGGCACCTGTGGATCTGACGACATTTCGGGCATTCTCAAATAGTCGCCCACCCCTCATGCTTGTTGAATGGGAGGACGACATTCCGGGTATAAACCCGGTTGGCCTTGAGGAGCACCTTGGTATCGGTGGCGGTTGGGCTGAGCTCATGTCGGGTTTGCAAGAACGCTACCTTGAATTGTTGTACCCGGAGATTGGTCTTCTGCCAGTGGTCCTTTAGTTGCTTCTCGAACCGTGTAAAGATCGTGCCAGTACTCTCGTGTGACACTCCCGTGTATCATCCACACCACCACAAAGCCTCATCTCCTCAACGTCGATCCACAAAGGTACCATGGATTCGGTGGTGTAAACTGGAGTGTTGTCGAATATGTTTTGGTGATAGGGTTAAAGAGTATATGTGGAGACCGATTCTCCATATGGGTTTGTTTAAATAAGGGAGCATAATCGCTTAGGGTTTCATATTCAAAGTCAAAAAAATCGGTCCAAAGTTTATCTTGGCATAATCGGTTGGAGTAATTATGAGGGCAGATTCGGGACATGTGACCAAGGGGTAGAATCGGTCAAACGTTAAATAGCATATATTAAAGGATGAAATACTTTTTGGTACCCTTATGTTCAGTCCATGAGCGATTTGGTAGCCTTATGATTTTTTATTCCAATTTGGTACCTTTATGTTCGGTCCACGGACGATTTGAGCCGTTGAGGTTTAAAAACTAACGGAATTATGTGGATTGACTGTTTTTCCTTTTGTCAACTTAGTTGACTTTTGATTTAATAATAACTCATTCTTATTTACAGGTCGAACAAGAAATTGGAAAATTTCCAAATAGAACCCAGATTTACAGATCGTGTCACGCCCCAAATCCAGTTTTGACCGAACTCGAGATGTGAGCTAAAATATGATAATAAATAAAAGCGACTTTAAACGAAATAAATCTCCAATAATAGTTTAAACCGATAGCAAGATTCAAGCTCGAAAACCAAGTAATAAAAAGTTTCATACAAAAAGGAAGTACGTCACTAGACAACCCAAAAACAAGGACTCTCGCCAGGCTTCCCAGCTCTGAGACGTCCACTAAACCCACTCATGATCGAAACCTGTAAAACAGTAACGAAGGGGGTGAGCTTTCGCTCAGTAGGAAAAAAGTAGTTAAGGGGATGAGCTATCCGCTCACCACCACGAGTAACCGTCCAATTATGGCATACTAGTAAAGCACAATAACTAACGAACCGAACAGTAATCACAATCACAACCATAATCATCCTCACTTAACCATACCTCGCGTGATCACATCACTTACCCAATCACCACACTACGCATGTGAAATCAACCCTGCTCAACCATTATCAATTTCTCAACGTTCACACCCAACCCACATTTCAGAGAATCACCGAGTAAATACACACCGTAAGACAAAGCAATCACACATCGATAAGGGCGCACATCAATAGGGAGCACACATCGATAACCCATTTTACCGACACTTAGTCAGAAAGCAGGCGCACCTTATCACGGAACCCGAGCACATTTTACCGTCTCCTATTCGGAAGGCAGGCGCACCTTATCACATAACCTGAGCACATTTTTACCGACACCTAGTCGGAAGGCAGGCGTACCTTATCACATAACCTGAGCACATTTTTACTGACACCTAGTCGGAAGGCAGGCGTACCTTATCACATAACCTTATCATCGGGTACACGTCATACCAACATATCATGTCAAACATATCAAACCGGGACACACAACATTGGTCTATCAATCACCCGATCATATCACAAGACAATAATTCAACGCCGAAACACACCACAGACTAATCATGACCAATTTATTACTCACACTAACATTCACCACGTTCTCATTGCATATCATGATCCTTAGTTTAACACCAGACATACCATATATCAAACATGACAAGCTGCTAATCACAACAACACAATCAACACCCAATCCTACGAGCCCAACCAGGGACCCACATGTGATACTACAGCACAACAATTCCCACACCTACGGCACGACCTGGCCGCAAGTGGTTCCATCTTTATATGATTAGGCTAGTTATTCACATCCTACATGTGATTCTATATTATACCGAGAATTCACAACCTATATGCATACTAGCAACTTTCCGCAATTAAACCGGTATTCGCTAGTTTTCCCTACCTCAACAGCTATCCAAACGCAAGAAATCAACGAGTCACCTAGTAGCCTCCTCCGCCGTGCTCGGGACCAACGTCTAAGATCATAAATCAATACGAGAATTAATACTAATTCAAGTGTGGTTTAAACAGAGAAAAACCCAAACTAACCCCCAATTGCTCAACTTGTCAAAATAGGCCCGGAAGGCCCATTTTGCCCGGAATAAGGAAAACGTCCCTCGGGCTCCAAAAATTCCCCTTTTCGTTTCTATCATTCCTAATTAAATTTACTTGCTCCAACGCACTTGACGGAATCAAATTCCGATGTCCGAGCGTTCTAATTTCACAATTAAAGTTTCTAATTATTGCGTTTCCCGAAATTTCACGAATCACTTCCATAGTTCGTTCCGGGCGTGAAATTATCGACCCGGGGTTCATCCAAGACCACCCGGACATGACGCAACCGTTTCCCGGCCGAGTGGGCCCCACGACCACACATGGGTCGTGGATGGCCGGACCGGACCGGGCCGGTCACGGTTTCGTGCCTCCCTCCGACCATGGCCGGTCATTCCCCTCCCCGGTGACCGGACTCCGGTGACCGTCCGGAGCTCCGACGAACCTCCGGTCGCCGGAAAAATCCCCCGTTTCTCCAAAAAGTTCCTAACAAGTTCTAGATTCTCCAAGACTTCATTGTTAAGTCTTAAAACCTCAAAATTAACCTCAACAACTCCAAAACTTCAAACCCAAAGTGGGTTCATCCAAATAATAACAAACTCAAATGATTTCCAACTAACTCTTCCACTTTCTCTACAAAATCATCTATTTAACCATCAAACCCCCAAACTCATAACACCCAAGTCATGTTCAAGCAATTTCTACCAAACCCACAACTAGAAATTTAACAAAAGGGAAGTTAAGTGTTTGAATACCTTAGAGAATAGGTAGATGATGAAGAAAATGGAAGAAAAAAAGGAGGTTTTGGGGTAGAAAACAAGTGAAAGGAGACACTTTTCTTCTCTTCTTCTTCTTCAAGCTATGTAGGCTTCACACCCTCTCACTCTCTCTCTCTCTAAAGTTTCGGCCAAGGTGAAGGAATTGTGCTGAATTGTTGCCCCATGTGGTCTTATCCTAAAGGTAGAAATGTTCTTTTCGTCATTTAGCCCCCCTCTCTCTCTTGTCCACAAGTGGGGACCAAATGGTCTTTTCTCATCTTTTTCTTCCCCTCCAAGTTATCATGGACATGTGTCCATGTAGGGTCCACCTCTACCCAAAAAATCTCAGCTCAAAATAAATTAATTCGTTAAGACCCCTAATTCGACCTAGTTTGACCCGTGTTTGACTTTTTCGCAAAAATACATATTTGGAAGGAAACGACCCAACTAAGCTAGCCGTAACAACGGCTAAGCTTTTTGGGTCCCGAAAAGGTCCCGAATGACTCCCGGAGTCATCGGTTGACTTTTCCGACGGAAAGTCATTTTTTGCCAAATTTCACCGGTTCGACCGGGGGCGGTTCTTACAGATCGAATAAGAAGTTGGAAAATTTCCAGATATACAGATCGAACAAGAAATTGCAAAAATGAGAAATGAAATACAACCATATTCCGAGATGTGAGACCCTCTCGTTGTTGGCTTAAGATCGGGCTCGGTCGAGGAGGAACTTGTCGGCATGGGAACGAGAACTCGCCGACACGGGAACGCTTAGATCTGAAGTCATGGCCTCGCGAAGAACTCGCCACCGACCTCGTTGTCGCGTAAAGACAGAGGAAGAGACGAGGGCGTTAAGCCCTCGCCGGACATGTCTAGGTCGCCGCAGATCAACGAATGACGTCGGAGAAGGGTTGCGGACTCGAGCTCTACTCTTCAGATAACGCCTATAACGGTGAACTCGAGCTCCGACGACCCCTCTGTGAACTCAAGCTCTATCACACACGAAGAAGAAGAATGAAGAAGAACTGGAATTGAACGGAGATTGGATTTGGGGTTAGAGAATATGAAAGGATTTGGGTAAGTGAAGAATGAACTGAGGTTGTTTGGATCTGATTTTATGAAAGGATTTGGGTAAGAAAGGAATGACTTTCCGAGGCTGCTCCGCACCCGTTCGAGGCATCAAAGATGTGAGTCCCTCTCTCTCCTTACGTAAGAAATCTGAAGCAAGGAGGGCGTGGGTCATGTGTAAGTCGTTGAGATTCACCCCATCTTGTGGCGATGAAGACACCATCCAAATGTTCCAAAGACTTAGCTAATTTACCTTTTGTTCTTCTCTGTTTGCCTTTCTTTATCTCCCTCTTCTTCGCATTATAATTTCTCCTTTTGGAGTTTTGTTTATGGTAGAATAAAATTAATGTTTATCAAGGACAAAAACGATAAGTACGATACAAATACCATTTAATGATGAAATGATGAATAACTTCGAATGTTAAACTCTTGTACTCCTTAAAATCTCCATATCACCTTCCTCGCTCTCCAAAATAGTGTTTTCCTCTCTGAAACTGTGATCCTAGTTCTAAAGCCCTTACTTTTTTATTTATACAGGGTTAAAACTAAAGGCAAAATAGTAAGAAACGACTTGGAAAACGTCAAAACTACGCACGCACGTTGGCAACGAACATGTGGCCAAATTCTGGGGCTCTCTATCCAGTTTGCACGCTCTTCGCACGCCGTGTGCATGCCGTACATGATTCATGTCCACCACACGCTGTGTGTATGGCGTGTGGTCTTGAGATTCTGGCCTTTTTCCTTAATTTGACCCGTTTCCACCCTGTATTTCACGATTCATCTAGAGAGCGATCAACTGTACAAAAGAAGAGAAACACAAATCAAATTACACCAATCCAGGACTGAAAATCTCAAGAATGTGGAACAAAAACATCTAAAATAAGTGTGTTTTGCGTTCACATCAGTATCCTAGAAATCTTCAAGACCAACACCCAAAGATCCAGTGAGCCCAAACCAATGTGCAACAACTCAGGAAATAAGAAAGGGGCAACATCCAACCAGTAGAGAAATCCGACAACGAAAACGAAGAATTATGGAAGCAGAGAGCAACGGCCATAAAACAGGTACAGTCGGAGCAACTGCTAGAGGAAGAGGTATGAGGCGGAGGAGGAGCAAGGTAGGCTAAAGGAGGAGATATGATAAGTATCGTGCATGAGCAACCAGAAGACGCCATAACTTTGGTTGAAGGGGAAGGACTAGAGAAAACAGGAAGAAGGAGAGGGCGAGGGGAGAGGAACAAGGATAGAGCACTGGCGGTGAGCGAAGATGCTTGGATTAAAGGACTGACTACAGAACGTTTTGGTTGGTCAAACCTTCGTGTCTTTTTGGTTGGATTTTGCTTGCCACTTTATATCATTCACTACGTGGATAAGCCATTGGGTGTCTTGGATTTGGTTTCTCTTTGTTATCTATACTTCTGGCACTATGGTAGCCTAAGGGTTGGCACGGCCGGTTAACCGACACCAACATACATTTCGGCCACCAGAATCGAGACCTCAGGTGGTCCAGGTCATACTACCGGGACCGACATCGAACACCGGTGGATAAGTCAACCATCGGCCGACATAATTACCACTAATGTCGGTTTTCAACCAGTGAAACCAAACCCAATGGGCTTCTTTGTGGGCCTCTAATTTGGGCCTAATTACTACCATTTCTACACATATCCAACGTGACCATTTTGTTTTCACTTCAATCATGTTCTCTTTCAGTGGCTTAAAATCATTTGTGCTTCGTTAGTATTGATTATTTACTTACTTCATTTATCTGTAATGAAATTAGTTTTCTTGTTTTTATATGACACAACTGATAATCATTGAATAAATAACATGATATGAAGTTCAAACCACAAAAATAATCAGAATGACATATTCAAACATCATAAACAATTTAATGAAAGATTAAAATAATAATTAACAAAACTCTACAATGGATCTCAATAGCATAGTTTGAGTTTTTTATTCGGCAAGACATATTATAAAACTTGTTCTTCGAAAGAAAGAACAGGGGATGAAGCTTACAGTAAAATGAAGATCCTCACAAGAACCACAACCAGCATCTCAACACACTGAGAGCTAAACAACAAACTGAAGAAACCCACGTAGGGGTATGAAATGAAACCATAAAACACCACAAACCAACAACCAGGATACACCCGAAGAAATAGATGCAAAGACAATTTTTTTTTATTTAAAATCAAGGTTTGCCTAACTTGAAGCTCAGTAAAAACGGGGTCTAAGATACCCTGATTTATCCACCATTAAGCCCAAAGAAGCAGAGACCAACCCAAAACCCTATAACCCTAATCTAAGGCGGATTTACCCGAACTCCGATGTCCACAAAATCCCCAAATCCTGAGAAGGATAGAGGAACCTTGCAAATGTCGGGGCCAACACCACTAACGGAAGGGACATTAATCAATCTCACCAACCAGTCAATCAATTTCCAGGAAAAACGCCTCATGCCTTCGCCGGAGGCCAACACCAATCCAGCGATTCCGACCAAAAAATTGGAAGGGGGCACATAAATAAAATAAAAGGAAGGGAGATGAAAACGGAGAAGAAAACCTACCTCAAACCAAGGGCTAAAGTAGAAGTAAAACCTGCAGAGCAGCATCCAAGCCCCTCTTCCGCAACGATCCAAGAAGAAACGCGTGCCACACCCAGAAAGGAGCTCTTCGATTGAACTGGAACGGCCACACCTCCACCAATCCTCCGAAGTCACCACTTTCTAGAAATGCTGTAGCACCGAAGCGAACCTCCGACAAGCTGGGGCCAACACCTCGACAGCCAACGAAAGGTTCAGCTCAGACAGGACCCCAACGATCTTCTACAGAAGAAACGCTTCCCACACAAGGCCTAGAACAAGCCGCCGGATAGAAACCATGGACAGGAAAAGGAGACGGGAATCGGCGGACAAGAACTCCCAGAGCAAAGAGAACAAAGCCGCTACAATCGAAAATCGAGGGTTGAGAAAGGAGTCCCACATCGGATCTGAACTGCACTCCCAAAGCTCATCCGTGGACAAAGCACGTCTCAACGTCTTCACCGCACCCAGAAGCACAAAGCTTCCAACCCAGCACGAACACTCCCGGCCGAAACCAACTCGGATCAGAGCAGGTCCACCGACCAAACCAACCACCAAACGGAGCAACCAAACAAACCCACTTCTACCAAAAGTCAAACATCACCACAGATTGCCGAGCCCCACCACACAAACCAACAACTCCCATCTCGAGCTCAACCCCAAAACTCAAGCACCAACACCACAACACCAAAACTCAAACCAAACTAGAAAAACATAGTAAGGGGGAGACAACCTGGAGCAGGAAGTGACAGTAGAAGCCGCAGGCAGCAGGACACGGCAAGTCACGGGACAGAACTGGAATCAAACACGAGGCTGGAGAGACTTCCCACACCACTGAAAATCAATCGAGACTCGGTCAAAACCAACCGTCATTCCACCTAAGGCACTCGATTCCAGATCTGAGAAGTCGAGCTGAGAAGCAGGGGAACGAAGGGCGACGAAAACCGGCCCAAATGACCCAGCCCAACTGTTCGGACCCGGCCCATCTGATCTGACCCGCCTAGCTGATCTGACCCGGTCCAACAGATCAGACCCGGTCCAACAGATCAGACCTGACCCAACTGCTCTGATCCGTCCCACCTGTTCCGGCCCGGTCCATCCCCACCCGGCCCAACCAACCAGCCCAACACGACTCGACCCTACTTGAACCCTACCCGGTTCCATCCCATGCCAGAACCACCAACCCGGCCGCCAAAGAGAGTCGTCGATGTCTCTGACCCAAACGAGACGACGCCTTACCGCAGCTAGTTACCACCAAACCACCACCTCACCGGAGCAGTCAGCCGAGGATGGGTAGATCTGGAGGCACGAACAGGGAGGCCAACCGGACTCTGAAGAAAAGCCAGCGAAGAGCAGGCGACCGGATCTGCAGGAGTCTGGGCCAAACACGCCGGAGTCGGAACAAGAAGCTTGAGGAGGAGGCCGGACCGAGCTTCCGAGACATCAGGCGAGGGAGCTTCAAAGCAACAAGAGAAGCAAGAGGAAGAAGATGGGAGAGAAGAAAAGGGAAAGATGGAGGGTAGATAGTCACCATCGGCTTCAGCCGTGGCCGGAGGCCACTGCCGTCGCCGGTGGGGGCTCAAAGAAGGGGCGGCGACGTGTATAGAGGGGCAGGGTTTTGAAAAAAAAAGGGAAGTTAGAGACTAGAGAATTAGCACAGTTTGAGTTTGGACTCAAAACCTTGGGACACTTATGAACATCACAAATCCGAATCCTTTAAATCTAGATGAAACAAATATAATAAAAGTCACTATCTTCATATCATCTAAAGTCATGTATCAGAATTAAATACCGACAGATCTAAGCAAATACATGACCAAAATCATATCAGAAAATAGGGGAGGGTTTTAGATTTGAAACATGACAATAAAAAACGCCAAAAATAACAGAAGAACACTACACAAATACCAGATCTCAAAACATCACCTATTCGAAATCTTAAAACCAACTAGATGAAGAAATAAAATTGTACAAACAAAAGAAACTCAAATCCGTGATCTGAAAGGCGAAAAATGTCAAGATATAATAGAAAAACAATATTGAATATAGAAGAGAAGATTAACAAGGGAGAACCCTAAGAAAACATATGGAACCTCCCGACCCTCCCGACCCTCCCCCTCCTCTTCCTTACTTCCTCATTCCTCCAACCCTTCAGGCCCCCTTGTCCCAAAGTCTTCCTTTGCAACCTTCCCCTTTCCTTCTCTGGAGATCAGATTTTGGCTCTATCCGTCTTGGCTTTCTCCCCGGAAAGCTAAACAAGTCAAGGAAGAAGTTCGGCTTTGTTCATTTTCTCAACTCGACAGATGCTGCCAAAGCCGTCTCCTCCCTTCATCGTTCCAAGGTGGGTTTTGAGAATCTTATTGTTGATTTCTCATTGGTCTATTCAACAGGCTTTATTGCTCCTCCCTTGGAACCAGACTTTCACATGTCTATTGCTCGCCCGTCTTTCAGAGACGTTCTTTCTGGTTCAACCAAGGTTTTAGCCATTGCTCCGACTTTTTCTCCTGTTACCAGGTCAGCCACTTCTTGCTCAGGTTCCCCGAACCGGCGCTGGTCCAGGCTTCTTGGCCTCAGTATCGTTGGTTTGGCTTTTTCGGACCTTGAGCTTGATTCAATCTGGTCACGCTTTTCTCCCGCTCAGAAGCTGCTTGTCCAACTCGCCGATTTGGGCAATAGAGCCATCCTCATTTCCTTTGTAGATGGGGAGGCTTTCAAGGTGGCTTCAATCTCGGATTTGTGTTGGCTTCGTACCTGGTTTTCTGACTTCCTTTTGGATGTCTCCTCGATTGCCAATGGTGGTAGGCTCAAATTGATCTCCATTGTAGGCATCCCTCTCTCCGGTTGGTCCCAAGTTTCGATTCTCAACATCGCGAAGGCCGCCGAGAAGCCCTGTTTCGTTCATCCATGCTTCTCTTCCTTCAGGCGCCTGGACTGGCCTTCGTCTTTGTTCTCACGTCGGCTTTGCAGCCGGAGACCCTGGCAGTGGAGCTTCTGGTTTCGGGAAAATCGTACCTCACCTATATCCAGTTCCTGGAACTCCAGCAGGTCCCGCCGGTTTCCGCCTCGTTGCAAACGTCTCTGGATCTAGAAGACGGTGAATTTGTCCCCGCCTCCTCCGTGCCGCTCCACCCCGTTTCCTCAGGCCCAGATCGGAGTTCGCTCGCAGCCCCTCCGTCGACCCTGACATCAGCTTTCTCTCCTCCGGTTGTCTTCGCTCATCCCGATCTAGCGCGTCGCTCGGTGTCTCCGGCGTTGGAAATTGCAGGTCGGGGTCCCGGGGAGCCCGTCTTGGAAAAGGAAGATTCTGCCACCGATTCTCGTGTTTTTTTGGGTCTCAAGAAGCACGTGTGTGCTACTCTTTCTCCATCGCGTGGTCCCAAGACAAAGCCCCAGCTCTATGGTTCAGGTAGGGAAGTTGGGCTCTGGTCCCCAAGCCCAAGCTCCAAAGCCTCAAAAGCTCTCTTGGGCTCCTCTATTGACCACAAGCCTCAAGTCTCTGGCCCATCAGTTTTCCAAGAATTCATTTCAGACATCAGCACCCCATCGTTGGATGATGACGTTCCTCTTGCCGGCTTTATTAGGAAAATAAAGCGCAAGAAGTTTGGTCGGTGAAAGCCTCCCAATCTCGCTCTTGTCTCCAAACCGTCTATCAAGTCTCATCGCAAGAAGTCTAATGCTAAACGTTTTTTGGAGTTAGCCAAATCTATGGGGTTCACTACCAATATCGTCGAGGACGAAGTGATCAAAATGTTTGAGAGCATCACGTAATGTGGGTGTTTGTCGGCGTTTGGTTTCTTTCTTTTTGCTGTAGCTAGTTGTTTCGCTCTTTGTTCGTGCTCTTGCGACATCTGTTAGCTCTTTCTCTCTTCCCATTTCTGTATCAACTGTTTTTGAGATTTTTAGTCTTGGGTTGAATAAAATCGTTATTTTTGCTGATAAAAAAACAAGGGAGAACCCTAAAAATGATACTGGAAATAGAAAAAGAGAGAGATAAGAATGATAAGAATTTTGTGTCGTGTGGTTTGGTAGATGGACAGAGATGAGAGTAATTATTGGTTTAAATAGGGGTCAAGTAGAGTTGAGTGGATATGAGTTGATGTTAATGGGTTGTTATTATTGGGCTACACGTATTGATGGGTTCCATTGTCACGCCCCAAATCCGGTTATCGCCCGGACCCGAGGCATGACGAGTAAAAGAAGACAATAAATTAATAAATTACCATTCAGTTCCTGAAAAATCTCCAATAATAGAAACAAATCCGAAATCTGAGTTCAAAACACAATAACCCTCCAGGGGTGTAATAATAAATGTTCACAAAATCTGGTTCAACTGAAATAAAGATAAAACATGAAGTCTCTAAGGACACCCACACCGAGAAGCTCCCGAGCTTCTACTCCTCAATCAAACCTGTAAACACAACCATAGACTCGAAGGGGTGAACTTGCGCTCAGTAGGGAAAACACATAACAAGATAGACCTTCAGCTCAATAAGATCAATCAACAAAGTCAACCAAAGACATCTTAACAAACACAGGTAAAAGATAAATCAACCAATGCCGTGGCACATGAAGTCTCCACCCTCCGATCCACATGATGCGTCCTCTCGGATTTTACCTCAAATCCAGAGGAGACGCATAACGTTGAGGCGACCGGAAACAACCCTTCGGGGCGCTTATCATCGGGATTCTCAGAAACGTCTCCAAGGGATTTTATGTCCTCGGGAACCAAGTGTATTACTCCCATGGAGAGCATACACTTGGACAATTTAATAATAAGCAGTTAATAATTGAATACGCACTCAACCGAACACGAAATAATACAAGCTCAACAACCACCAATTCACCCCAACAAGCAGTACACGTAATCACGCAAACATAGCACACCAGTCACACAAACCCAACTTACCGTTCACTTACCAGTTTCGAACCACCGGGGCATCGATCACCTGATTGCACCGCCCGGTACAACCAGTCATACTCGATGCTCCAAACAACCATTCAAGTAAAACAAGTAATCATTTGAATACAATCAACGAGCAAGCACGAGTATAATCAACTAATCTTAAACACATTCAAGAGAGCATTTACACATGCAAATCCACTAGTTTCATTAGACTCTTTAGCCTATCCACTAAGCAATCAACAACCAAGCATGTGATCCTAACACGCAACTAATCCGAGGGCTTTGCCAAGGCTCCTCTACCAGACAATCATATCCCAAGTATTGAAAGCGAGTTACACTAGTGATTGGCATCCTAATCGGTCACAACTAGACACTTCCGATTATTAGTAATTGAACGACGAGTATGCTAGTTATTCGCATCCTATAGGCATATCTAGGACCTTTCCAATTTTATTAGCCTAACATGCATACTAAGCATCGTAAACGAGAGGTTAAGGCTTTCCCTACCTCAAGGTCTTCCTCTCGACGCTCTGACGAAAGCTCGGTGGTCACCTCTCCGTTCTTCACTCGGGTCCCGGCGTGATAAAAGCTCCTCTAACTCGTGTCCACGTTCTTCCTCATTTCCTAGCTTGATTCCAAGGTTTTGAACCACCAAAAGAACACAAATTAAATTCCTCAATCAAGTGTTCTTCTCCTCAAAACACACCACAATGTTCAGAAATGGATCAAGGTTTGAAGAGGAAAAGTGAGAATCAAATTGAGCTAAAAGGAAGGGTTTTGGTTTCTGGGGATCTGATCCGGAATGCCAAACGGGACCTGCCACAGGCCGGCCCGGAATCCAGAACGGAACCAGACACAGACCGGCCCGGTGAGCGACACGGACCGTATCAGGTCCCGTGCCGGACTCCCGCCCGTTCCGTGCCGGGTGCCGTGCCGGTGCCAGGCCCGTTCTGTGCCGGGTGCCGTGCCGGTACCAGGCACGTTCCGTGCTGGGTACCGTGCCGGTACCAGGCACGTCCCGTGCGGCCTACCGTGCCGGTACCTGGCCCGGTCCGGGTCAGATTCCGTATCAGACCTGACCAGCTCCTTCCCCTTTCTTCCCCAACTCGATTTTCACCAAAATCCCAACACAAACTCCATTTCTAAACTCTCCTAGCTCCAAAATAATTCACCAAAGATACCCAGCAACTACACCCTCAATGGGTTCATCAAACTTCAACCAAAACTCAATCCAACAACCTACTTCACTACTTCTTCTTCAAACAATCAAACCAAGAGCAAGTTCTTCAACTTTTGAGCCAAAACCCACAAAACCCATAGATTGGAAGTGGAAGAAATGGAGAGTTGAGAGCATCCTTACCTCTAGATAGTTGAGATGGAGAAGATGGAGTGAAAATGAAGGCAAAGGGGCCAAGAACAAGCTTCAAAATCCAAGCTTTCCTCTCTATCTTCTTCCTCAAGCAAGTGAGCTCCTCCTCCTCTCTCCCTTGTGAATTTCGGCTGAAACAACAACAAATGGGCTGAATTTGTTGCTCTCTTTCCTTTAAATGACCTAAAATGTCAATTTACTCAAAAGCCCTTAAGGTCTTATCCCTTTAAAGGTAACTTAGGAGGGTATGAGGGTCATTTGAAGCCCCAAATCTCATCCTCCAAGCCAAGCATGACAAGTGTCATGTGAGGTCACTCCTATTTAATAATTTTCAAGCTTTCCAAAATTTATCGACAAATAACCGATATTAAGCCCGAGTTTGACCGATAGTTGACTTTAGCAATATTACAGTCAAACTGAAGGAAACGACCCAACTAAGCTAACCGTGCTAATGGCTAAGCTTTTTGGGCCCTGGAAAGGTCCCGACTGACTTTCCGAGTCATCGGTTGACTTTTCTGGCCGAAAGTCAAACTTAGCTAGGATTCACCGGTTTTACCGGGATCGACCGGGGACGGGTCTTACATCCATTTGCTAATTTTTTTCATTAAAAAACCAATCGTATTCTAGCCTAAAATATAAACCCTAGTTAGGGTTGGGCAAATATCCGGCCGTCATCGAAAGCCGACTATCACCGGCCGTCCACATCATCGGAATCACCCGAATCGGTGTCATCGGTAACGGTTACGGTTTAAAAAATACCAATCCGACACCATTTTGGGTGGGTACGGTTTTTTATCTTCCAAACCGGTAAGAAACCGACCGACTTTAGGTGCGTATATAAAAATGTATGTTTTTTTTACTAATTTGATGGTTATAGTATTTCAAGAAGTTTAAATTACATGTTGACACTAGTATTAGATTAACAGCCTAACAGAGATAAAATATAGGAGACTAGTTTACTTTTAATTATAAATTTTCCTATAAACAATCATGTAGTAAGTTGGTCGTTCAAGTTAAAATAAATTAAATGTTGACACTAATATTAATAAATTTATTTGATTTTAAAGTTCAAAGTTTATTTAATTGTAATGAACTTGAATTTAAATCCTTTTACTGGAATAAATACATTTTAATCCTTTATTTATTGTTTGTGATATGTACTTAACTTGAAGGTTTTTGTTTTTGAAGGTCATTAAAGACTTTTTTAAAGATGTTTTTCTTGATGTAATAACTTAATAGCAAATCACTAGTAATAACTGGTTGTGTTTTTGTTGTATATTGGTTTTATTATTTGAGTTGTTTCATAAATTGATGTTTTTTTTTCTTTCTATTTTGGGCTTTAATTGAAGGCCCCAAAAAACCCCAATGGGCCGGTTAAAAACCGTAACCGGTCGGCTCCGTGACAGTCGGTTTTCAAGTTTCCCGTTAAAACCCAGTGCGGTGCCGGTTATGGATTTCAAATAACCGGTTCTCTCGATTTGGTTACGGGTAATGAAAATATTATCGGACCCCAACCGATGCCCACCCCTAACCCTAGTTTATATTCGTCTTTTACCTTAAGCCATATATAGAAACAAAACGCAGCCACCACAAAAGAGACATACCAGATATATGGCGTCCCAGAGAGGGGTGTCAGTGCCGATTTTACCGGCTAACCGGCGGTGATTGACACGCAAAACCAGCACCCAACCGGATATATCTCGGTTCTTTATTTTTGTGACAGCCGCCGATCGCATTCATCCCGGTGTCGGTGTCGGCCATTCCGGTGGTTAAACTTGCACAGCCCTATGGTAGCCTACGATGTTGGCACTCGGCTTCATGAGCATGAACAATAAGCAAAAGGAGTACAGGAGATTATGGAGGTTCTCTCGACATCCTAATTACTTTAGTTTGGCTAGCGATTGTGGTGGTGGAAACTGGTTATCCGAGCTTTGGGTCACTTGTCAACAGTATGTGCTCAGCTTATGTGACTTTGCTTGTAAACAAGCTTACAGAGCAGAAGTATACAAACAAAATCAGAAAACAATTTCGGTCTGAATTCCTTGGTTCAAGTCATCGTTTGTCCTAGTTCTGGGTCCTTTGTGTAAGTTATAATTTACATGAACCCTAAATCGTGGGCATCACAATCAATCACATTGATAAGAGTTTCAGAATTACCTCCGTTCATGGTGATGATGCCTTGTAGAGAAGCCCCTTTGCACTTGTAGAGAAAAGCCTCCTTGTCTTCTACGATCTTGGTTTCTCTCCCCTTCATATACACCTCTTTCTGTGTTTGTGAATTGTGTGCTTATGATGGAATAAGCCACATGTATTTATAGGTGGAGAGAGGACCAAGATTCCTTATTAGGGTTTCATTAGGATTCAATCTCTACCGTCCATGAAAGTAGAGATTGAATAAGGAAAGACTTCTTTACCAATTAATTGGTAATTACCATTTAATTAGAATAGCACGTTTCCTAAAAGGGGTGGGTTTCTAATTGACCACATAATAGGGAATAATATAATATATTAATAACCCTTAAATAATATATTCTAACAGTCTCCCACTTGGTCATTTAGAAACGCGTCTTTATTCACCCTTTTAGAGATCATAAGGCCGACATAAAGTGCTAAACTTAATATCTGTATATGGTAGTCATAAGCGTCTTAACTAATCCAATAGACAATGGGAGTCATGGCGGTCACACATATAAGCAAAATTACCTTGCAACATGATTCCTTCCATGTACTACAAACATTGTCTACCTTCAGAAAAAGACCATAATTAGAAGTCGTCATACAGGTCCCATAATGTCTTTATAAAAGACACATTCTGTTATCATAATTTCCCACGATAATGTGTTGTACTTCGGAAAGCAGAATGTAAGATGTAAAAGATAACTTAAGAGCTCATAATATAAATGTCAAATATAGGCATACTTATTGACAGACAACTTAAGTAGGAACTATCGTCAAGACCCATACTTTCAGTGCGCTTCTGGAAAGTCTTTGTAAGGTAGTTCTCTCGGTAATATGTCTGCAACCATAACATACGTGCCTATGTGTTCAATGACAATCTTCCCTCTTTTAACATCTTGTTACAATGATGGATATGCAAGGTGATCGCTTTAATACCTTAGATATCTCAAACAATTGCACATTTGTTATCATAATAGAGAGTTGAGGACGAAATAATGCCCCAAAACTTAAACCTATTCTGCAATTATGACCTTTAAATAAAAACCTCATAACATGCTAAATATTCAGCCTTCATGGTAGATGTATATATCATGATATCCACCAAAATATCTGAATCGAAAATCCAACCATCTGTGGATGTGTTGATTTTCTATACGTTGGCATATATTACCTTGTTTCATTTAAGTATCTCAACACTTTCTTCGTAACTTGCCAATTAGCAATCCCTTGGATTGTACTAGAAGAACATGACATTCAATAATATATCATCAATCATACATAGTCAGATATATGAACTTACTCCCACTGATCCTGAGGTATATACATGGATCTATAATGTTTTCTTTGAAATCCAAAACTTTAATGATTTCATAAAACTTTAGATACCACTACCTCGAAGCTTGCTTAAGTCCATGAATTGATTTCTTAAGTTTGCAGACCATGTCTTCCTTTTCTTCGATTACGAAGCCTTCAGGTTGACACATATAGACTTCTTCTTCCAAGTCTCCATTTAGAAAGGCGGTTTTCACATCCATTTGATGTAGCTCGAGATCATAATGAGCGACTAATGCCATGATAATTCTGAGAGAATCTTTCCTGGATACAGGAGAAAAAGTTTCTCTATAATCAATGCCTTCTTTCTGATTAAAACCATTGGTTACAAGTCTGGCTTTATATCGTTCAATGTTGCCATTGCAGTCGCATTTAGTTTTAAAGACCCACTTACATCCGACTGGCTTATGTCCTTCGGGCAAGTGAACGATTTCCCATACTTCATTCTGAGCCATAGATTCTAACTCATCTTTCATGGCATCAATCCATTTACTGGAATTAACATTGCAAATGGCTTGTGAAAAAGAAATCGGATCTTGAATGTTCCTTTCCTCAGATTGTACTTCATAAAGCACGTAGTCATCAGAAATGGCAGATCTCCTCTGACGAGAAGATCTTCTTAATGTCTGATCTACAAGTGCTTCATTGATATGATCATTACTGGCTGTATTGTGTTCAGGGAGTGGATGTTCATTCGTAGGGTGATCATCATTGTTCAATGTTTCAACAATGAGAGGACTCCTAACAACACTCGGAAGTGAGGGTAAAGGAACATGAACCCTAATTTCCTGAATGTTTACATCCTGCACTTTGACACTCCCACTAATATCGCCATTCTCATAAAATCTGGCATTTCCGGTTTCTACTATTCTCGTACTATGGTTAGGGCAATAAAATCTATATCCTTTGGACTTTTCAGGGTAACCAATGAAGTAACCACTAACTGTCCTAAAGACCAATTTCTTTTCGTGTGGATTGTAAATTCTTGCTTCAGCTGGACATCCCCAAATTTGGAGGTGTGACAGGTTGGGTTTCCAACCTTTCCACAGTTCAAAAGGAGTTTTCGGAACTGATTTGCTGGGAACCCTGTTCAAGATATAAACTGCTGTACGTAATGCGTCCATCCACAAGGATATAGGTAGGTTTGCATGACTCATCATAGATCTAACCATTTCCATATACGTACGATTACGCCTTTCAGCTACACCATTCTGCCATGGAGATCCAGGCGTTGTGTATTGAGCAACGATTCCAAGCTTTTGAAGTAGTTTGGCAAAAGGTCCAGGGTGTTCCCCTGTTTCATCATATCTGCCATAAAACTCACCACCTTTATCTGACCTAATGATTTTCACTTTCATATCTAATTGCCTCTCGACTTCAGTAATGAATACTTGTGCAGCATCCACAGATTGAGACTTATCATGCAATAGATATAAGTAGCAATAACGTGAAAAATCATCGATAAAGGTAATAAAGTACTTTTCACCTCCAAAAGATGGAACGTCAAAAGGTCCACAAATGTCTGTATGGATGATTTCAAGAAGTTGTTTGCTTCTTGTGGCTCTTTTTCTTCGTGTGTTTAGTTTGCTTGCCTTTAATGCAATCCACACACTCTTTATGATTGGTAAAGTCTAAATCCGGGAGGATTCCATCCTTTACCAATCTCCTTATCCTTTCACGGGAGATGTGTCCCAATCTCTTATGCCACAAGAAATAAGAGTCATGATTGGATGACTTGTTTCTAGTTTCTCCATAAGTATGCAGGGTTATATTAGTTTCAAGGGGTTTGCAAGCAAGTATCAACTTATAGAGGCCATCAACCAAAATTCCAGAACCAATGGGATACGAGTTTTGAAATAAATTAAAAGTGCCATTTCCAAGAGACATAGTAAAACCACATTGGTCAAGTTTGCTAACCGAAACTAAATTGCGAGAAATAGATGGAACATAAAGAGTTTGCAATAAGTCTAAACAAAATCCATTTTCTAAAATAAGACGGTAAGTGCCAATAGCTTCCACTGGCGCTTTGTCTCGGTTCCCCATGTATAAAAAGTTTTCACTTGGATTTATGGTTTGGGTTGAAAGGAATCCCTGCATGGAATTAGAAACATGTACATTAGCACCGCTATCAATCCACCATGTTGTTGATGAAACACAAGTAAGGTTGGTTTCGAAAAAGCTTACAAAACCCATGGGGTTACCTTTCTTTTCGAACCATCCCTTTCTTTTTGGGAAATCCTTCTGAAAGTGACCACGCTTTCTGCAAAAGTTGCATGCGTCTACTGGTCCTTTCTTAGCTCTCTTTCGTGCTTCATTGGTGTTATTCGTCCTGGATGGTGCTCTCTTCTGGCTCGTGGGCCGTGTGTTCCTAGCATTAGGTCCAACTCCTTGAACATGATGAGCAACCTTGATACCTTCGCGGTTCATCCTAGCTTCCTCTTGCACCAATTTTGTAGCCAATTCATTCACTGCCCATTTATCTTTAATGGCATTGTAATGAATTTGGAAATGTCCATACTGAGGAGGCAAGGTATTTAGGATAAATTGAACGAGAAATGAATCATCCACTGTCATTCCCAAATTTCTTAATATGGCCGCTAGGTTGGTCATTTCAATGCAATGTTCATGCATAGACCGTGTGCCATCAAATTTCATGGTTGTAAGATCTGCCATAAGTTTCCCTGCAAGGGATTTGTCTGCAGTCTTAAACCGTTCTTCTATCACTTCTAGATAATCTTTAGCGTTCTCTGGTTGAGGAAGAGAACTCTTAATGTTGCTAGCAATAGTCATCCTTAAGAACATAATACTCAGTCTGTTCGATTTTTCCCAAGCATCATGAAAAATCTCATCAACCTTAGTACTTGAATCAGTAAGTGGAGCTGGTTTTTCGTTCCGAAAAGCCAGGTCCAAATCAAGTACTCCTAAAGTGAACTCAACTTTCTCTTTCCATTCTGAGAAGTTGGTTCCAATGAGGGATGGAACAGTAGAGATAAAGGATGCCATATTAACAGGAAAAGATGCTGCAGTTTATAGAGATACAACAAGCATTTAAGTAGGCAACAAACCCATAACATAATTGAAACATTACAACAAGAAATTATGGTGCTCCTGTGGGTAGTCAACATATTTCTATTATACCATAGTTGTAATATTCAAACTTGACTTTAATTGAGTTATGCATTCAGGTAATTAGACTATCAAGTTATCTGTGGATATCCTTGGTCTACAACTATACAAAACTCCATAAGATATTGAATCAATCAGAGGTTTATAGTCTACCTGTGGGTAACTAAGTACTACACATGTTGATCAATGTTGCATACATAATTATGGTGACAACATGCAATTAGCAAATTAGTGTGGTTAGGTTCACTATGGTGATCCCTAACCTCAAGTTTTGCCATAACAATCCTACTTCATACAATAATTGTTACAATAAATTACATATTACATGTAAACATCACGTGTGGGATGAATGTCATTATATTCAGAAAGCTTAATAGATTTCTTTTGAAAACTTAAGGGTCAAAAACATAAATGCGGAAACATTAGGCAGTGATTTTTTTTTTGGGTACTGTTCATCGGATGACTTCATCTGAAGAAGAAAAAAATAATAATAATTAACTGAGACTGTTCATCGGATTTACTGTTCATCCGAAAAAATTTTTTTAAAAAAAACTGTTCGTCAGATTTATTGTTCATCCGAAAAAAAAAATAAAAAAAAATACTGTTAAACGGATGTACCGTTCATTCGAAAGTTTTTTTTTGAAAAATCTGTTAGACAGATTCACTGTTCATCCAAAAAAAATGGGGGGTACTGTTCATCGGAGGTACTATTCCCGAAATACTGTTCAAAATCACTGTTACGGAAAATACTGTTCACTTTTTTTTTTTGAAATCTCTATTCATAAGCACTGTTCATTCCGAAAATTACAGTTCATCCCAACAAATCACATATCTCTCGATCACAAACATGCATCAGAAATATGAAACAATTATATTTACATTAAGGAGAAATTGTGTGCCTTAAACCGTGCTCTGATACCACATGTAAGTTATAATTTACATGAACCCTAAATCGTGGGCATCACAATCAATCACATTGATAAGAGTTTCAGAATTACCTCCGTTCATGGTGATGGTGCCTTGTAGAGAAGCCCATTTGCACTTGTAGAGAAAAGCCTCCTTGTCTTCTACGATCTTGGTTTCTCTCCCCTTCCTATACACCTCTTTCTGTGTTTGTGAATTGTGTGCTTATAATGGAATAAGCCACATGTATTTATAGGTGGAGAGAGGACCAAGATTCCTTATTAGGGTTTCATTAGGATTCAATCTCTACCATCCATCAAAGTAGAGATTGAATAAGGAAAGACTTCTTTACCAATTAATTGGTAATTACCATTTAATTAGAATAGCACGTTTCCTAAAAGGGGTGGGTTTCTAATTGACCACATGATAGGGAATAATATAATATATTAATAACCCTTAAATAATATATTCTAACACTTTGTGTTTGATTGAAATGATCAAACTATATGACACAGAATTGTGATTCGTAAAACTAGAGCCATGTATGGAATTTATAATCACTCCAATAGTAATGGTGAAACATCAATAACAATTTCAGGCTTCGTAATAGATTATTTCATACTTCATGGGGAACTCCTTGGAGAATGTTATGGGCCTTACGGACCGTAACGGAGTGGGCTAAACACACCAAATCCGCTGTGCAGCTGCTACCAAATAGGGATAGGTTTGAGTTTAATTAGTTATTTCCATTTAATAATTGTCCTAGTTTGAGAGTGTTTCCTTTTAATGTATTTCCTTTTAATTATGTGTTAGGATTTGGTAAGTTAGTAGTATTCCTTTTAAGTGTATTAGAACTTGGACTCCAAGTAATCTATTGGCTATATATACCAAGAGAGATTAATGAATAAAGCAGACTTGAGAATTAAAAAATACTTTGGTCTCTCCTACGAGGTCTTCAGTTCCCTCTATAATCATGAGCTTGTATCAAAAGGTCTTCGGGTTCCCTTTTAATGAGCCCGTATCCTATCCTATAACGCGATCGATCACGCAGGGTCATAACAAACTGGTATCAGAGCCACTCGTTATGGACCAAGAGCAATCGTTTCAGCAGCAAGTTATGGCATTCATGGCCGAATATAGAGCTGATAAGCTGAAAATTGAAGCTGATCGACTGCAAAGTGAAGCTGATCGAAGAGAGCTAGAGGAATTGGCGCTGCAGGTTCGTGCGCTGTCCGCACCTCCGCATGAGGCGATCTCAGCCCCGGCTGGCCGGCAGCAACCACCACCAGCTCCGGCAGCCACCACCACCAAATCCGGAGCGCAACTCCAATGCCACACAAAGCCCTGTCAGGAGGACAGTTCTGCAGGAGACTTGGCTGTCCGGATCAATCCTTTATCTGACACAACACCGATGAATCAGCACGAGGATTCTAAACAGGCACTGAAGAGACCACAACACTCTGGAATATCAGAAGAGCCAACTATGCTTCCTATTGAAATACATATTGGCGACGTGGCACTTTGGGAGGTAATAAGCAGGGTGCGGTTTATATTAAAAAAAATCTGAACTTGATTGAGGACGTAGCTGCCAGCATGCATATGAAGGACATCACTCCATCTAATGCGCTTGAGGACAAGCGCCATCTGCGAGGGGGGAGTGATGTTATGGGTCTTACGGACCGTAACTGAGTGGGCTAAACACACCAAATCTGCTGCGCAGCTGCTGCCAAATAGGGATAATCGACTAGGGTTTGAGTTTAATTAGTTATTTCCTTTTAATAATTGTCCTAGTTTGAGAGTCTTTCCTTTTAATGTATTTCTTTTTAATTATGTGTTAGGATTTGGTAAGTTAGTAGTATTCCTTTTAAGTGTATTAGAACTTAGACTCCAAGTAATCTCTTGGCTATATATACCAAGAGAGATTAATGAATAAAGCAGACTTGAGAATTAAAAAATACTTTGGTCTCTCCTACGAGGTCTTCGAGTTCCCTCTATAATCATGAGCTTGTATCAAAAGGTCTTCGGGTTCCCTTCTAATGAGCCCGTATCCTATCCCATAACGCGATCGATCACGCAGGATCATAACAGAGAAACTTTGTTCTCTAGTGCAATATTCGATATTAGGGTAGTGTGAAAAAAGGTCTATCCCCAAAGTTGAATCTCAGTTTGCAAGTGTTGCAACAGAGATGAGCTAGGCACAACACTCATATCTGTGTGAGAAGATGAATATTTTCATGAGACCAAATGTGTAGAAAAGCATCATACAGATCAACCCAATAGTTGGAATCAGAATATGCATGCAAACAACAAATCCATAGTTGTCCAAAATGTAATGCAGGGAATCAACATTAACAAAAAACAGCAAAACATCTGCATAAAACTAGTAATATAGAAAGCCAAGTAAAGTAGCATCGAGATACTTATCCAAAATAACTTTCTCATTCAAGAAAGAGTGAGTCAACTTCCTTTTGGATGTAGCTTCCCAGATCTCTTGAAATGAAGGGGAACACACGGTTCCCGTCCCAAGTTTCATCCAAGGAATCTTCCTTGGTAATGGGCTCGCCTTTGCTGTCAAAGGCTGCAGCAGCTGGATAATATAATCTTACTTTAAAAACCTTGTTCAAGTAATCCGCTCCTCGAGGAAGAGAATGATGAGGAAGAGGATGGCTTCTCGGCTGGTTTGTGGATGGCGTCACAAAAGGGAGATGAAACAGTATAATGAGTGGAGACATATACCACCTCAAACTTATCTTCTTCTGGTACATCCTCTTGTGCACAATACACAGCTTTCAGCATGGATAAAAATCTACCTTGATGAAAATCACCGTCAGTGTGATCAGAAAACAAAACAAGAACCTTCTTCCCCGAAAGTAGTTTAGAGGCATCATCAAGTTCACCCGATGGTCGACGGAGTTGTTCTCCAGGAGGAAAAAGCAACTGCAGTGTCACCTCTCTCTTCTGTATCGTATACGCAGTCTGGTACAGAGAAGGTCGTGTAAAAGGGTAGCCTTCAATCCCCCATTGCTCAAGAATTTCCACACCGGAGAATTCAAAAGGGACATTATCAACATCAGCCCGTGCATCAATAATAACAAGGTGGTTTATGTCCCATGTCCCATAGCGAACATCAAAAACTTCAGATGGAAAGATGCGGAGTAATTTCCTACAACTTGGGTCCTTGAAGGGCAATGTGAACCAGCTGACACCTTCGGGACTCTGCACTAGTTCCGGATTGGCACTAGGATATCTTTTTTTAAAACTATGCCATGGGAGGTTGATTTGCACAATCTTAAAATCAGAAGTACCCGGTTTAGCCTCATCATAAACCTTGTTGATCAATCGCATGGAAGGAGGATCTGGTACATTATCACAGAAATACAAGCCTATGACATTGCCTTTGAGAGAGGAGATGGGTACTTGTACTACCTCGTTACCTTTGCGGGAGAGCACGTAATCACGATCAGGAGATGCCAGCAGTTCATCCCAGCTGTTAATAAGCGCCTGCTTAGATAGACTCCGATGTTTATTGATTGCAGAAGATATGTTCTCGTGTGTGAGAGGATGAAGCTCAGCTCCGCCAAAGAGCTGGAAAAGACCAGGGTACTGGAATCGAGTGAACACAACCTTGCCCCTCGGATCAATGACCACCCAATAGGGCATTTCGCAATTCAACGAGTCATCCAGGCCGAATGTGTTCATGACAGGGCCATCAAAATGTTGGATATCGGTGAGAGGGATGGCTGGGAAAGGCAGGTTGTAGAACAAGTGTTGGTAAATATCATCTTGGGATCTAAAGCGCCTATCTGGAAATGGAAATACATATCTACCCTCACAAGGAGCAGCAACAGGCACTAAAACAAACTCCACATCGCCCTTAGGAGAAAGCTCATTGTAGACTTGTATCATATCCAGAGCCTCCCCTGTGCCCGTGAACCCCGGCCCTAATGGGAAGATAAACAGGACAATACTCTTGCCCACCAGCTCATCAACCCTCACCTGCAGAATCACTGGTAATTAGTACACAATTAAGAAGAAACAAAGGGTTATACACATACACACCTTTTGGCCGTTGTTCTTGACAAGGTAGTCCCTTTCCGGCGTGAAGAGGAGGTCGGTGGTATCGACAGTATACCCAATTGCGCGGGCATCGTGTTTAATAATCGTGGAGGAAGATCCAGATTTCGTTCTCGGCCGCTTAGGACTAGGGCTTCTACTTGCCATCTCTGCCCTAGATATGTTCTAGCAGGTATGGATGTTGTTGAGTTTCACGTTGCTCTACGGCATCACATCGATCGTCGGGATTGAGATTGGGGTTCCATTCGACACGCCATCGCCCGAGAACACGCCCACCGTTGGTCAACAAATTGCAGTGAGTTTACGCCCGAAACAGAATTTGTTTGCAAAAACAAGGAGACACGTGAGTTTACTTTTTTTTGGAAGATATTGTGGGGTCACCGATGTCAAGAAGGTATTTCAATATCAAGTAGACCTCGTTTTTTTTTTGTGAACTCTATTCGGGGAATAGTGGTTGTCTCGTCGCCCCTACCACGGCGCAACCAATGCTTCCCTCCCTACAAAAGCCTCATTCGTCCTTCATTTCACCCACATACTTCTCTCCAATCCTCTCCTCCACGCACTTCTTCTCCTTTTCTTTTTTCGAAGATAGAGTTCATCGGCTAGTGGCCCGATATGATCTGCTGAGGAAGAAAAGCATCTTATGATTATGTTGCTAGAACATGCCGATGTCGGTGGGATACATTGGGAGTGCCTTTACCTCAATTTCATAGCTTTGGAAGACAAAGAGTTTCCTAAACAGACGCATATACAAGTCAAGAATTATTGGGGCAAGAGCAACCAGAAGTGCATGCACTTTGATGACATCTATCGGGACCACGAAGAAACCGACGGAGGCCGATTACGAAGACAAACACGAGAAATTCACAAAACATGTTTGGTGGAACTTCCTCAGACATCAACCAAAGTGTCGCATCTACATTGGTGCGATTAAGCAGTTGAACTATCCTATGTTTGTTTAAATTTCGTTTTTATAAATGTTGTCTTTCAATACTCCAAATAAAATTCGTAGTTTGTTTTGTTATTCGTTTGAAAATTATTAAAATTGCAAAAACAACTGACCACTAGTAGCTACCACTAATTGGTGATTTACCACCATAGAACTAGTGGTATCAACTAGTGATTCGACAGAGATAGAAAGCAAAGAAATACCCTGACTACTAGCCAGTGGTTTACCGGTGGAGATCCTCTTAAGAGGCTCATGCTTTTCTATACATAAATAGCTTTAATTTTCTTAACCATAAAGACTTCGGATAGTGGAAAGTAGGGATGGCAATGGGGCGGGTATGGGGCGGGGAACGCGTTCCCCGTCCCGCCTCACCGACAGTCGCCCCATCCCCGCGTTGACCCCATCCCGCGGGGACCCCGTGGGGATGGGGCGGGGAACGGGTATTTTATTCCCCGTCCCATTTTCACCCCGCACGGGATTTTATTCCCTACTCCCATTCTTTCCATGTTCTCATTACCCGAAAAAATACACAAGTGTCAAATTTTGATCCATTTTAAATGATATTCATATTTTTATATGTAAAATCTATGTCAAAACACAAGTGTCTGAATCAGATTATTGATAAATTTGAATTGTTTTTTTTTTTAGAAAAAAATAAGCATTTTGAAAATAACCCAAAGTAACAGAAGAATGGTATATCCATGGACAGAAAATACCCCAACAGTGGCCACATCTACCTCGACCAGGTCTGAAATTACAGAGAAAATAGAAAATATACCTGCTGAAACCGTGTGTGATTGTGTGTGGCAGCCATGTGTTATGTATATATTATTAAAAAAAATTATTTATTTTAAAACAAATAGTACGGGGTGGGGATCCCCGCGGGATGGGGACTGCTTGCCCCGTCCCCGCCCCATCCCCGTCAAAGTCCCCATTTAAATCCCCGTACCCCGTCCCGTTTAAAAAATCCCCGTCCCAAACCCACCCCACGCGGGACGGGGACGGGGATCCCCGCGGGAGACGGGACGTTTTGCCATCCCTAGTGGAAAGCCTTTTACGGCACAACACACTTTCGTCAATAACAAGGCAAGTAAACTTTGTTTAGGCTATAGGATGTGCGCAAACAGGTCAAAAGTAATGTTTCACAAATCATAGCTAATCACGTACCGCCTAGTTGCTTGCATACATATAATTGAATCTTATATATTTTGAAAGTATTATTCTCTAATGGCTCGTACACAACTCTCCATCTCCTCTTCTCTTTCTCTCTCTCTTCCTCTATCGCTCTTATACTCGACTCTTTTGCAAAACAACGTAGCACTTTGCTTCCTAGAGTTATCGTTAAAAACAAAGACTCGTGACCATGAGAGAGAGAGTAATACTTGATCATTTGTGAAATCGTGGGTAGTGACAAAAAAAGGGATGGGCACAGATTATTACTTCAGATTTTAGGTGTAATTGTTGTTTCAACAAAGGTTCAGCTCTTCAATTCAAGTCAGGATCAATTGAGATCCTAACATCAACCAAGAGCGGGCTACCGGTAAATGGAAACCTGAGAAGCGCTTATCAATCATCGTATGTGCATCCTCTTCAGTTATTGTGTGTAAAAAAATTTAAAGAACGACCTCGCGAATTCGGACTAGGACAAATGAAGGATCGTGCGATCTGTCCAAATGCTCCAAAAGTACGACACATTTTCTAGGGGGGGGGGACCTTGAATCAAAGAATCGATGGCGTTCTCGAATCTGCAAACAAAACAAGAAAAGCCACTTTTGGAATTCTGAAAGGGTAAACCTCTACAACTCAGCGACCATACCGAGCCACCACTCACCCCTTTCTCACCACTCTCAACACTCATTTTTTCCTCCTCAAATAAGGCGGCTCTTATGTTATGTGTTTGTTGAAATGAAATTGTAGTAGTGGCTGCTATTCCGACCATGTTTGATAAATTCACACTGGCTTATATGGCTTTAGTGGAAGTTCCTGAATCCTTTGTATATGTATTGGCTTTGTCTATTGACTTAACGTTTTGCATAAAATTATGAGCGCGAGGATGAGTTTCGCGTGAGGTACCACAATCTGTTCGACCCTTGAGGTACGTTCGTTTTAAATTTCGAGGACGAAATTCTTTTAAGGGGGGTAGATTGTAAGAACCGCCCTCGGTCGATCCCGGTAGAACTGGTGAAATCTGGCGAAAGTTGACTTTCCGCCGGAAAAGTCAACCGATGACTCCGAGAGTCATTCGGGACCTTTCTGGGACCCAAAAAGCTTAGTCGTCGTTACGGTTAGCTTAGTTGGTCGTTTCCTTTCAAATGACTAATTTTACGAAAAAGTAAACTTTGGGTCAAACTAGGCCCAATTAAAGGTTAAACCGTTTCAAATTAATTGTGCTGGAAATTAGTAAGGGCAAGGTGGCTCCCACATGGACACTTGTCCATGGTGGCTTGGAGGAGAAGAAATGGGTCTAGAAAGACTCATTTGACCTCACATGTGCCAAAACAGAGGTGAAAGAGCAAGGGGGTAAATTAGACCTTTCTCAACTAGGTCTTAAGTGCACATGGAGCAAACATTTCAGCCCATTCTCTCTCACTGTAGCCGAAATTCACAAGGGGGAGGAGAGAAGAATAGCTCCATAGCTTGAGGAAAAAGAAAGGGAGGAAAAGAGGAAGCTTGGATCGAATTCTTCACCAAATCTTCTCAAAATCTCATAATCTCCTTCATCTCTTCATTTCTAAGGTAAGTAACATCTAAAAACCTATTTTCAATTGAATTGGGGTTATGGGTTTCATAGAAATTGCATGAATTAGTGCTAGGTTTTATGGGTTTGAGTTTGTGATGTTTAAATGCTTGTTATGTGAGGAGAAAATGGATGTTTTGGATGGAAATCACTTGGGTAATTGTTGTTTTGATGAAACCCACTATGGGTCTTTGAGTATTGAGGGTTTTGGGGCGTTTTTTGGAGGTTTTGGGGGTCAAAAATGGAGTTTGGAATATCTGGTTTAGTGGAGAATAAGCTGGAGGAAGAAAATGGACGAATCTGTCCGGACCCGTCATGGATCCGTGACGGGGACCGTGAAGGAAGACGTCACGGCTCCGTGACGGAGGCCGTGACGGCACACGTCACGGTTCCGTGCCGTCACCCATGACGGGGAGCCTCACGGTTCCGTGACCCGAACCGTCACGGAGTCCGTCAAGGCTCCGTGACCCGATCCGTGATGGATCAGAATTGGGCATTTTGGGCCCATTTTAGTCGTTTTCGGTTAATTAGTAAGGTTATCTATAACCGAGCCTTTTGGGGATTTAACTGGGACATTTACTCTTTAAACCGCTCTTGAATTACTCTTAATTCTAGTATTGCTTGTTCTCTTAGACTTTGTTCCCGAGCACGGCGGAGGAGACTTCTAGGTGGTTCATGTGACTAAGAGTTTGGATAGCATTTGAGGTAGGGAAGAGTAGTAATTACCGCTTTATTAAGGAATGTTATTAGTATGCATATAAGACGTTAATAACCGGTAAAGTCTTAGCTTGCATAAAGGATGTGATTAACTAGTGTACTCGTATGTAAATTATGGGAATGGCCGTGCCGTAGAATCACATGTGGCCATGTCGTGCCTCAGGATTGTGTGTGCTGGTTGTGGCTAGTAGTCCTTTAAAATTGATGTATAGTATATTCCATGGTTAACTTAAGAATTAGGTTATGTGATGAATGTGATATAAATTGTTGTCTCGTGATATGATTGGGTGAATGAATGTGATATGAATTGTTGTCTGTGATATGATCGGGTGAATGATAGACCGATGTGGTGTGCTTGGTAAGTTATGTCGGTAAGCTTTGATGGTATGATAAGTTCGGTGTAACATGTTTGGTATGTTATTGTGTGGTGTGGCTTGTACCCCCGTGCAATGGGAAGATACCCGACCGAGGTGTGTGCCGGTCCGGTATGTTTGTTATGAGATTTACCCCGATGTTGTGTTTCCGAGAAGACATCTAGACCGATGGTGCATTCGGGTTTGTTGGGCCACACACTCTAAAGGAAGTCCAATCCCATGACTCTCTAGCGGAGAAGACGTGTCACCTCTACGGTGTGGACAAGACGCGCAGGCACGCCAATATCGATTTGTTGCTTCGATTCAACTCGATCCAAAATCTCAACAACCAGATCCATCGATTCAACGTCGCGATCGAGAGGATCTCGAGAAATCAGGTCACCGTCTCGCGCCCCCTCCGAGCATCTGGCCTCTACTTCAGACGGTGTCTCCGACGAGACCGTGGTCCCCGAAGGTTGTCGATCACTAGATTTCAGAGCTCCCAACCGAACAGCTACCGGACCAGGAATCTGATAACCATGACTACCACAAGCGGCCATATTAGTTGAGCTATTTTCGAAGCTTCACTGAACTAGGAATTGATTTCTAGCGACGAGTGATGACAACAAATAAGATATACCCATTGATCTTGAATCTGTTCAAACTATCAACAACCGGTTTCACCCCATTCTTTCCTCAGAATTGAACAAAACCCAAGTACTTTCCGTTTCGGTTTGGCCAATGTAAAACAGATGAAGAGATGATTTCACCGAATGGTCAAACAAACACCTCATCTTCTTGAAGAACACTGCGATCTGATCTCTTTTTTAATGCACGACGAGGAACTAAACATGTCTCTCTAGTTTTATTGAGACCTTGGGATGCTCTTCTTTTCGAGAGAGGTTTGATCTCTGGAGCTTTGATAATTCCCCGTAGCTAGTCCTTGTCGAAACTGATGTTTCTAGACGAAGAGACCTTCCTGACACTGGATGAAGATGCCTCATTCAGATTGGACTCCCATACGATAACAACGTCGGTTCCAACCCTCTCTACAACCATCCCAGATTTCACCGCTACTGACTTGCTCCGATGAGCACGCCCTTTATGCCGACCAGCCTTCTACTTGACTTATCATGATACTATACGACAGTATGCACCATAACGAACAATCGAGTTAGAGCAGAAAGAAGAGAAAGAGACACGACTAAGAATCTGCTTCCTCTTCCCCATTGTTTCCCAAAATTTATATTGTTATGTTGTTAGATTAAACCATACTTTAATCTTACTACCTACTTTTTTGTTATTTACTTTTTCATATGAGTCTTAATTCAATCTATTTATTGAGAGAAGTGTAATTACTACATGATAAACAATTTTAAAGTTGAATTTTTTAGTCTGTATAGTGCTTGATCGATCACATTCATTTGGCCCCATGTGTGAAAAAAAATGTGATCACGAAGATCATAGCCGATGCTACTGTAGTTTTTATTAGCATTTAAAGTCCCTATATATTTCCTTATTTGCTATTTAGCCCTTCCCTTTAGTATAACCTAAACAGGTTTGTATTACCGTCATTTTTTTTTTAGAATAACCATTGCAATTGTATTAAAACAAAATAAGATAGTTTGGTAGGTACACAAATGTACCCCACCTACATAAACAAATCCAACTAATAATCAGAAATGAAACTGAAAGCAATAAATTCGGCTCTGGTAATGGGTTGCGGACGAAGGGGATATCTGCGGTAGCGTCTGGTGACACCGATACAACATGCTTCTTCCAAATGGGACGAGGCGAGCCAACCAAGTTTAGGGGAATACTGGTGGACCTACATCTCCCCCGGTGTGTCAGCGTGCGTCGTCCTCCCTTGATTGATAATGGTAGGGCTCCTGAACGCGGGATTGCTGACTCCGGACTGGCAGGGGAGACAAATATTGTAATACCCCACTCTTTCAAAAGGGTAACTTTTTGGAAATTCGAAACATTGAGGTGTGTTTTCGCAACATTTGGAAGCTAAAAAAAAAGAGAAGAGCAGGCCGGACCAAACCTGGGCCAGCAGAAGAACTGGGTCTGAGCCTAGTGCGTGCCAGGCCCAACCGGTTTCGGGCCCAAGGAGGTGTGCCCAAAACCCTAGCAGCAGCTACCTTATCTTCAGATTCACGCACGCTTTTCGAGGAACGCCTCTCTCTTTCTCGAACCTCTCCTTCACGCGTGAGCAGCTCCTCTTCCCTCTCACCAGATCGACGCCGGCGACCTGACCTCACCCTCCCTCTACGGCCTCGCCATCAGCCGCGCCGAGCCCTCACTTTTCCCCTCCGAGCTTCAATCGGACCTTCCGTGGTCGGAATCGAAGCGTCGCCGGAGTACGAGGTCTCCGAGCTCGACCTCACTCGGTACCCTCGTCGTCCTTCTCTCCTCCGTGACCCACCGCCAGAAGACCAGCCTAACGAGCTGGGTAGGAACGAGCATCGCCGTCGGAAACCCGAGCTCCGTCGCGCTCCACTCGCCGGAGAAGACGGGCCCTCATCAGATCTGAACGAGAGGCGAGCGTGGGTTCTCACCTGATCCACCGCCGCCACGACCTCGGGTTCGTCGTGGACCTGCCGCCTTCCTCCGCCCCTCTCTCGTCGTCGTCGCACCTCACCTGCCACCGTGGAAGACCGCCGGAGCAACCTTTGCTCACCGGCGTCACGTCCAGCTCAGGCCGATCTCACCAGGCCAGATTGGGCAGGGAAAACCGGGCCTTAGGCCAGAAGAGAACTGGGCCGAGAAGGCCTTGGGCCTGGGGGAAAGATCGGGCCAGACAGACCAGAAGACGGGCCTTGGGCCCAGTTGAACTTCAGGACCGGGTCTGGACCGGGTTCGGGTTCGGATCCGGGTCAACCAGACTTTAATTGAAACCGTTTTAAAATCAGATTTAATTAACCGGTTTAACGAACTCAAGGTGAGACTTTGAACGGGAAATTCTTGGTTAAATCAAGGACCATTAGACTTTTATCTTTATTGATTGGACTTTTCTTTGTCTAATCTAGACGGGACTTCGCCCGAGATCAAGGGCTTGGACCCGAGCTAGAAGAGCAAAGATCACGCCGGAACCCGTGTGAAGAACGGAGTGGCGACCACCGGGCTTATCATCAGAGTGTTGAGAGGAAGACCTCGAGGTAGGGAAAGCCTTAACCCCTCGTTTATGATGCTTAGTATGCATGTTAGGCTAATAAAATCGGAAAGGTCCTAGAAATGCCTATAGGATGCGAATAACTAGCATACTTGTCTTTCAATTACTAATAACCGGAAGTGTCTAGTGGTGAATGATTAGGATGCCAATCACTAGTGTAACTCGCTTTCAATACTTGGGAATTGTTTGACTGGTAGAGTGGCCTTGGCAAAACCCTCGGATTAGTTGCGTGTTAGGATCACATGCTTGGTTGTTGGTTGCTTAGTGGATAGGCTAAAGAGTCTAACGGAACTAGTTAAATTGCATGTGTGAATGCTCGATTGAAGGTTTTTATGATTGGTTGATTAAACTCGTACTTGACAGTTGAATGTAATTGAATGATTGCTTGTTGTCCTTAAATGGTTGCTTGGAGCATCGAGTATGACTGGTTGTACCGAGCGGTGCAATCAGGTGATCGATGCCCCGTTGGGTCGAGACTGGTAAGTGAACGGTAAGTTGTGATTGTGTGATTTGCGTAGTGTGATTATGTGATTCGTGTGTTGTGTGTTGTGGTGAATTGGTGATCTGTGAGCTATGTGTGACAGTGAATTGGTGTTTGTTGGGATTGGATTGTTTCGTGTTTCGGTTTGAGTGTGTTACTCATTTATTATCTGTTTATTATTGAATTGTCCAAGTGTATGCTTCCTATGGGGGTAATACCTTGGTTCCCGAGGACATAAAATCGTTTGGAGACGTTTCTGAGAATCCCGATGATAAGCGCCCCGAAGGGTTGTTTCCGTTCGCCTCAATGATATGCGTCTCCTCTGGATTTGAGGGAAAATCCGAGAGGACACATCATCTGTGGATCGGAGGGTGGTGACTTCATGTGCCACGGCATTGGCTGGATTACCTATTACCCGTGTTTGTTAAGAACTATCTTGTTGACTTTGCTGTTGATCTTAGTGCGTTTAAAGTCCACCTGGTTATGGATTTTCCCTACTGAGCGCAAGCTCACCCCTATGAGTTTATTGTTGTGTTTACAGGCTTGATTGAGGAGTAGAGGATCGGGAGCTTCTTGGTGTGGGTGTCGGTAGAGACTTCGCTTTTATTTTATTACTGTTTGGAACAAACCTTGTGGAGGATTATTATTACACCCATGGAGGGTTATTTATGTTTTAAACCGAATTTTGTGAATTTGAGTTTCTTATTGGAGTTTTTCAGGAACTTATTGTTGAGTGATTGCCTTTTAAATCATTTATTTCTAGTCATGCCTCGAGTCCGGGCAAGAACCGGATTTGGGGTGTGACAATTATCAACTGATGATGGTGCCGTCTCCATCCATCCGCCGGGGAGGGGCCAAAGTTGACCCACCCCTCCCCGGGCCACCTCGGACTCATTCCTTCAGGTGGGGGTGCTTGACGCCCCCCGCCGCCGCTGCTTGTGATTCTCCATCCGGGCCCGGCCCAGTCTGCTGCCCCAGGCCCAACCCCGACTCGCTAGGGTTGTACCGCGCCTCGGCCACCGCCTTCCCCTTAAGCCGCCTCCATTCCCGCGTCGCCGAAGGCTCCAGCATCGCCACCACAGTGTCCAACGAGACTAGGACGACGTCCCGTCCCGCCGCCACTCCTTCATACGGAAGCCCCGCCGGCCTCCCCCGCGTTCCCCGTGGTACCCGAGGACGCGGGCCTCTCGCCGGAAACCGGCGACCTCCAGTCACCACCACGGATCGCCAGCCACCGCCCGGATTCACCTCTCTCATACCCCGTACCGCCGAGAATCGCATCCTCGGCTCCGATACCTCCCTCGGCATCAGCTCCTCCGGAGCCTTCACATCGACCTAACGCCGAGCTCTCCACGACCTTCGCCACATCGAACCACCACCAACCACGCCGCCGAAGATCGTCGGACGTGGGGCAACACCAGACCACGAAATCGTCCTACTACCGCCTCGACGAGGCAAAATCAAACCCAAGCATGCGAGATACAATGATAAACAACCAGATCTCACCTGCTCCCACCCGCCGCCGTCGCCGGAGACGTCCACTCGCCCCCATGCGCCGCTGCCTCCGTTGCTCACGAGCTCCCCTCTAGGGCCGGCAGAGAGCATCTCCTGATACATATAAGAGTGATTCGTTTTTAAACTTTGTATTACCGTCATATTACATTCCATCAATAGCTTTCTACTCTCTCTCTCTAATTCTAACATGGCATCAACAGAGCCTGGTTATGAGCCTTGAAGGAAATTTGAATCGCGGTACTGTTTATCGAGTATTGTTCATCACGTATTGTTTATTGTGTACTGTACATCTTTCTGTCACGATTTTGCCGTCGTTCGGGTTCGGCTTCCACTTGTTCGCGTTTCTCTAATTGGCAATTTGTTGCATGGATTTGGTTTGCTTGATACTCGTTCGTTATGCCTAGTCGAAAGGACGATTCGCTTCAGTCGATCAGTGCACAGTTAGATGGAAAGAACTACACTTATTGGAGTTATGTGATGAAGAATTTTCTGAAAGGAAAATCTATGTGGGGGTATATTTCGGGTAATAAATTGCCGCCCACTGATAAATCAGCAGATTCTTATGATGGGCAACTAGAGACTTGGGAAGTTGACAATTCGAAAATCATCACATGGATAAACAATTCTGTAATTCATTCGATGGGCGTTCAATTGGCAAAATTTGAGACAACAAAGCTTATTTGGGAGCATCTTGAGAGAGTGTTTACTCAGTCTAATTTCGCTCAGCGCTATCAACTGGAGACTGACATTCGGGCTCTCAAGAAAGATGATTCGTCTATACAAGAATTCTACTATGCTATGTCTGCTTTATGGGATCAGTTGGCTCAGATCGAACCCACCAATTTACGCTCAGTGGAGCCATACATCCAATTCAGAGAGGAACAACGTCTTGTTCAGTTTATGATGGCGCTTCAAGATGACTTTGAGGCTCTACGCGGGTCCATTTTACACCGGAATCCCTTGCCTTCGGTTGACTCGGTTGTGAATGAATTGATGGCAGAAGAGATTCGGCTCAAGACTCGCACTGATAAAGAGATTTCTTCATCGAACGCTCCATCTGTTTTTGCTGCTTCCCCTCATAGTTCATCTAGTAACCATCCGAGTCGCTCCAATACTCGTGTGGCCATAGATGAGTGTGCATTTTGTAAGCAAAAAGGGCACTGGAAGGGACAATGTCCTTTTTTGGTCAATAAAGGAAAACAGCCGCATCGACGCTCGTCACCGGTCTCTCAGAAGCCTCCATGGAAAGCTACTAATCAAGCTTTTCAAACGAGTAGTACTGAAGTGTCTACATCAGATCCATCGTTGATTGAGCAGTTCCAAAATTTTCTCGCCTCGCAACCTCAAGCCTTATCCGCTGCTTCCCCTGTCGGTTTGTCCTCTCTCCAAAAAACTGGTCCTTCAGGTATATCTTCCCCCACTTGGGTTCTTGACTCTGGTGCTACTGATCATATGTCTCCTAAGAAATCATTTTTTTCTTCGTTGTCCCCAAAATCCTCCGTATCTATAGCAACGGCTAATGGTAATCATATGCCTTTGGTTGGTGTTGGTCCTATTTGTACACCTCACCTAAACCTTCCTCATGCTTACTATATTCCAAGTCTTACTTTGAATCTTGCTTCCGTTGGTAAATTGTGCGACTTGGACTATTTTGTCACCTTCACTAAATCTCATTGTTTTGTATAAGATCCATATGCTCAGAAGCTGATTGGGACAGGCAATAGGGAAGGAGGTTTATATGTGGTGGATGAATTAAAAGTGCCAGAGAGTGTTGCTGCTTCTAGTGTCGATTTGTCATCTTTTCGGTTGAGTCGTTCGTCTTCTGATTTTTACTTATGGCATTCTCGTTTGGGTCATGTGTCCGAATCTCGTTTAAATTTTTTAGTTTCTACGGGTGTTTTGGGTAATTTGAAAACTCATGATGTGTCTGATTGTTGTGGTTGTCAACTTGCTAAATTTTCTGCATTGCCGTTTCCTAAAAGTTTATCACAATCAACTGCACCTTTTGATCTCATTCACTCTGATGTCTGGGGACCCTCCCCTTTGCCCACGAAAGGGGGTTCTCGTTATTATGTATCTTTTGTTGATGACTACACTCGTTACACTTGGGTTTATTTTATGAAACGTCGTTCTGAATTTCTGAATATATTTGATATGTTTCGAGCTCTTGTCAAAACCCAATATTCGTCTGTCATAAAATGTTTTCGTTGTGATTTAGGTGGGGAATACACATCTCATGATTTTTCCGGGTTACTTAACTCTGATGGAACTGTTCATCAAAGTTCATGTACTGATACCCCTCAACAAAATGGTGTAGCAGAACGAAAACATCGTCATATCGTTGAAACTGCTCGATCACTTATATTATCATCTCAGGTTCCAGGTGTGTTTTGGGGAGAAGCTGTTCTGACCTCCGTTTATCTAATCAATAGAATTCCTACTTCACATAACTCAGGTTTGTCACCTTTTGAAAAGATTCATGGTCAGTCTCCTGATTATTCTGCATTGCGGGTCTTTGGGTCAGCTTGTTTTGTGCTACGTCCTAGTGTTGAGCGTAGTAAATTGACTTCTCGATCTGTGTTGTGTGTTTTCTTGGGTTATGGGGTTGGTCAAAAAGGATATCGTCGCTTTGATCCTGTTGGTAAAAAATTGTATGTCTCTCGTCATGTATTCTTCCTTGAACATATTCCATATTTTTCGGTTCCTGAAAATTCCCATAATATGACAAAATCAGATCTAGTCAGTATTGATCCTTTTGATATTGATGAAGATTATCTCGAACCTCCTATTGCTCCGTGTGATGAGGCAACTAACTCGGGTACTATTGTTCCCGCCACATCTTCACCTCCTTAACCCGTGGTCTCGCAATCAGCTCCAGAGAATGTGGATCCTCCACCTCGCACATCAAGTAGGGTCCGTAAGTCCACTAAACTCCCAGATTTCTCATATTCATGTTACTCTAGTTCCTTTGTGTCTTTCCTAACATCTATTCATCGTATCTCTGAGCCCTCGTCCTATCGAGAAGCTGTTCTTGACCCTCTTTGGCAGAATGTTATGGATGAGGAACTTTTGGCACTGCGTCAAACACGTACTTGGGATTTGGTTTTGTTACCACCGGGAAAACGCACCATCGGTTCCCGATGGGTTTACAAGATCAAAACTAAGTCCGATGGATCTGTTGAAAGATACAAAGCTCGACTCGTTGCTAAGGGGTTTTCTCAACAATATGGCATGGATTATGAAGAGACATTTGCTCCGGTTGCCAAAATGACTACAATTAGAACTCTCATCGCTGTTGCTTCTATTCGTGGGTGGAAAATCTCTCAGATGGACGTGAAAAATGCGTTTCTCAACGGTGATCTCCACGAAGAAGTTTATATGGATCCGCCTCCAGGTGTCACTCACAAGGTTGGTGAAGTTTGCAAGCTTCGAAAAGCCCTCTACGGTCTCAAACAAGCCCCTCGTGCTTGGTTTGAGAAGTTCTCTACTGTGATCACATCGCTTGGCTTCTCTCGCAGTCATCATGATTATGCTTTATTCATTAAGTGCACCGAAAAAGGTCGTATTCTTCTCTCTTTGTATGTTGATGATATGATTATTACTGGTGATGATGTCGATGAGATTGAATGTCTCAAGATTAAGTTAGCTCGCTGCTTTGCTATGAAGGATTTGGGTATGCTACGGTACTTTCTTGGAATTGAGGTTGCTTCATCTCCGAAAGGATATATCCTATCTCAGTCAAAGTATATTGCTGATATGTTTGAGCGTGCCCAGCTTACCGACAACAAAGTGGTGGATACTCCGATTAAAACCAATGCTCGATATGCTTTGACTGATGGGGTAGCTCTACCTGATCCTGCTTTGTATCGTACCATTTTTGGTAGTTTGGTTTACCTTACTATTACGCGTCCCGATATTGCCCATGCCGTTCACGTGGTTAGTCAGTTTGTTGTGGTTCCTACTACAGTTCATTGGGGTGCTGTTCTTCGTATTCTTCGGTTTCTTCGAGGAACTCAATTTCAAAGCTTACTTCTATCGTCGAGCTCTTCATTGGATCTTCGTGCGTACACTGATGCTGATTGGGCTGGTGATCCCACTGATCGCAAGTTAACCACGGGGTTCTGTATCTTCCTAGGCGATTCTCTTATATCGTGGAAGAGCAAGAAACAAGATGTTATCTCTCGATCGTCCACGGAAGCGGAGTATCGAGCCATGACATATACGACATGTGAGATTGTTTGGTTGCGATGGTTACTTGCAGATATGGGTGTTAGCTCTCCTCAGGCCACTTCGTTGTTTTGCGACAATAAGAGTGCCATTCAGATTGCAAGGAATGCGGTGTTTCACGAGCGTACGAAACACATTGAGATTGATTGTCATGTTGTCAGACATCACTTTCAATGTAATCACATCACATTGCCTTTCGTCTCTTCATCGGTTCAAATTGCCGATCTCTTCACCAAGGCGCTTTCATCTTCTCGTTTTCGTTTTCTAGTTAGCAAACTCTCAATGCTTGTCGCTGTAGCATCGTGAGTTTGAGAGGGGGTATTAGCATTTAAAGTCCCTATATATTTCCTTATTTGCTATTTAGCCCTTCCCTTTAGTATAACCTAAACAGCTTTGTATTACCGTCATATTACATTCTATCAATAGCTTTCTACTCTCTCTCTAATTCTAACACTTTTTTTTAAAGATATTTTTTATAAACGAATCTTGCCTTTGAAGTAAAGACAAGGCCAGGAGGATAAATCACCTCCAATTACAAATCAATGTCAAGAGACATACTGAACCCAATCTAACAGAATGTACACTATCAGACACCAAAAAAATACCCAAAATCTGCACCGAAAAGGGTATCTACAACAAGAAGACATAAAAACAACAACTTTAAACAGCAAATCCCCAACCAAAGAGAAGCAATCTCAACAGCAAAAAACCACAAGAGATGTAGCAACTATATTGTTTCTCACCACAGATTATGCAGCAAAGGCATAATCCAATTAAACGGGTGAGTCGACCTCCCAAACACTTATCGGAATTTTATACCGTTACGTGTAAATCAAGGAGCCGCTCTTTGGACCGAGAAAGAATTGTTAGTCTCATCGATTCTGGAAAACAGGTTGAGCAAGGCCGACTTGGAAATACTCAACTTGCAGCCTCGTCTCACGGGACCGACACATGGACTAAAATCCATGAGTTGGCTTCCAAGAAGAAAGGAGGGACTGTTCGTCTTTGACTTCGGGAGGCGAGGTTTGGAAGAGTTTTCTATTTTGGTACTGTTCCTTGTTTCGTGTTAGGAAAAGGCTTGGCCTTTTAACTCCTCCTTATTAGAGCTCTTTTATAATTGTTGTCTTTTTCCTTATTCTACTTGAACAGGGCATTCCGGTCCATTTAGAATCGGTCTTATTAATAAATTTTCGAGCTTATATAAAAAAAGAAAAACATAATCCAACAACACAATATGCAACTAAAGAAATTCCCCAAATTCCTCAACAAAAAAAAAAAAGCAATTCCCCAAACCACATAGAATAAGCTGAAGTGAATATTGGACCATCAGTTCCAAAGTAAAGTCCTTAGAAATTCTAAAAGAAGTATGAGTGAACCATTTCCAACCCTGAAAGGGGAAGGGAGAGGATCTGTAAAAGAGAGACTTTTCCAAGTTGTAGCTTTCACTTTGAATTGTTAAGAAAATGTCCCCAAGAATAGGATCAACTACTGTTCCATTGAAAATAAACTCATTTGTTGCAATCCATAACTGCCAAAAGGATCAAAAATAAAATGTTGCTCCAGAACTTGTTAGAATTCCTTCCCACTAGATTATTCCAAGAGCTAATAAGAGCTCCAATATCCCCAGGACAAGACCACCTCACTCCCTACCACATCATCACCCTAGATCAGGCAGACCAAGAGAACTTGCAGAATAGAAGAAGATTGTTTTGATCCTCCAGCTCAACTGCACAAAATGGAAAAGCTACTCAGCGACCAAAGATCTTGTAATAATAGCTTGATAGCAAGTCAACCAAGTAAAAGTTGGATATTCCTCCATAATTAGGGAAGCCCATAATTTGTGTTAAGCCCAACTTGAAGCCCAAATTCTAGAAGAGTCCATCTTCTAGAATATGTTGGAGAATTCTACATCCTACCACACTTTGTAGAGTGTGTTAGAGAACTCTAGATCTTACCACACATTCTAGCATGCGTTGGAAATAGATGGAAGGTACTAGAATGTGTTGGAGATAGTTAGAATCGCTCTTTCTAGAACCTCCCATTTAGTAGTATAAATAGATGCATTTGGGAGAGATTTGCATATCCATCTAAGAGAGTAAATTGTGAGTTCCTCTTGTAGAGAGAAAAAGTGAGCCACTTGAGAGAGTGAGAAACTGTGATTCATCCTATAGTCGAGTGTAGAAAGAATCCTTTGTAATCTCACATATAGTGAAGAGCTTTCGGACTGAGGTCCACCGTGGTTTTTCCCGATTTGGGTTTTCCACGTAAAATCTGTGTGTTCTTTCTCTACTTCGTTTTACAATTTATTGTGCCCATCTTAAATCTACAAAGAGGGGAAAGAAGCAAATCGCTTCCGTACTTGATCGATCTTCCCCAACAGTGGTATCAGAGCCCGGTTCTAGCAACGACTTACGATGGAGGGTATCGTCAGTCATGATGGCGACATGTTCAAACTCACGACGGAGAACTATTCATACTGGAAGCCCATGATGGAGGACCATCTGTATTGCAGAGATCTACACGAGCCAATCACCAACCAAACGAGGCCGGAAGGGAAGAATGAGAAAGATTGGGAGCTGCTCAACCGCAAGGCCATAGCAATGACCCAGAAATATATCGACCGAAGTTTGTTTGAGCATGTAGCCACCTACACAAATGCTTATGAATTATGGACAAAGCTCGAGTCCATGATTCAAAAGAAGACACCTCGAAATAAAGCTCATCTCGTGAGGCGGCTAGTGAAGTTGGAGTATAAAGATGGAGAGAATATGATCGAGCACCTGAACAATTTCAAAGGTCTTGTCAACCAATTGACAAAGACTGAGATGAAGGTTGAAGATGAGTTGCAAGCTCTATTACTCCTCAGTTCACTTCCCGAGAGTTGGGATACTCTGGTCATCACCCTAAGTAACTCTGCCCCAGAAGGAAAGCTTACCACAGATCTAGTGGCTGACAGCTTGTTAAACGAAGAAGCTCGAAGAAAAGAACGAGGTACGTACAATCAATTTGATGCTAACATTGCTGAAATTCGTGGTAGGAGTGAAATGCGTAGAAGAAATGACACTCGAGGAAGAAGCAAGACTCAAGGTTATGACAAGCCAAGGGGAAGATCCAAATCACGCTCAAAGCTTGAATGTTACTATTGTGGTGGATTTGGACACAAGAAACAAGAGTGTCGAAATCTCAAAAGGGATCAAAGGAACGGGACAGTGAAACCAGACAAGATAGAGCTACGGAAGGAGGAGAAAAATTACACAGTTGTTGCAACGGGGGATAATGTTGATGTTTTTCTCATTGGAGAAGAAAATTATCTCAACCTTGCATATGATGACAGCTATTGGATAGTAGACTCGGGCGCTTACTTCCACGTCACTCCTCATGGAGAGTTTTTCTCATCTTATAAAAATGGAGAGTTTGGGTTTGTAAAAATGGGAAATCAAGTCACAAGAAAGATTATCGGTATTGGCGATATCACAATGGTGACTGGTATAAGAAGCAAGCTACTCCTCAAGGATGTAAGACATGTCTCAGATATGCGTCTAAATCTTATTTCAGCTGGAAAGCTTGATGATGCAGGATTGGTGAGTCATTTTGGTGGTAGTAAATGAAAGCTCACCAAAGGCAACATGATCATAGCTCGAGGAAGAAAGGAAGGCTCCTTGTATGTCACGCAAGGAAAGTTGTACAAAGCGGAGGTAAATGTTGCACATAACAACTCAAACATGGAGTTATGGCACAAGAGGCTGGGACACATGAGCGAGAAGGGCCTGCAAATTCTCGCACGAAAAGAACTGCTTCCCAATATCAAAGGTACGACACTTGACTCATGCACCGATTGTTTGGCTGGAAAACAACATAGAGTTTCATTTTTGAAATCTACTAATCCAAAAAGAAGAAATCATATTCTCGATTTAGTACACACTGATGTGTGCTCTATGACTGAAAAATCTCTTGGTGGCGCTCTATACTTTGTGACGTTTATTGATGACCATTCAAGAAGAATTTGGGTGTTTTTGCTTAAAACAAAATACCAGGTACTTGAAGCATTCAAGGAGTTCCATAAGAGAGTGGAACGTGAGACGGGCCTAACGCTGAAATGCGTTCGATCCGATAATGGTGGAGAGTATCGTGGCCCATTTGAAGCATATTGCAAAGCACATGGAATCAAGCTCGAGAAGACCCCTCCAAAGACACCTCAGTTGAACGATGTGGCTGAAAGAATGAACCGCACCATCGAAGAAAGAGTGCGATGTATGCTTTCCCACGCCAAGCTACCAAAGACATTCTGGGGTGAGGCTGTCAAGACTGTTGTTGATATCATAAATCTCTCACCGTCAGCACCTTTGGATGGAGATATCCCAGAGGAAGTTTGGTCAGGAAAGAAGGCTTCATACAACCATCTGAAAGTGTTTGGTTGTCTAGCTTTCGTTCATATCCCTAAAGATGAACGAGCTAAACTAGACTCCAAAACCAAGCAGTGCATCTACCTTGGCTCACCGAAGGACGAATTTGGATATCGTCTTTGGGACCCAAAAGACAAGAAGATCGTGAGAAGTCGTGATGTGGTGTTTTTCGAATATCAAACCATTGAAAACTACAAAAGGCCTGAAAATAGAAGACCGGAGGAAAATATTCATCGTTGTCGTATCCCTGAGCTATATGACAACTCAGAAAGAGATACCCCGGAGATCCAAAGAGAAGACCTTGGAAGCAATGTAGATAACTCTGAATCACCAACAAAGGAATCTATAGGGCATCAACCAACCGAGCCAGAAAACGCTACATCAGAGGATTCAGTGCAACAACAAGAAGGCCGACCTAAGAGGAACATGCGACTTCCTGCCAGACTAAAAGATTATGTGTTGCTTACAGATGAGGGGGAGCCGCAAAGCTATGAGGAAGCCATGCTCGACAAACACAAGGAAGAATGGATGAAATCCAAGCAAGACGAGATGGAGTCTCTGTACGAGAATCACACCTATGATCTAGTGGAGCCGCCTAAAGGAAAAAGAGCCCTCAAGAACAAATGGGTGTACAGGCTCAAGGTTGAAGAAAATAACTCAAATCCCAGATTCAAGGCTCGGATAGTCGTTAAAGGATGCAACCAGAAGAAAGGGATCGAGTTTGATGAGATATTCTCACCAGTGGTGAAGATGTCATCTATACGGGTGGTCTTAAGTCTAGCTGCTAGCCTAGACTTGGAGATTGAGCAACTTGATGTTAAAACCGCCTTCTTACATGGAGACCTGGATGAAGAGATCTACATGGAACAACCTGAAGGGTTCGTGGTTCCAGGCAAAGAACATTTGGTGTGCAGACTCAAGAAGAGCCTATATGGTCTCAAGCAAGCACCAAAACAATGGTACAAGAAGTTTGACTCATTCATGGCAGAACATGATTTCAAGAAGACTCTTATCGATCACTGCGTCTTCGTAAAAAGGTATGCCAATAATGAGTTCATTATCCTTCTACTTTACGTTGATGACATGTTGATTGCTGGACAAGATTCAAATAAGATAAGTGCCCTGAAGAAAGCATTAAGTGCATCCTTCTCCATGAAAGATTTGGGACCGACAAAGAAAATCCTTGGAATGAAGATTACTCGGGATCGATCCAAGAAGACTCTATGGCTTTCTCAGGAAAGATACATTGAAAAAGTTTTGAAAGATTCAACATGCACGAGGCAAAACCGGTTAACACACCATTGGCTGGGCATTTCAAGTTGACTAGACAACAAAGTCCAACAAGTGAGAAGGATAAGGCTGAAATGCGAGACATTCCATATTCATCAGCGGTTGGAAGTCTCATGTACGCTATGATTTGCATAAGACCAGACATTGCTTATGCTGTTGGTGTGGTAAGTCGCTTCTTATCTAATCCTGGAAAAGAACATTGGGAAGCGGTGAAATGGATATTTCGCTACCTACGTGGGACAACAAGAAGCTGCATATGTTTTGGAAGAGGAAATACTATCCTAGAGGGCTACACTGATGCAGACTTGGCTGGTGATATTGATTCTCAAAAATCAACATCAGCATATCTGACTACTTTTGCAGGGGGGGTCTGTATCGTGGCAGTCAAAGCTCCAAAAAAGTGTGGCATTATCTACTATTGAAGCCGAGTTCATTGCAACAACCGAAGCATGCAAAGAGATGTTATGGATGAAGAATCTCTTGATTGAGTTAGGCCATAAACAAGAAGGGTATGTATTGCATTGCGATAATCAAAGTGCAATACATTTGGCCAAGAACTCTACTTTTCACTCCCGATCAAAGCACATCGATGTTCGATATCATTGGATTCGGGATGTGTTGGAAAAGAAACTTCTACAACTCAGTAAGGTACATACAGATGACAACTGGTTAGACATGATGACGAAGGTAATTTCGGCCAAGAAACTTGAAGATTGTTGCAATGGTGCAGGCATGGTGATGCTCCCTAACTAAGTCGGAAGGAAGAGATTTGTTGGGTATTCCTCCATAATTAGGGAAGCCCATAATTTGTGTTAAGCCCAACTTGAAGCCCAAATTCTAGAAGATTCCATCTTCTAGAATATGTTGGAGAATTCTACATCCTACCACACTTTGTAGAGTGTGTTAGAGAACTCTAGATCTTACCACACATTCTAGCATGTGTTGGAAATAGATGGAAGGTGCTAGAATGTGTTGGAGATAGTTAGAATCGCTCTTTCTAGAACCTCCCATTTAGTAGTATAAATAGATGCATTTGAGAGATATTTGCATATCCATCTAAGAGAGCAGATTGTGAGTTCTTCTTGTAGAGAGAAAAAGTGAGCCACTTGAGAGAGTGAGAATCTGTGAGTCATCCTATAGTCGAGTGTAGAGAGAATCCTTTGTAATCTCACATATAGTGAAGAGCTTTCGGACTGAGGTCCACCGTGGTTTTTCCCGATTTGGGTTTTCCACGTAAAATCTGTGTGTGTTCTTTCTCTACTTCGTTTTACAATTTATTGTGCCCATCTTAAATCTACAAAGAGGGGAAAGAAGCAAATCGCTTCCGTACTTTACCGATCTTCCCCAACATCCAAGTTGTAGCTTTCACTTTGAATTGTTAAGAAAATGTCCCCAAGAATAGGATCAACTACTGTTCCATTGAAAGTAAACCCATTTGTTGCAATCCATAACTGCCAAAAGGATCAAAAATAAAATGTTGCTCCAGAACTTGTTAGAATTCCTTCCCACTAGATTATTCCAAGAGCTAATAAGAGCTCCAATATCCTCAGGACAAGACCACCTCACTCCCTACCACATCATCACCCTAGATCAGGCAGACCAAGAGAACTTGCAGAATCGAAGAAGATTGTTTTGATCCTCCAGTTCAACTGCACAAAATGGGAAAGCTACTCAGCGACCAAAGATCTTGTAATAATAGCTTGATAGCAAGTCAACCAAGTAAATGTTGCTACTTTAAGAGGTAAAGATGTAGATCACAATAACTTTGCCCACTCTGGACAGTTGAGAACCTCCCCTAACAGCAACCCATACATTTTTTTTGATAGAGAAGCCATTAGAATCAGCTTTCCAAGACAACATCATCTGATAAAGTGACTTTCTTTAGGAGCAAAGCAAGTCTTCTGAATATTCCTCTTTCCCAGCCTCTCAACCTTCTTGTAAAGTCCAAATACCACATACCATTCTGCCAAAACAAAGCTACCTTTCCCCTTTTCTTTCTACTTAGATGAAACAATCTTTGGAAAGAGAACTTGAGAAGGATAATGTAAGCCAGATATCCTCCCAGAAGCTAATCTTGACATCATTTCTCAATCTCCACAACAAACCTTTATAACAAAAAATATTGGCAAAGCTAAAAAAGCTTTGGTTATTGGAAAAACCCAACTTTGATGTTTCATCCCACCCATACTTAAAATAAATAACCTTCTTCCACAGTGACTTCTTCTCCAAGGCAAACCTCCACTGTCAGTTAGCTAATAGAGCTTTATTCATGATGTGTAAATTCCTAATTTCCAGACCTCCACCAGCTTTAGGAGAACACACAACAAACCATTTAGTCTTGTTTAAAACTCTTCTGATAACTGAACCTTTCCATAAGAATCTCTTCTGCCAACTTTCTAATTCTTCAAAAACACCAGCGAAGGCTCTAAAGAGAGACATGTAATACAAAGGGAGAGAGCAAAGAGTGGATTTAATTAAGGTTACTTTCCCACCAAAAGAAAGCATTTTTGTATGCCACAGCTCCAACTTTCTTTTGAAATTAAGAATGATAGGCTCCCAAGTCTGCAACCTTGAAGGATTAGCTCCTCACTGAAAACCCAAATAGTTAAAAGGAAGGGAAGCTAAGAAATCTGGAGGCCAGACATAGAATGAGGATTCAAGAGGACAAATTTAGATTTCTGATAATTCACTTTCGTAAAAATTAATGTACCATATACAGATTGAAGATGAGAGACATTAGGACAACTGTTGCTAAAACTAACCCCTTCAATCAAGCCCTTTTCAAGACTAACCACCATAAGTTGATGAAGAGCTTCCACCGTCAATGCAACGAGAAGTGGGGATACAGAGCATCTTTGTCTTAAACCTCTATGCATTTGAAAGTCTGAGGAGGGGGAACTATTGATCAGGATTGAAATCCATACTTGGATGGAAGATTGGATCCACATTAACCATTTAACACCAAATCCCATCTTGGTAAGAATTTTAACAAGTAACCAGTCCATATGATGATAAGTTTTTTATGATAACCAGTTCATCCCCATAATATTTGATATGTTGCACTACCTTAGTTGCTCATCCAAAATTTGTCTGTCTCCAATAAAATTAGATTGGACATCATTCACCAATTGATCCATATATGGTTAGAGTCTAGCAGCTAATAACTTGGAGATCAATTTGTAAGTTGATAGGTCTAAAGTCATTAAAATTTGGGTTATTATCATCCGAGTACCCTAAAAATATTTGGTTTTCATCCGAGTACCCTAAAAATACTTTGTGACAGATAAGTACCCAAACGAAACATTATTTTCAAATCAGTACCCACCGTTAGTTTCTGTCTATTTTCCATCCAAAACGTTGAAAAGTCCAAAATACCCCTCCTCAACACTCAAATTTTCAAACCATGCCATTGAATTTCAAAATTTATTTATTTATTTATTTTATATAAATCAGTTTTTTTTAAAAACTCAATTTTTTTAAAAAAAAATCAGATATTATTTTTTTCAAATTAGTTTTTATTTTAAAAGTTAATATTTTATTATAAAAAATCAAGTTTTATTTTTTAAAGAAATTTAGCTTTTATTTCAAAAAATCAGATTTTATTTTTAAAAATCATTTAAAAAAATATATATTATATTTTGACAAATTAGTTTTTATTTTTTAAAAAAATCAATTTTTATTATTAAAAATTCTTTAATATCCTGTTTTATTTTAAAATTCAAATTTTATTATTTTAAAATCAGAATTTACTAGAAAAAAAATCAGATTTTAATTACAAAAAATCAGTTTTAATAATTAAAAATCAGTTTCATTAATTAATATTCTAAAATCTGATTATATTGGTTTCTATTTCCTAATCTCTGATTATAGCATTTAAAATCTGATTGAACCAATCTCTCCATCTCCTCCAATCTCGGATCAATCCAACCCCAACAACATTCAATACCATCCAACACCATTCAACAATATAATTGAAATTTCCATCCATCCAACTCCATTTCCAGATTCATATACCATCCATCCAACTCCATTAATCAACACCAACACCGTTCAACCCCATCAAAATTTCCAGAAACGATGAACAAAGGTAATTTCCAGATTTAAGATTCGAATGAAGGAAACATGAAGAACGACACAAATGTTCTCACCCAAATTTCAAACTGAACAAAATCCTAAAATTTTCAGATTTGGTAATAATTTTGGGTCTGAAATCAGTCAAATGTTAAGATTTCAGAACAAAAAAGTTTTTACCAAAATTTCAAACCCAAACAAAAAATCACTTCAGGCAACAAAAATCGTGCAGTCCCTTGCATGGCCAGGTCTCACACCACACCACAAAGGCGGTCGGGTCTCACACCACGGCGACGGCGACAGGTTGTTGACCAGCAACAGCCAGAGTGTCCTGAGTCCAGATCTGAACAAATCTGACCTGAACGAGGAGGGGGGAGAGAACTCGTACCAGATCAAAGCTGGGGCAAGGCCGGCCACCTTACCCGAGCCTCAACCGACCAGAATCCGACCACAAAGGCCAGATCTGATGAAGGTTGACAGAGCAGGCCCTCCCGAGTATGTAACGCCAGCAAACGCTTGGGGAAACGGAGCAGCAACAGGACAAGATCACGACCGGCGACATCCATGGCCGGTGGCCATGGAGTCGCCGGCGGAACAAGGAAGGAGAAGGGGTTTTGAGTCACCGGCGAAACTGAGATGAAATAGAAAAAAAAAATGTCCTGAGGTGAGTTTTAAATAGAAATTAAATGGTATGAGATGAGTTTAAAGAAAAAGATTGGGTACTTTGGGTTATTTTCTTAAAAGAAAATGGGTTTAAAGAGATAAGGGGTAATTTGGGTATTTTTAGAAAAATTGGGGTCATGTGCCAGGCACATGACCATTTTCCATCCAAAATAGATGGAAAACTAACGGCGGGTATTAATTTTAAACACAATGTTACGTTTGGGTACTTATCTGTCACAAAGTATTTTTAGGGTACTCGGATGAAAACCAAATATTTTTAGGGTACTTAAAATTTTGATGAAGGAGGAATTTACACATTTCCCTAACTTACCATTGGCATGAAAGCTAGAAAGAAAATTCATCAAAGAAAGGCCAACAATGTTGAAAGAATTTCAAGAAGAACCTATCAGGGCTTGAAGCCTTTTCTCCATTACAATCCCTAATAACAACTAATACTTCTTCTGAAAAAGTAATCTCTAATATCACAGCTTAAGAAACAGATAACTTAGAAAAGGGGAGACCTTGCAGGTCCACCACAGATGTGGAGGGAGAGGAAAATCTGGCTCTGGAATGAGGTGAAGCCAAGTAAACAACCCCTAGCTCCGAAAACCGATTGATTTATTTCCGAGAATCTCTATAATTGGCTACCGTATGGTACAACTTGTCCCCCTCACTAAGCCGCTTAAACATAACTTGTGTTAAGTATTTGGTTTTCAGAATCAAGGAAGCTCTGTGCAAAGCTCTCTCACAACACTCAGTAGTACTCAGCTCTCTGATTTACAACAAGTTGTCAAGAGTATTAATAGCTCTACTGAGATCCTCAATGTCCTTTTCCAAATAACCTCCAAACTTTCAACTTGCCCTTGAGTTGTTTGAATTTAGACCAAATAGACAAGTGTGGGGCAGCTTGTACATGAATATCTTCGCACATGGCTTGACGGTCAGCTGAAAACTTAGGATGATCCTACCAAACATTTAGAAATCTGAAATTTTAGGACCACATTCCTCAATAACAAAAATAAGGAAAAATAGCTTGTGATCAGACAATCCAAGAAAGATGAGAAATCTATCTAGTCTCGAAGCTTTTGACCTTGGGCCAAACCAGGTATATAAATCCCTAACCAGAGGTAAATCCAAAGCTCCAATAGATTCTACAAATTCAGATAACCCATAACGTTGAGAGAGAAAGCAAGACCTTTCTAAAAGGTAAACAAGTGAATTGAAATCTCCAGCTACAATAAAAGGAACTCCCACCAATCTAATTTCTTCCACCAACAAATTTCAAAGAAGTAATATGTTTGTTGCAATGCAAGGACCATATTTATTGATGATGCAAACTTCAATATGAATAGATAAAAAATGTTACGATTGCTTCAGATGCAAGGCACCTTCTCCTCTTCTTTGCTTTTGAATAAACCGTTTAATGAAACAATGTGTATCGTGTAGTCGCTAAGTGAGCTTCAGTGAGGGATATGGGAGCGCCACGTGCTGACATTCTATTGGAGAAGGAATGGGATACCGTTGGTGGCATTGTACATCTTCCTCAAGTGGTCCCTGCCTGCTAATTGCCAAGATCGTGCGAGAGGATTGCTGACGTTGTTAGGGTATCTGAGCAGCTATAAATAGTTAGCGATGTTCGGGTTTTGAGGCATGAATGAAATTGTGTAATCTCTATCTAGCTAGCTTAGAAAAAGGTTCTGTAGCAGAATATCTTGTATTCGAGCTTTCACACAATACAATCCTCAATTCCCTTGTATTTCTATTTCTTTTCTATAATTTTAAGCAATAAATAACAGTGGTATCAAAGCTTTTCCCCGGTGACTGTGAGTTATGACTACCAACGCCACTCCAAACGAACCTTCTCGTGACACAAGTTTGGACGATTTGAGAACATATATGTAGAAATGGTGTATGCAGACACACTAGGAGATGAAGGCCATGCGCCGCAACTTGGAGCTTCAAGCTCAGAATGTGGAGCTATTGATTTGTGATAGGACGACTGCAGTAGGAGCTCCTATACAACTCCTTGGGTTTGAGGGCCAACAAAACGCAGATCCAGATCCAGTTGATAGAGGTAAATCGATAGCTGTCACTCCACCTATTGTTCATCCTGTGTTCAATTCTGGTTCTAATTCAGAGATGATTCACCCATTACACTCAACTCCAGAAATGATTCACCCATACCCTTATTCACCTATTTTTTCCCCTCACTAGCCTCTACACAACATGGACATGTTTTCTCTTCCCATCCGAGGAACTTTTCGTTGGAGCACACATTCATACCTCCAGGACCACATTCCCCAAACATACCGCCCCCACAATGAACCCCATCGATCCCCTAAGACGAGCACAAACTACAACCCTTTCCCACATGACCCTTACAGACCACTAACTATAAATTTTCCACATTTGATGGAACTGATGTTAGAGGCTGGCTCAAAAAAGCTTCTCTCTATTTCTCTTATTGTGAGGTCCCTAAGGAACATAAGGTCAAGTTGGCTTCTGTATATCTATCTGGTCCTGTAGAGTTTTTGTTTGCTGAATATGCTATAGAGAAAAAAAAATATGATTTGGTAGGAACAACTCTGTCATGAGGTCACTTGGAAGTTTGAGACAATGGGCTATGAGGACCCGTAGATTGAATTCAAGAAATTATATCAGACAGGCTCTTTACCTGAGTATGAAAATCCCTTTGGGAAACTCAAGATCCTTATGTTGTCTAAGAACCCTCATCTGTCTAAGCATTATTTCATCTTGAATTTTATTGGTGGCTTCAGGCTTCACCTTCAGGTAGGGGTTCAGTTGCTCGGCCCCAGGTCTCTCTCACATGTTATGTATTTAGCCAGGCATGAGGATTATAGGATACAACAAGTCCACTTATTCTATCAGCCCAAGAATCCATTTCACTCATACTAGAGACCAAAGATGCCTCCATATACTGTGACCATGCCACCTTCTATCAGCTCCACCTCTTCAATTCCTCTCTATAGGCCAAGACCTCCTCCTCTTAATGGTGTGACACCTTCCTTCTTTGAGGATCCTGACCTTGTCATTGAGGAACACCTCCATCCAATTCTTGATATTGCTGCATAAAGGGAGGAGCTCCATGAGGAAAATTTATGTTCCATGGCTATTGAGTACTTACACTTGTCCAAAACTGGAAACTCTTCTATTAGAATTGTAGGTACAACAAATTCTAAGACCATCTCCGTCCTAGTTGATTCAAGAGCTACTAAATCCTTCCTGTATCACCTTACTGCAAAGAAACTGGGAATCCAATTATTGGCTTCCTCACCCACATTGGTTCACATGGGAAACAATGAGCAATTTGTCTGTTCCACCAGTTGCACTGTTACGCCCCAAATCCAGTGTTGGCCGGACTCGAGACGTGAACTGAAATAACAATAAATAAAACCAACTTTAACGAAATAAGTCTCCAAATATAATTCCAAAACCAACAATTCCGGTAACGCGGGTCAAAGCTCGAAAACCCAATAGTAACGAGTTTAATACAAAAGGAAGTATGTCTCTATAAAATCCCAAAACTAAGGATTCTCGTCAGGCTCCCCAACTCTGAGACATCCTCTAATCCAACTCACGATTGAAACCTGTAAAACAGTCATGAAGGGGGGGGGGGGGGGGGGGTTGAGCTTTCGCTCAGTAGGAAAAAGTAGTTAAGGCGATGAGCTATCCGCTCACCACCACGAGTACTCGTCCAATTAGGGCATACTAGTAAGCACAATAACTATGAATCACTTAAACACGTAACCCGAGATAACGCTTGACCTTCGCTCGGGTGCAGCCCGTAAATCAACCTCGACACTGAACCGAACTCATACCGATTTTCTCAACTATGCCCTTAACCGCTATCACCCAAACAAGTCTCAATAGACAACAACCACGATTATCTCACAATAGACCACACGTGCGAACTCGCACGACAATACACTAAACTCAGGTAAATTTGTATTTTAAATCACAGAAAATCACATAGCATGCCCAAACAATCACAGCAGTCAACACAGATCAACACACAAAGTAATATCATAACAATCACTGCCACCAATGGTATTCCAGAGCAATGCGCTGGCTCATCAACAACCCAACTTATCACTTCGTCCGAACTCACATCGGCCTGGACATCTTCCCAGAACACGGCTCTTCGGGGTAACTCATAATATAGCGGACCGGAATCCTCCGTCGGTCGGGTATATCTTCCCGTAGCACGGGGCACAAATCACATCACACGTACCATCCCGGGGTACGGTATAAAAGTGACACAGAGAAACTCAGTCTCATTTTCACTTCTAGTCTCGACATGATAGCCGTTGCTACGAATATCTTTGAAGAAAAGTAGATTTCTTCTGGATCTACTTGCATATAGAGCATTATGGGTATTTATCCTTGTTCCATTTTCTAATATCAAGGTAGCTCTTTCAGAGCCTTCTATCAAATTTTCAGTACCCTTAATTGTGCTAACATTTGCTTCAACCAAGGTTAGATAAGAGAAATATTTTTTTATCTCTTAAGACTGTGTGCGTCGACGCGCAATCAACAATACATAAGTCGTCATCATTTCTGCAAATAAGTGACCCATAATTGGGATCCATATCCTGAGCAGTAGAACAGAGCGTTCGTATTGAATAACGATTTGAGAAAATTTAACGATTTAAACGGAGCAGACTCGTGTTGATAACGTGTTGTGGTAAACTTGCAGGAATCAAACGATTTGTTTCTGGAACTTGAAAGATCGATTGACTTTGCTCTGATTTGTAACTGTATCTCCTTTACTAGTTCTCTCTAGTTACTGTTCCGTCTACTGTGCCAACTTTGAAGATTTGAAGATTCCGATGAAGATCTGATGCTGCCACAGTAGTTTCCTTCATCAGTTTCTTCACACATTGCGGTGTTGTGTCCATGACGATCACACTATTGATCGCCGGGCCACTGTGACTGTGAAACTTTACTCACATCCTTCCTTTCTTCCCCCACTTGTCCTCTGACTTTTCCTCAGCATTCATCGGCTCAACTTCATTATGAGCATTTCATCCACGGTTGGACCTCCGTCAGGTTTCGAAATCCTTGACAGAGTTGGAACACAAATTCACAACAATGTACAAGGTAGAACTTCGAACTTAGCTCCTGATTTTTCTTTGGAAAGACAAACTTTGGGTTTGGAACATCAAAACAGAGGAGAGTATAGAGCCTTTATACATAACTTACCTCCTTCTACTTCCAACCTTTGGCTCCAAAATCTCTTCTTGGAATGTGGAGAGATTACTCTGGCTGAGTCACCCAAGAAACCCAACACTAGAGGTAGATGGTTCGGTTTCATCACTTTCAAAACCAAGGAGAGCCTACTGAAGAGTATCCAGATTTTCAATGGTTACTATTTGAAAGGATACAAGCTTTTTGTTTCTGAAGCTTGGAGGAGGACTGTGAACACTAATGGGAGACCCAACCAAACCTACTGGAGAAAGAAGAACTTGGAAAATCGAAGGGACAACAGTCCTGAGACAGAAAATAGGAACAACAATGTGGTTATTGGCACTGTGGTTGAGGAGCACAGAGAGTGGATCAACAAAGGGCTTTTGGCACTCCTTCACAAAGACTATGCCATCTCAGTTATCAAGAACCATTTTGAATCTATTAGAGGGGGTCAGATTTTCATAAAAGCTCTTGGCAACAGAGTTGTACTGATTTACTTTGAGGATCCAGAATTACAAGCACAAGCACTGAAGGAGGATGCAGAATGGCTTAGACCTTGGATGACTTTGATCAAAGACAAGAACCATTTATGTAGACAGGGAGGAAGATTTAGTTGGGTTGCTATTTATGGAACACCCATTTTGGCTTGGTGTGAACAAACTTTCAAAGATATCTCATCGGATTTGGGATCATATGTGTGCACACACCCTCTAACTCTCTTGGGAGATGATCTTGAAGCAGCATATGTGCTCATTCATGCACAAGACTATCTGAGAGTTTACAAAGACTCGGTACTGGTATTGGAAGGGGTAGAGTTTAAATTAGTCACCCAATCGGTCAACTTGTCACTGGTGCCCCAGAGAAGTAGCTTTGGAGTGACGAGGACACTAACTGAGGAACTCTCTTCCTCAGATGATAGAGATGTTTCGACAGAGTTTGAGATTTCCCCTACAAAGGAAGCTGACTTGGATCAAAGAGAGGAAGACACCAACATTGAAGTGCTGGGCAGAACTATTGAGGAAAATGACATTGATCCGAAGAATTTACAATCCTCTGACATTGTTGGTCTGCCATTAATTACCAAAGCACAGAAGAACCTTAATGGTGTACCAACTGTACTAGAGGTCAACACACAAACCACTCTGAACATTAATGCTACAGACAAGACTCGGCTGGTGGAAGATGGCCTGAGATTGGAAGTGATTCCCTTGTTGAATGCTCCGGCAACCTTCAAAGAAGTGTTGGTCGCTGCAGATACCTATGGTGAAAAAAATACTGTATCAATCAACACTGTTCCGGTTACTATTGGCCTAACTAATTCTGCAGAACCAAGGGAAGATGGGATGAGACAAAGGCTTGGTAGACAGTTGGTAACATTGGAAAGGGGGAGCATTAATGTGGAGAGGGACATTCCTTCCACATCCACAGGTTTGGGGCCACATTACCTGACACCAAATTTTCAAAATTTGGATTTGGAGGGAAGGATTAATTCGAATTTACTTGTTAATTCCAGCATTAGTACTCCATCAGTTAAAGGTTTGGGGACTAAAACTATTAAGAGGAAGGAAAATACTACAGTGGTAGCTTACAACACAAGGTCCAAGAAGAAAACCCTCACCCCTATTGTCAAGGCACCCATTTCAGCTGAAAAATCATCAAAGAACTCTCAGAGTTTTAAACAAGGAGGAGTAGGGGCTTGGGATTACTGCAAGGCCTTGGGACTCAAGGGTTATTTGACTGAGGATCAGATTGTGGAGCAGTTCGAAAACCTGGAAAATGAGATCAACCCTATTGTAGACTTGGAGACCAACTCAGAAGATGAGTTTTGTGATCTAGAGGATTTGGAGGATAAATTTCTCTCCATTCCTACTCAGAGACTCTCCTCACCATGAGGATAGTCTCATGGAACATCAGAGGGCTCTCTTCCAGGCAGAAGAAGAGAGCTCTTCGTTACGTGTGCTGCAAGCAACAACTGGACATGGTACTGATTCAAGAATCCAAGCTGGAGAAGTTACCATTACACTTTCTATCTTCTTGTGGGTTTAATCAAAGTTGGGAGGCCATCTTCCTTCCTTCCTCTGGCACATCTGGAGGGATCATTACTTTTTGGAACACTTTGGTATTTCAGGTTTTGGATACTTTCATTGATGAACATGCAATTTATTGGACTGGCACATTTCTTCCTGCACAACTAGATCTTACTATCATCAATGTGTATGCCCCTTGTGACATTGCTAAAAGGGCAGCCTTGTGGATTGACATTGGTTCCAAAATCAGTGCTTATTTGGAAGACTTTATTGTGGCTGGGGATTTCAATGCCATTATTGATCAATCTGAGAAGACTGGTTCATTTTGCCCTACCATCAACACTAGGGACTTCAATAATTTCTTGGTTGACTTGGGGGTAGTTGATTTACAAATGTCTGGAGCAAACTTCACATGGTTTGGTCATGGATCCTTGGCTTCTCGTTTAGACAGGTTCCTAATCACACCTACTCTTCTCTCAGCTATCAGCAACCTCACACAAACCTGTTTAAAGAGATGTTTATCTGATCATAGGCCTGTACTCCTTGCTGATCCTTGCCTTGATTGGGGTCCTAGGCCTTTTAAGTTTATTAATGCCTGGACAAATCATGCTGATTTTCTTACTGATGTCAAAAAATTTTGGGCTACATTATCAGTCGTTGGCTCACCTGCATACAAACTTTGGTTCAAATTAAAGGCTTTGAAGGGTTTTCTCAGAAACTGGAATATCACTAAGTTTGGTTGGCTGGAGGATGAGATTGAGAAACTTAGAGTGGAAATAAACTCTCTGGACACTTTGATTGAGAGTAGGCCCTTATATTCAACTGAGGTGATCTTGAGGGCTTTCCTTGGTGCACAATTGATACAAAAACTTAAGCTACATGCTAAATTATGGTGTCAAAATGCTAGGTTGCAGTGGAATAAAGAGGGTGATAGGTGTACAAAGTTCTTTCACATTGTTGCCAACTATAATCACTTCAAGAAGCAAATTACACAAATCATTGAGAATGGTGTGTCTTGGTCTTCTCCAGCTGAGATTAAAATGATTGCCAGGGAAATTTTTGCCAACAGGTTCAGAGATGATATGGTTGTCAGTGTTGATATTACCTCTCTCCCTTTTAACAGATTGTCTATTATTCAAGCACAAAAATTAGAGATATTATTCTCTGAAGAGGAAGTCTATAAGGCCATCAAAGCTTGCAATGGGGACAAAGCCCCAGGCCTAGATGGTTTCACTATGAAGTTCTACCAGACTTGTTGGAGTTTTATTAAAGAGGATATCATGGACTTTATGAAATATTTCCACTGTGGAGGAAATTTAGGTAAGGGGATCAATTCATCCTTCATTACTTTAATTCCCAAGGTGTCCACCCCCTCAACCTTTGATGAATATAGGCCAATAAGTCTCATCACTAGTTCATACAAGATAATCTCTAAGGTCTTAGCTGCTAGACTCAAAGTTGTGATGAATTGTTTGGTTCATGATATCCAAACTGGTTTTATAGCTGGGAGGCAGATACCGGATGGCATCCTCATTGCCTCAGAACTCATGCATTCAATAAAAGCTGATAAACAAGAGGTGATAGTATTTAAGGTTGATTTTGAAAAGGCATATGATCATTTACATTTGGGAGCACTTCTCACTATACTAAAGAAGATGGGTTTTGGTCAGAAATGGTAGTCCTGGATTGCTGAATGTATTAAGGCTCACTCTTCTGTGTTAATCAATGGGGCTCCTTCTGGAGATTTTCCACTTCTAAGAGGCCTCAGACAAGGGTGCTCATTGTCTCCCCTTCTTTTTGCTCTTATGGCTGAATGTCTTCATCAATTGTTTAGCAAGGCTACTTCAAGAAACATGTTCTCTGGGGTACAGGTTAATCAGCAAGGCCCATTTATTTCTCACCTACAATTTGCAGATGATACACTCATCTTCATCAAAGCTGGAATTCAGCAGGTTATTCATCTCAAACACACTCTGAATTGTTTTCAACAAGCCACTGGTCTTAGAATCAATTTCCAAAAATCTAAGGTCCTGGTTCTAAACCCTTCCTCTGTCACTTGTGAGGAGGTATCTGCTATCTTGGGCTGTTCTATCATGGAGGTCCCTTTTGATTATTTAGGGTTTCAACTGGGGGTTAATCCCAGGAGAAAGAAAGCTTGGGAACCTGTAATAAAAAAATTCAAACAGAAATTAAATCTGTGGCAAGACAAACATAGATCTTTTGGGGGCAGGATCACCTTGATCAAGTCTTCTTTAAGCTCTTTGCCTCTTTACTACATGTCCTTGTTTAAAGCTCCCATAGGTGTGATCAATGAGATGGATAAGTGGCAGAGAAGGTTCCTCTGGAATGGAACTGTCACAAAGAAAGTGCTACACAAAGTTAGGTGGAATTTGATTTGCAGGCCTAAGAATGTTGGAGGACTTGGGATCAAGAATTTACACATTATGAACAAAGCACTTCTAGCAAGGTGGTGGTGGAGATTTGCACTTGAAACTGATTCACTTTGGAAACAACTCCTTTGTGCCAAGTATGGGTGGGACTTGTCTAGTTGGGATTTATCCAGCTTCATGCTACACAATGGACAGTCATTTATCAGGCACATTGAGTCTCTTCTTTCCTATCCTGGTTTTGCTGATGCATTTGGTGTTGTGGGTCTCAATTGGGAAGTTAAATCAGGTACTACAGTTCATTTTTGGGAAGACATTTGGCTTGCTGACATTGCCTTAAAATTCAAATATCAAAGACTCTTCCACCTCAGTACACAAAAGAGGTGGGTTATCTCTCATTTTTGGGTTGATGGTGACTGGATCCTCCAATTTAGAAGAGAGCTTAGAGGCTGGGAGATAGGGGAATTCTATCTTTTGTCAGATGACCTGAATCTAAAACATCTCACTTCAGGCCAAGATAAAGTCTCTTGGGTCCATGATCAGAGGGGTTTCAGTGTTCACATGATGTACAAAGTTCTGGACAATCAAGGTGATCTTCAACTGGAGTGGCCTGCCTTGCTCTGGGCTCCTATTCTCCCCCCCAAAATTGCTGCATTTGTTTGGCTATTATGTATGCAGGCCATTCCTACAAGATGTTATCTACTGGCTAGAGGCCTTTATACAGGATGCATTTGGTGTCCTTTATGCACTGATGAAATTGAAGATCAAGACCACCTTTTCTTGTCTTGCAAGTTTTCTTGGTCAGTATGGCACAAAATTCTGCAGTGGTGGTCCATCCATACTGCTCCTCCTGATCAAATATTACAATGGTTTATTTCATGGAATGCTCTTCAGTCCAAGTCCAGGCATTGGTCTTTTCTGGCTTCCTTGGCCATTTGGATGATTTGGTTGGCTAGGAACAATGTGATCTTCAATGAGGTGCATGAAAGCCCTGAGATGGTATTTCAGAGCATTCAGAGCTATTCTTTTCAACTATTGTGGGCAAAATTCAACAAGGGCAACTCCTTCACTTTTCTGAATTGGATTAATTCTCCATCCACTTGCAATTTCAAGAGTAAGAGGACTCATTTATTAACATAGTGTTTGCTTGAGCCACTATGTTTTTCTCTCACATTTGGGGGTTTTGGGGTGGGGATTGGGCTGGGATGGGTACTGTGGTGAGGGGGGTAAGGTTTTCTTCTTTCCATTAATCTGTGTTTCAGTTGGTGTGTGGGTAGCATGTCACGACCCAGATCCAAGTTAACCGGATCCGAGGCGCGACTTAGTAAAATAGCGAAAAAAGACAATTTAAGATGAAATAATGACTAACAAAGATAATAGTATAAAACAACGGAGTTTGAAACCCTGAGTCCTACGCTCAGTAAAATACATAGTTCAAAACAACCGTCTCGTCACTACGAAAAATATAAACAAAACCGGACCCTCGCTAGCCCCATGCTCTGCGACGTCCTCTACTCCAAATCATGATCCATACCTGTAGAAAACACAATAAAATAGGGGGTGAGCTTGACGCTCAGTAGGGAAAACCATTAGAACCTCCTTATATCGAATTTATCAAAACGCTCTTCCATTAATCAAAAATATGACGAAGATCTTAACGCTATACGACATTTAAACCAAAAGAAAACCAAAACCCTTCTCAAGCTCGGATGCTCAAAGTCCAAATATACCAACACCTATTCCACACCACACCTACCCTGAGGACATAGCGTAGGACATCCCAAACACAACTTTCCAATACTTATTCAACAACGACCCAAAGTACCCTCATAGACATTCTAAATAAAGTATTCTCAACCACACACTCATAACTAAGGAAGGCATCCAAGGTCACAACACCCCAATATTCATCCAATTCAAGCAATCTCAATTTCGTGGCCCGTAGCCCTCGCACGGTCTAGGGAGCAACCCTCTCGGCCCGGCGTAACCGCACGCAACTTCCCCAACATAAAGTCGGGATAGGCGGTCGACCTCATCGCGGACGCAGCATTTTACCGATTGACGGAAGGCAGGGAAATCGCCTCTTCGCGGCCTCGTCTCTCGCGGTGCTCAACACAGCGTTTTACCGAGTGCTGCTCGGAAGGTAGGGAAATCACCTCTTCGCGGGGCACAACGTTTTACCGATTCCCAATCGGAAGGTAGGGAAACCACCTTTCTCATATAACCCAAATACCCCAACAACAATACCCTAACGATTACGCGCCGGAAGGTACGATACACCTGACGGAAGTACTTCTCTCACACTTTACCGGTCGCGCATCAAACAACGCAATCACACTCGCAAATAGGTTCACAACAGGTTTCAACAACCACTACAACCAATAGGTACACGCTCACAATCACAACCACATTTCACAATCACACAATCAACAGGTACACACCATCACTTACCGTTACCACTCTCCACGTGGTTACCCTACCGGCTTTACCGGTATTCCCAAGCATTCCCAAATCCAATATATTAAAATAAAACAGAGTAAAGCACTCGACTCACGGATCACACGTTCTCTAGTCCATTCTACTGGTTTACATGCGTGTGGTTTATTAATCGGTTCAAACAGCACAACATAATTTAGCAATCAGCAGTCAACCCTACAGGCACTACCTGGCCCGATTCTAACAGCACGGCAATTCCCACGACAGAAACGTAAATGTTCGCAGTTCTATAGTCTACACTAGTAGTTCTCATCCTATATGCATACTAGTTGGTTATCGATTATTGCGTTTTCCTATATGCATTCTAGTTCGATCGAACTAAAGAGGATTGAGGAAATCCCTACCTCTTGAAGAACTAGCAGCGACGTCTCCTAGCTGCTGAAGTCCTGGCCCCACAGGTCTTCTCTGCTCTCGGGGTAACGACCTGGTTTAACAACAAAAGGGACGTATCAGTCCCGACTCAACCTGTAACGGTCCTCAGATTTTAATAATCAAGTTCCATCAATTAATTGTCCAAACGTCGTTTAAAGTCCGATACTTATCCAAAAGTCCAGGTAATTAGTTTTACTTAAATTAACAAAAAAAAACTGCTCTGACCCGGCCCGGCCCGAGTTCGACCCGAATCCAGGTCCGAACCCGGTCCAGACCCGGTCCAGAACCCAGACCCCTGGTCTGACCCGAGCCTGACCCAAGCCCGGACCCATACCCGGCTCAGGACCCGAGCCTTAGGTCCAGCCCGAATCCGAGGCCCGAACCAGGATCAGGCCCGAAGCCCAATCCCAGTCCGGCCCAAGGCCCGGACCAGCGCTAAGGCCCAGCCCAAGCTCGGGGTCGTCCCAGGCTCGAGCTCGGCTCTACTCAGGCCGGTGAGGAGCTAGGGTTCCGACGGCTTCCGGCACGACGGCGGCGACCGAGGGGCGGTTTCTTCACGATGGGGCAGCGTCAGGGGTCAGGCAAGGACGGGGGAAGGGTTCTGGTACGAGCTTCGAGCTGCTCCGGCCAGATCCGAAGCTGTGGGGGAGCTTTGCCGGCGCAAATCTCAGATCAGAGATCTGAGAGCTCCGGCGAGCTCCTCCACGCTCGGAACTCGGCCAGAAAGACTCGCTCGAGCCTAGAACGAGGAGAAGAAGAGACGGGGATGTCGTAACGGGGTCGGAAAACACCTCACCGTCTCAGATTCGCTCGATTCCGGCGAGACGGAGCTCGAGAAGTCGACGGCGGCGCTGGAACTCGGTGAATCGAAGAGGAAGACGCTCGAGCTGGGCTTTCGGGGTCGAGAGAGTGACGGCTCCGACGAGGCAAGGAACGCCGGCGAACTGGTTTGTAGGGTGGAGAAGACGAGGGTGGAGAAGGGAGCTCGGGGGAGAGAGGACGAGCAGCCTCGGTTTCTGTGCGCGAAAAGGGAGACGAAGCGGCGTGGTCCGGTTTTGAGGGTAGGGTTTGAGAAGCCTGGGCTCTGGGCCGAATTGGGCGCGCGCGCGCGTGGGCCGTGTTCGGCTCGGCCCAATTCAGTCTGGTTGGCCCAAAAAATTTAACTGCTTCTTCTTCTTTTTTTCTCTTTTTTTTTTGTTCAGTAAAAACAACTCACCCAACCTCGACGTTAATATTTAATAGTTTAAATATTAAGTTTTTTTTTCTCGGTCTTTACATAGCAGATATTTTAGGGCCTTCTTTTTGTGGTGTGGGGGTAGAAATTATTAGGTTGAGAGTTGTGTTTACTGGATTGATCTCTTTCCTTTGCATTTGGGAACCTGGCCTTCTTTCAACTGTCTTGGCACTGCAGGTTCTACAGGTTTCACTGTTTTTGGGTGACATGGTAGATCAAACACATTCAGGGAATACTTTTTCTGGCTGCTGAGACATTACCATTGGTTCTGGGCAGGGGGGTGGAATTTTGGGGACTTGCTTGGCCTACTTTGTTCCCTTTGGTGGTACTGATATTTTTGCTGCATAAGGGTTGGAGTGCAGCTGCTAATTGGGGTCAAAAGATCACTTAGATGTACTGGTTTTGGGGTTTTGGAACTACATATGTTTCTTGTCTTTGGAAAATTTGTCTTTGGGGTTTCATAGGGCCGTCGGATGCCTTGGGGTACAAGAATGCATTGGTGAAATTGTTAGTTTTCTTATGATTGGGGGCTTTTGAGCTTTGTTTGTTAAGTGACTTGGGATGCAAGAAAGCATTGTTTAGAACTAGTTTGTAATCTCTTGAGGGCTAGACCCTTGGCTTTGTTTTCTATTTCGAAAACAAGGTTTTAATAACAAAAAAATTGCTGATAAAAAAAAAACTGTATCTCCTTTCTATCTCCTTTCTATCTCATACTTTTTTAACATGTAAGAACTTGGCTATATATATATATAGGTAAACCCAATATTAGTCATGTGCTACGTGTTATCCATGCCATGGTGGTGGCCACCACGTTGTACACGTGTTTCTACAACAAATCAAACATTTTACCATCATATTACATAAAAGAGTTCAATATTCATACTACATATTACTTTGAAAATCGTAATGCTCACTGTTTTTTATTGATAAAATTCGAACCACATGACTACTATTTTTGAATGTAACGCTCATTGTTTTTTAATGTTTTGAACTCAAACTTTAAAAAACAGTAAGCATAAATAAAAAGCTCTCCACACACTTCCAAGTGAGGTTCCATTCTACCCTATTTAGGATTTGTCGTCGCCGTCGTTAGCTCTCGCCGACCACCGTCTCTCTCCCCCTCACCATCATCGCTGTCATGCAGCCGACCTCGAGCCCCGACCTCTCGCCGCCGCTACTCTCTCCTCGCCGCCATGGACCTTCTTTCAACCGGATCTCAATCGCTGATTTTTCATTGATGTATCCTCCACGTTATCGCCGTCACGCCAATGGACATGGCCCTCACCCTGGTAGGGCGCCTTCGCCGTCGGCGGAGCCTCATCTGGTCCGGTTCCCTTCCGATGCGTTTATGCACTCAGTGGTCATGCACCAGCGTGGCGATGGGCCCACGCACGGCCGAGTTCTCCAGCCCATGTGGCCGTATCGCCGCCCCCTGAGCCTGAGAGATCAAAGTCCCCAGAGACCGAGATCTACCGGAACGATCACCACCCGTTGATGATCACGGAGGAGGACCAGGTGAAGCAGACGGAGGCAGGGAAGCCTCCGATGCAGGGATGACCCGACCCGGCAGGGGTGGGTGGAGTCGATGTCGGACTATACCTACAGACCCGGGACAGCCAGTGTTGGGAGGTCCTGGGCAGCCTGCAACAACAGCTCAGTATTATTATCTGCTTTCTCGTTATTTACTTTATTTCTGGAACAATTTCTTTCATATTTTGTTTATGACCTTTTACTTTATGTCTCGTTGTTTTGAGACGATGGTAAGGAGCTGTCTTGAGTTTGTGCCCACGATTTCAAGTGGGCTATTATTATGGGTCCATGAGCGCCGGGCTTGCTACGGTCGGCTCGGACATATATCTGGAACCCGAGGCGGTCACGTCTCATCCTGTTTGATTACCTATTGGTATTAATGAAAGTCTCCGGTTACCCGTTTAAAAAAAACAGTAAGCATTATACATTTAAACTAACTAAAAAGGCATTTTAAAAACAGTTCATTAAATCTCAAAGTTTTAAAAACAATCAAGCATTTTAAAAACAGAACATTAAATCGTAAAGTTTATTTTACAATCTCAACTCTTAAGCATTTAAAAAACAGAACATTTATCAATTGTGCAACGAAACTTGAATGTGGCAGAGGCGTTGGCAGGTTGGGCAAGAAAAAAACATCGTGGGCTTGAAAGGGAGATAAGGGATGTGCAGAAGCAATTGAACGAGACTCTGTTGCAGCGGGATGCTAATCAGGGTAGCCGAATCCAATGTATGCGAAGTAGGATGAATGAGCTCTTAGTGCGAACAAATTTGGTGTGGAAACAGAGAGCCAAACAATTTTGACTTAAGGGGGGAGATTTGAACTCGAAATGTTTTTTTTGCAAAAGCGTCGACCAAGAGACGGAGAAGAGTCATTCGTAAGTTGAAGAAGGGAGACGGAGAGTGGGTCTCGTGGGAGAATGGGTTGGAGGAGGAGATCACTAACCATTTTAATTTATTATTTTCTGCAGAACCGGAGAATGAAGACGCGGTGAGTCAGTTAATCCCAAAGCAAATTACGGATGACGATAACACGATGCTCCTTAGACCGGTTACAAGGAGTGAAGTCCGGACAACGATATTTAGCATGGAACCCTTAAAGTCCCCAGGACCGGATGGATTTAACCTGGGTTACTATCAGAAGTATTGGGGTATCGTGGGAGAGGGCGTAATCAAAATGGTACATGAGGCTTTTAAGGAGAGAAAGTTAGCGGAGGAGCTAAATGACACGAACCTTGTGTTAATTCCGAAGGTCCAGAGACCGGAGCAAGTAGGCGAATTTAGGCCGATTGCCCTGTGTAATGTGCTCTATAAGGTTATAACCAAGATCATGGTGAATAGGCTGAAGCGAGTGCTGCACAAGGTAATCTCTGAAACTCAGAGTGCTTTCCTGGCAGGAAGGTTGATTACAGACAATATAATCATTTCGGGAGAGACTTTGCATCATCTCCGACAAAGGAATACTGGGAGCACAGGGTTGATGGCAATGAAGTTGGATATGAGCAAAGCGTATGATCGCATCGAATGGAGCTATTTGGAGCGAGTGCTGAATCGTATGGGCTTCCATCTGATGTGGTCTGAATTTATGATGACCAGTGTACGGACGACGCGGTTGTGGGTTGATGTGGAGGGTCGGAGACTGGGTCCGCTGAGAATGGAGAGGGGAATCAGACAGGGGGACCCTTTGTCCCCCTATCTGTTTATTATTTGTGCGGAGGGGCTCTCATGTTTGATACGTAAAAGTGAAAGGGAGGGCCGAGTACATGGGTGCAAGGTGGCGAGAGCAGCCCCGACCATCTCACATTTGTTTTTTGCTGATGACAATTATTTGTTCTCAAAAGCGTCTGCAGGTGAGGCACTGGCATGGAAGGAAGTGTTGGGGTCCTATGAGAGGGCGTCGGGTCAGAAAATTAACCTGGATAAATCATCTGTGATGTTTAGCCCGAACACCCCTCCAAATGTGCGAAGTGAAGTCAGAAGCATATTGGGTATGAGAGAAGTCGAGGATCAAGGTTTATACCTAGGCTTACCTTCGTCAATTAGCCGCAGTAAGCATGGGAGTTTTACTTTTATAAGGGACAAGATTGTGAGAAGATTGCAGGGTTGGGATGAGCTGTTGTTGAGTAAGGCAGGGAAGGAAGTGTTGCTAAAGGCGGTGATTCAGACACTCCCTACTTACACAATGAGAGTCTACAAAATCCCAACGGGATTGATACACGAGATTGAAGTAATAATGAATCAATATTGGTGGAGTCACGATGTGAAAAAAGGGACAGGAATAAAATGGAAGAGTTGGAGCAAGATGTGTGCTCATCGGTCAGCAGGGGGATTGGGGTTTAAGTTCTTGGAGGATTTTAATGTAGCGTTGCTGGCAAAACAAGGATGGAGACTGGTGCAGAAACCGTCCAGTTTGGTAGCAAAGGTGATGAAGGCCAAGTACTACCCTAATCGTGACTTTATAGATGCCACTGAAAAACAGGGGAATAGTTACATTTGGAGAAGCATTTTGGCCGGTCAACAGATCGTCAAGGAGGGGGTGCGGATCGGGAATGGGGAGAACACGTTGATATTGGGGCACCCTTGGCTGCCGGCATATAGGGGATGGGTTAATCCCATGATCGGAATTGATCCTGATATGAAAGCATCGCAGTTAATGACACAGGCCGCGCTACGGTGGGACAGAGGAAAGATCCAATCCTTGTTTAACCAGGACACTGCAGAGTTGATAATGGTGATCCCGCTATCTCGGCTCCCTAGGGAGGACGGGTGGTACTCGTGGGGGTCGAGGAATGGAGACTACAAGGTCCGGGAGGCTTACAGGAATATACAAAGAGCGAAGGGATGTTGGGCGGGGGCACCAAGGGCAGATTTTTGGAAGGCATTTTGGAGTGTTGATGTTCCGCCAAAGGTAAAAAAATATGGGTTGGAGTGCTCTTACGGGCTCTTAAGCAACCAATGACAACCTGAGGCGGCGGTACGTCCATGTGGAGGCGAGATGCAGCCGGTGTGGGATGGTGAAAACAGAGCATCATGTACTATTTGAGTGCGCAGAACATGCGGATGTATGAACTAAGCTGAGGGTGGTGCCGACGACTGGGGACGATGACCTCGTGGAGTGGTTGTCGGAGGTTCTAAGGAAGAAGGATGAGGAACTAGTAGAATTGACTTTGTTATTGTGGTGGGAGCTCTGGAAACTGCGGAATCTGCGAGTGTGGAAGCAACAGAACCATCCTTCGTCGGAGGCTTGGTATGGAGCCACTAGATTACGCCAAGATTGGAAGGAAGCTCATACAGAACCGACTACGGTGAATAGAGGAGGTGCTCGGGGGATTCAGTGGAATGCTCCAAGTCCGGGGGAGGTCAAGGTAAATGTGGATGAGGCGATTCTGAACCCAAGGTTGGCAGGAGGGGGTATGATCTGTAGGGATGACAAAGGAATCTTGATAGCGGCGCAGTGTGTGCTTCATAAGGATTGTACGAGCCCGGAGTTAGCGGAATTGCTAACCATCCGGGAAGCTCTAGATTGGATCAGACGGAATGGTTGGCAAACAGGGTGTTTGGAGTCTGACTGCCTGACAGTGGTGCAATATATAAATGGGGAGTCAGAACTGATGAACCTGTTCGGGATTCTCATACAAGACTGTAAGGCAATTCTAGCTTCGCTAAGGGATGTTCGAGTGCAATTTGTAAGGCGTGTAGCGAATAATGTGGCTCACCTCTTAGCTAGAAATGCGTTGGTATGGATATCTTATGATTGGAACTCTGATTTAGTTCCAGATGTAATTCGTTCTGCCCTTGCTGGAGATTTGATTCAATAAAACCATACCAGTTTACTAAAAAAAAAACAGAACATTAAATCTCAAACTTAAAAAAAAGTCATTTAGCATTTTACATATAATCATCAAATCTCAAACTTTAAAAAACCATAAGCATTTTAAAATCATACATTACATCTCAAACATTAAAAAATAATCAAGTATTTTAAAAACAGATAATTAACATGTAACAACCAAAGTAGGGTTAGGTTTTGTAATACCTTTTCCTTCGATTTCGGATCACCCCGCTTCTGTTTCTCCATGTGGTTCTCTTCTCAAGTCTCAATCCTACAAGATATCAAATATATTGTTCTTAGTGTTCTCAAGTTAAGATTTCAATAATAAAAATAGAAACATATCACTAATTAAAAAGTTACCATTAAAACAAATTGATTAACTACTTTACAAAATATCAGTTCATTTCATAAAACATTGTAATCATATTAAACATTTTGAAATCATAATAAGCATTTTTAAACCAGTTCATTTCATAAAACAGTTCATATATGAAATCACTGATTCAAGCCCCTAATCGCGCAAGTCAGGATGCGACTGCTGTGGATCCCGGAGTTTCAGAGGTTGCTGAGATTCAGGCTGCAGATACTAGGTCTACGCAGCTTCACGTGTCTGAGGAGGAATTGGCGCAGGTTGGGGAAGTTAATGATCCTGTCACACAAGTTGGGCCCTTTGATCCAATTGGGCATGGGTCTGGTGATTCAGCAGACCCATTGCCTATTGTGCAGGTTAATGACAGTCAAGATGGGTTTGAGTTGCTAATGGGTCAAGTAACCCAAGCCCAGATCCCTTCAGGAGGCCCAACTTCAGTAACTCTTGCTGTTGGGTCAGATCCGAAAAGCCTGGATCCCAGTTCAGGTAGTATGGATGTAGAGAAGGGTGTTTCGTCAGGGGATCAGTCTGTTCCATGGAAGGAAGCCCTCCTTAAGTCACCGAAACGCTTGAGTCGGGCTCCCCCCACATCTTTCGGATTATAAGGTGTTTGGGGTTAAGCTTCCACCCATTTAGAACATGTCCCAAAGAGCTCTGCAGTCGATCGATGGGTGGGTAGAGGAAGCTCTCGCGGGTAAAGCCCGTAAGGGACGACCTAAGTCCACTTTGGTGCCTCGTACTCAGAATACCAGGTACAAGACCCGATCCCTCAATCATAAGGCTTCTAGTGTTGTGACCTCAGATAGCGAGTGGTATGAGGAAGATTAGAGGAAGCTGTTTTTGACTGGTTGATTCTGATCGTTTTTTTGTTAAGGGTTTGTTCCCTGTTTCTCTTATGGAGATTTTTGTAATCGGGGTTGCTTGCTTTTGGCTTCTCCTCCTTGGAGAATGACCATCGAATAAATTTTTTAGCGCTTATCCAAAAAAAAAACAGTTCATATATCAAATATATTGTTGTTAGATAAAACAAAAAACAGTTATACTCATAAATCATAACAAGTTAACATACAACAAACAATTTTCGTAAACCCTAAGTCTAAGATGTAAAAATCAAACACTGACAAGTATATTTAACAAGTTTGGGTTAATAATAGGGTTAATATCTTAAAGCACCACATAAGTATACACGTTTTTTCAAATAACACACTAAGTTATAATTTTTTCATATGGCACACCTATGTATCAACGATTTTTTCACGTGGCACACCTATATGTATCAACAAACTTTGATAATTTGATGGTACATAGGTGTGCCACATGAAAAATTCATACCTTAGTGTGTTATTTGAAAATCGTGTATACTTGTGTGGTGCTTTATGATATTAACCCTTAGTAATATATATACCTTCACCTTCCCTTTAAATTTCACAGCCACCTTAGGACTTCTTTGCGTGTTTGAGCTTCTCAACCATCAAACCTACAACACAATGAATTAAAATTTGCGTTCATGATAAGGGGAAAAAGAAATTTGTGAAATTCAGAGAGATGGTGTTCATAGTCACACATGTTCTTCCTTAGTTCCTTTCCTGTTGGGTTCACCCCTTTTTATGCTCTCCTCAAGTCCTCCAGCCCTTCCACCGCATTAAATACTTGAGATTAGTCTCAAGAATGAACAATGGACTTTAACAGTTAAAGATAGTCATGGCATCTCAAATATATGGACATTGGACAGTGTGTCGAGAGAGAAGGAATGATAGGAAGAGAGAGCTCGGGTGTGGGCCCGATAATGTCATGGGAAACGGGAAAGGAAGTGATAGAGGGGTGAGCTTGACAGTCGGCGGCGATTCGAACATTGAGAGGAGAAAGGGACGTTGTGGCCATGGTGGTATTCGACGCGAGAGAGACTGAGAAAGGAACGGCTAGGGTTTTGCTTTGGGGGAAGGCGACAAGAGGACTGAGAGAGACAGGGTTAGATCAGAGCATTGAATGCGGAACGACATTAGAAACCAACGGATGCGATTGCTTCTCGTGATCGAACGACTGAGGAGAGTCGGCCCATCCCTCGCTACAATATCTGTCGGTTCGGGTACAACCGGTTTTCTTGTCTGAAAACCGGTCAAATCAGTTGACCACGTCGGCTCAGCTATTTCCAAACCATCTCCGCTGGTGATAAGACCAGTTCCGAGTTCCCCATATTTCCTTGATATAAGGCCTGAGGACCGTGGGCCTTCCAATGCTTATACGGGAGCCCATTAGGGTCTCTTGGCTGTATAAAAGCATCGCATCGCCTTGCTCGCCCAAGAACATAGTTGCGGTTGCGATCTATGGCAGAGATGGCAAGTGAAAGCCCTAGTCCTAAGCGGCCCAAAACGAAATCTGGATCTAGCTCTAGGAATGGTTCGTCGTCCATTATTAAACGCGATGCCCGCGAAATTGGGTATACTGTTGATATCGCCGACCTCCTCTTCGCGCCGGAAAGGAACTACCTTGTCAAGAACAACAGCCCCGAGGTGTGTATGTATACAAATACAAAGACCCCCTTTGTTTATTGTTCTTTCTTAATTACCAGTGATTAAGCATGATTTTGCAGGTGAGGGTCGATGAGCTGGTGGGCAAGAGTATTGTCCTGTTTATCTTCCCATTAGGGCCGGGGTTCACGCGCACAGGGGAGGCTCTGGATATGATACAAGTCTACAATGAGCTTTCTCCTAAGGGCGATGTGGAGTTTGTTTTAGTGCCTGTTGCTGCTCCTTGTGATGACGAATTTCCAGATACGCGCTTTAAATCCCGAGAGGATATTTTCCAACACTTGTTCTACACCCTGCCTTTCCCAGCCATCCCTCTCACCGATATCCAACATTTTGATGGCCCTGTCATGAACACATTCGGCCTGGATGACTCGTTGAATTGCGAAATGCCCTATTGGGTGGTCATTGATCCAAAGGGCACGGTTGTGTTCAATCGATTCCGGTACCCTAGTCTTTTCAAGCTCTTTGGCGGAGCTGAACTTCATCCTCTCACAATCGAGAAGATATATTCTGCAATAAATGAACATCAGAGCCTATCTAAGCAGGAGCTTATTAACAGATGGGATCAACTGTTGGCATCTCCTGGTCGTGATTACGTGCTCTCCCGCAACGGTAACAAGGTAGTACACGTACCCATCTCCTCTCTCAAAGGAAATGTCATAGGCTTGTATTTCTGTGATAATGTACCAGATCCTCCTTCCATGCAATTGATCAAGAAGGTTTATGATGAGGCTAAACCGGGTACTTTTGATTTTAAGATCGTGCAAATCAACCTCCCGTGGCATAGTTTTCAAGAAAGGTATCCTGGTGCAAATCCGGAACTAGTGCAGAGTCCCGAAGGTGTCGGCTGGTTCACATTGCCCTTCAAGGACCCAAGTTGTAGGAAATTACTACGCATCTTTCCATCTGAAGTTTTTGATGATCGCTATGGGACATGGGGCGGAGACCATCTTGTTATTATTGATGCACGCCAGGCTGATGTTGATATTGTCCCTTTTGAATTCTGCGGTGTGGAAATTCTTAGGCGATGGGGGATTGAGGGCTACCCTTTTACACGACCTTCTCTGTTCCTTACTGAGTATAATGTACAGAAGAGAGAGGTGACATTGCAGTCGCTTTTTCCTCCCGGAGAATGCCTCCGTCAACAGTCAGGTCAACATGTTGATGCCTCTAAACTACTTTTGGGGAAGAATGTTCTTGTTTTGTTTTCTGATCACACTGAAGGTAATTTTCATCAAGGTAGATTTGTATCCATGCTGAAAGCAGTGTATTGTAAACAAGAGAATGTGCCAGAAGAAGATAAGTTTGAGGTGGTATATGTCTCCACTCATTATACTCTTTCATCTCCCTATGGCGCCATCCACAAACCAGCCGAGAAGCCCTCCTATCTTGAGTTCATGAAAGGCTTGCTGTGGTTGGCCCATCCAATTCCTCATCCTCATCCTCAAGGATTGCATTACATGGGCAGGGTTTTTAAAGCAAATTTGGGTTATCCAGCTGCTGCAGCATTTGACAGCAAAGGCGACCTCATTGCCAAGGAAGATTCCTTGGATCGAACTTGGCAAGGGAAGTCTGTGTTCCCCTTCATTTCAAGAGATCTGCAAAGCTACATCCAACAGGAAGTTGCCTCACGCTTTGAGCTTGAATGGGAAAGTAAATTTGGATAAGTATTTCGATGCTCTACTTGGCTTTTTATATTACTAGTGGTATGCAGATGTTTTATTGTTTTTTGTTAATGTTGATTCCCTGCATTACATTTTGGACAGCTATGGATTTGTTGTCTGCATGCATATTCTTATTTCAACTATTGGGTCGATCTGTATGATGTTTTTCTACACATTTGCTCTCTTCTTCTCACACAGATATGAGTGTTGTACCTAGCTCATCTCTGTTGCAACACTTGCAAACTGAGATTCAACTTTGGGGATAGACCCTTTTTCACACAACCCTAAAAGCGAATACTGCACTAGAGAACAAAGTTTCTCCAAGTAGTTCCCAAGTATGAAATAATCTATTACGAAGCCTGAAACTTTTATTGATGTTTCACCATTACTATTGGAGTGATTATAAATTCCATACATGGCTCTAGTTTTATGAATCACAATTATGTGTCATAAAGTTTGATCATTTCAATCAAACACAAAGGACCCAGAACTAGGACAAACGATGACTTGAACCAAGGAATCCAGACCGAAATTGTTTTCTGATTTTGTCTGTATACTTCTGCTCTGTAAGCTTGTTTACAAGCAAAGTCATATAAGCCGTGACCCAACAAAGGCTGGACTTTGTCCGAGCTTCCATGCGAAGATAACTAGTTTCCACAATTGCTAAATGTAATTAGGATGCCGAGAGAGCCTCCATAATCTCTTGTCAGTAATGGGTATTACTGGCTATCCCATCTCCAGATCTCCTTTTGTTTATTGTTCATGCTCGCTTAAGTCTTGAAGCTGAGTGCCAACAGGGTATTGGTAGGCTACCATAGTGCCACAAGTATAGACAACAAAGAGCAACCGATGAAGAAAACTGTCACGCTTGCAGGGCTGGGGTCTGCAGGGCCAGGCACGTGCATGTCTTGATGTGCCTCGCCATGTATGATGATGGGAAACTATTTGAGGTCGGGCTTCGGGTGGTTATGGAATGTGACGTTGGGTCTCTCAACAGACCACGTCGATGATGCTTATTGCAGGCACAACAACTCAAGCTCAGTAATTGAATCTCCGTATCTCGAGAGCGGAATAAAGGTCGTTTGGAGGACATTTCCTCCTTGATGTGGAAAACTACCAACAGGGGCTTTCGTCTCGCACGACGTGACAGCCCACTGGAGATCGGATGACGCGCATCTAACACATCGGAAGTCAAATTTTCTCATCCACCGCCTTGGAGATCGGGCTAGATATGTTAAGCAACCTCACTAGGTCCAATGAGGCACCCCGGGACGCTTGACGTCTTAGAGGAGAGGAGAAACATCCCGTCCTGGCTCAGATCGACTTTGATCGATTACACTCCTTCACATGCTACATTTTTTTTTTAAGACGCAAATTTTTATTGATACTCTCTAGAATCTGAGGTGGATTCAAGAGAGAGGAGGCATATACCTCCCAAAAACAACCTTCAACAATCAAGTGGATCAAATATTACACTTAATCCCACCAAAAACAAAATACTGAATATGCAACCGAGAAAAAATTAAAACCTAAGAAGAGTCTAAGGTTTCGAAATGCAGCCCTACCAAGCATCCAAACTACCAGAGCAATTTACGATAACAAGTTGTATGCCCCGAGAAATTTCCAGAGTTGCATTGTTCCAAAGTAGCCTTTGAGTAGCTATCTGCAAGACTTGAATGAACATGCTACATGATTCTCCTTGACCAAGTAGCGCGCTCCTATCCGTATCCCTAGAGTCCTCCCAATGAAATCGAGATGCATTACGGGCACCCTAGCGGATTTCGAGTTACAACGTGATTGGTAGGTTTGGACCTAAAAAACATCTGAAGTACTCAAGATAAATGTAAAATCGGACGTTTTAATATGACGGTGTTTGTTTCATACACACGGTTGAATCAGAAATTTAATAATATTATTTTCCTTTTCACTCAAAGAAAATTAAATCAAAACATAAAATTTTAGTCAGAAAAACTTCATGCAAGTAACCATATGCATTTAGAGAATCTCCAGTGGTAGGCTATTCGTGTTGGTTGTTCGATTAAAAAATATATTATTTCAACCTTTTCTCCTCCATCAACAAATATTATTAGTAGTAACCTCCAATGGCAGACTGTTCATTGCTGGCTACTAGAATAAATTAATATTTTCTTTCAAATGTGTTTGATATATTGTCGTATATTGTATCTTTTGTAACAACTTATATTACATAAAAGTCCAATGGCAATGACATTTTCACTGAAAATAATTTATATTCCAACATTGAGATCGAAATAACTAGAATGAAAATACAATTAAGCGTCGTCATATCTATTACAAATGTGTTCGATGAGGTCTTCTTTCAATTCATAATGAGCACGTTCATCTTGTATCATTTGGGTGGTTCCAACTATGACATTGGACGGGATGAAGTTTATCGCATGAATGTTGGTTCGCTTGGCCCACCCTCATTTATTGGTTCAGTGAAGCCATCATATGTATGACGTTCCGCCACGAAAATCATATTGTGTATGATAACACATGCATTCTTGACTAAGCCGAGGGAAGAAGGCATCCACATTCGACTCGGGCGAATGATTATGTGAAACCGAGATTGGAGGACCCCAAATGCTCGTTCCACATCCTTCCAACAAGGTTCTTAGAGTTATGCAAATTTCTTCAGTTTCGGTTGCTGAGCTAATGAGATTGTTTTCACAAAAACTGGTCAATAATTGTAAATACCATCAACAAGATAATACGGAAGGGTGTACTTAGGGGTGGGCATTAGGTGGTTAACCACCCAATGAAGCCCTTTACGAACCCAACCTGATATTACCGGTTTGAATTATCTTGGAACTAGCCCCAACCCATAAACATTTTTTTTACAGTGAAACCAACCAGTTCATTAACCGGTTGGTTAATAGTTTTAACCAACCAACCACTTTACAACATGTAATTACATATAAGTCATCATGTTACATGTTAGCAATCCGTGTGACACAAAAGAGTGCTCATGGGTCATTCATCTTTATCAGATCAGTAGTTATTATGAAGCACATGTATATGGTCAACAATACCGGTTTGGTTGGTTAACCGATGGTTTGCCATTTCAAAAACCGACAACCAACCGTTAACTTTCCGGTTCGATTGTCAAGAACCCGCAACCAACCATTAACTTTCCGGTTTTGAGTTTTCCGGTGCGGTTTGCGGTTGGTGGTGGTTGGTTTTAGCGGTTTCAGTTTTTTTTTGCCCACCCCTAGGTGTACTGGTGACCATTTATCGTGTACTAGACTGGTGTTTGTCAACCATTGATGACGTCCGTAAACAATCTGGAATGGTTGAGCACAGTTAAGTTGTTGTTGGATCTCGTCATGATAAAGAACGAGTACCAATCCATAAATCACGCGTGACAACCGCCTCATGAACCATGGTTGCTCTGTTCTCGTGGTCCCTCCTTGAATGTAAGCCTCTCAAAGCCGTCGGTAAATTCTTCCACTCCCAATGCATACAGTCAAGACTGCCAAACATCCTAGGAAATCCACACGTTTCATTCACCGATAAAATGTAGTTCATATCAGCCAGTGTTGACCTAAACGGGTACGTCGGGCCGAAGATAGTAACAACTCCCCTGCAAAATTTTATCACGCACTCCAAAGTCGTGCTTTCGCCTATTTTCAGGTACTCGTCCAGTACATCGACCATAATTCCATAACACAACTTCCTAATGGCCGCAATACATTTTTGATACGGAGATAACGATACCTTACCCACAGCGTCAACTCGTTGCCTGCGGTACTCATCGTTATCCTCCAATGCATGGAGAATGCAGATGAACACATCCCTTGGCATTCGGAAACGACGAAAAAAATGCACCTCCATATACACGGGGTTCCTATTGAAGTAGTCGCGCATTAAACGTTTGTCCGCAACTTCCCGGTCTTGTTCGATGTAGTTTCTCTTCTGTGGTCGTACTGTGACCATGGCTTCGTCTAACAAACCTTGAACGACCTCGCTGGACATGCAATCTTCGAGTGTTTCTTCCAACATTCGCTCGAGCGCAAGCTCGTTGGCACGGAGATCGGCATTGCTCGTCATTTCGGTGAAAAAATAGAGATGCTAAGAATTAAAATTTTGGAGGAGATGGTAATGAAATGTGTGTTTTTGTTGGATGCAAAAACCTGAATTTATACATAATTTGGATTAAATTAGTATTTAATTTTTTTTGTTTCAACATAGAAAATTGTTTTTTCAAGAGTCAACTATTGGTCAAAAAAGAAGTAGCCGTTGGCGCCGACGCATGGTGATGTCGGTTGCGTCAGCGTCGACAGTCTTCGCCAGCACCGAACCACCAACGAGCCGCCGTCGTTTCGTCTCCGCCAATACTGAACCGCCAACAAAATTCTTAACATTGTAGATCCAGGCCGACCCGCTGTTCCTGCTCTAACAAGACTGTGTCCTTAGTTCAACAAGTTTCTTTAAAAAATAATTAAAGAATGAAAAAAACGGAAAAGCATCAGTACTATTTGCCTTTTACGCGTCTTGTCTCACCCTCTACTCTCTTATTATCTCTCTCACACTAGGTCTCTGTTCACCAAGAATTGGGGTTTTAGGCGTCTTGTCTCACCCTCTCCTCTCTTCCCTAGCTGTCTCTCTCTAGCTCACTCTGTTCACCAAGAAGAACTAGGGTTCAATGGCGCCCAAAAAAGGAAAGTTGAGTCGGAGCCGAGTGCGGCGACGAGGGTTACTCGACGTTGAAATACCATGGTCGGAGGTGAAGCCCAAGACGAGACGAAGACCCAAACCCGGAGTCCCTTCTCATGCACGGTGCGAGTGACCAGAAGCAAGCAGAAAGCTGAAGCAGGCAAGACCCAAAGCGAGATCCGCTCGGTGGTGACTCGGAGCTGGTCCAAGAAGGGTGAAACTACAGAGACACAGAGCCAGATCCTACCCAAGTGCTCTAGAAAGAGGAAAGCGGTTGATGCGGAGGCGGATGCGGCGGCGGCAGCGAGGAGCTCCTATCTGTTGAAGAAGCAAGTATCTTCTGGTGGTCCTAGAGGTTCTAGCGGAGGCCAAAACATGCCAGAGGTAGGAAGCTCCGAGGTACCGGGAAAAAGCTACAGGGGAGTGCCAGGAGGAAGCTCCGGGGAAGTGCCGGGAGGCGGGGCCGCCCCAATGATTATTGGGGCCTAAAGCAAGAATTGATCGATGTCTTTTTTTTCTTTATGAAAGAATATAATAAAAAGTAAGTAAACATGTTCGTATAAAAAGATTATACTAGATGATATTCAACAAATGAGCTTGAACATCTACTTATAACACTCAAGCTATAAAATGAATGATGAAGATTAAATTCTAACAAGACAACTTCCATAGATAAGATGTGTCGTCTAGAATTCTATACAAAAATCTAAAAGCTTAAGGATTCACATTTATCTATAACACATGATACATTCATGTCACGTTAAAATATGTCAGGTTCAAGATAATTCTAGACAGTTACACCAAATTATGCTAGCTTATATGTGACGTCGTGTATGGATAGCAATTATCATCAACTTCTAAAATTTTCCTTACTTCAAATTTTTTTCTAGACAATTTATTGTGTATATTAGTAACCCCGATTTTCAATATAGTCAAACACACCGAGACTCATTCTTAGTCCATGAACTCCATGGATTATTCTTCGATAAATGATCTTTTTTTACTAAACATGTTCATACAAAAACCAGACATTCTAGCACATGTTGTTATTATGTGCGTGTCTTGTTTCCTTTTCAATAAAACAATAGACAATATTTATATTCATTAATATTCATCTTTAGATGTATAGTTTCATTATTTAAATGTATGAGAAATTGGTTTATAAAATATTAAGAGAAGTATGAGATATGAGATATCAAATCAAACATTCAATGAATTTCTCATATGTTTGTTTTGTATTCTTTATTTTCCAATATTGGATTTTTTTTTCTTCCAATTTTGACAACTTACTATTCCATATTATTTTTGTTTGACCATTTTCGTAATGAAGTTGATAAATTGATTGTGATTCCTCAAACAAGTACTATACTGTATTGCTATATAAATATCCGCGCATCTTTTTTTGATGTGTTCCATTGTTTTTATCCCTATTTCTAATTCACTAATCATTAATAAATGGAACTTGCATGTTTTGTTTTGTTAACGATAGTTTTTTTACTGCGAAATAAACATCCGTATAGTTGTTAGAATGTTCAACCATCATGAAAAATGTTTTTCTGAAAAACAAATTTGAATAGAGATCAAAATTAGGCCTAACTAGTATTAAATTTTAATTTCAAGATTAGAAGTCTAATATTTTCACTTGATTAAGTTTGATCAAATAATAACAAATCTTTAATTTTATGGGGTATTTTTCACATGATGTCTTAAACGGCTTCTTATTTATTTTACGGGGCCTTTTCTGATCGGTGGCCTTAAGCAATTGCTTAACTCGCTTAAAGCTTAAGTCGGCCCTACCGGGAGGAAGCTCCGAGGTGCCGGGAGGAGGAGGAGTGGGAGGAGGAGCTCCTGTAGACCCGAGAGCTGAACTGGAGGTTATGCACTCACATCAAATGTAAAGTTAGAGTTGGTTTTGGCAGTGACCAAACTCGTGAGCCAGGCAGCAAATCCGAAACACCCTAACCTGGTTGCCCACAACCTCCGTACTCTACGGCTATCGCCGGCGAATCCACGTAAGTATATTTCTGTTGGTATCAGTAAGGAATCACTAACTTGTAAAAAAGGAGATCCCACTATAGTGTGTGCTTATCCTGCTTACGAGAGACCCAATGAAGGGGGTGACAACGATACTGATAAACAATTTTATTGAAATGTGGGGGACTTCTCAGTGGGCTAGTTACGATCGATTCTAACGCGATCAGTTTGTGAAGCATGAGATGGTGCTAGATGGAATATTCACCTGTGAAGGTTATTTTGAATTAACTGGGAGGAAGGCTGCTCAAGTTCTAGGTGTGTTGAGTGAGTTTTTGAATCGAGGTGGTGGTAGGTTATGGAATATAAAAGCTCTGTGCGCTGAAGTGAAAAGGATTGTATATTTTCGCCCCAGAATCAAATGGAACAAAAACTTTCAAGTAACTGAGATTAGGTTCATAATAAATCTCGCGGGTGACTTTGAAAATTTCCCTATTGATTACAGATGGACTACAATGCAAATAATCTAACCATCACCTAAATGAGGAGCACTATGTATGTTTAGTGCTACGTAGATGGGTTAGTGTTTTTGTTGATGTTAGTTTCCTCTAAGTTTGTTAAGTCGAACATTTGCTAATGTAGATGCCTTAATGTTGATTTCCTTTAATTTTATTGTATCTCAAAATATTCATCTTCTCATGAAAAGATCGTTTGATCCTTACTTTCCAACAAACATTCCGAAAAGGTGCACCCTCTCGCATCTAAAAGGCCACTATGGTAAAGGTATGGTTTGTTTATAAGCGCAAGCTAACGTCCTCGATTTGAAAACATGATCTTGTTTGAGAATCATTCACTATATATGATCAAGGACTCAATTATAGATAATCTGATATTCAACATTAAAACACATGAAGACAAAAACACATTTAGCAGTTAAAACACATGCATTAGTAGATATAGATTTAGTTGACCCCCCTGGTGTTTCTTTGTGTTGCACCTTCAACTGTTGTCTAATCCGTCGTATTTTGCAATCAACTGTTCGCTTATTTCTATAGTTTTCAATGACACTAGAGTCGGTCTCGATTAAGAAAGATCAAATATTGACGTGTCGCGATACTTGATATGAATTTTAATTGACTAGTCGAAATCTTAATCGGCGTTCATACCTTGGTAGGTGATGTGGACGCAAAATGCATCGGTTTTCGATGTTTGTAAGTCCACATCTTAAGCTTTTGGGTCCCGGGATTAGGTTGTTTTAATGCATTTCTTCCTCCTTTTGTACATTGGGCCCTGGTTTTAGAGTTTTCAAGTATCCAGAGCAAAACAAGGGCATTTAACGCTAAAATGATCAGAATTAAGAAGCCAAGGCAGCCGTAGGACAGAAACCCGAACCATGAGTGAGACTGTCAAACTCTCTGCTCGGACCCTCTTAGCAACACGTTCCATGCAGGTAATTCAGGCCGGTACCAGGCCCTTTCCAAGCGGCGTTAAGGCCCGGTCACCAACCCGTTCTGGGCGCCGAAGAGGAGCCAAGGCTCCGAGCTCTCTGTTCTGACCCAGACCAAGGCACGTTTCGTGCTTCATAACAGGCCGGTCTATGGCCAGTTCCGTGCCACGCTCCGGGCGGCGCGCGTCAGACCCCCTTCTAGGCCTGCATTTTTGAAGCCCTATTTAAGTAAAATTAGGGCCAAGAGAACGAGGATCACGTTTTTGGAGAGAAAAGAGTCGCCTTTGGAGAACTTGGAAGCTTGGAGAACTTGGAGAGAGGATCAAGAGCAGAGATTAGAACACAAAAGGTTTTGTAAAGTTTGGATTAAGACTTGATAATCGTATTCTCTTATTGAATAATATGAAATTCAATATTTTATTCATCTCCTTGTGTTCTTATTCTTCTGCTGTGAACTAAAACCTTATTGATCTAGGACTAGGGGTAAGGATGTGATGAATTGAATTAACATATTTGGTTATGCATTTGTTAAACTAATATTTAAAAAGTGTTCATTCATTTCCGTTCGTAATGCTACATTGCCTTGATCACGTACATGTATGATTAAATTTTGTTAACCAACAATTGAGAAATGAGGTTAAAAGAGGAAAAAGGAATTGGATAACTCGGGTTTCAATCTAGGCTAAAATATGGCTAGACTGACACGAGTGCAATAGCTATAGGTGTAAAACCCGAAAGTTAGAGGAATTCACATATTATAATGCTATATACCGCTCTACACCTAGATTAGAGATAATTAGGTGGACTGAGTATATTAGGGTCCTAATACGATCGAAAGATGGTTAGGACTATACTTAGAGAATTCTCGTTGTCCTTGGAATAGTATTAGTTGCAAATGTATGCCGACCTCTATTAAGTTGTTCATCACATTCGAACTCTGTTAATGTCCTAGATCGATTTAAATCTCTGATTACACCCCATATGGAATTTTGTGTTTTATTCTCGGATCACTTATATTGCTTATTATTTACAGGGAACCGTTACATTTTTGAGAACAAAACCAAACACCATTCTAGGAATAGCTTGACCATTGAATTAATTAACCAAAGTGCTTGCCTACTACTCCCTTGGGTACGATAATTCGAACTAAATCCTGATTACTACTTGACAACCGATACGCCTATCGTGCCATTCTGAGAGTTAATTCTCAGAATGTCAGTAGGCTTGTAAATGCTTCGCTAAAACACACTGTCTAGTTCGGGTAGGGGCAATTGTTCGTCCAAACTCACCGCTTCGACTTCGTACCTATTTCTCCTCGACTGCGTTTTGATGACCATCTGGTGGCTTTATTCCATTTCTTATACAAACAATCTTGTCCCCCTAACAGATCAAACCATATTTCAACTCACTGATATATTTCTATATGATCAAGTAAGCAAGAGGTATATTTACGGTCTAAAATCGTCCAACTGAATCGTCATTTTATGTTGGAGTAGTTACTCATTGTGAAAACCTTCATTTATTATTGTGTTGTTAGATTTATTTTTGGGGTTATTATCATCCGAATACTCTAAAAATACTTGGTTTTCATCCGAGTACACAACCAAACTTTGTGACACATTTGTACCCAAACGAAACATTTTGTTTGAACTTAGTGCCCGCCTTAGTTTCTGTCTATTTTCCATCCAAAACATTAAAAAGTCCAAAGTACCCCTCCCCAACACTCAAATTTTCATACACATGCCATTGAATTTCAAAAATCTGTTTTCTATTTAAAAAAAATCAGTTTTTCTTTTAAAAAAATCAATGTTTTATTTAAAAATCAACTTTATTTAAAAAAAAACAGATTTTATACTTTAAAAAAAATCAGTTTTTATTTTAAATCTGTTTTTTTTAATAAAAAGCAGTTGTTTTAATAAAAATTATAAATTTTAAATCGGTTTTTTATCTAAAAATCAGTCTTCAATTTTTTTTAATTCTCTTCTTTTTTTTAAATCATTTTTTTTCTTTTGTTCACTCCATCTCCTCCATCGATTCCCAATTCCTCACCCATAGCGTTTTCACACTCAGACCCATTTGTTACAGATTCTGTAACTCGATTCTAGAGTTACAGATTTTGGTCTTATTAACATAACTAATAGCTCACACCAAGGATCCAACAACCAATCATCCTCATCATATATAATCCCCTCTCTCTCTAAAAAAATCATCTCCTCTCTCTCTAACTTTTCAACCAAACCCTAGATCTTCTTATTCATCGTCGTCACCGGCGTCGAATATGGTTTCATTCGGAGCCAGCGACGACGCCGGTGACACCTTCCCTTCCCCTCTCCGACCTCTTTTCTTTTTTTACCTTCAGTTTTGTTTTCACTCCGGCGTAGTGGTGACTTCACCATCGGGGTCGGCTTCTTCATATCTATTAGTGAGACATTTTTCCTCTCCGATTCTAGATGTGGATGACGCAGATCTGACCCTTTCGACCTCCGATTTGCTCCTTTTTCCTCAGGGTTTCGTGCTTCGATGTGGTGTGGTCGCCGAGCCCAGATCCCCTGTTTGGCTTCATCGTTTATCGGTGGTTTTCGAGCCTCATCGGAGCGTAGCCTCTGGCGAGGGGTTGGGTCGTTTTGGCCTTGGTTTTGAAGAAGCAGAGGTGAGGGTGGGAGCCCTCCGTTTTCGACGGTTTGAAGCTTTGTTCGGGTTTCACAGAAGCAATCTACTTTTGGCCGAGGCTGCTGCGAGATCGTCTGTTACCAGTAAGGTTCGGTTCTCTACTTGCATATTCACCCTCCTCCTACCTCGCTAGATTTGCTTTCTCGTTTTCCTTGAACTTGATCTCTCCCCTTGTGGTCGTCGGTTTGATGCTGGCCACCGACGAGGTCTCGATTTTAGATCTGAGAGAGGAAGATTTGGCCTTTAATTCTTCCATTTCCCTGTGTTTAATCTGGTCCTTCTTCTCTTCACTCCTTTGCTTTTTCTTCTGTTTCTCGGCCCATTTCTATGGTCGAGGCCCAAGTGATGATGTTGACCTACTTTAAGTGTTTTTCCTAATGGCACATCGAAGAATTAAGGATGTGGATCTTGGGGGGTCTGATCGGGTTCACCGGGGTGGGGGTGAGTTTATTCTAGCAGCCCTCTTTTTGGGGTGTTGGTAGATTTGGTGGGTGTGGGATGTGGTGCAGGTGGGACGCTCTTCAGAGCTCCCTGTCCAGCTTCAGATCGGTTCGAGGTACTTGGTCTTTGTTGGAGCTGTGCTTTTGGGCTTCATGTTGGTTAAACTTTGGTTCGAAGACTGTTTTTCAACTGTTTTATTTTCGTTGTTGTAGAGTGTTGTTGCCCTGGTTGGCATTTTATTTTTTATGTGTGTTTGTTTTGGATGAGCTGCGTCTCAATCCTTGGTTTGGCCTATTATTGCTTCATTGTTGTATTCTAAAGTGTAGGCCTTTGTACCATGTGTAGGGATGTTCGGTTTACCCCTTGTTGGGTATTACCTGGTTGTTCTATCCTTGTAGGATGGTTGTGCTCTTCATGTTAGACAAATTAGGGTTTACAGACCAGATTAGTTCCCATTTTATAGGATGTTTGTACTGTTTAGAGGTGCCGGTTTGACACGCTCAGGTTTGTAATGAGGGTTTACCCTCGCCTTTGTGTTCAGTTTAAAAACATTGGGTATTTATAAAAAAATTGCTGATAAAAAAAAGGATCCAACAGCCACCAAGATCTGTTAAGCACATGATTCAAACTTCCAAACCAGATCGTATGGAGTACATAGATTTGCATAACACAAGAAAAGAATCCTCCCTCAGCAACAGAAAAGGTAAAGTCTGGAGATGGAAGGAGGAAAGCCACCATATTAGCACGATTTTTTTTAATTTAAAAACCCTATCTAAATAAGGAAAGGGAAAGAGTCTGAGTCCGAGAAGACCATTACTACAGAGTTGCAACGATTACAAAACAGCTAAAGGGTCAAAGCCCGGAAATAGATTACTACAAGTCCAAACTAGAACAAAAACAAGCGAGACTAATTCAACCCTCATCGGTGACCCACTCATCGCCTTCCGAAGTCTCATCGGTCGCCTTCGTTTAAGCAGGAAGATCTGGATGAGCTTGACGAGCTTGCGTGACCTGTGTCCAAACGTCAACAAGATTGACGATTTTTCACGACTCAGAGAGCGTGCTCTTGATTTAAGCTTAGTAGTGTAATAATCTGATAATGATCAGGAGGCTGACTCTTACGTTTCGGAGGATACTTTGTTTTTTGAGAGAAGTTTGATCGCCGGAGATTTGATAACACCGGACGAAGACGCCTCAATCGGATTGGAGTCCTGTACAATAACAACGTCGGTTCCAACCTTCTCTACAACCATCCTAGATTTCACCGTTGCCGACTTGCTTCGATGAGCACGCCCTTTATGCCGACCAGCCTTCTCCTTAACTGGTCGTGATATTATACGACAATATGCATCATAACATGTCAAGTAAGAGCAAAAAGAAAAGAAAGAGACACGGCCAGGAATTTGCTTCCTCTTCCTCTTTGCTTCCTAGAAATTATATTGTTGTGTTGTTAGATTAAACCATTACTTTGACATCGCCTAATGAGCTAACCGGTTATAATGCAAATGTCAAGGGTACAGTGGTCATTCAACAGAACAAGATAGGATAAGCCTCTCAAATTCGGGACACTTAGTTATAAAGAAATCGACCAAGAGCCGAGGAGCATCCTTTTGGAGCTCTGAGAGCAACCAAAAATGGCGGCCTCCACGACCATTTCTCTGTGCGCTTCGCTCACAGCCCATTGCAGAATCTCCCAAAAGCTCAACCCATCTTTCAATTTCGCTGCTTCCACTCTCAGCTTCCCTTCCCTCGCCCCTCACAAACTCCCATTTTCTCCGTTTGTCTCTTCGCGCCCCGCAATTCTTCCTGCACCCAAATCGTCCGAGTCGGAAGCTGCCGTGGTCGAAGCCGAACCTGCTGGGTCCGTGCCCGAGCCTGTGGCTGAGACCGCACTGGTCGCTGAGGTCCCCAAGGAAAAGCCCAAGCGTGAAGAGATTTTCGCTATTGTTATGGTCAGTGGTGAATTTTTCTGTCTTATTGTTTAGAGCATTGCTAGTCAATTTAGTTCCTTTTTTATGATTCTTCGAGTAATTTTCGGATTGCCCAATTGGGTTTTTCTTTAACGGTGCTCTTGGAAGTTATGTTTTGGTCTTGGAGGATTTAGCTATCCAAAAGTGGGGGTTTTTACTCTCTTTTTCTTGGGTGGAGTAGTTTGAGGACATGAAAATGGTAGTATTACTGTATGGCACTGTAAGTTTATGCTTTTTGAGTGATGTTTGTGGTCTTCTATGCCATGTTTAAGTGCAATTCATGTTTTTTGCCACCCAAATCTCTATTAAATTATATATGTTTTCAATGTAATTGGGTGGTTATCAATCTGGCATATCCTTAATAGTATTGTTAGAGGAATATATTGTTATACCAAATTATATCCTGTGTTACTATTTAGGTGAGTTTACACCAACTTTTTTGGGGTTATATGATGGTTACTTCTGAAATTATATGCTTGTTGTTCCTTTACATTTTCACTGATCTGGAATGGTGTGCCCTGGCTTTGTGCAGATTGGGTCCCGCCAATACATTGTTTTCCCCGGTCGGTTTATTACCACCCAGAGACTTAAAGGAGCTAATGTCAATGACAAGGTGAGGTTTTCTCTTGTTATGATGGCATGTGTTGCTTTTGTAAATTGGTTACTTTCTAATCTCTGTGACAAATTGTAGCTGTGAGATTTTCAATCTTCATTTTTCTTCATAATTTGGTCATTCTGAAATTCTGACATGAAGTTGTTCACACTGTGACTGCCAATGATGTTTTTGATGAAATTAAGTCTAGCTTGTGAATAGTTGCATTTGAATAGACATTCTGTGGGCATGAGATGTACAATGTGATGCTCTTGCACTACACTTTTGCTTATACTTGCATATCATGATATATGTAGCTTTTGCTTTGTTAAACTCATAGGGTTGTGCCTCAAGGTCCCAATGTCATCACAATGAAAATAACTTAATTCTTTAGTTGAAAACTTGGGGCAGTTCTGAAATATAATATGTGCAAATAATTATCCCAAGATTCAAGACATTTAACTGCACCGTCCCCTCAAAAAATCATATTGATCGTGTAAAATTAACCAAAAAAAGCAACGGGTATCAGAACATTGAAAACATGATTAAATCTATCTGTAACTTGGTGATTGTATTGTGCTGATACAGTTCATCTCTCTATGCTGTTGTTTATATGCAGATTGTTCTGAACAAAGTGCTGCTGGTAGGCACCAAAGCAGGCACATACATCGGTGCACCAGTGGTAACTAATGCTGTAGTGCACGCTGTAGTCGAAGAGCAGGTAGCTTTTATATACTGAATCTTCAATCCATTTTTGTGCTGAAAATTTACCTCTTCTTTTTACACGATTATTTGTTTTTTTTACCAACCGTGTCTACTTCGTGCAGGGGCTAAATTCCAAAGTAATTGTGTACAAGTACAAAAGGAAGAAGAACTACAAAAGAAACATTGGTCACAGACAGGTGCTTAACAATTTCATTGAAGTTTGAACAATCTTGACATTTCCATGTTATTTCTCTACTCCATGATGCTTATGTGTGTGCTTGTGACTGAATTGTACAGCCCAATACACGGATAAGGATTATGGCCATTACAGGATATGAGGACTTCAAACTCTCAACGCTTGAAAACCCAAAGTAATGTGCTTTCATGGCTGACCGGCTTTACATTTCACTTCTTGTATCGAGTATTTGTCAATTTGTTTGTTCTTATCTAGGATTTTGAAATGCTCAAACTTAATGTAAGCAGACATGTGTTCTCAGTAATATTATTTTCTTTCTTTAATCTCCTGAAAGGTACATAGTGGAGGATAAATTCAGAATTCAATATTAGTTACAAAAGGAAAATAGTATACAGATGCATGAAAATAATAGGAGAAACTACAATTTCTAAGTTTCATTTTTCATGTGGTTGTATAAGATACATAGATATATCATCATCACCGTCCTATGAGTATAACAACAAATGGAAAACCCGATTCAACTGTTTCTAGCAACTCAGTTCTGCCTTGGTGAAGAAACGGCATCTATTCATAAATTTGCTTCTTCTTCAGGAGGGTTGGCAAGATGATGATTGCCCCAATAAGAAAAAGAATGGACAATGTTTTAAAATCATATAGTTCCTTCACCGAGTTGAGGTCTCCTAGTGCAAGACCAGCCTGGTGATAATGATCACATGTCAGTTAAAATCTTCAAAATGTAAGAAAAGAGCAATATATACACAGCACAATTAAGTTCATACAAACCTCAGACACCTATAAAAGACCTAGAACAAAAGACTAGACAAATATGGAATTTCAAGTAATCATGTAGTGTTGCAACTGCAAGAAGGAAAATTTGAAAGGAACACAAAACATATCAAAACTATCTATGTTAGCATGATCAACATTTCACACGGAAAAAAAGAGAGCAAAAGCAAATGTAGTGCCTAGTACAAATACAAAAAAACATCAGTGAGTGAAACGACAGGAGAAGGAACATATTACCCGGACAGTGATGTAGGAGGCTGGAATAAGACCAATAAAAGTAGCCGTAAAGAAAACATGAAACGGTATATCCACAATTGGAGATGCCAAATTGATAAAAAGATTGGGCAATGTTGGTGTTATCCTCAAAAAGAGCATGTAATTTAGCAGCTTTTCCCTACGCTTGGCAATCTGAATATACAGAAATTGGCATTAATGCAATACTCTAAAGGTACGACAAACAAGTTGGATAGATTATGAACTTCGCATATAAAAGTGAAGCTAAACAATAAAATATGATGAGTAAATCAAGTATACCTCTGCCTGGAAGAATCGCAACTTATCAGGCCACAACCAAGTGACCAAAGGCCTGCCAATTAATTTAGACAAGAAAAAGCAAGATGATGCTCCGGCTGTGGCATTGCAGACAACTAAGACAAGGCCTCTTATAACACCGAAAAGAGCTCCAGCTAGGAGTGACATGAAAATGGTTCCGGGAATCATAAATGTCTGCATGAAGATGTAAGTAGAACAATAACCTAGAATGAACTGGGCCGGATACTCATTTGCATATGACCCAAGGCTCTCTCTGTAGCAAGGAAATAAATATAAAGTTTAATGAAAGCACGTCGCATATGCAAGATGAGTGAAGATGAATCATTCATCCACAGAAAAGCAAAAACACTCTAGACCAAGTGATAGAAACTTGATACTAAGTATATGGATGAATATATTAGATTGTCTCTAAATAAAAGGAACTTAGTCCCTGAAAATCCATCAAAAGTAGTTCTTTGACAATTGACTCTGAAGCATCGCGGACTTGTCCTCAGGTGTCATAAATCATTACAGATCCACACATATGCTCATGTATCGGTTTGTATCTTCTACATGAGCATATGTGTGGATCTGTAATTTAAGTACACACAAGGTATATTCAAACATCCTGACAGACTCTCCCCAAATCATAAACGGAACTTAGATCAATCAAATATTGATATTTCTATGCATTCATTCATTTGGCCTAAAGAATTCATTCATCTACTTAAATAGCAGCAAATACAGTAAACCCAACTTAAATTGAACTTCAAAACTGAAACCTTCCGTGTTCAGACAAAATTTGCTTACACCATAACACTTGGTAACAAAATAACAGCACAAAAACCAAAACTTTAGCTTCATCTCACGCATACAACACTCAAAACTACAATCCAGCATTAACTTAACACAAAAGAGAAGAAGTCAAAGAGTAAAAATGTGGAAGGGACATACTTGAGCATCCGTAGATCCGAGATCGATCGTGGCAGCCTGATTTTACCGATCTGTGCGGCGGGCATTGTGAGGTAGACACAGAACAAGCCAGTAGTGAAGACCAAAAACACAGAGAGAGCTGTGGCGAACTCCCACCGGGAGAGCGGAAAGCGGTCGAATTTGGAGCGCTTGGCGGAGGGCGATTCATCCCCTCTACCGTTCTCTTCGTCCCGCATTGATCTGCTTCCTCCGTCGCCGATCAGATTCCGAGGGGCCGCCATGACCATGTATTTGTAACTGGACGAACTTATCACCGAGAGGGTTCAGGGTTCATCGCAAATGAGCAAATTGGCCGCTTCGATCACATCACCATCATCGCAAGCGTGTCAAAATTAAGTAAAGATTGACGTATTTTGGAAGTGGGCCAGAATTGACTAAATTAAGGTTTCACAAATTCAAGATTTGGCGGGTCTTCACTGTGGAGCTTCCAGAAATTGGGGATAACGAAAACCCTAATTGGGGAGATTGGGGAAGAGAAAAGGGAAAAAAATTGGAAATTGGAAGTGACTACGAGCTTCAATGGAGAAGTGAAAATGGAGATTTGGTAAGGGTAGGTAAGAGAAGATCCGGTCTGATATGGCCGGGAAGGAGGAGGTAGCTGTGACGAAAATGACAGAGCCCTATCAGCCTGTCCTTGGGAAGGAGGATCTAGGTACGACTACGAGTCATAATGAAATAAAAATATATTTATGTTCTATCTTATACGGCATTTTCTTTTAGGTAACAATACAAAATAGAGAGGTAACTCTATTTCCGCCCCTCTATTCTTTTGAATATTTATTCATAAACATTCTTAAAATGAGAAACCAAGATTAAAAAAAAAAATAAAAAAAATCTACACTTTAAAATTGGATATCTAATAACCAAAATAGTCTCGAAGATTTAGGGTTTTTCTCCCTCCCATCTTTTCCAGCCGTCATCTCCGATGCTTCATGGTATTGTTTGAATCGTCTTCTTCATCTTCTTTATCGAACCCCAAACCAGAAAAATCTAAGACCGTTCTCTCACACCGTCGGTTTCCTGAACACAGGGTTGGTTATCCTCTGAGCAAGGATGAGCCAGCCTCCCTTAAGCCTTGCATGCGTGATGTGCCCCCTATCTGTCCTGGGACTCCATCCCACCCAACCTTGCCGGAAAGCATGGGAGCACATATGCTCCTTGCATCTAGATGGAGCTCCTCGCCGCGGCCGACACTTGCAAACGGGCTCTCAGTCGGGACGGCCTGAACCAGATCCATAAGAATCAACCGAGGCGTGGCCTCCATTCCGTCTGTCGGTAATATTGCAACCGCCACATGTCAGACCAGGCCCACCACTACCGGCCACGATCCCCTCGCCTGGATCCCACGGTCCCCTGGAGGACATTTTTGATCAGATGGGGGTAGGGGTCTCTTTAGAGGATGACAAGGACGAGGATGTTGTGGTCATGGTCCCGACAGAGTCGATTCCGGCCATGTCCGAGAGGCGATATCGGTTGTCTTTGGTGGGAAAAATCGTGGCCGAGGTCTATAGTCGGAACTACTAGTTGAAGAGGGTCCTGGAGTCCACGGACAACCCACCTGCTCGATAACGAATGATGGATGAGGAGGAGGCTGAAGACGGATTGGATATGGCGCAAGCTACAAAACAGCCCCGTCAGGCCCCATGAGGCGTGTTGGGGATCGAGGAGTAGAGGGATGGTGGCCTACCCCTCATGACCCTGGACCAAGCCCGTTGACCTGAGCTAAGGGGATCGAGTCTACACCAAGGAGCTCCGGCTGTTTTTCCTGTTTCTGCTTATTTTTAACACTTGATAGTTTTCTGTTATGTTTTCATCTGTTTATTTTCCAGCACATGGTACGATGTATGTATAATTGTTATTGTATAAGATGGAAACTAGACTATTTCTACGGGTTTATGAGCGCCGGGTGCCCTATGGGAGACTCAGACAATATTTTGTTCCCATGACTTTTAGTTCTACTTGTATGGTTTGGTTTGCACTAATAATGTAGTTCCTTGTCGTCCATTTCAAAAAATAATTGGAATTGTAACAACTTAAGATTTCACAAAATATATTCAGAATTTCAATTATTTTCCAAATTTATAGTATGTTAATTATAAGCGTTACGAGTAAGCACATAAACAATTTTATCAGCTTCCTTCAAATAGATTGAAGTATGAATCTTAGGACGGTTTTCAGCTTTGCTCGACATTCCTGGACCATCAAACCAAAAGAAGATATCATTTTCATAGACCCATTTATTGCTTGAACGACCCAAGGTAATCAGACTACACTACCCATGCTAACCATCCTTCTTCATATATCCATGTCAACGTTTCATTAAGAGTTAAAATTTCATTTCTCTCTGGATCATGGTATCACGCCCCAAATTCGATTTTGACCGGACTCGAGACGTGAATTATTTAACAATTAAATAAAGATGATAAAAGTAAACTTAAACCAATTTAAATCTCCAAAATTAGTTCCGATTAAATAAATTCGATAAAACATGATCTAAAACTGATGTTACGAGTCAAAGCTCAGAATATAAAAATAAAACAAGGTTCAATACAACGGTAAAATACGTCTCTAATATCAACTCCACCCGGACTCTCCCAGAAGCTCCCGAGCCTCGAGCCCAGCTCACCAAGTAAGGGGGTGAGCTTACGCTCAGTAGGGAAAAATAATAAAGTAAAAGAAACCTCCGCTTTGGTATTAAACTGAAATAGCACAATTAGCCCCAAATTACAATTAGTACGATTAACCAACAATATGTTATAAATAGAGAACAATAAGAAGTTCAATGCTTAACGTAAAACAGTAACTCAAGAAGATTAAGGAAATGCGGTGTAATATTGAATAAAACAACTAAAGAGAGAGCATTTAAACGTCGCGTCGATAACTTAAACCACAATACTCCGATCCACAATTAGTCCTTGTGTCATGTCGAATACAATACTCCGATCCACAGTTAGTCTTTGTGTCATGTCGGATTTTCCCTCGGTCCAGAGGAGACACATACATCGGGGCTACCGGAAACATCCCTGAAGGGACACATATCGTCGGGATTCTCGGAAATGTCCCCTAAGGACCATAGATCATCAGGCGAAACAGGATAAACTCTCGGGAATGCTCCCGCAGGACGCATACGCCCGGGGTGAAGCAACAGATAACCATCCCCTCAGGGTAAACAATCTCGCGTCGTACCGGAATTCCCTTCGGCCTAGACGTCTTCCCGGGATTCACATCGGGTTGAACAAAAACTCTCGGCTATGGTACTACCCCACACCGGCGTACCCCCTCGGTGTAGGTACCATACCGGATCACAAGTCATCAGCCTAGGTACTACCCCACACCGGCTTACCCCTCGGTGTAGGTACCATACCGGAATACAACTCCTCTTAACACACACACAAGAGAGCAACATACCAAACAATCATAGTACAACCAAAGCTTAGCAATTCACAATCTTACCACAACACGCCACACAGATCTCACATTAACAATCACACTTACCGGCATACTTACCAACCACGTCCCATCGGTCTATCACTCACCCGATCATACACTTTGGCACAACCAATTTACACTCAAGCATTCATTCAATCAATTATTCAAGCATTCATTCAATCAATCATTCAAACATTCAGATCACAATCAGCACAATTTATCTAGTTTAGTTTGACTCTTATCTTAACCTAAAAACTAAGCAAGCACGACATATGAGCAATCACAAACAGTCCTAAGGCTCGTCATGGCCATTCTACCAGCACGACAATTTCCCAAGTATTGAAAGCAATTAAACTAGTGAATCACATCCTACATGCACACTAGACTCGTCCGATTATTATTGTAATTTAAAAACGATTATTCTAGTGAATCACATCCTATATGCAAACTAGGACCTTTCTGGTTATTATTATCCTATAGGCATACCTAAGCGGTAAATTAAAAGAGGAGTTTAGTACTTTCCCTACCTCGAACTCCAAAGCTAAAAGTACTCCTAGCTGCTGACGTCTGGGCTAGCTTCCTCTCCGTCTTCGCACGGGTCCACGGTCTTGGATCACAAACAATACTAAAATTAATAACTAGACAAAGACGATCTTTAAATTAATCTACCTAAAAATGGTCTAATTACAACACTAGGGCCAAGGAACGAATTGGGCCTGAACTAGGCCCAATTAGGATGGCCCACAATTCTGGAGATCAGGCCCGGAATCCGACCCGAACCGTACCACAGTCCGGCCCAGAACCAGACCCGGAGCGTGTCACGGACCGGTCCGGAGCCAGACACGGACCGCGCCACAGATCGGCCCGGAACTTGAAACGGACCGCGCAACGCACCGGCCCGGAGTCAGACACGGACCGTGCGGGGTGCCGTACCAGAGTCGGGGCCGTTCCGCATCGCGTACCGTGCCGCGTGCCGTGCCGGAACGTGGACCTCTCCGGGTCCCCTTCCGTGCCGAACCAGACCAATTTCTCTCCTTTTTCCCCAACTCGACATCTGCGAAACTCACACCAAAACCTCCAATTTCAACACCACCAAGCTCCAACACAGTCATCAAAAACCCCCAAACTTCAACACCCTTAATGGGTTCCAACAATCTTCTACAAACACAACAAGAACCAACCTATTCTTCATTAATTCTTCTCCACAACCACCATCTAACAATCAAGGAAGCAAGTTCTAGCCAAAACCCACAAAACCCAAAACTAGAAATTGATTGAAATGAGAAATTAAGAGTGTACAAACCTTTAAGATGATGAGATGGTGAAGAAAAGATGAATTTGGAGATGTTTTGATGAAGAAAGGCCTTGAAGATGGCTCCTTTCTCTCCCTTTCTTCTTCCTTAAGGAAGGTTGTTCCTCTCTCTCTCTCTCTCTCTCCCTCTAGCACTATTCGGCTGCAACAAGGAGAAATGAGCTGATTTGTGTCATCCAAATGCCTTAAATGACCTAGTGTGTTGAAAAGACCAAAAACCCTTTAGTTCTTATCCCTTTAAGGACAACCAATGAGGGTATAAAGGTCATTGAAGGCTCTTTTCTTTTCCTCCAATCCACTAAGGACATGTGTCCTACTGGGGACCACTCTCCTTCAATTAAGTTCCAGCAGTCCAAATTAAATCGGATTTAGTCGATAAAAAGTTCGGGTTTGACCAAAATTTGACTTTTCCAATATCACAGTCAAACGAAAGGAAATGACCCAACTAAGCTAACCGTGATGACGGCTAAGATTTTTGGGCCCTGGAAAGGTCCCGAACGACTCCCTGAGTCATCAGTTGACTTTTCCAGTAGAGAGTCAAACTTTTCCAAAGTTCACCGGTTCGATTGGGATCGACCGGGGGCGGTTCTTACACATGGTGTCCCAGAATCACGAAATTTTGGTCGTCATAGCTAGTCTGAGATCCCCATATCATGCCCCCACCCCTTTTCTCCGGTCCGAGCACAACACCGTCAATATTGATTTTCACCTCTCATAGCGTCAGTTTCTGCCAGAGTCTATCCTTGTCACGCCCCAAATCCGGTTATCGTCCGGACTCGAGGCATGACGGGTAATAGAAAGCAAATAAACAATAAAACAATATTTAAATCTTGAAAACCTCCAATAAGTACCTCAATCCATAAAATCCAGCATAAAGTATAAGTAACCCTCCGGGGGTGTAATAATAAGTCTTACAAAAACCGTTCTTAAACCAAATGAAATAAACATGAAGTCTCTACGGAACCCACACCGAGAAGCTCCCAAGCCTCTACTCCTCAATCAAACCTGTAAACACAACAATGAACTAACAGGGTGAGCTTACGCTCAGTAGGGAAACATAACAAGACGGACCTTCAGTTCAATAAGAGCAATCAACAAGTCAACCAAAGCCAATTTATCACACACAGGTAACAGGTAAATCAACCAATGTCGTGGCACATGAAGTGTCCACCCTCTGATCCACATGATGTGTCCTATCGGATTTTCCCTCAAATCCAGAGGAGACACATAACATTGAGGCGACCGGAAACAACCCTTCGGGGCGCTTATCATCGGGATTCTCAGAAACGTCTCCAAGGGATTTTATGTCCTTGGGAACCAAGGTATTACTCCCATGGAGAGCATACACTTGGACAATTTAATAAGAAGCAATTAATAATTGAATACGCACTTAACCAAACACGATATGATGCAAACTCCACAATAAACCAATTCAATTCCACCCATGGTCCACACATCACCAATTTACCACAACAAGCAGTACACGAGATCACGCAACATAGCACACCAATCACACAAACCCAACTTACCGTTCACTTACCAGTTTCGAACCACCGGGGCATCGATCACCTGATTGCACCGCTCGGCACAACCAGTCATACTCGATGCTCCAAACAAGTATTCAAGTAAATCAAGTAATCAATCGAATACAATCAATGAGCAAGTACGAGTACAATCAACCAATTATAAGAACCTTCAAGAGAGCATGCATACATGCAATTCCACTAGTTTCGTTAGACTCTTTAGCCTATCCACTAAGCAATTAACAACCAAGCATGTGATCCTAACAAGCAACTAATCCGAGGGCTTTGCCAAGGCTCCTCTACCAGACAATCATATCCCAAGTATTTAAAAGCGAATTACACTAGTGATTGGCATCCTAATCGGTCACCACTAGACGCTTCCGGTTATTAGAAATTGAAAGACGATTATGCTAGTTATTCGCATCCTATAGGCATATCTAGGACCTTTTCCATTTTATTAACCTAGCATGCATACTAAGCATGGTAAACGAGAGGTTAAGGCTTTCCCTACCTCAAGGTCCTCCTCTTCGCTCCCTTCTCGGTTCCCGGCGTGATCCTTGCTCCTCTAGCTTGATCCACAAAGTATTGGACACAAAGAAACGCTAATTAGGCTCCACTTAAACAGTAAGAAGGACCCCCAAAACCCTTCCAAAGTTCAGCCCAAAACCAAGATGCCAAAACCCTCAAGAAACCCTCACCCTGGTGGGTCACGGATCTGGTCACGGATCCGTGACGTTAACCCTCACGGTTACCGTCACGGAGCCGTGACGAGTGCCGTCACGGACTCCCTCACGGAGCCGTGACATCGCCCGTCACGGGATCCGTCACGGATCCGTGGCGCACCAGGGCAGTTTCTCCCTTCTTCAACCTCCAGCTCCAAAACTCCGAAAAACCACCCTTAAACCCAGAAATTTGCCCCTTCCAACTCCCAAAACAGTCCAAATCCTTCAATACTCCTCTACCCATGGTAGGAATCAACACACAAACAAGTTTCCAAGGATTCATCAAATCAAACCCACTTCAAAATCTCCAACAACTATTGATTTCTCAACCAAAATCCAACAAGGTTCATCATCAACATCATCTCCCACCATCTCTACTCAAACCCAACATCATCTAGCACTTTTCACCCAAAACCCAAGAAAATAGATGAAGAGAAATGAGGATTAGAGAGTTCCATTACCTCTAGACTGATGAGATGAGGAGGATGCTAGTGATTTTGAGGGTGGATGGCTAGAGGAAGACCCCAAATGACTCCTTCTTCCTTGGTTTTCCTTCAAACCTCCATGGGAGCTCTCCTTCCTTGCTTCCCCTCTAAGTTTCGGCTACAACAAGAAGAAAATGACTTGATTTTGCTTCTCCAATCCAATATAATACCTAGATGAAGTAATGACCTAAAGGCCCTTGAGCTAGGTTCCCTTTTAGTAGCTTTTGGGAGGGTAAAAAGGACAATGACTATCCCTATTTCTCTCATTCAACCAAAAGAAGACAAGTGTCCCTCTAAGTCATTTAATTTTCCAATTTACTTTCCAGCACTTTTAAAATTGAAGCTTTAGTCGATATAAAGTCTCGTCTTGACCAAAATTGACTTTATCCGATATTATACTCAAACGAAAGGGTTTTCTCCCCTAAAGCCAACCGTGATAGTGGCTAATCCGTTTGGGTTCCGGAAAAGTCCCGAGTGACTTCCGGAGTCACCGGTTCGACCGGAAGCGGGTCTTACAGTCCCTACCATCACTCATCAAGAATGTGTTCTTCTCCTCGACGTGCTCTTCGCCTACTCCCATTCCTTTTGCAGTGTCACCGCCACATGCCCAATGTCCTCTAGGGAATCTTTTTAATTGGTTCCACACTCGAAGGTTCTTTTCCCTCAACAACTCCTACCATACCGAAACTATTTTCTCCACCAGTCCCACCCAACTCGTCCCCCAGCATTATTCCAACCATTACTTCAGGCTTATGTCCTCCCACTCCAAGACCAAACCCACCATCCCTAAACCGATTGACCTCCGAACACTCGAACAAGATATGCCCCTCGATCTCCCTTCTTCAACATTTACCATAAATCAGAGTCACCAACACAAACCTAGGGTATAGAGTGTGAAGTTCATTGAAAACCTATTTTTTTAATATGAAAATAATTTCCTTAGATGTGTCATTTTAATTAGAGTACAAACAATTTTTTTAATGCGTAATAAACTTTTATTTATAGAAGGTAATCAAGTATAAATCTATAAAGGATCGAGAATATAATCCGGGATCCCGCTAAAGGTATATGTATCAGTACTCTAAACCGCATAAACCATCTTTTAGGCAACACAGAAAACATTAGCACAATTGTCAGGAACGATAAAACCTACACAAGGAGTTAAAGACCATACTAGGTATCAGGTGACCCCATCCCAAGGAAAATAGCCAGAGAAACCAGCCCAATCTAAGGCGAGGTGGGCTTTCATCCCCCACCCCCTCATGTGGATAACGGCCATCGGCGATAACGGGTCTTCCTCAACCTACTAGACCGGTTGGTCGAGGTCAAGGTTCAGGAAGCCAAAATCATACCGCGGCCACCAGCACCAGCACCAAAACTCTCACAGACCCGACCATTGTAGATCTGGGGTGTGGGCGACCAGGCCGACCACCACATTCTTGTAGTGCCCAAACCCTTGTCTCGAAAAATATAACACAACGAACCCTAGATTCGAAAGACAAAGTATGATAAGCTCCTTCATGAAACACCAGTGATACAATATAAAGAGAGATAAAGACGATGCTAGAAAAGAAAGAAGAGAAAAGACCTCCATTGATGGTGACAAGTCAGCGTGTACTATTTTAAAAACCATGAAAGAGTTTCTTTTTTTTTTTACGTTCTAGAACACATTATTTTCCAAAATGAAGGATGAGTACAAACGGTAATTATTGAGTTACATTGTATTTTAGTTGCATAATCCGTATTTTTTCAAGGGTGACGGCGACATCATTAATGACGACAGCTGTAGAGACGGAAACCCCGGGAACAGCGGAATCAGGCGTGCGTCAAGGGCGGCGACAACGACTGCAGAAGCGTTGGTGGCGTCAGGCGACTTGAAGGTTGGTTGACGCCGAGGTGAGCCAGACGACAACCATCAGGATTGAAAAGGGGGGACTGAACAAGATCGGTAGACGCGTCGATGGTGGTTGGGGAGAGTTCACGATGCGGTGGCTAGCAGCGGCCTGAGAGGAACCTTAGCAGAGAAAGCTCGCGCAGGCCCGAGAGGAACCCTAGAAGAGAAAAGTTGCGCAGGACTCAAAGAGGATGTGCCGAAGAGATGGTGAATAGAGAAGAGAAGAAGAACTATGATATAGGCTATTACCATTGTCATAACTATAACCCTGGTGGTGCGTACGGCGACAAAACCAACTAAACACTTTTTGAGAGAGAGTTCTTTTGGTGTTGCAAATTCAGGGTTCCCAACGTGAATTCTTACTTTCCATTCCAATAAAAATAAATATTTATTTACTATTTAATATTTATCATAAACAATGCTTCACCTTTTTCGCAATTTCCTTTGCTAAGACACGTACTTATGCCATAATAATTGACAAAATAAAAATACATGAAATTAACTCAAACATGAGTAAAATGCAATGGACACATGTTTCATGAAGTGTCCTTTTCTACCTATCACACTGATTCATGCTAGCTGCTGCAATTTCTTCATCAACAACGTTTAACATTAAATTAAACCGTAATATTTCGTGACAGTAATATCATTCAATCGTTTTTTTCCTCCCTAATAAAAGTCTCGTGTATGAACTATCCATTGCAATGTGGTTTGTTTAGGGTTACGAGTCCGGGAAGCACCCTAACAGATAATTAACACCGTGATGTCCCTCTAAAGGATCAAAAGCAAGGGGTAAGTTTTGATGGAGATCAAGGGATGGTTGGGAAGAAAGCAAGTTGTCCAAGTTCTTCCAATCCACGTCACCGTGATGATGGCTCTTTGCATCTTCATCACGATCTTCACTTCCTAAGCAGCTTTGGTACAAAGCGTCCCTCGAGGGGCTATCGAGCTGTGGAAGCTCAATGATCTGCTTCTCCAACAATGGTGATTGGTTGCTCATAATTAGCTGTGATTGTTCCGAATCAAAAGGTTGATGAAACATTGCGCCTTGATTGGTGTAAATGGTGGTGCTAGGGCTTGAAATTGTATCAGAAAATGATTGGTGAGCATAGCATGCATGGCTCCAAGCTTCATAACCTTGCCTATGGTTTGGGGTTGGCTTCTTGAATGCCCTGCACACCACCCACCCTTCTTCCTGCATTTGCCATATCAAAAGTTTGGTCATGCTTTGAACAAAAACTCAAATATATGGGTTTAGTAGATGTGCATGATCCATAACAGAACTGTACATCTGCACCTAACCAGTTTTGTTTAAAACAAGCCACTTAGAGCATGAACAACGGGCCGGTCCTTCGGCCCGGCTTGCATTTTTGCGGGTCGTAGGACGCGGATCGTCCCGTTGTGCGACGGCTTTTACGCAGGCCGGACCAAGTCCCGCGTCCTTCCCAACCAATGGCAAGCCGCCAAGCGTTCTACTTGTTTTTAAATACGAAAAATCAGATTTAACTAAATATCATTGGTACACTCACGATACGAGACTCACCATTGTAAAACACAACTTACTTTCAGCTCCGAGTCCCACTATTTCGTACCGTCAGCATACAAGTCTTTCCATTGTACATGCTCTTATATTTGGTCTGACTTCTACGATATGGGTTCAACTTAAACGAAATCTTACATAATTTGCATTACAAGAGATGATTTATTCATAGACCTAAGTGTATGTATACTTAGGAATGTCATATGCATGATGTTTTATAGATGGAGATACCTAAAAATTATAAAGTTAATTTGTTTTTCCACCAAAGACTGAAAGAAGCTAGAACACTTCCAAGAAATGTGTTGCACGAATGTTTCTTTTCAGAGATAAACATGCATTTCTGTATATATGTTCTCATGAAGTTGAAATTGTAGAAGAAGAATGAAATGAATTAACTTGCCTGAGGAGGATCGTGATGAGAGTTTTGAAGGCGATATTCGTGTATGATCCAGTCGGATTTCCTGCCGTTAGGGGCGCGTCCCTTGTAGAAAACCAAGGTCTTCCTCATCCCTATAAGCCTGTTGTTGGAAAGGACGGCCTTGTCCCTCCCGGTGGCCTTCCAGAACCCGGCAGCTGTGGCTCTATTTGTCCGAGTTCCGGTCGGATACTTCTTGTCTTTGTGGTTGAAGAAGTACCACTCGTTCTGCTCATTGTACCCTACCTTGCACCTTTCTGTTGGAACATAATACATTGCCATTCATTTAATTATTTGTCATCATAATAAACCTATTTTCAAACTCTACATCGCGTGTCTTCCACTAATCTAAAATAGTATTTTATCCGCGCTGTTTTTGCCAAAGCTTGTTTATTAAAGTTGACTTAATTTGCGACGTCAATGTCACAACTCAATGTATAGCAATATTGGAAAAGGATCAAGAAAGTGAGTGGGTATGGAGAATAACAAATGCATACATTATGTTTCATTAATAAGAGGAATATTTAATTAACTTTTCGTTAGAAACTCTCTTACCCTCCTTACTTGTAGTTTGCCAAGATGATAATTATTTAGAACGAGTTAAAAAGGGATCTTTAAGGAGGAAAAAAATATATATAAAAGGTAAAGTGAATATGAATTATGAAATAATGGAAGGATGATTAGGTGGGCGAATATGGGGTTTTTTTTCATTTTAGTTATTTTTCTTTTAAAAATACGATATGACACGATCTTATTGACTAGCGAGTGAGATGTTTGAGATTCGACAAATCATTCAATCGTTTAGCCAACAAAAATAGATTGTCTAATGATCAATCACTCAACTAACTGTCCAGACATGACATATTCGTCTAGGTGAATATGCTCAATTCACCCGATCAGTTAGACTTAACCGTGTGGGTTGAAAATGTTATAATAAGATGTGAAAAAGGGTGTGTTTTGGGGTATGAAGTGGGAGAGGGAGAGGATGATTTGTTGGTGTGATATATAACAAGACATAATAATGTAATTATGGAAGGTTGGTAGTACCTTGAATGTCCCATGGTTCCATTTTGTAGAGATCAAGCTCAACAACAACATCAAGATCAATTTTGAGTGAGTTAATCTTTCTCTCGAGATAGTAACCCACAAGCTCTTCCTCTGTTGGGTGAAACCTAAAACCTGGTGGCACGCATGTTTCCAGCTCATCCATCTCGATCTCTTGGTTCACTATCAACCAGCCTATATTTTCCTGAGAAACAAACACAAGTTACTAGTATAAGCATATGTATATACAAGAGAGGGAATAATAAGTAAACTATTATTGATTGTGTCTGAATTCTCAACAATTGAAGTGAACCAAACACATCCTTCAAGTATATATATATTTCTCATAGCTTAAGCCTAAAGAGATCGATGTGACTCTTGGCTGAAATGAAAGAGCAGAGCTCTAAATCAGTGAGTAATTAAGAGAAATAATTAAGGGATGCAATGCAAAGTATATAGAGCACAAAAGTTGGCCGAAAAGGTTGACTTTTGGAAAATGGAATGAAGAATGTTTGTTTCCATATTTGTTGATAGCTTTGAGTGCAATGCAATGCACACTCCCTTTTTAAGCTGCTTCTAGTGGAAGCTATGTTCACATCTCCACCATCACCAATTTCTACATCTATATATATATTCTATGAATATGCATCTTCACAATTAATTACTCACCAATACATAGTTACTATTCACATCACTCTTTACCTATACAATATTAATACACATTACAATACACCAACTCAACCCTGAATTTGATTCATGGGGTCTAAGATTTGTTCCTGTAAGATTATTAGCTAGGTTCGTCGCATGATTAACTTAGTTTATACGTACATAATTACATGTAAGAACAAATGTGAACTGTTGGTTAATTTTAAGAAGGGAAATGCTTATGCATGACTTAAACCGACAGGAAGAAATGATAAGCAGATACCTAGAACCCTGCATATTGGAATTAGCTTCCCTATCCAAGATGGTCAATATTATTTCTCTCGTTTATGAAATTATGCCAAGATAGTCTTAATGAGGTTGTTTTTGATAATAATAATAATAAAAAAACAAATAAAGATGGTGATGAAGAAAAGAATGAAAACTTCCTACCTGAGATTGGGGAGTTCAACTCTCATAAAGTTACATAATATAAATCGGTTCAACTTTTTAGTTGAATTGATTTTCCAACATAAGCATATATGATTAAATGTAGAAAACAACATACAAGAATACTCACAAGAAAACCCGATTTTGCAGAGTTGTTGATCGAGCTCAATGGAGAGAAACAAGTAGATGGAAGGAGCTGTGGAGAGGGTTTGATCCTTGTAATAATAAACTCAAGATATATATATATATATATATATATATATATATATAGAGAGAGAGAGAGAGAGAGAGAGAAGGTGATAGATAATGTTTGTGAGAGTATTGTGGAGCAAGAAAGAGGTGCAAAGCATATATATATATATATATATAAGAGAATGAGAGTGTAGTAAATAAGTAAAAGAATAGAAGGATTATGAGAGAAGAGAAGGTGATAATTGAAGTGCGCGTGGGGAGGCAGAGATGGATCGAAGCCTTCATTTGGACGGCGTGACACCTATTTTTCACGCCACCCCCACCCCGACCCTATTTTCATTATCCACTAATACTCTTACATTAATTCATTAATATTACTGAGTTATATATTTTTACGTGTATTATATATGTAAGAATCAAGTTGATTCAGAACATATATGTTTGGTGCGCCGCCCACAAATGACAAGCCTCTTTAATAAATTGGTGTTGGACTGCTCTACATAAACATATTCAATTTGTTACAAGACAAAACAACCTTTCTTCCATAAATGCTACCTTATTATTACAAAGCATGTTCATACCAAGGTGGTCTAATCTTATATCATATTTGGATTAGTGCTTATTTTAATTGCTTATAGTCTAGCCGTTCTGAATCTCCCAATGAATGATTTTTTATCTGTCCGTGGATATAATCAACATTTTTGTTATTTTTTTTATATTTATAATTTATTTCTCTCAAATATGTTATAGTAGAAACTCGATAAATTAATAAACTCTCTAAAGTAATATTTTTGTCTGGTCTCGACTCTGTGATATGATGTTTAATTAATAATATAAATTAATAACTTTTTTAATTAATAAATTTTGATGGCTCCTTAACTATTAATTTTTAGGGTTTCCACTTGATAACATTACATGTATATAAAACACATAGATGTAAACTAACAATATTTTAACTGAAACTAACTGTTTTAACTTATATGTATATTTGCTGCAAAAGGTTTTCTTTGTGATTAGTTGGAGCTCTGAACAGTTTTGTTTAGATAAATGAATAAGTTATGTTATGAGAAACAGACGAGGTGCTACTTTTATTTTGCATATTATTATAATATAAAGTGAAGCCTGCACAACTATATACTAAATTTCTGCTAGCTAACCAAACTTGCATACCACGCCTACAGCTACACCAAATCTAACCAAACTTAATATTTTTCATCTTAATTAGCCAAAAATGTTTTCATTATTGCTGTGACCATATGATCACCACTGAAACACGGGTAATGACGACCAATTGGCGAGTAAATAACTAGCAGATAGAGACATTATTTTAATGGTGACTGCTAAATTCGAAATGACTTAGTTAATTTGGACTATTGATTAAGTAGCAGTAAAATTCCGACAAGATGTAAGAGGAAATAATGGTTATTCATGGGAGAGGTTTAAACTCTTCGGTTCATATAGTGGTAGTTTAAACCTCACTTGTCACTAATATATATCACTTGGTAGGAGCTAGGGTTGTTGTATAATCCTTACGGAAAGTGGCAATACAATAATAGAAATATAAATTAAACTTGCTGTGTAGTGTATGTGCAAACAACCAGGCAACAGGAAACAAGTGTGTTTCTTGTCCGTGAATGTTCGTTGATCGGTATTGGGTGTGTAATATTTTATTGACTGAAAAGTATGATTCTATTAGATATCAGAAATAACAATAAGTTATGGTGTATTAGGGAGAGGTCGTGACCACTGAAGAACAAGTATGGAACGCACTTCTCTTACTAGTTATTGGATACGTTGTTCGCAGTTCTTTTTATAAATTGAAAGATAATCCCTTCGCTTTGAGAAAGCATATGACGGATGTCCCGTATAATTGTCCTTACAGGGGACGCCGGAGGCTCTCCTTTCATGATCATGTTGATAAGAACCTGAGCATCCGAGCTGAGGTTAAATGGGCTTACACCCAGGGCAGCCGTATTACAGAGGGTTGTGGCGATTGCACAAGCTTCAATCATAATTGGAGACCAACATCCTGGTAGAATTCCATTTGCTTCCAGACAAACCACCCCCTCCACATTCCGGACTATGATTCCCTAAGCTGATTGATTAGAATCCTGAAAGACTATTCCATCTACATTTATTGCTATAGTACCTCGAGATGGCCGAGTCCACTAGGATGGACAAGAGGGAGGAGGCGTCCAAGTTGTTTCTATGTTGGCTCTAACTTCACGTCAAGTCGTGATATGGGTGTAGGCTGCCGAAATCACCTCTAGTCTGTTGGGACCATACCCCCCCATTTCAGGGCGTTTCGGGCCTTCCAAACTTCCCAGAGAACGCAAAGGATATATGCAACTCCACTCCGCAGTCCCTTAGTCTCGATGACCTCCCACCATTTCACGAATCCCATGGTAGGGTAATAGGGGGCATTCCTCCGAACTGCGTCCGACATGTCTTCACAAAACCACATCCCAGGAATAAATGATCAATAGATTCCAGGGCTCGCCCATATATATTGCATGTTGGTGGAATCGGGACATAACGTCGATTCAAGTTGGTTGCAACCTGTAGTGTATCCGTAAGGCACCTCCATAGGAAAACCCTGAGACACGGTGGTACTAGAATGTCTCACAGAGACGACCAAGCCACCAGAGCAGTGTTCTGACGGGCATTATGCCGCTCCTCGACCAATATCGAGTAACTTGCCTTTGTGGAGTAAAGACCCGACCTCTCAAACGCCCAATACCAAGTGTCTTTGTTTCTCATGGTAAAGAAGGGGCCTGGAGGATCTGATCCTTCTCATTTTCATCAAATAAGCTAGAAAGTAAAGGCACATCCCAACAACGAGATCCAGGAACCATCATACCCGCAACCGAGGCACCATCTAGAGATGGCCAGGTGGATATAATTTCCGGATTGGGCCCCAGAATTCATGGTGTTCCTTTGATCGAGGTGTCCCGACCATCTCCAATGGCTATTCTCAAACCGCTCTTCAGGAGATTTTTGGTGGACATTATACTTGCCCAAGTGAAGCTTGAATTAGCTCCTATCTGCGCCTATAGGAAATCAGTAGAAGGAAAATAACGAGCCTTCAGAACTCGATCCATAAGAGACTCGGGCCGATGAATTAGACTCCACGCCTGTTTTCCGAGAAGCGATGTATTAACATCCTTCAAATGTCGGAATGCCATACCACTGCCTCCTTTGGCATGCACAATTTATCCCAATCATGTCGGATAATCGATCGGGCTGACTGTCCCCCCCCCCCCAGTAGAACTGTGCCAAAGACACATGAACCCGAGATACAATTCGGTGAGATACCCGGAATACAGTCATCACATAGACTGGAAGAGATGTGAGTACTGATCGGATCATGACCTCTCTACCTGCATGAGATATGAGCTTACCATCCCAAGATCAAATGCGTTTGATTATGCGATCCCCTAGGTAAGACATAGCTGCATTCCTGTTACGACCAATCATATTTGAGACCCTAAGATACATAGATGTGGCTGATGTCTCGACAATAGAAAAGATCTGACAACATTTCTGACGTACAAAAGGGGTCGTGTTCGTGCTGAAAAAGATGTATGATTTCTGGAAATTCAGTACCTGACCCGATAGTTTTCCAAACGCGCCAAGGATATCCCTGACATGACCAACCTCCTCTACTATAACCCTACATAATATATAACAGTCATCCGCGAAGAACATATGTAATATCTTCGAGGTACCGCTGGCTACCCGAACACATCGAATACGCCCATCGTCTTGTGCATGTTGTAGTAAAAATGAAAGGCCCTCCATGTAGAGGACGAAAAAATACGGGAATATAGGATCACCCTGTCGCAGACTGCGAGATAGTGTAAATTTGGGAGTTTCCCTACCTCCCAACGATACCGTATACTAAACTGTCTTCATACAACAAGCTACCAACTCTATCCACTCAACCGAGAATCCTGGGCGGGCCATGATACATAGTAGATAATCCCATTCTATATGGTCTTAAGCTTTACTCATGTCCAGTTTTAGCGTCAAAAAACCCATGTCACCTTGCTGTTTTCTACGAAGGAAGTGAATAACCTCAAAAGCAATGAGTACATTATCTTGAATACAACGTCCCAGAATAAAAGCCTCTTAGGTTTCATATATGATGTTATGTAGGAATGGGTGCAGACGGTTCGCCAATACTTTAGATAAAATGCGAAAGATGACATTGTAGAGAGAAATCAGACGTAGATCAGTAACAACATCAAGGTCCGGTTTCTTGGGAATGATGATAATGGAGGTATCGTTCAAGGACTGGTCGAACCCCCTAGTTTCCAGGATGGTTTGGATAAAGCGGATCACTTCCTCAGACACCATCGGCCAGTAATGCTTGTAAAATCTTGAGTTCAGGCCATCTGGTCCTGGTGATTTATCTGGGCCCATCTAGAATATTGCAGTTCTCACTTCTAACGCCGACCATGGACAGAGTAAGCCTAGATAATGATCGACAATAACTCGGTGGGTAATGAATAGGAAAGTCCACTAGAACTGGTTGACTACTCAAGAAGAGGGTGAAGGTATTGGCCGCCGGCGAGGATTAATGCCTTTTTTTCCTTCTTAGAAGCCAATCAAATGAGTGAGTGGGTTAAAGGGAGTTCTGGTGAGTTTTCGTCGGGCATGTTCCTATTTTGGGTTCAGGGAGTTGTTCAACTCCCACAAGTATAGGGTTAAGTTGTTATCTGTTTAATGGCTTTGTTGCTGGAAGTCCCCTCATTTAGTGCTTCAATTTGGATAAATATGAATTTTTTAGATCTTTTATTTCTCATTTTGCGCTTCATGGTTGTTAAATATGGGTATTATACCATGTTTTTATGTCTCCTGGCTTCTTGCTTGAAGCGGGGTATTTTTTTTTGTTAAAGAGTAGGTATTCATTAATCCAAGTAGTACATTACAATACCCATCATCAAGGGTACACCCGAAACAAACCAGGGATAAAACCGAGAATCCATGCTTAAGGAATAAGTAGATACTCCAGCGGTCATGGCTAGGAAAAATAAGTACTCCACAAGACAGAGTAGAAACAACAGAACACAAAATATACGCTGGATTACGCAAGTCCAAGAAATTAGAAACCGCGGTATGTGGTTGTCTTGACTTGCAAGGTTGTGAAAAGAGTCCTCCCATTTTAGTTGTCCCTCGAAAAAGAATTACCATCCTGAAAAGAGGTCGGGGAGACTCGTCTGGTTCTGGGCCCAATGGGTTTCCTTCCCCCACTGCGCCTTGACTTTCGGGGACCAGGATCAGGGTCCGGGTTTATGTCGATTGTGCAAGGAGCCGGGATCCTCAATACTTGGCGGTGCAAGAAGTTTCGATTGGGTACAAATGAAAGCCAAGGCATCGTAGAAAACGTGGATAAGAAGTTTGAGAGCACTTCGGGTAAAACCGAAAAAGAGGTTGAGCGTGCTCGGTTGTCGTTGGGCTGAATGGGATTCCACCCCCTATGGGCTCATACTTCCAAGGGTCAGGGTCCCTGCTGATGCTAAGGAGCATGTAGCGTCGGGCCGGAGTCTCATTTGTCTGGTCCCCGAGCATTTGGGGAACAAGAAAGCTATTCATGAGGAGTCGGTGATGGGCGGTCCAGCCTCTGGCCATACGAACCCTAGGTTCGCCTTTTTGAGATGGGGATTGGGATATCGATAGACATATGCCTTTGACAACAAGGGAAGTACCCAACCATCATCGACCTTGTTTTCCAAACATAATGTCGATAAAGATTGGGCCAACTGAGAATCTTCCCTCCTTGGCGAAGACTGCATTGGCAACAATTTCACCACCCAATCCTAATCACACGATTCCGGAATTGACCCATTGTTGATAAAAAATTAGGTGTTACTAACCCATGCCGGTAAGATTGAAACAGAGACACGAGGAGGAGGGTCTGGTTCCCGACTGTCAGAAAAAATGGTAGCGGAAACCCTTTACCATGTTTCGGCGGACGAAGAAGCCCCGATGAAGGAGGGCTCTACCAAACACTTGTGACTCTGGCCGTCGAGTTTTTTCGGCTACGAAGCCCAAGTGCGGAGGAAGGGGGCTCTACAACGGTGTGGCTGGGAAATCTGTCTTCCTATTTCTAACTTGCTCCGACAAAGGAAAGGTTGTTCCGAGATGGGGATGGGCGGTTAAGGGGGGCGAGGGGAAGGGCTGAATTTGTGATGACAAGGGTGGGGCAAGGGCAGCAAGATCAGGCCAGAGGAAACCCCGCCCACTCAAGCCATATACGTTATCAAAGAAGAGGAAGAGAGCGTCGGCGATTTCCCGGCCTGAGGATCCACAAGAGGACCCAATCGAGAGTCACAGGGCTTCATCGTCAAGGATGAGGTTGCCAATGCCGATCAAAGGAAGGCTTCGCAAATCCATGCCTGTCGGAGTTGAGTCTTACTAGTGAGTTAGTGATGCAGCAAGGAGCCCGGTCAGATCTGGGCTCAATCAATCGGTGATGACTAGCCCTTCTTTAGGAGGGGATTTGGTCCGACGAATCATGAGCCAGCTAGGTCGAGAAACGTTTCGTTGGGGCTTGAGGTGAGTAGGAAGATGCACAGAGGGTCGGGTGACGGTGGTTTTGGGGGCGGTAGGGGGAGACGGTGAATTTGGGATCGATCCTGGTGTTGAGATAACTCCCATGATGGAAAAATGGTCGGTGCTGGCATGGGTGAGGAGGAGAGGCTGGGTCGAAGAGCGAAGGAGAGAACGACGGTGAGGGAGATAGATTCATAAGGGCCGGAGGACGGGCAAGGCTCACCCCCACCGGCAACCCACGAGGCCGAAGGCCCACTAACCGTCAACGGTGGCGGCACATAGATGGTGTGGACACAAAGGTCCATGGCCAGCGAGAAGGGACTGAGAGCACTTAGAGGGGGGGGGGGGGGGGGGTAGTTTTGGTTCAATTGGTTTTGCATGTGTTGTATTTCTTGGTGGGTTGTTTCTTCTTCTTCATTATAATCTCTTGGTGGGTTCTTTGGTTTCGGTTGTACCCTAAAATAAGGTTGCGTACTTTTTGGGTTTTTAGTGATATGTAGTCGGACTTCTTGTATTCTTCTTTCCCCTCGTGAGAGGTTTTATTTAATATACATATGCTGTGCTGATCAAAAAATTCAATCAAATATATATGCGACAAATTTACTTCGAACTATAATTTATAATAAATGATACTTATAAGGTAAGTCGAGATAGATAAATGATTTGGATGAAAATACAATAAGAATTGAATTTTCAAAAGTAAAAATGAACGATTTCAAACGCACAATTGACATTACTGTAGATGATGTTAAGGCTTCTAAGGGCATCCACAGTCCAACAGCCGGTTGCTGGCGGAGAGGGACTGGCGGGGAGAATAAAAAATTATTTTTTGTTGGCTTATAGTCAGCTCTCCCATCCAGTATACCCTACAATGGTAAGTAATTTTTTTGACTTATGGTAACCTTTTTTGTTAACATTTTGTTTCCAACCGACGGTAAAGAGAGACGGTGACCTACCAGTCAACACTCTCAACCAACATTATTTAATTAACTTCTTTCTTATTTTTTGCTCTCAGTCGGCTCTCAGCCTTCTTACTGTGGATGCCCTAAAACATTTTGACTTGTTGTAGACTGGTGGAAAGTTGGTTAGCAGAATCAAACTATGATATTTAATAGTTCGGCTATAAATTTGACGAGAATGATATATAAGCTAGAAGAATATCCCTTTTTGTTGTCTTCTCGCTTTCAAAAGACAAAAACTAGAAGGTTCTAAACTTGTTGTATTTAGTCTTCAGTGAGTTCACTCTGTCACAATCTAATTATCACATCTTAGTTTAACCCAATCTCAAGTTAATTAAAAGGAGGACATAAATAGTTTAAGAACATTTTTGTTGTGTTGGACGGTGCTTAATGCACCATCAAATGTGGTAAAAGTCAAAAGTGATTTAGCTTTGTGCATGTTGCACTCTATTTGTCAACTCTTGATGATCTTATTACTCTGTTTAATCTTTCAATTGAGCTCTTCAGTTTCATCTTTGATCTTACATTTATGTGATTTCCACTTTCTATTTTCTTTTGATCAAAACGAGGTAGTATTATAAACTAAAGGTGTTTATAAGACAATCAAACACTGAAACTATGAAATTGAAATGACATGAAACACAAAAGTAAAAGCGCTTTAGGTATTTCGTTGTTATCTGGAGGGGAATAATACGGAAACAGCGAATCCAAACGAGAGGGGCAAGAGTCGAGCAGACCATTGTTAAAGATTTGTTGTGGTGGACTGGGTACACCCCCGGGGTGTCAGCGTGCGTCGTCCTCCCTTTACTGATAGTGGTAGGGTTCCTAAACGCGGGACTGCTAACCTCCGAGCTGGTAGGGAAGCACCATGTCGTCTTTTGGTGGAACCGCTGCCACCTTACGTCCAGAGGGGCGGTACAGCCAACCGACCCCCCTCTGGACCTCTTCAGACTCATTCCACGAGGTGAGGGTGCTTGGAGACCCCGTCGCTATAAATGATGCACCATCTGAGCATTGATCCGGCCCGACCCAGCCCCAGAAGCAATTTCCCACTCCGGTACCTACTCGGGCTGCAAGTCCCAGCTCCGGTCCAAACCACGACCCCAATTAAAGATGTATTTGTATTTAGTTGTTTTAATTATAACCTAAACTTTAGATTAATGATCTTGTACTTATTTCGCAAAGTTTTTCTCATTTAACTAATTAATTTGTTATGGTGTTTGGTTTTTTTATATGTTCGTCAAACGACTAAGATTATCTTTTAAGGTATCTCCTGCAAAAGAGGAAATCGCATCTTTTGTTTGTGCAATGAAACAGAAAACTATGTCATTTTTTGAGGTTCTGAGAGATAAGGTTAATCGAAAGATAACTATGATTTAATACCTAAGAACTTTAAATATGTAAGCGAGAGATAAGAGGAGAGACTGTCTCGAATGTATTTATTTTACAGATGGAAAAGACTGTTGTTTAGATTTTGAATGTGTTTTATATTTCCGTTCTTACCCGATTTTTTATTTCAATCTAATTCTCAATCTTGATTCTTTAATATGTACTCATTTAACATGGCCCCAAACTCGAGAAATGTAAAAATATAGTTTTTTTTAACGGGTAACCGGGGAAGTGCACTAATGCAAAAAAGAAACCATACATGGTAGAGCGTAACCGCCATGGGTTCCAGATATATGTCCGGGTCGACTGTAGCAAGCCCATCTCTCATGGACCCATAAAAATAGCCTACTTGATATCGTAGACAATACCTTAGGACATCCACTTACCGACGTCTCAAAACAGCGAGACATAAAAGAAAATTATTCAAAACAAAACAGAAATCAAATTGTTCCAACGACAAACATAATAATGTAAAGACGACCAGAAGTAGAGAGCTGTAGTTGCAGGCTTCCCGAGACCTCCCATGTCACGCCCAAAACTCAGTAAAACCGAACCTGGAGCGTGAACGTTTAAAACAATAAAACATTTGAAACCTGTTTTGAATAAACACTTTAAAATCTCCATTTAGTTAATCAAAATAATATTCACAACTCAAAAACGTCCCAACAAATGGACAAAGTACAAGGTATCCGTCACTAGACTCAAAAGATAAAACCCGGACTCCGCTCCTAGCTCCACAAGCTTCGAGAGCTCACCTAGTCCGTCCTGTGATCAGTACCGGTAGGAAAAGCAGCTAGGGGTGAGCGTTCGCTCACCACCACAGATAACTGACTGACTACGACATAATTAGTAGACAATGCCGATAACACCAACAACAAACTCAACACCGGGGACGATATCCCCAACCCAAGTACTCCGACTGGCACACACCCACTATTACCTTCCTCGACCGACTCAACACTCTGACACGTAAAGTAGACCTGACACAACGATTGACGACCTCCTCCAAAGACACGACAGACAACCACGCAACACCCAAGATCACGAAGGATCGTACACCAAACAAGATCACAAAGCATCGCACGCCAGTTGCTCAGTAACCTCCCTCACTCACGCGCTTTGCCAAACCACTCAGGCCAGGCGGTCGACCTGTCTCAGTAACCTCTCTCACTCACGCGCTTTGCCGAACCTCTCAGGCCAGGCGGTCGACCTGTCTCAGTAACCTCTCTCACTCAGGTGACCACAATCACAATCACAAGCAAGTTCAACAACAGTAACAACACAGGTTCAACACTCCACAGGCACTCATGGCCACACAAGACACCAACAGTAAAACACGAACTCAACAACACCACGGGCACTCACGGCCTCCCAAGACACACCAACAGTAACTCACGGGCTCAACAACCCCACGGGTACTCACAGCCTCCCAAGACACACCAACAGTAACTCACGGGCTCAACAACCCCACGGGCACTCACGGCCTCCCAAGACACACCAAACAGTAACTCACGGGCTCAACAACCCCAAGGGCACTCATGGCCACCCAAGACACACCAAGTAAAGACACGGGTTCAACAACCCCACGGGCACTCATGGCCACCCAAGACACCAACAGTAAAACACGGGCTCTCATGGCCACCCAAGACACAACAGTAAAGTACGAGCTCTCATGACCACCCAAGACACAATAGTAAAGTACGGGCTCTCACGGCCACCCAAGACACAACAGTAAAGTACGGGCTCTCAGGGCCACCCAAGACACAACAGTAAAGTACGGGCTCTCATGGCCACCCAAGACACAACAGTAAAGTACGGGATCTCATGGCCACCCAAGACACAATAGTAAAGTACGGGCTCTCATGGCCACCCAAGACACAACAGTAAAGTACGGGCTCTCATGGCCACCCAAGACACAACAGTAAAGTACGGGCTCTCATGGCCACCCAAGACACAACAGTTACACAATCAACCTCCGGGCATGGTCATATGCCTCAAGTACTCCTAATATCGATAAGTTCACAATCAGCCTCCGGGAATGGTCATATGCCTCCATTACTCCTAATATCGATAAGTTCTCTGCTCCTACGACACTACTAAGTGTCACATGCATTTCCAATCTTCGATAGCCTACTTAACCCACGACACCCCAAATGTCACATGCATTTCTAATATTCGATAACCTACTTAACCCACGACACCCCAAGTGTCACATGCATTTCTACTGTTAACTTTCCCTAGTCAGGGCCGAGATCCGGCTACTTTTCCCTACCTCGTATATGTTCTCCAAAAGCTAACCAACAAGCTCCGGCGTGATCTCAGTCACTCGCCTAGCTTTCCTTTCCCTCGGTCTGCAGCACAATCTAAAAGAACACAATTTTAAACGCTTTTAAGCTTGCAGGCATAATGTTGAATTTTAATAAACCTGACGCCCAAAAGTAACCCCGACAATGTCGATCACTCCCAAACTCCCCAATTACTCGACATTGTCGATATTGGACCCGGAAAGGCCCGATTCGCCCGACGTGGCGAACCTGCCCGGGTTTTGGAAACGCCCTTCCGGGCTCCGAAAATTCCCGTTATCGTTTCTACGGTCTTAGAATAATTCAATGGTTCCTAGGCACTCGACGGAATCGAATTCCGACTTCCAAGTCATTTAATTAACGTTTAAAGTTTCTAAACCCGTCAATTACAACTTTCACAATTTAAATCCAAATTTCGATCCGGTTGTGGATAGATGGTCCGGGGAACGTTCTAAACCACCCAAACACTAAACCCGAGCACCCGAGCACGTGGGCCCCACCCGACCCAACTTGGCCGAGGGTTGCTAGGGTTAAAGTGGGCCCGGCCCACCATGGTGGTGGCTGGTCCTAGCTCCGGCCAGCCACCCCACATGGTGGCTAGAGCTCCCCTCGAGCTCTCGGTTACGGAAAACGTCCTCCTTCACCTCCAAACGTCTCCAAAACGTCTCCAACACTCCCCACACCTCAAAACCACCAAACCCTACTAGTTTTACACAAACCCTAAGTTTCAAAATTAAACAAAACGAAGATCGGATATTAGCTCACCGTAGAGAACGTGGAGGTGAGCTTTAATCTTTGAACTTTGAGACGATCCAAGGGTTAGATGACGTGAATAGTGGCAAGAAATCAAACCCCCCTTCTCTTTCTTTCCTCCTTCTCTCTTCTTCTTCTCTCTCTAAAAACTAACTCTCTTTTTCTATTTTTTTTCCTTTTTTGGCACATATGGCCGGCCACCTCCCTAAACACCGATTCGCGAAAATCGGACGTTTCGGGCCCCGAACGGGCATTTTTTCCAAGAAATTACGAAAGTTGGCGGGCTACAAGGAAACGGCTCAACTAAGACCGCTGCGACGACGGCTAAGCTTTTTGGATCCAAAAAGGTCCTCGAAAGTACCATAACGTCGATCGGTTGACTTTTCTAGCGAAAAGTCAACATTTCCCAAATTGATCAAAAAGTTGCCCTGAGTCCCCCGGAACTCAATTTGGTAGATATCGGGGTCAACTTAAATCCGGTATGACCCGCGGGGTCAATTATAGGTTCAATTAAGTGTCTTCTTAAAATTTTTAAATTTTCCTGTTTTTCGCAGGTTTGACTGGCGTTGACCGGGAGTGGTTCTTACAATCTACCCCCCTTCAAGGAATTTCGTCTGCGAAATTTAGAACAACGCCCATATTTGATACAATAAATACGTACCCTGATAGGTCTCGCGGTAGGTAGTGGATCCTGGGGCCCGGGAGTTAGTAACTGCGTACACTCTTCCCTCTAACGCCTCCTGCCTCTGACCCGGCGTACTAACTGCTGGACACCCATAGCTCTGCTGCTGTCTCGGAGATGGCACACTCGTCGAGGCTGCGAAAACCTCGACTGTTGACTCTGACGAGGGCGACCTCTAGGCGATTGCCCGGTATACGACTGCTGCGGCCGTTGCGCTAACGTTGCCAAAATCGGCTCGGGGCACCTTGCAACAGCGTGCCCAACCCGGTTGCACCGGAAACACCTCCTATCGTCGGCCCTCGGTTCCGTGCCCTGGCCTGTTCAGCTGGTCGCTGGTAGCGCCGCGGGCCCTCCTCCCATCGGACACTCTCGATAAAAGTGGTCTCGCTGCCCGCATGTAAAACATGTCGTCCCACACTCTGAGGCGGCTGGCCCCACTGACGCCACAGACCCCACCTGTCTCGCTCCGCCCTGCTGAGACTGTGGTCGAAAGAACTCTGTAGTCCTCTGTCTCCTCGGGTTTTGTGACTCGAACGGCCCTGTAAAGCTGGTCGGCCATTGTCGAACCTCGCGGGTCCTGGCCGCATCTCGGATACCCCGCTCCACCGTCGCTGCGGTGTCCACGAGCCATGAATACTTCCGCAACATCAAGGCGAGAACCCTATCCCGAATCACCGGTCTTAGTCCCCCCTCGAACCGTAGGCAACGGTTCTGCTCTGTCGCCACCATCTCGGGCGCGAATCTGGTCAGGGCCGTGAATCTGGCCTTGTATTCTGCCACTGTCATCCCCTCCTGCTGCAGATCCAGGAACTGTCGATGTCGGTCCAACCGAGCCGACTCGGGAAAATACTGTGCCAGAAACACCGTCTGGAAGATGTCGTAGTCGTGCCCGACACTATCCCTCACACGCACCCACAAGTGGTAGGCGTTGTCCCTCAGCTGGTGAGCTGCGAAGGACACTCTACGGCGGCCATCCTCGATACCTAATGTATCCAGGTCCCGCGTGACCTTCTCTAGCCACCTCTCGGCTAGGTCGTGGTTTGGCTCCCCGACAAATGTAGGTATCCCTAGCTTCAGGAAGTCCAGCAGGGTCCGGGCCGTGTGGTCCTCTACCTAAAGGGGCCTCACTGGGGCCGCTGCTGCTTCCGGAGCTGGCGACGCCGACTCTCGACTGGCGATGATCGCCACTAAACTCTGTACTGTCCTGGTCATCTCGTCTAGGGCAGTCATAACGGGAGGGTCCGCGACCGGCGGGACGCTGGGTGTGCCCGTAGACGGTCCCGCGTCGCTTCTCCTGTCTTCTCCGACAGGAGGACCCTGCGCCTTCGCGTACTCAGCGGGCTCAACGGTTGGCACTCGTCCTGGTGTCCCTGCTGACCGTCCCCGCCTGCCTCGCGTGGGCGCCTGTCCACGTGTTACCGCTGCTCGTCCTCGTCTGCCGCGAGCCATGTGTTAGTATCCTCTGCACGGATACACGCAAACGTTCAGTTTGCGAACTCATATAAAGACAACATGCTCAAATACACTAACGTTCACACGGTCTACGTCTACCCTAACGTACTTGTTACTAAACGTCACACCGCTCACGCTATTTATACTTTAATTATAATAATACGTAAGTGAAACCTCAATTAAACCGCATAAACGCACACCAAGTCACGCAACGACAAACCTAACCGCACAACGAAACCAAAAGAGATATTTTTTTTTATTGAAAGTAGCTAACTAGACCAGGCCGGCAAGTGGGCCGGGCCGTGTCACCTACCGGGCCGGCACGCCAGATGGGTCGCGCCCCCTTCCGGGCCGGCAGGCCATATGGGTCGTGCCCCATTCCGGGCCGGCAGGCCATATGGGTCGTGCCCCATTCCGGGCCGGCAGGCCATATGGGCCGTGCCCCATTCCAGGCCGGCAGGCCATATGGGTTGTGCCTCATTCCGGGCCAAAACAGAGGCTCCAACCACGTTTTCTATCGGGCCGGTCCATGGCCCCCCATAGCTGCAACGACTTCGCACCTAACACACCGTCACGTCTATCCTAGGGCACTCGTATCCTACCCTTCTCCTAGCAACCCGCACACTTGTGCGTCGCAGACATTCGACCACCAAACAACAACACACGTACAACAAATTCGACGACCAAAACACAAGTCACTCAACCTCAAACACAAGCCGAAAAAGGCCAACAATCACAACACACGCCCACCGGGCCAATCAATTTTTTTTTAAAACTTTCTCCACTTCATTAAAAACCTCATTTCTTGACATCAGGTAGTTACAACCCGGTCCAGGCGTCCCCGAACTACATTGTACCCACTTGATATCAGCACCGTCACGCTCGACTACAGGGGAGCCCCTGAGTCGAGTCGCGAAAGTTTAAAAATGTTTCACGAATCAACGCACAAACAGTATGCCAGTAACCCCGTACTGCACATACACACAAACACAAACAAGACACAAAACACAACGGGTCTACACACGGTTCCGAATTGCGTACCCAACGCACGACGGGACTTAACTGACTCGACTCTCCCCACATAAATGACGTACAGTCCGAGGTGTGAAACCTCGAGCTCTGATACCAAGCTGTCACGCCCCAAATTCAGTAAAACCGAACCTGGAGCGTGAACGTTTAAAACAATAAAACAGTTGAAACCTATTTTGAATAAACACTTTAAAATCTCCATTTAGTTCATCAAAATAATATTCACAACTCAAAAACGTCCCAACAAATGGACAAAGTACAAGGTATCTGTCACTAGACTCAAAAGATAAAACCCGGACTCCGCTCCTAGCTCCACAAGCTTCGAGAGCTCACCTAGTCCGTCCTGTGATCAGTACCTGTAGGAAAAGCAGCTAGGGGTGAGCGTTCGCTCACCACCACAGATAACTGACTGACTACGACATAATTAGTAGACAATGCCGATAACACCAACAACAAACTCAACACCGGGGACGATATCCCCAACCCAAGTACTCCGACTGGCACACACCCACTGTTACCTTCCTCGACCGACTCAACACTCTGACACGTAAAGTAGACCTGACACAACGATTGAAGACCTCCTCCAAAGACACGACAGACAACCACGCAACACCCAAGATCACGAAGGATCGTACACCAAACAAGATCACAAAGGATCGCACGCCAGTTGCTCAGTAACCTCCCTCACTCACGCGCTTTGTCGAACCACTCAGGTCAGGCGGTCGACCTGTCTCAGTAACCTCTTTCCATCACGCGCTTTGCCGAACCTCTCAGGCCAGGCGGTCGACCTGTCTCAGTAACCTCTCTCACTCAGGTGACTACAATCACAATCACAAGCAAGTTCAACAACAGTAACAACACAAGTTCAACACTCCACATGCACTCATGGTCACACAAGACACCAACAGTAAAACACAGACTCAACAACCCCACGGGCACTCACGGCCTCCCAAGACACACCAACAGTAACTCACGGGCTCAACAACCCCACGGGCACTCACGGCCTCCCAAGACACAGCAACAGTAACTCACGGGCTCAACAACTCCACGGGCACTCACGGCCTCCCAAGACACACCAAACAGTAACTCACGGGATCAACAACCCCACGGGCACTCATGGCCACCCAAGACACACCAACAGTAAAGACACGAGTTAAACAACCCCACGGGAACTCATGGCCACCCAAGACACCAACAGTAAAACACGAGCTCTCATGCCCACCCAAGACACAATAGTAAAGTACGAGCTCTCATGAACACCCAAGACACAACAGTAAAGTACGGGCTCTCATGGCCACCCAAGACACAACAGTAAAGTACGGGCTCTCACGGCCACCCAAGACACAACAGTAAAGTACGGGCTCTCATGGCCACCCAAGACACAACAGTAAAGTACGGGATCTCATGGCCACCCAAGACACAATAGTAAAGTACGGGCTCTCATGGCCACCCAAGACACAACAGTAAAGTACGGGCTCTCATGGCCACCCAAGACACAACAGTAAAGTACGGGCTCTCATGGCCACCCAAGACACAACAGTTACACAATCAACCTCCAGGCATGGTCATATGCCTCCAGTACTCCTAATATCGATAAGTTTACAATCAGCCTCCGGGAATGGTCATATGCCTCAATTACTCCTAATATCGATAAGTTCTCTGCTCCTACGACACTACTAAGTGTCACATGCATTTCCAATCTTCGATAACTTACTTAACCCACGACACCCCAAGTGTCACATGCATTTCTAATATTCGATAACCTACTTAACCCACGACACCCCAAGTGTCTCATGCATTTCTACTGTTAACTTTCCCTAGTCAGGGCCGAGATCCGGCTACTTTTCCCTACCTCGTATATGTTCTCCAAAAGCTAACCAACAAGCTCTGGCGTGATCTCAGTCACTCGCCTAGCTTTCCTTTCCCTCGGTCTGCAGCACGATCTAAAAGAACACAATTTTAAACGCTTTTAAGCTTGCAGGCATAATGCTGAATTTTAATAAACTTGACGCCCAAAAGTAACCCCGACAATGTCGATCACTCCTAAACTCCCCAATTACTCGACATTGTCGATATTGGACCCGGAAAGGCCCGATTCGCCCGACGTGGCGAACCTGCCCGGGTTTTGGAAACGCCCTTCCGGGCTCAGAAAATTCCCGTTTTCGTTTCTACAGTATTAGAATAAATCAAGGGTTCCTAGGCACTCGACGGAATCGAATTCCGACTTCCGAGTCATTTAATTAACGTTTAAAGTTTCTAAACCCGTCAATTACAACTTTCACAATTTAAATCCAAATTTCGATCCGGTTGTGGATAAATGGTCTGGGGAACGTTCTAAACCACCCGAACACTAAACCCGAGCACCCGAGCACGTGGGCCCCACCCAACCCAACTTGAACGAGGGTTGCTAGGGTTAAAGTGGGCCCGACCCACCATGGTGGTGGCTGGTCCTAGCTCCGGCCAGCCACCCCACATGGTGGCTGGAGCTCCCCCCGAGCTCCCGGTCACTGGAAAACGTCCTCCTTCACCCCCAAACGTCTCCAAAACGTCTCCAACACTCCCCACACCTCAAAACCACCAAACCCTACTAGTTTTACACAAACCCTAACTTTAAAAATTAAACAAAACGAAGATCGGATAGTAGCTCACCGTAGAGAACGTGGGGGTGAGCTTTAATCTTCGAACTTTGAGACGATCCAAGGGTTAGATGACGTGAATAGTGGCAAGAAATCAAACCCCCCTTCTCTTTCTCTCCTCCTTCTCTCTTCTTCTTCTCTCTCTAAAAACTAACTCTCTTTTTCTATTTTTTTTCCTTTTTTGCCACATATGGCCGGCCACCCCCCTTAACACCTCATCTTTCCTTTTCCCCCCAAAACCTAACACCACCACTTGTTTGACAAGTGGCAAGGTGGGCCCCGCACCTTTTTGGGAAAATATCTACTAGATATTTTCCAATCAGATTCGCGAAAATCGGACGTTTCGGGCCCCAAACGGGCACTTTTTCCAAGAAATTACGAAACTTGGCGGGCTACAAGGAAACGGCTCAACTAAGATCGCTGCGACGACGGCTAAGCTTTTTGGATCCAAAACGGTCCTCGCAAGGACCGAAACGTCGATCGGTTGACTTTTCTAGCGAAAAGTCAACATTTCCCAAATTGATCAGAAAGTTGCCCTGAGTCCCCCGGAACTCAATTTGGTCGATATCGGGGTCAACTTAAATCCGGTATGACCCTCGGGGTCAATTCTAGGTTCAATTAAGTGTCTGCTTAAATTTTTTAAATTTTCCTGTTTTTCGCAGGTTTGACTGGCGTTGACCGGGAGTGGTTCTTACATCCCAGCACTGGTTGTCCCGGGTCTGTGGGTATAGGCCAGCAGAGGCCAATCCCACCCATGTCGGGTCTTCTCATTCATGCATAGGAGGTTGTTCAGCCTCCGCTTGATGCATCTGATCCTCTTCGACCTTGTTCGGCTCATATTTTCCTGGTGTGGGGCCTGGAGCCAATTCCTCATCTTCATCATCCCAATCCGGCACCAGAGAGATGCGTTCCGGAGGGGTCCCACCCTGCCGAGAAGTAGATATGATGGAAGTCGTCGATCGGCCCACCGGGTTTGAGTCCTGCATGCCCGGTGGACGATACTGGCCGGATAGCTCTAGACATGTCTATAGTCGTTGCCATCTAGTAACCACCTGAGGCAGTATGGGGCTGCCCCGAGTCGGAGTGTCGTATGTATGCGCTCCTATGGTTATGTGCAGGCGACAGGGCCTGGATGGGTTGCGAAGGGAGGTCGAGGGGTTCTGTTTGGAAACCATGAGCGTCGGTCTGGTGTTGACGCGAGGCGGCGAAAACGAGACGTAGGGGAGTGCAACGGGCAGGGTGGGCGAGGGACGTGCAAGTTCATATTGCAGAAGAGGCGATAAAATATCGAGGATGCAAGGAAGTGGATGGGTAGAGAGAGCATCCGAGGAGGATGAGGTGTCTCTATTGATCGACGAGAAAGCACTAGATAGAATGGCGACATCGGAGTAGGGGGAGGGGAACGTATGAAAACCATAATTATCTCTTCTAGAAAAAAAAAAACACAACAACGTAATTACTATTTTCTTTTCAAATAAGTTGTTAATAATTTTGTAATAGATTATAAAGCACATAAAAAATGAACTTACAAAAGGTCATTAGAATAATTAAACAATTGTCCCTTTCTCTCAGACCTAGCTGCCTAATCCTTTCCTCCTACTCGTGTTTTATGAATTTTCTTTCTAAAGCAGTATTGCTTGGATGTAGTTCACAAATTATTACTCCTCTACACCTCGACCTGAGAGTTCTGTTAAGGTTTTTCCTGCTAGGGCTCTTTTCGAGCCGCCTCTAGCCACCACGACGTTAGCTCTCTCCCGCCACCAACGACGTGTCTCCCGATTCTGTTTGGCACCCCCTCTGCAACTTCGATGGTTTTCGCTGAAGCCGCTACCGACACGTCCTTTTCTCTGGCCTCCACCACAACACCCTCTGAAACCGCCGCCGCTGCCGTCTCTAAAGCCGACGTCGTCGTCTCTAACACTGTTGTCGTCGTCTCTAACACCGATGTCGTCATCTCTAACACCGCTGTCGTCGTCTCTAACACCGCCTCCTCCCTGGCCTCCACCACCACACCCTCCTCGATCCCTCTCTCGATTATGGATCTGGCTAATCGGGTGGGTCCCTTTTATTTTATCTAACTTCGTCTTTGCAGGGTCAATGACGAAAGGAATTCAGTGCTCTAGGGACTGGCCCTAAGAGGGGTCCCTGGTAAGAGCTATGCCTCCCTTTGAAACTGATGATAGCAGGTTCGGGTTAGGCACTCGGGGCCTCAGGGATCGGCCTTGGAGGGGTCCCTGGTATAGGTCGTACCTCCTATAACTAATGCAGTCCTGGTCCATGGATTGGACTGGGACTTCCAATTACCACTTTCTTACCCCCCCCCCCCCCCCCCCACACACACACACACACCGTTCCTTTATGTCTTTATGGAGGCCTTAATGGCATCCCGAAATCTGTTTCAACACGTTTCTTTTATGTTTTCAACACCGTCTGTGACAATTATATTGATAAAAAGAACTATGAACTTTTTGTTCAATGTCTGTTCTTTTCTAGTGGTCAAGGAGCTTGTTCCCTTGATGCACACCACTGTTATGGTTACTATTAATAGAATTTGTACATTTTAGTAAAAAAAAAAGGTCAGTAGAGAATTGGATATTACTTGTTATATCGTGATCATTAAAAATAATAAGCTAAGAGTATGTGTATTACAAACCGTCGCATCTCGGAGATAAATGACTAAAACGCCAACCAAACATAGGTCAACTGGTAATTCAAAACACCTATCTTCGACGAGTGTGCATACATTTACGCTGCAGACCAATATTTTTTATCGTCAACGTTAGTTGTTACCGCCTCAAAAAGAAAGCAGATAAAAAAAATCTATTTAAAGAAACCGCCTACTGAGAACGTCAAGGAAACACCGGTGATTGCACCTGCCCTAACAAAGCTAGAAAAAGAATAGGAGGCAGCCTAGTGTGAATGAGGCCACATTACTTGCCAACTTGAAATGAGGAGAGAATGATTAGTAGTAAGAGGAGGATGCATGAAAGTTAAGCATGATTGTGATCATGAGCTTATTGGATATGATAATCCAACATCATGATTCATGGGATCAAACTCTCAATCACTATTGTGGGCGGTTGATTAGCTCCTGCAATATTGTTCTCAATCATTCCAAGATTTATTTGTCTTGTGTCATATCAATTGTCATTTAGTTCATGCTTATATGTTAATTATGAGTTCGTTTGGTGGGTTCTTCCCATGGCCATGTTTTCAATTTGAAAACATGGTTTTTATATAAAACAAAAAACTTGTTGATCAAAAAACAAAAAAAATTTATGTGTCAATATTCAATTACAGCTTCAGCTCCTAGAGTATCTTTTTTCATCATTTCTTAGATATTTGGGAAATCAGCAGTGACATTCACATTAGAGCTAATCATTTTTTTTTATCAGCAAAAACATATTTAAATTTAAATTAACCTCTTCTGAGGAAGAAAAGGTTACACAAAAAACGCAAGCTTCTAAAGCTTGCACAGGACCAAAGAAAGGGTACACAGACCCAAAAAACAAAGAAAAACGAAGTTTTTTTTCTTCTTATAACTGAAAAATGAACTTCAATTAATGAAAACTCATATCAAATTTGTATATAGAGATAATTGAGATGACCGGATTATAATTTGACGTTCTATTTTATATTTAGTTTTGCAATCTTGGTTTTAAACTAACTAAAAACTTTATTTTGAATGTTTGTTGAGACCTGAATATATCACTCGTCACAACTCGACTAGAGAAAATTATGGTGCCAAGCCAACCAGGTATCTTGATCTTTCTAGAATGACTCATAGAAAATTAGGATATATAGTTCTTTTGATCAAATATTTTTTGTTTTATAAACTAAACCCTTAAAGCAAAAGGACAAATTAAGGGGAAACCCCTCAACGAAAAAGACTTACAAACAAAGGCAATCTCAAATGAGGATCCTACCGCAAATAGACTTGCATAGTGAATACCTAAACAGAACGAAAGATGTGTCTAACATTCCTATACCCAAATATTTCAACCATAAAGCAAACCGAGGAGGAAACCATGCAAATGGTATCAGTACCGGATATAACCAACATAAAGCCAACAAGGGCTGAAAAAACCAAACAACGACTAACCCCTACCCGGAGAGAACAGTAAAACTATAAAGGTCTACAATACCCAAATTTACCAACTATGAAGCACGAACAACAAAACACTAACAAGTCTAATACCTAGATTTAACTAATAAGAAGTAGATATATAGTTGTTCAAAGAGATGCTCAAGAAGAAGTTGTGGAAACTTTCTAGAGAGAGATGCGGTAACCTCTCTCTAGAAAGAACTCGAAACCCTAGTTCAAGAGCGCCTCCCTCTTCCTCTCCTGCGTGTGACCGTCGGTGACAGCCTCTTCTGGCTGTCGCCGATGGCTACTATCCTTGACCTCCCCTTATTTATTTCCTTCCCTTCTCTTTTCACCTTCCCCTTCAGATCGTTTTGACTTCTCGTTTTTCCGTTCTCATGCTTTGATGTTCAGATGTACTCCCCGGCATCGTTTTGGTGCCTTCTCTCACCTTAGTTGGTCCTCCGGCTGGTGCTGGCCGTCGTTGGGGTCTCGATACTTCGAGATCGGAGAGAGGGGCGTCAAATCTGCGTTGAGGTAAGTCTTATCCTCCCTCACCTGATCCCTCCGATTTCCCAGCTCCTTCTCTTCTCTTTGAATATTGGGTTGCTGTCTCTCTCCCTTCGGGCCGATTGGTCGGTGTTGGCCACCGTCGGGATCTTCAGTTTTGGAGATCGGAGATATGGGTTTCGGGTTTGTCAAGACTGACCCTAGGTCTCCCCTCCTTCTACCACAAATTTTTTCCTTAAACCCTTTTCCTTCAGTCCTTTCCCGGCCATGGGGGTTTGGTCCGGGGCCCACGGCCGGCGTTGACCGTCGTGGGTTGTTTTGCCTTCGGGCACCGTTGAAGCTGTTGGGGCTTGGGTTCTAAGGGATTCTCTCTAGTGGTGGTTGGTAGGGTGGGGATCTAGAGTTCTATCTTGATTTGGGTCGACGGTTGGAGTTTTTCTGACATCGTGGTTCCTTTTTGGTTCTTTGCTAGGTGTGGGGGTTTTTTTTGGAGTGCTGGGGTTGAGTTTTCTTTGCGGCTGTTGTTGGGGTTTGGTCCCAGAGTTATTCGTTTGTGGCTCGCCGGACTTTGGGGCTTCCTTCTCCTCTTCTCTGGGTTGCGGACCGGTGGTGGTTCTAGTTGATCTTCATTTTCGGAAGTTGTTGTCCGATTGTTGCGGTGGGCTTTTTCGGGGCTTGTGGTGCTTCGCTGTTAGTTTTTTAGGTTTACTTTGTTTGGTTTGTACTTAACGTTAGATAAATCTTGGTATTAAGACATGTTGTAGTTTAAATCCCCTTGTTGGGATTTGTTGTTTATTGTCTTGGTTGGTGCTTAATGTTAGGTATATCTGAGTTATTAGACATTTAGGTTTGTATTCCCCCTTGTTGGGATGTAGGTTTGAGGCTGCGTCCTCTGGTTTTCTGTTGGTTGTAAGTGTACTGAGGGTTTCGCCCTTGACCTTCGATTTTCATTTTGAAATTGTTGGTTTTTATAATAAAAAAAATGCTGATAAAAAAAAAGGTGCTCAAGAAGAAAAGTTTAATTGAGCCCCTAACACATGAGCTTCATATAATTATATGATATGGGTTATTGAACCAATACTTGTATTTGATTAGTAAATTTAAACCATCCCCTTAACAAATTAACTTAGACCGTGACAAGGAAGATTATTGTGTAATGACTTACAAGTCACAATTTGAAATAGTTAAAATGTTCATACATTAGGAGTTATGTACAATTTGAACAATTAGAATCATGTGAATAAAGCATTCATATATTAGACCGTACTTTCAATCTATGTTTTTTTAAATGTCTTTTATACACAAACGGTATCATAATTAATTATATTAATCAAAAATGAAAAGGGGTTACAAATTCACACACCAAAAATGAATAGAAGTTTGTAGGAATGATACGTTAATCACGTTCCATTAACGGTCATTATCATTGTTGTTGAGGGAATATATGTATCACTAGTTTCGTCCCTGTCAAGGAAAAATGACAATCAATGATGTATGATTTGCAAGTGACCTCCATAAAATTCATCCATATACAAGTGCATCTAAATTTTAGTTTGATATGTGAATGCTTTAAGATGATTTACAAAGTATAAGTATTGGATTAATAATAGATATTATATAATTTCATCAAGCTCGTCTTTTACATACAAACTGGTTCCTTCTAGATTTATGAAAATTATATATAGTTTACGAGATCCAAATGAAGGGTGCGGTGGTTTTTCTGCCTTTTCTATTTCTTTTGAAACGTAGTGTACGGTCATTGATAAAATAAAAATAGTAGTGTTTACTTTTAGTTTTTCTTTTTTTCTATATGATGCTTAGCTTTGGAAGGTACAATGATTTGAAGTAAAGATTATCAGAACTTAATTGATCAGATAATAAAGTGTTTAGACTTTTAGTTTTTGCAATATATATAAAGATCATGGTTAATATAAAATTTGGGACAGTAACAGTGTAAGGCAAGTAAAATGAGAAATAGTGTAAAATACAAGTGGATGTTTTTGGGGCGGTTTGTGGGACTGCAAATGGTGTTTGTTGCACATCCACTCACTACTAATCCATCCATTTTCTATCTAAAATGCCACAGAAATGGGAATGGATTTTATTTAGAACCCTACTATATACGAGTTTCATTCCATCGATTAAATTCTATTTTAATATATGATAAGTTGATAGTTAAAACTCATAATATTAACACTTCATGAACTATACACATAACCTTTAAATACTAAGTTCTATTCCTGAACATAAAACTCTAATCCAGAAAGATCATATTGTAAGCAGGAGTTAGTTATTTGTAAATTGTTTTTCTAGAAATTGGGATTCCTAGACAGACTAATGAGAGTTACTATTAGATTTAGAATGTAATGACTGAGAAGTCTGAGATCAGAATGGAGAAATAAATTGGGATTAGAGCTTTAATGAGATGAAAGTCACCTAAAGTAGTGATTCAATAATAAATAAATAAAAAGGATTAGTTCCTGATTAATATCTGTTTAACGCCTAAGAATCTTTAGTGCTGATAATGACTTAACTAGAGAAACAAAATAAAAGCAGAAAGATTGTGGAGATAGACGAAGACAGGTAGAAAAGGGATGGGTGATGATTGCTATGTACTTGGTCGGCTTTATTCTTTCTGTCTCTTGGGACTTAATGCTTAGGAACGGCAGCTATCCCCACAGCATTGAGATTTGAGACAGGTTTGTATCCCTCAAATCTGACTCTAATTGACTTGTTCTGATTTTTTTTTCCTGTCCTACTATATTTTAAATAAATAATATTTATGAAAATAAATTGAAATTACATCCAACTTTTACACAATATATATGAAAATAAATTTAAAACATTTGCAACTTATAGTGTCAAATGAACTTGAGGCACAACCCTGCTATTTTACAAGACAATTAGTACGAGACGGCTGAAGGTATTCCATGCAAAACTGATTCCAGTTACTCTTCCAAGGCCAAAAGGATGTTCCTGAGAAAGCCAACCGGTAGGTCAAACCCTGAGCCATGAAACTAGAATCAAAATGCATGATAATAGATCCTCCATGGCTCAAAGGAAGTTCCTCTGGATGTTTGCTGAAGAAAACCTCGAGGTCAGACCTTGACCAATGTTTTCTGGATCAAGCTTTACATTTTGCCTCCCAGCTGTCAAGTCCTTCTCTCGGTCCCAAGGCTTCCATGGATGTTGACCTATCCACTCCTCTTTCTCCATCTTCTGCTTTGACTTTTTCTTCGAGCTCTTCCCGATCCCTTCTTGGTGTTTCTCTACCAAAGATTTTGATCTTTTTGCTTTGTTGTACTTGTCCACCAAATCTGCATCTGAGCTTTGCCTTTTCTTTTCCTCTTCGTTTGAAGCAAGTGCTGTGGCCTGATTATATGCTTCTAAATATCTGTTTCGAGAAACTAATATGTCACAAGACTATCCGGTACTACAAGGGAAGTGAACCGAACAGTAGTTGATCGTTTTAAATAATTCAGATTAATAAAGATGAATACACTTACTGCATCTTGGCTTTCTGAGCTCTGTCTGATGGTGTATCAGTCCAATTACTAGTATCACCTCTCCCTTCTTTAGTGCTCTTGCTAAAACTAGTTGAATGCTTTGGCATGCCACCAGGCTGACAATGAAAAGCATCCTACCATTATGACTTGGCGAAAGGTAATCAGGGTGTTTAAATTTAATGTCCACCTAAAAGCTCAAACGGACAGATAAAAGGCCCAGGATGCTTATCAAGTGGTGAATGGATCCGCGTCTTTTCGATGTGGACTCTAACACCCTTCCTCTTGTGCATATCTTTTTTTATTTTTTATCAGCAAGAAAGCGGTGAAACCCTACTCTACCTTTGTGCAATTCTAACCTAACCTCCACCCACACCTACTTCCCAAGCAAATGTACCCACTGGGGTTCGAACCTCTGACCTCAAGGATGTGAGAGCTCTCTGACCACCAGACCAACCCAAATGGGCTTCCTCATGTGCATGTCTGACTGAAAGGATCTACATTAGGTGAGACTCTTGGTACGTAGACAGAATTCTATTAGTCTAATTCCGACAGATGAGCCACTATGTCAAAAAAGACCACTAAACTCAGATATCATGTTACAGCTCAATCCACATAAAAGCTTAAGATGTAGGTGGGAATCCTAAAATGCTTAAAAAGTAGAGAATAGATCCACACATTTAACAATGTTTTGCATTGGTATTTTAACAAAATTGGACTTTTCTTGCAATGTCACTACTTATTTTCTCCATCTTTTGTTTCTCCTTTTCAGCCCATTTTTGTTTAGCAAATAGTAATTCATCTAGTGTCAATATAAATGCCTGCAATAGGAGGGTGAAACTAAGCCAATCCAAGTTGACATAATGAACTACTAGACTCGTCATGGGAACATAAAAAAACAGAGAACAAGCCAACATCTATGCATTGCCAGCTAAAACGATGTAGTTTTCCTTCTGCTTTTTCTTGAAGGATAACTACGTAATTAATTTCTCAGTAAAACTGATTTGTTTACTGTTGGATGTAACAGAAGAGAAAACTACACAGTTGCAGGCATTGTCAAAACAACCCTGGTAAACTCTGTTTGTTTTTACTTTTTGTACATGTATATTATAAAAAGATTCAACTTGCTTCTTACTATGCATTGTCATTTTCTACACTTAAAGGCTTGTGTATTATCATTTTCCTGAAAATTTAAGTCAAAGATTTTTGCCACTAGACATTGTTTAGGCAGTTTTGCACCATGAAAAATAAGAAGTCTCACCTTCCTTTCTGGGGGTAGAGTGGTCATCCATTCATCTCTTTGTGGTGCTACCTTAACTTCCATGTCTGCCAGTAGCTCGTCATCCCCCTCCATGGAGATACCTGTAAGTGCACCAAATCATTAGTTATATAAATAGTTGATTCTTACAAGTCAAGTATTGACGATCACACATAATATTTCGTAGAAATCAAGCTGCCCTGAACTTTCAAGAATCTGGAACAACTATTCTGTCATACTTTAATGAATAAAAGAAAAATGCTAGTCAAGTAGACTTGGCATACTAAACCCTGTTTCGCAGGCATAGCTTGCACTGACAAAAATGGCATTTGATACCAATTATCAATACAATTGTTCATAGAAACTATTGATTGTGAAACAAATACCTTGACCATCAACAGAAAATTGCTAATGTTGTTAAAAAAATCCACAGCATATGCTAGTCGAGCACAATAAAACTACCTTAGTTCTAGCAGAGGATCACTGGATTAAACAAAGTTCACATTCTGAGAATAAAGTGTCAATTCACTCGGAAGTTTGCAGCCCAATGCATGAGCCTTCCACAATGGTTGGGCCTGGGGGAGGCAGGGTCATTTGTGTCCCTAACCTCACACCTGCTTTAGCAAAGATGTTTCCCCTAGTCAAACCCATGACCAGTGAACTCATGGTCACAAGGCAGCAACATTACCATTGCACTAAGGGTAGGTATCAATCCAATTGATCAATGAAAAATCATTTGCAATGAAAAGTATCATCAAAAAAGTCCACAAAAATGCTAGCATATAAGAGTTGACGTCATAGTAAACTCCTTAAATGTAAATACTGAGATGGAAGAGAACTACGATTAGCGAGAAAAGAAAGAAAAAAAATACTGGCAACACTGAAAAACTACTGACCTTGTATTCTCCTCCATTGTGCAGCCTCGCGCATTGATTTTAATTCAGCCTACACAAGCATATAAGTTATAAATAAATGTTATGAAATACTTGTCGATAACTATACGCAGACAAATGAAAATGTGCATACCTTAAATGCCTCTTGTTCCTCTTTGAGTTTAATTTTATCATCTAAAGCTTTTCTCTGCACATACAAATTACTATGTTTTCAAGAAGAATACAGAGCACAATATCCACAAATTTACATTTCGAATAGATTATACAAGTCACCAACATATAAGCATTGAATAAAAATCTCATTGAAGTCAAATAATGACAAAATGCCTGTATAACGATCAAGATATGATGCCCTTATTATGACAAGCTTCTAGATTCATTCAAATCAATAATTAATCAGTTTCTGAAAGTGCATTTGAACCATTATCAGAGGAAATATTGGAAGACAAATATGTGAACCAATTTACAAACCCTCATGGAAGTGGAAGTCTTCCACAAAAACAAAATGTAAATGCATTAGTCTATTAAGTTCAACTTGTGAAGCAGACACTTGTAAAATTTTACAAGACGGGTGAAGATAGTGTTTACTTCTTAACAAGATAGATCATAGATACTAGAGGAGGTTCATCAGGCAGTCCAGAGAAGAAGAAATTTGACAATTTGGATACTCGGTGGATAGGGAACATCGTAAGCATGCCATTAATATACTGACAGAATTTACCTATATACCTTGTAACTCGTAAGGAGTTGTACTTGTATCTAAAACTGAAGTACTAAAGTTAATGGCAAATTCTTTAACTAGATATGCAATCTCATTGTATAGCAAATAAATATTCACACCATATTCATTGTTTCACCCTATTGTTTTTCTCTCTCTTGCTGGAAAAGTCAATCTATAGGAGTAAGTATATAACAAGATATTGGATAACAATCTTAGCAAGAGAGGCACATGAAGACATGGAGGGGAAGTGGAGCACTAATTCCTTGCTCGAAATTTAAAAAGTACACTTATTTTGGAACATATATAGTACATCTTGCACCAAACACAAGTGCATTAACAAAATGCAGCTTCAACTGGGAAAACTCAAGCATGTTAACAACATGAGGAAATCAAAGCAAGAAGACTTAAACCATCATTTTGCACTCACCTTATCTGGATCCTGTAGATCTTTAAAAGATTTATTCAGTTTAATAAATGCTTCATTGGCTTGAGGGTGAGGGCATTTGTCTGGATGCACCAAAAGAGACAGCTTCCAGTACCTGACACAATGAAATGATTTCAGAGCCAGCACATAAAGAAACACCATTAACAAACTGTAAGACCCAACCATGACATGATGCTTCAAGCTGCCATTCAATCAGTTTTAACAAACAGATATATGATTCTGCATGTGCCAAACATGCACTATGGTTCCTCATAACACAAATAAAAAGTGTGAGCACATTAATCTCAGCTGCAATACTTTGTGGCTCCGTACCTGTCTAGTGGGCATTTCACATTTTGATTTCTCAAAACCCATTTGAAATGAACTATTTTCTATTTTTGTTGAGATTGAATAAATGGATAGTTTGCAAGGGAAAACTAATAAAATAATTATGGAACCAACATGCAAAGTTGCACTATTGAAATATAATTAATAGCTGAAGATGATTTTCGTCCCAAACATAAACAATAATAGCTCACTAATTAAAAACACTTCACCTTTTCTTTACGTTGTCAGTGGCCATTTTGTGGTTCACTCCTAGAACATCATATGGACTATCAGCCTCGGCTCCCATAATTCTTGTCACCTTAACAAAGAAATGCAGCAATTTTATTTGACTTGCAATAGCAATATAACAGTCAATGAGAACTCTTATAAAAAATAAACAACAAAGCTACACTTCAAGTGTATCAGTTACCACACTACATTTTACCAATATCACAAATACTTCTAATAGTTGACGTATAAGTTAAGGTAAATAAATAACCAGTAGTCAACAAAGACAGGCGTAAAAATTCAAGCGAAGGAAAATTTTCTACACAGAATAGTGATATATAGATGCAGAGACTGGCAACTTACTCCATCGCGACTTAGTGGAAACAAATAATCCAGATATTAGTATTACATAATTTATAATACACCATGATAATGATTATGTTTAAAAGCTCATAGATTGTATGGACAGGAGTAGAAACCTCTTCAAAACGCTCTGCCTCATTCGCTGATTCAGCTTCGGCAACCATAGCAGGTGGTGGAGGCCCTATAAATGTTTCGGTGTCTTCCTCCATGTCAGCATCTCTGTAATGATTTAGCAGATAAATATCACAATGACTCAAACCAAGCTTAGCATGAAATACTCTAATGGGTTATTTATGTCAACATCAAATTTCAAATAAATAAATAAAAACTCTAATGATCTTGTAATTCTACAAGTTCAAACTAATGAAAATGTGTTGACAATTTTACTGCAATCGCACCTAAGCTCAGCTTGTGCCTCAGTTAATTTGGCTGCTGCAGCAAGTAACTCGGCAGATGGCATTGCAGGACCAATCACCCTGAAAGTAAAAACAATGAAAATGAAATCAACCCTTACTTAGAGAAAAAAAACGTCTGCTCATTGATATAACCCTTGTACAAAATTTTGGAAAGTGCTAAACAATGTTAAGTAAAAATTCCATTAAATCATTCCTCTCGGGAAAATCATCCCAAAACTCCAGTTTTGATCCATTGAAATATATGAGGGCTTCAAATAACAATAGAGATTACAGAGAATAGGTTATAGCACCTGAATGTGGTAGAGGCATTATAAACCATTCCCAAGGTCAAATCTTTCTTCTGGTGCCTCGGCTTTTAATGTAACATATTATATTCAGCCTTAACCAAAATTTCTAATGACAACATGCGACCAAGAGAAAACTAAAACCTGACAAAAGTTCAGTTTATACTCTTAATGTGAAAGGACAGGGCAATGAAACTATGTATCTGGGGGTACAACATTAGCAATAAAAAGCCTAGAGGAAGGAGTTTATATCACAAATATATCTTTGACAAATTGAATCACAAGATTTTGGACATATAAACTGGTAATTAGCTTAATTGGCAGAATGGTAAAGTTGTAATAAGAATTGAAATAACTATATACCATGACCACCCGATCCCAAATGCTAAAGCAAGAATGTTGGAACAAGAAACAAGAGCCTAACATATACTAGGTATTATATTCTAGACAATAAACGAAGGATGGTAAAGCACATTTTGTAATTAGGATCATAACAAGGTCCATGAAGACGCTAACCACGGGTAAGAAAATAAAATAATAGTATTTTCTTTCATGTAAGATCACAACAACTGTGCATGTTGATTTTACCTTAGAGCAATGCACGGAGGCAAGATTCTTGTTATAAATTTACCATTATAGAACCAGTTAGTAGTCTATAAAGTATTGTCTAGTGAAGATGAACAAGTTCACCAGGTTATCATCCTAATCCCAATAAGAGGGCAAGATTGTTTCCAATGAAAATGACAGCTTACAGTGCACATCTGAACCAGAAGCAGATTAGATTCTTCTTTGTTTTTGGCTTTTGTAATTCTATGTCTGAAGGACAGCATATATGATAGTTGGTTGTTGAAAAATTGTTGAACATCAAACAAAGTTATTAGCATTATTTTAGCAAGTTCAATGACAAATATACATAACAAAACCTGATTACCTTCTAGGAGGTGGGGCAGCAGCAGCTTCCTTCGGTCCTGGCAGAGGCAAATCATCTTCAGCAATTGCTTGTCCACATTCAGCACCTTGTTTTAGTGAATTTGTATCCTCCACTAATATGGGGTTATCAAGTTGCTGCTCTCTGGGCTTTGCACTGTTATAAATCAGGGGGCCTACAACCTCCAAGGTGGGACGACTTTTTGAAGACAACATGAAAACCCGGTCACCACTTTCTTTAAGCTTCAGTGAAATGAAAAGCTTCTTCAAATGTTTACTTAGAGACTTTTCAGAAATACCCTTTATGTCAACAGCTTGCCCATCGTCAAGCATTTGCAGAAGCTATAATGAAAGAAAGTATAACCAGAGATCAACCACTTATATACGAATACAAATACAAAACAAAATGCATCAAACACAAAACAACACATTGGCTGAGGAAGAAAGAGTACATTTTAATGATAGGCTTATGAAAGAAAAGGAAAACCCAAAATTGCATGGACGAAATCACTCAACCAAAAAGACCATTTTTTAATCTTTTATATACGCTTCTATTCACTTAATACGTCAATAAGAAACTGCTGCCTTTTCTGATTAAGAACTTATCTTCTTTTATATTTTCTGCAACATACACTATTTAGTACCACGTGAGTCAGGAGTGGGAAAAGGTTCACCTCTAAGTACATAGCCTCTACATTGATCACACTACATATCTGCCAAAAGAAAGTAAAAGAAGGTGCTTCATACATCAATTTTTTCCTTTGTATATAAAGATTGAAGCGACCTGAGTCAGGAGTGGGAAAAGGTTCACCTCTAAGTACATAGCATCTACATTGATCACACTACATATCTGCCAAAAGAAAGTAAAAGAAGGTGCTTCATACATCAATTTTTTCCTTTGTATATAAAGATTGAAGCGACCTTCACTCACAAGCTCATCATTCAGCTTTGACAAACACTAATGCTTGGAAGTTTACAAGAACAAATTTTAAATTTCAAAATATGAGTAATGACCGTTATAGAAATATCAAATGTATCAAAGGAAAACTAGATAAGACACTAATTATTCAATTTGTTGATGGAACATTTTTGTCCAGTACACAAATTACAATCAGATGTGCAATTTAGCATGCAAACATTTTATTAGTCCCTTTCGGCACAAGAATTTTTAAATCAGAAGAAAATTAGTAAACATTAACAAATTTAAGAGCGAAGTTATTACACATGTTTGAAAAAGAGTGACATAAATTGACAATATTAGCATCTAATTAATTTTTTCATGAATTTAACGGCTTTTATTGGCGTGTATTGAATTAGTTAAAAGTTGAGCGTGTGTTGGATCAAAACGAAGAGCATCCACAATGCGGGCAATTTGCTGCCAATTTTGCAACTCGCCAAGTGATTTGATGCTACAGTTGCCCACCAAATTCAAGCCCATCAATTTCTCGTCGAAGTCAGTCGAATGAAGATTCGGCTACAAAATCACTCGAACTTCAGCGATTTCAGCTGCAACAACCAAATTAGCATCGCCATGTGTTGGATTCGTTGGTAGAAAAGAGTCATTGGACACCAACAACTTTTTCTCCCCTCTATAAACCTCAACCTTCTCACAATCATCAAATATTTACAGACCCCCCTTCTCAAATAAATTTCCCTCTATTCTTCAATTCTTATCACTCCCATACATCGACATGTATCCGATTGGAATTCAATCACCATATCCACTTCCGGGTCCAACTGTCTCGTCTTCAATCGACCACAACTTCATCCGAATGGGCCTACAACCAGCCGTTGGCATGGGGAAAAGACCCCAATTCAAGTGGTCTTAGACATCGGGAAGATAATGCTAGCAATGAATAATGTCCCGGCAAGGGCGACATATATTGAATTGGAGGATAAGTACACTTCGAGAATTATTGAGGCTTACATGGCAAAACATCATGAGAGATTCTCTACGTTGCAGGAAGGGTTTCTTCTGGAAATGATTAGATTTATATGTTTTTTATCATGTATTATGTTATCCAACTTCTTTCAAAGAAAATAAATGTTTTCACCACTGAACGAGACGTTGGAGAATCACTTATTTTGTATACAATTATTGTTTGTAGAATTAAAAAAAATAGAGTTGTTCGAGACCAACCGTTCTTTCTCCCTTTTTTATTATGACCAACAATGCCCTATGTCCAAATATACCACACTCCATTTCCTCTCAAATCATACCAATTTTTTGACACATTCTTCTTTTTCCAAGGCCAACAATCATGTCGTGGGACTACTTGTTTGACCCTGCATACCACTCTACTTCATGTAACAACGATAATTGGATACTTACACCCGGACTTGAGAAGGCATGAAAATGATGGATATGATCCTTTTGCAGGACCACAATTTTGTTCGATTAAGAATTCCGTGTTGAAAATCATTCAGCCGAATTGAAATTGTTAGTGTTTCCAATATTGTTTTCAATGATTTTGAATTTTTCGGCTGAGATATAATGTTTACTGAAGATTTCAGAAATGAAATAGCCTAGCACTACAGAACATGGTGATGATTTAGAGACAATTTGGATGAAGAATTCAAAGATTTGAAGGAGAGGAATAGTCGAATTTGGCGAAGGTTTGCATGTAGCATGACTAACTTATTGTGGATAATCTAAGTCCCCTTTTGGATGAACACACCTATAAACTTCTAAATCCTACTTTCTTCTATAAATTATCAATTCTGTCTAAGGATCTAAATAATTGCATCACTGTTATAACTAGCAATTCCAGGTTCTTCTGGCTCCCCTGTTTTAAGCGTTCCCAATCCCACATGTATACCTCAAGCACTGAACTCGAATTTCAAATTAATTTGCGCAATAGAATCACTTGCATTCGATTCATCCCAAAAATTAGTAAACAAATTGAATAAACAAAACTGCTAAGAGAATGGTCTCATAGATCGTAGAGATACTAAAACCTAATAGAATAACAATACCTGCTTCAAGTCATCCCCAACATTGGGAAACTCTGCCAGCATATCTCGCAACGCAGCCTCTGGCTCAAGCCTAGGTCTCTCTGGCTCTGAACCGTCACGACCAGAATCAGAAGCATCACTAGACTCGGAATCATCTCTCTTCCTCTTACCTTCTCTCCTCCGTTTCCTCCTTTTTCTCTCCCTTTCTCGCTCTACCTTCTCCTTTCTTCTCCTCCTCTTCTCCCTATCCCTCCTCGGGCTTTCATCGTCTCTGTCCCGGTCCTTCCGACTCCGGCGCTTCGAGGAAGGCTCCGATTCGTCGGAGCCGGAGCTCGACGGCGATGCAGATGAGTCGTCTCTGTGTTTGCTCCTCTTCTTGTGTTTGGTGCCCATTCCGGTGAGCTTGGCCGCGACTCCGAGATTTGGGGTACAGTGGTAGAAATATACCGCATTTGCATTTGGATCCGCTTCTTGGACTCAGATTGTACTGGGCCTTCCTCCTAAATGCTTTTATAGGATGGGCCAAAAAGCCCAATAGAGTTGAGATTCTTCTAGATAGAAAGGCCCAAAGATTGTTTTCCTACGTGCACGGCAAAGATTACGTGCCAGAGCTAGCCACCTCAAACGCTATATAAGAGGCAGCCCTCACAGAGACTGCTCCGTCTCCTCCTTCGATAACGTTACGCTGTTGGTGTCTTGGCCTTTGATCAAACCCTAGCGAGAGAGGTTAGTGATCGGAAGCCATGAGTCACTTAATCGACTAACATTGGTCGATTATATATGGCTCTGATCCCGATTTCTGACGGGGTTTAGGGTTTTTTAAAATGTAGCATATATTTTCTTGTTTCATCCAGATTTAGGGTGTTGTGTGGATTGATCATGTTTTAGCAGTCTGTTTGTCTTAGAATTTTTTTTATATTTATTGTGTTGTTTAATGTCCTATTTGGTAGATAGAGATTAGGATATAGTAATGTGAGAACAATGCTGGTACAAAATTGGGTCTTTTGTTTAGCGTATGATTGTATTGAAACGTGTTTTTTTTTCATCCGCATTTATGCAGATATGTTCTGTTTTAAGTTGAAGATTCATTCTGACTGGTAATGTTTTTTTTTGTCCATAGAGATTCCGTAATGGCTTCCAAGAGGATTAATAAGGAGCTGAAGGACCTGCAGAAGGACCCTCCTGCTTCATGCAGTGCTGGTTTGTTCATTACATAACTCAGTTTATTTTTCATTTTGTTTTTATCTGTCACATGAGTTACTTATGTGTTTGGTGTTATGTGTGGTCAGAATTTCAATTAGATGCCAGGTTTCTCTATTGCATGATTGTTGTAAATTCCTTGATAGTAAAAGTGATTGAATCGTGTCTATTAACAGTTTACAGTTGTATGATTGCTTTTGGAGCATTTGTGTTCAGACTATTTTCCAAAGAAAATATCTCTGTGTTTCTTATACCAATACATGTGATGGGAAGAAAGATACTGAATGAAATGCTCAAAGGGAATTGCATGGTTTTAGTAGTTCACTAGTTCAGATAAATATGAGTTTGCATAGCTTTTTATATGTATTTGATGTATCTTGTATTATAGGTCCTGTTGGTGATGACATGTTTCACTGGCAAGCAACAATTATGGGCCCTGCGGACAGCCCTTATGCTGGTGGTGTTTTCCTAGTCTCCATACACTTCCCACCTGATTACCCTTTCAAGCCACCCAAGGTAATCACAATTTTTTATATATATTTATCAGTACTTCCTCACTTAGTGTATTCCATTTGTGCTTGTTGGTTTGATTAATTTATAGCAGCTGCTTGTAATTTGTGTTCACATTTTTAATATATTGATAGATAGAAATGACAACTTCAGTTGTTTGCTTTGTTTACTTTGTTTTGTGGTCTTGCCTAAGTTCACTACTTAATCTGGGCTGGTATTGGTGTGCATTTCTTGCAAGATGCAGCATGTCAGCAATCGTTGCATGATTCATATATTCATTTTCTTGGGCATAACTCCTAGTTCTTACATGTTTTCCATCCTCTTGGATTTAGGAAAAGAAGCTTTTCAATGTATAGAATATGGTATTTCACCAGATTTTTTTCATCTCCTGGATTTAGTTTAGACTATGTTTATCTAGTTCCCAACAATATCTGATTCTTTTGCAAATTATCGCTGTTTTAATCCAACATAAAATAAAATATCATTTGGACAGTAGTACTGAATCGGTGTTGGCAAAGAAACAGACCTTCCCCTGCATTAATATATCTTGTTTCCCCTCATTAGTTTGGGCTTTCTTACAATTTCCATCTCATTTTCCTCTTTATTCCTCTGGCACCTTTTTGGTTTGCTCTCTAAGACTTGTATGCTAACTTGTTTCCTAGAAACATGAGCTCTATTTGTGGTTCAGTCAAATGTCTGATGATATGATTCTTGATTTCAGGTTTCTTTCAGAACAAAAGTTTACCACCCAAACATCAACAGCAATGGTAGCATATGCCTTGACATTCTCAAGGAGCAGTGGAGCCCTGCCCTTACCGTTTCCAAGGTGCTCTGTCCCATGCTTCACTATATCAATCCTTTAATAAATCGTCAATATCAGCGTACCATTGGTTTGGTATAGGAAGTCTTACACATTCATAGCATGATAGATTAATACCAATTCCATTGATATTGGTTTCAGGTTCTTCTGTCAATATGCTCTCTCCTGACGGATCCAAACCCCGATGATCCTCTGGTACCGGACATTGCACATACTTACAAGACTGACAGAGCCAAGTATGAGTCTACTGCTTGTTCTTGGACACAGAAATATGCAATGGGTTAGTGGCTGAAGATATAAGGCACCATGGTGCAGCTGGTTATGGATATTGTGTTGAGGGATGGGTTCTAAGTTGGAGTTTTTATGTTTGCAAATAATTGTGGATATTCTCTTTTGATATATGCTAAATATTGAGCTTTCCTGAATAGCATGTGGATTCTTGGATACACAAATATATATAAAAAATACTGGTTGATGACAATATATGTCCACCATATCTCTCTTTTACTTCACTCCAAGCCATTTAAATTTTGTATCTTAAATAGCTCCCTCTTTCACAAGCCATATATGGAGTCATTTTTTCCTTGTGAGGGGACCATGCAATACAACCACAACCCCACAGCCAAAGAATCAAACAGCTGTAATTCCATATGTGCACATGCTCTTCTTCTTTTTTCTCAATTGAAAGAAGGTTCCAAGGAAAAGGGTTAACTTATCCTATTTCAATAGTTATCACTTCACCTTATCATCATCCCAAGGTTTGAGTTCTTCACTCAGCAACAGACCAACATTGTGAAAACATGATGAAACTCCTACCACTTCTCATAATATCCATCCTCCTCCTGCAGGTAATTTCAGGCTCAAGTTAACAGGGTACATTGTTTATTTTCTGAATCAGATGATTTGTAAGTACACTTACATGTATATATATGCCCTCTTTTTTTACATTCAGGCTTTTGCAGAAGCTTCATCATTCAGTACCAATGCTGCCAATTCTCTTTCTAATGTGAGTCCCTGTCACTCTTCCATGTTATTCCTAATTTATGGGCAAATATGAAGTTAAAGCTCTGTAGTATAGTAATCCCATTTGGATTGGCATTAACTTGGTACAATGCTTTTACTCTATTTGAGAATTGACATGGTCCACATTCTTCACACCCAAATAAATTTCTTTTTGATATGATAATGATCATCAATTTAAATATTTTGACTACTTTGTAAAAATCAATATTTTAAATTTTAGTGTTTGATTTTTCATCATATAGTCTTACAACTAATTTCTGGAGGGATATAATTATAAGTCATGACTAAAAATAGACATTTATTCTGGGAAAACCCGTTTATAAAAGTGGGACACTTATATATTAGGCAGTTGGGATAATTTGAACCTTGAAAACATTAACAAAGAATCGGGAATTGGTAATTGTGCTGTAATTATTTTGTGATTTGAAATCAGATGGATGGAGGGAACGAAGGAGTAGCTCTCTACAAGAGGCATCATTATCATCACCGCAAAATCAGTAAGTTGCTAATTTAGACACATTGTCGTAATCAAATGTCAAATTTGATTTCTAATCACATCTTTAAATGAGTGAGTCGTTACTTCACGTATAGTCATTTCAAATCGAGGACAAGTCTAATTCTTTAGAGTCACATATATTATACATTAGATGTCTTTTTATACTCTTGATGATAATAACTAATAAGCAACTGTGATTCGAATTGATATTTCAGATTGCAACTATGCGTGTGCGAAAAGATGCAAGAAGACTTCAAGAAAGAAGGTATGCCACCGAGCATGCAAAACTTGTTGTGACAGATGCAAATGCGTTCCACCGGGCACGTATGGGAACAAAGGGGCATGCCCTTGTTATGCAAGTCTCAGAACCCATGGCCACAAGCCTAAGTGCCCTTAGTTGAACCCTACCTAAGGTTACTACATTGATATTCATCTTGTGGGTCAATAAGTAATACCGGTTTGGGGTTTGAATGAAGTTGTTTCATGAGTTGAACCCTATATTCGTGTTGTGTTTTATTCCGGTTAAAACAATAATTGTTTGGATTCAATATTTCATGTGTACAAGTAAACAAGTGAGTTGAAAGCATATTGAAATTTATAAATCCTCTTTTGAGATGAAAAAGGATTACAAAATCTACCTACAGACTTTCAAAAGAAACCCTAAGACGATCAAAGTCGACTTGTAAGGGAAACAACAAGATCAAAACCAAGAGAACAACTAGCTTACAACCAGATTACAACCACCCACAACTAAGAAACCAACCCAAGAAACTCAGAACGAAGAGCAACCAAAAAGAAAATACAGCACCAAACAGGGAGAACGAACCCTGAAGAACAACAGCCAACACAGGCTCACAAGAAGAAAACAACAACCCAAGAACACAGAGGAAACACTCTAAAGAAGCTAAAAAACAACCAGGATCTAAAATCCGAATATAACCAACATGAAGCTCTGAAATAGTAAAAACGGGTCTAGAATACCTAAATCTGACCATCCTTAAGCACACTTTGGGGAGAAGCTTCCAACTGTCAAGCCCAACCAGAAGAGCTCCAAACCCTAACCTTGAAAGAATGGAACAACTCTCATCTTAATAGCGCTGCCAACCCTCGAAAGAGAAGATGACAACAACTAATATGTCGACGACCAACCCCGATAACGGTTGAGGCGGACCCGAATACCCATACATATCTTAGCATATGGCTTCTGGAAGGGGAAACCAACGCCCAAAAAACTTGTTGGCGGTCAACGCTTTTAATCGACAAGCTCAACCACACCCGGTTCGAGAAGAAAGGAAGCCAAAACGCATAGGTATGTACGAACGGGTCAAAGAAGACTAACCAAACAAGGAAAGGAAAGGAAGGTACCTCAGAAAAGTCGACCAACAAATCAGAGACCGGGTGGCAAAGCACCAGAAGCAGCTAGAGAAGCTCAGCATCGATCCAAACCCAATAGGATGTAGAAGCGCATCCCAGGACCTTAGCTAGAGCCAGACACCTCCAATGACCTGCGAGAAGCTCCTCCAACTAAACCGCGAGACACAAAGCAGAAATGAAGCTCGCACTCATCCATACGATACCTAAATCCAACAAACACCAAAAAGATGCCCAAAAATAGGGAGGATCGGTATTTCTACCGAGTACGAGTTCCAAACTCTAAGCCGGCTGCAGTAAGACTATAATTCCGAGAAACTGAAACCCATTCCATCCACATGCTACACTGAAGAGGAGACATTAAGGAACCCGAACCGGACTCACGACCACACAAGTGCGCCGGAACAAGACTACTCGAACCGGACCCACGACCACACCAATGTGCCGGAACAAGACCACAAGCAACGAAGATAGGGTATCCAGCGACCGAAACAGCAGCTAAAGAAGTAACTTACCAATCCCACAAAGATCTGAAACTAAAGTGGTCGGACCACAAACCATCAACCACCAGAAGTCCCTACCCAAGATGTCCACAACCTCCGGCTCCAAATCAACACGAACCAAGGAGGGGGAAGGGGGCAAAACAGTTCGGCCAAACTACAAAAATTCGGTAAGGAACGGACCTCCCACTAGCGGACAAAGCGTCAGGGCCACAGTCCGTGCCGGAACCAGTCGTACACACCCATCAGAGCTAAACGTGACTCCGGCTGAACCTTTAGACATCTGAACTCCATAAATGGAACAGGGCCAAAGCGGAACTCACAAACCCCATAAATCTGTGTCCCACGAGGCGGCCTTGAGTGAGCAGCAACCGACGAGGAAAAGCTAGACCACGTTGGCGAGCAAGAACAAAACCAACTCATCGTTGAGCTCGAAGGCTAGCTGGATCTGGACTGAGTCGAACAAAGACAGTGAGAGCCAGAGGGGGAAGAAGGGAGGAAGGAGGAGGAAGGGAAGATGGGATGGACGGGAAGAGAGCGAAGTGATGCCTCCGCCGGCCATAGCCATGGCCGGAGCCGTGGTCGGAACCGACGGGGACAAGGGGCGGCGACGGTAAAGGCTCTGTTTTGAGTTGAAACATTATCCTTCCACAAAGTGAAAATGGCTATTGATCGTCCTGAATATAAGTTGTCATCCTCATCAAAAACCACTAGTTCGGTGGACAATGAAAACAAAGTCCGTAACATGAAAGGTTTTGGGAAGCACGCTATGTAATCGCCAGTTATATGCCAAATATGCAGATAAAACTAGAATGTTAGGGTTCATTGTAAAAGCATGTTTTATAAACAGTGAAAGATATGCCGGAAGATTTTCGAATATTATCTTTTGATTGATTTTAGACGTTCGTTTGTTATCGTTATATAAGATAGGGTTTACTCCATGTCCTAACCTCCTACTACACTTAATTGTCAAATCCGCACCCAAGCTTTGGAAAATTGTCAAATAGTAACGAATTTCAAAACTGAATTATTAAAAATCAAAAAGTACTGTTTAAATTGACTTTTTCCGTGAACAGTGAATCACGTGCTGCCCACGTGACTCATTTTATAATGGAGCTTGCGCGAGCTGAGGTCACGAAGAGATGAAATTCGAAGATTGGACACAAAGAGATGAAGTTCGAAGAGCTGAGATGAAGAGATTAGGTGACAAATAGATGAAGTTAGGCCAAGTTAACATCCGAAGGAATAACCTATTTGAGGGTAAACTCGACTTTTCACTTGGCCAAGTTAACGTCCGTTTGAAATTAGAAACAATTGGCAATTTCAGTTAATTGACCGTTACTACATGGCAATTTCAATTGTATAGGGTTTGGATTTAACAATTTCTGAAAGTCGGGCGTTAGGACATGGAGTAACCCCTATAAGATATATCTCGACCTTTTATTTCAAGATACTCAAGTATATAAAGGGTGAGCTTCCCTCATTTAGTTCACACATCTGGTATTACAAATTAGCCACTTGGCATCTCTTATTCCAATTAATCAAGTACATGTAACAAGGGGTGGGTTGTATTCGATAGAAATAATAACCAATTTTCTTGTAAAAGTTGGCTCTAGGTCGAAATTCTTCCAAGCAATCGCCTAAAAATTTCCCCTTGATTTCCTAATATCAAATGGTGAGTCGAAAAAAGTAGACGACGCGTCCTCGAGTAGAACCTTTTGACACGTATCGGAGTATATCAATTTCCAGATTTCTGCTTCTCTTTGAAACTCAGCATTTTATTTGATTTACCTGGATCGTCGATTTAATCAACTAAAACTCTAGCTTTCAAGTACATACAAATATCGAGAGAGATCTCTCTGAAAAAAGACAGCAACCATTCTCCTTCCTTTTAAACCCTAGCCGCTACCATTTCCCCTTTGTCACCACCGGCGACGGCCACAACCACAGCCTTGGTTGTTGTCAGTGGTGACCCTCTCCTCACCCAACTTTTTCTTTCTCCTTTCCCCTCTTCTGCCCTTCTTCAACTAGTTTTTTCTTCGTCCGAGTCCGAGATCTCTTCTGCGTTGAATACCACCCAAACTCTTTTTGGTGTCCAACGTGCTTGTGGTTACTTCCTTTTCTCCGGGAAAGGTGACCTTGACGGGGCTTTGTTTGTTGAGTATCTTAGTCTCGCCGAATCTCGTTCTCCGGGGCTAGGTTATCCGGGTGCAGGCCTTTCTCGTGGGTGGTCAGCCGGACCACCACACACTAGTTTCTGGTTCCCTTAGAGCAAGTCCTCTCGCTGGACTCAAGTGCACTTCGAGCAGGTCTTCCTCGCGCCTGGTCGTTCGGAACTGTTCTTGTCGGTCCAGATGATAGAGGGTCACCGGGCCGGCCTTACCATGCTCATCGGTGGTCGGGTCTATCCCTCATGGTCGGACCAGTGCTTGCGTGTGCTTCGACTTCTGATGCATCGTCGGAGTTGGTTAGTCGGAATTCTCAGCTCTAGTAGATCGTTTAGCGATAGTGGACCTCGTTGTGAAGGTGGAACTTCGGTGGAGGTACCAGTGGAGTGTCAGACCTTTGGCTTCGAGTTGGTAAGGAATTCATTACTTTTCTTATGCCTATTTTGTTGCTTGTGGAGTCACTGCTCTTTCCAAAGTTTTAGATTTCTTTTGATATCCCCTATGTCTCAGCCTCTATGTTGGTGAGGCATGTCGGTCTCTTTAGGTGTTGGCCTCCGAAGAGTAGTACCCTTGGGCCTTAGTTAGAAGTCGAAAGGTTTTTGATCCTTTGTGTTTTGAGTTTCGGTATTTTTTACCAGTAGTCTATTTTTGTCGTTTGCGGTGTTGACCGCCAACGTGTCGGTGTTTTCTCTACTCTCTGAGTTGGAGGCGCAGATAAGATAGAGTGTATTATACAAGTACTGATAAGGATGGGTATATTTTGATTGGTGGTTGTTTGTTTGTTTTGGGCTTTATGGTTGGAAAACCTGTGTTTTAGACCTTTTATGGCCTTTGTTGATTTCCTTGTGCTTCATGTTCGTAAAATTTGGTACTTCAAATTGTTTCATGTATTCCCCCTACCCCTACTATTGTTGGGATTGTTTTGATGTTGAGTTTTTATGCTAGTGCTCGAGTGTGTTTGTGGTATTGTTCGAGTTTTCATCTGGTAGATCTTTTGATTAGATCTAATTCTGGTATTTGGTTGAGGCTAAGGCTTGTTCAGACTTCTTGGTATTTCTGTTTAGTCTAAAATTGATCCTTAGAATTTTTCGGGCTTTGCACCTATAATGATTTTTTGTCCCCCTTTTTCATCATCTGAAAAGATTGAGTTTTATATACTTATATATTGGTTGGTGATAAAAAAAAATACATATAAATATCAGCCTTAAAGGGTCCTTATATTGCCTCTTGTTTGACTCACTGCAAGGAAAGAGCATGGATTCGCACTAGCCTCGATCTCTACTATTCCAATATATGTATTATACTGTTATTATGGGTATGATGACAACCTGAGCTAAGTCTCATTAGGCTATAGGTGTTAACTAAATACTTTAAATGATATGACGTTCCATATTTGAATTTTATGGTTTATTGTTATATGTATTATATATCAGCAGTTTTTGTCAATAGTGTTGCATAGTTCGGTTAGACAATCAGAAGATCCGTTGTTGGGGAGATTAATTAATTATCGAAAACCAAATATATCTCAAAGATTAAAAAGACTAATCGGAATCAGGGACATTTCTTTCTACCACCGTGGGTGGTCATATTGGCATAGCAAGGGCAGACATCTGCATTTCCAGCAGTCCCCGGCGGCACACAGTTGCACCTTCTGCAGCACGTATTGCACGCCCTTACGCACATTTTATGTCTCGACGCCTTGCTGCACCTGTATTTGCATTTTGACCTGCAATCTGCAACGTTCAATACTTTAGTTTTTGTTTATAAGGTTCATTTTTATCCGAACTGATCATGTCAATGAGTAATTACCTAATTTTGCTGCTCCAACTTGCATTTGCTGCCCAATGTTGTAGACATATCCACATGAAATATTTGAATAATATTTAATCAGATTTCGAAATGGACATAATTAGTTTAATTTATAAAAGTGCAGCATGGATATTAAATTGAATCAAATCAAGGTGATTAATCATCCAGATTTGTCTGAAGCACCTAACTTGAGAAGGGCTGAAACGAACATAACATTTTTTTTAAATACATATGGTGTTATATATTTGATATATCGTATCTGATCTGGATCCGATCCTTAAGTCTGCTTGAAAGAAACATGGAGAAGAGGCGTACATTGATACGTACCTCGGGGTTGAGCAGAAAACATAATAGTAATACCATGTAGAATGTTGGTTTCACTTTGATTCCAGCCATAATATATATATTGTCTACTTTATTGAATGAATCTGAATAGAAAATGCTAGAAATGTGCAGATTTTATATGGGATTCAGTATCTTATTCCGTGCGGGTTTAACGTTTTAGTGATGAATTCCCGCAACTTTGTCTATTCAACTGCTTCTGGCAAACTTCCCGTGATACTGAACAAAGTTATAATAATTCGTCACCACCAATTTAATTTACTAAAACATGTGGCATGCGGATACTCGGCTCTCGGCCCTCTTCCCGGAAGAAAATGGCTGCCCCTCTGAACCTGTAACACTTTGTATGCATGGACGAACACCGGTGCCGGACCGGCGGTTATCCTACCGCGGATTCCGATTTAACTGGCAAAGAAATGATTATCAAAAAAATAACTGACAAAGAAATGGAAGAAACCTTGATAATATGTCCTTGACCGATCTTTTCTTGGCACAAACATGCTTTCTTGTGTTTAACATTTCGTTTATCATCAGAAAATAACGATTTCCGTTTATTTTCAAAACTTTCCGTCATTTTGGACGAAAAATTCTTCAAATACCCCTACTCCAAGACTCTAAAAGTACCCTTCCGAATCTTTAAAACCCTAAACTACATTCAGTTAGAAGAGAAACAAATGAGTGGAGGGGTTTAGAGTTTAGGATACGTGGAGGGTATTGTAGGGATTTTTGAATTTTTGGGGGGATTTTCCATCCAAATTAACTATTTTTAAAAAAATATTAACGAAAACCGTTGTTTTTTGATCATACACGAAAGATAAAAATACGTTTTTCAAAAAAAAAGTTGTACGCTTACACTAAAAAGGTTGTTCGAAAGCATATGAATGTGAATTTTTCTAAAATATTAACTTAAAGCATAAGAATTCAACGGAACAATTATTATAAATGACTTGTTTTAGTTGCGTATCTTTCAATTCAATATATAGTAGAAACTCAATAAATTGATATTCGATTATTTAATAAAGTCTCTAACATAATATTTTTGTCTGGTCCCGACTCGGTGATAGGTGTTAAATTAATAATTCGCTAAAATTATATGATAATATACTTTTGATAATTTATATAGGTCTCACATAAAATATAAATTAATAATTTCTTATATACTTTTTTTATATGCTAAAGATTTTATTAAGCATTCATTCTATTAGAGGATAGAACGAAGCGAATGAATAGTCCCAAACCGGGACCCATTCTTCAGACCAAAGCAGGTACGAAAGCTCAAAACAGTTTAGGAACAATATAAAACAACCACAACCAACCAACTAAACAGAAGAGAGAACCAAAAAGGGAACAAAACACATCAAATAACCACCCTCCTCTGTTGTCTCCTGCCGGTCCACAAGCACCAAGACGGATCTCTACCCCAATCCTCAAAAGTCACCCCCGATCGAAAAGAACCTGAATTCCAACATACCCCAAAGGCATGAGCCTGAATCTTCGCCACCACCCCATCCACACTATCCATAGCCTGATTGAACACTGCTCTGTTACGAATAACCCAAATGGACCATAAAGTCACATAACCAACATGTACCCAACCAGACCACCACTGCTTCGTACTGAACCCCTTCCACCAAAGCAAAACATCACCTAAACTTCTCGGCATAGGACCGCTCACCTTATATACTACATATCACATGAATGATTTAAGAATATTTCTTGAAAAATGACTCAATTGTTTTTTTGTTTTTTCTTGAAATCAATTTCGCCTTGAATCTTATATCTACTCTTTCTTAGTATTGTAAGAAATTATGGTGTTGTTTTTTCATCACTCAGGAAGAAATTATTCAATGTAATGCTGCTTTAATAGCCTCATTCCGTAAAGGGGGCTCCATAGCAGAACTTTCATCATCATCTTTATCAGTTCTAATAACACTCTCAATAATTTGTTCATCAGTCAACAATTGTGCAACTAAATTGCTTTTGAGTGAGATTTGGATTATCCTTGTTGTGCTTGCATAATGGTCTTCGAATCTTGTCGATCATTGTTGTTTTTTTTTCATATCTTTAAGATGAGAAGTCGTGTTGTGTGTATATGATTTATTTGAGTTCAAATATTTTCATTTTGTATTTATATATACATTACTTTTTAATGTCCATAAAATAATGCATTGAACACAATACAATTGAACTCTTCATTTGATATATGTACGTGTATTGCATGTACATGCATTGTACATACATTGTATAATAATTAATTAAATAAAAGTTTGAAAAGTGTTTTAATAATTAAATGATTCAATGTATATTAACAAAATATTAATTAATATATAAATTAATCATTTATAGATTAATTAATAAATATTGATGGTCCCATGACTATTAATTTATAGAGTTTCTACTTTACAACCTTACCGATAACATAAAAGAAAAATAACTAGACATTTGGAAGAGCATCTGTAATGGGGTGTCTTCGTGTCGTCGATTCAATCGGGATCTAAAAAAGTGGGTTGAATCCCCAAAAAATTATTGTTTGACAGTCTGAATATGCGGGTCTTGAATGCATTGTCGATGAATCTGTAGACACTTATACTCTGTAGAATCGACGGAAAAGGGCCTCACAGATCATTGACTATTGTATCGCAGAGTGACTAGTGGCGAGAATATGTAGACATAATTAAAGACGAAAGTTAATATCGGCTATAAATAATGACCAAGGGTTACATTCTTCTTCACCAACAATCCGGTTCTGAGGTCTGGTTCTTCTTCTCTAGATAATTATTTGGTTCCAGCAGAACCTCTAACGGCAACAGTTGTAAAAGAAACGCAAAACACATAGATTCTCATTCGTGTGTGTGTGAGTCGTTTTCCGACCAACCACTCCCGATTCTCAAGCTTACATTGTTTCATATTCTCTGAGAAGCAAGTTGTTGTAGACTCACCGCCATCCATCGTTGTAGAATCTTCGACAGGCCAAACATATTATTCGACGGTAAACTTCTTATTCGAACACGACTTCACACATGGCATACCCCAACAACCTGAACATGCCACCTGGATTTTTGAGGTGAAATCGGTGGATCATCACTTGTGCGGGAGTTGCGTGCTTGGGAAACAGAAGCGAGTGAGTTTCTCAAGTGGAGGGAGGGAGCAAAAGACGGAGAAATTGGCACATATTCACACAGATTTATGGGGACCAGCCCATGTAGCTTCCCTTGAAGGATCACATTATTATGTGACGTTCATAGGCGAATCAACCAGAAAGCTTTGGGTGTACTTCATGAAACACAAGCCTGATGTGTTCATTTTTCTCAAGACCTGAAAAGGTTTGGTTGAGAACGAGACAAACTTGAAGTTGAAAAGTCTAAAGTTCGATAATGGTGGAGAATACATCGATACTCCCTTCAAGAAACTTTGTGCTCAAAACGGGATCAAGATGGTGAAAACCATTTCATGAAAACCTCAATAAAACGGGGTAACAGAGAGGATGAATCGGACGTTTAACGAGCATGCAAGAAGCATGAGGTTACATTTTGGGCTATCAAAGACGTTTTGGGCAGATGCAATTAACATCACAGTGAATATGATCAATCGAAGACCGTCCATTTCTTTGAATTTCATAATTCCAGAAGAGGTGTGGAGAGGAAAAAAGGTAAAGTTGTCTTTTCTGAAAGTAGTTGGTTGCTTGTCTTGTGTTCATAATGCCACTTCTAGAAGTAAACTTGATGCAAAATCTAAGAAGTGTTATTTTATTGACTATGGTGATTCCGAGTTTGGTTATAGTTTTTAGGACGATCAAAACCCGAAGGTCTCATCTTCAATGAACAAGTGCTCTACAAAGACAAGCAGCAACAGTCTCTAGAGAGCCGAGAGTCTGAGAACAAAAAATCAGCAATGGTTGACTCGAGAGAGATTCCTACACACGAACTAGAGCGGGTTGTGTTGGAAGAAGAGGAACTAGAAGTTCAAGAAGAGATTCAGCAACATAGAGACCCAGAATTCGAAGAATAAACGACTACTACCACCGTAAGTCGATCTCCCCGAATAAGAAAGCCGACTCAGAGGTTCTTGCCGACGTTGGACTTAATCTTCCTCACTGATAGGGGAGACCCTTAATGCTATGATGAAGCAAATAATGTTAAGGAATCGAGCAAGTAGGAGTTGGAAATGAAGGATGAGATGGACTCATTGTTGTCAAACTGAACATGGGAGCTAGCTGACCTTCAGACGGACAAGAAAGCGTTGCACAACAAGTGGGTCTACCAGATTAAAGAAGAGCAAGACGGAATCAAGCACTACAAAACATGATTGGTTGTTAAGGGCTTTCAGCAGAAGGAAGGCATTGACTACACCGAGATTTTCTCCCTAGTTGTTAAGCTAATGACCATTCGAACAGTTCGCAGGCTAGTGGCAAAAGAAAATATTTACCTTCAGAAGATGAATGTGAAGACTGTGTTTTTTCACGGTGAGTTAGAAGAAGAGATCTACATGAGGCAACTAGAGGGTTTCGAGGTCAGGGTGAAAAAGAAGAGGATGTGCAAGCTCCAAAAGAATTTGTGTGGTTTAAAGCAAGCTTTGAGGTAGTGGTACAAGAAGCTCGACAACTTCATGAAGAAAGTTGAGTTCATGAGGTGTGAGGCAGATCATTGCTGCTACTTCATGAGACTTGAGAATTTGTACTTGATACTGCTTCTTTATGTTGACGACATGTTAATAGTGGGAGCAGATCTTACAGAGATTGAGAAGTTGAAGAAGAGGTTGTCAAAGGAGTTTGAGATGAAGGATCTTGGGACTGCTAAGCAAATCCTTGGGATGATGATTACACGAAGCAAAGAGGGGATGAAATTACCCCAAGAAGAATACGTAAAGAAGATAGTAAAAAAGGTTCAACATGGACGATGCCAAGCTTGTTGGAACCTCTTTAGGCAACCACTTTCGGTTGTCTAAAGGAAAATCGCCCGTGACAAAGGAGGATAGGGCATACATGGACAAGATTCCTTACGCTTTGAATATCTGGAGTCTCATGTACGATATGGTATGCACGAGACCGGACATTGTACATGCAGTGGGTGTTGTGAGCTGATTTATGAGCGATTTGGGCAAGCAACATTGGGAAGTCGTGAAGTGGATATTCATGTACCTTAAAGGAAGCTCAAGTTCGGCATTGTGCTTCCGGAAGTCCGATTCGAGACTTGAAGGGTTCGTTGTTGCAGACTACGGTGGTGACATTGATAGTAGAAAGAGTACATCCGATTATGTCTACACATTCGGAGGTACAACAATCAAATGAGTTTCAAGATTGTAGAAGATTGTTACTCTTTCTATCTGCGAGGCTGAGTACATGACCATGACGGAGGCTACAAAGGAGATGATTTGGCTTCAGTCTTTTCTACAAGAGTTGGGACATGATCAAGATAATAGTGTTCTTTACTGCGATAACCATAGTTTCATTCACTTGGAAAATAACCAGGCGTACCATGCTCGAACGAAGCATATACAGCTTCGATACCACTTCATCAGAGAGGCCTTGGATAACGATATGCTAGTTCGTAAGAAGATCGTAGGAAATGAGAATCCTATGAACATGTTTATGAAGGTCGTGTCAATGAGAAACTGAAGTTGTGTGCAACTTTAGAGGGCTTAGTTGAGTAAAGAGCTGGGGCACTGCTTATAAATGCTTAAAGACAGGTGATAAATATTAGTTTTCAAGTGGGAGATTGTTGAGTATGAAGCCTAATGTATATGTGGGCTTGTACATATGGGCCCACTTTAGAGTTTCTTATTTTTCGCCTACAATAGGCTTGTAGCCTTCTTGTGTTTCGTGTAGCACAAGGAGAGAATGTGAGAGGTAAAAACTAGATGGTGTAACCAAAACTCCATTTGGAGATTATAGTGGATCGTGCTTACAGACGGCAACTGGACGTAGCTCTTAAATTAGGAGTGACCTAGTATAAATTTTGGTGTCAATCTGTTATTGCTAATTTTTATCGTTCTTCGGAGATATGAATTGGGTTTAATTCCTAACATGTCTGAGATGGACATTCTTGTTGTCGCCCCTGAAGAGGTCGAGGGGGCTTTCCCAGACCCGTACTCGGTTGCATGCATAAGGGCCAAAAGGTAATGATGGAAGAGGAAAAGGGCAGGGGACATACTGACGTGATGTTCGACCTGAAGTTGGCATAAAGCTTGGACAGTATTGAGAAGCATTGTCAATAGTCAGTCGGAGCGTCGGAGTCTTTCATGCACGAGTTTCGCTTATTCCACGCCGTAGATATCTCCAATATAAACGCCGGCGATTTGGCCACCCATAAGCTCTTTTTCCACGACATGCCTAAGATGATTAATAGGTTGGTGTGATGTGTTGTACTTTTGATATGTAATCTGTTTTATGATGTACTTATAGTTTATCGCTTTTAATTAATAAAAAAAAATTCCCATGTTTTAAGGTTTTGGCTAAGTTTATCGGTTTGTTCCACAATTCTAACAAAGTCCCGCCTCATTAATTATTACCGTGCACTACCACGAATTTAGGAAAGCAAAGGAGGAGAAAGTCAAAATATTAATTTTTTCATTCAAGTTATGTATTTTCGAATTAAGTAGTAGTTTTCTTGTTCGATGGTATTTTGGTGAATTTTCAATGGTTTAGACCCGTAATAGACGAATCGGTATTTTTCCACTACACCACCCCAAACCATGAGACACCATAATTAAGAAAAAGTAAGGTGAATTAGACCATAATTAAACCGAAATAGTCTATTAAAGGCCTATTTCACTTTTTTCCAGGGTCTATCCTCCAATGAGTGTTGTATGGTAATTGAGTTGAATCGGGTCTAAAGATCCAAAAAAAACATAATTATAAAAATACCACTCATCCAAGTTGAATTTATTTAATCCAAAATATAATTTGTTAACAGGAAAAAATTCAGTTACAAGGTTGTCTCCTCTTTAGCTTTCCTAATTTCTTGTTTGAGCCAAGGACATTGTGATAAAGGTTTATGCATCTTTCGTGCTCGTGATATAAAAGTACGATGCGTGGTTCGACACTAGAGAGGGAGAAGGACTGACGATATGGTATACGGGTCCTCCCAAAAGGCTTCACCTTAGGAGTCGCCAGAATATTACTGGGAATCGGGAACAGAGTCTCATTCGCCGGAAAACTTTAGTGGCATATTCGGGTTGCGGTTAGCCTTGGTTTGGGATCACTTAATCTTGACAGAGTGCACATCGTCGACATTAACTCTAGTGTTGGTTGTGCGGAGAAAAGACAATTGTAATTTCAGCCAGAGATTCACTTGCATTGTCGAAGAAACGACTGATAAACACGTCAACAGAATCATGTTCAGTGTCTCTGATGCATAATAGGCCGTCGGAGATGCCTTTGGACTTTCTTACTCACCGAGGAAAATTCACCATAGAGGAAAAGGATGGCAGACTCGGTGCTGGTGGAGAAGACGACAATGACACTGTTATTTATAGCTAAAATTAGTTGAAGACTTAAATGCATTCTCCAACCTTTTCCCTGTCGGTCACCCTCTAATTTGTCGGTTAACGTTTCAGCAGACAAATACTCGGTCGACTCTAGGGATGTCAACGTCAAGAAATTAGTCAACCTCGTATTCAAGGCTCATATAAACGACCCACTATTCGAAGATTTTTAAGAGGTTCGACCCGTCTATTTCGAAAATTTCTAACATGATAAACGGTTGGAATAGCTTGAGATTCGAACCACACCACATACACTAAGACTACATGATTGATGGTAAAGACCTAATAACAAGCTCAAGAATACTAAACACTAGGGATTTATATACACATGCTAAGTAAGCTCCTAAAATTGGAACACCTCTTTTAAACAAAGGTTTATCACATTTTCTTCTCTGCTAGTTTCAGCATGAAACGTTATATTTAATATAAATTTTTGGGAAAATTTCAATTTAATACCCTGGAAAACATTTATTTGCAATATAATACCCTAACTTATTTTTTTTTGCAATTTAATACCCTGGCAAACATTTATTTTCACTTTCATACCCAACCGTTAACTTTCCATCCAAAATGGATGGAAAGTAGTCATGTACTTTGCACATGACCTTGTTTTTTCAAAAAATACCCAAAACACCCTTCAATCTTTGATTTTTTTAAATATATAAAACCGATTTTAAAAAAAATATTTTTTGAAATAAAATATAATTTTTTTGAAATATATAAAAATCTGTTTTTTTAATATATAAAAAACTGATTTTATTTTTTAAAAAAAAATAAATCTGTTTTTTTTAATTACATAAAAATATGATTCTTGAAATATATAAAAATTTATTTTTTTAAAATATATAAAAAGTGATTTTTTTTAAATATTTTTTGAACTAAAATCTAATTTTTTTTAAATATATAAAAATCCGATTCTTATAATATAAAAAAAAACTGATTTTAATTATTTTTTTTGAAATAAATCTTCTTTTTTAATTATATAAAAATATTATTATGAAATATATAAAAATTTATTTTTTAAATATATAAAAACTGTTTTTTAAAAAATAATTTTTTGAAATAAAAACTATTTTTAAAAACATATAAAAATATTTTTTTAATATATAAAAACTGATTTTTTTAAATACTTTTTGAAATAAATCTGATTTTTTTAATTATATAAAAATATGATTTTTGAAATATATAAAAACTGATTTTTAATATATTTTTTTGAAATAAAATATAGTTTTTTGAAATATATAAAAAATCTGATTTTTTGTGGTAGGTTTTGAAAATATGATTGGTCTCAAGGGGTATTTTGGACTTTTCATCCATTTTGGATGGAAAGTTAACGGTTGGGTATGAAAGTGAAAATAAATGTTTGTCAGGGTATTAAATTGCAAAAAAAACAAGCTAAGGTATTATATTGCAAATAAATGTTTGCCAGGGTATTAAATTGAAATTTTCCCTAAATTTTTAACTTCTTTGAAAATGACATATGTCCAATGGGAGGCAAGAAGTAGGTAACACCTCCCTTTTCTTGTATGGTAGAATGGTAAATTTGTGAATGATAGCTTTCGACCTATAAGGTCTATAATTTTAAGGTTGTCGTTAATAGCTTGTTTCAGAACTTTTTGGTCTCTCATTTATGTTCTTTTTTTAATATTATTTTGTCAGAAGCAATCAGCTTTTGATAGTATGACGATAAGTCTTCCTTTGGCAATTCGGGGAGTGTAGATTTTCATCAACCTATCAATTAGTTCTTCGAGACGAATATTATATTTATAGATCCTTGCACTTGTTTTTTTGTCTCTCTTAGAGAGCCACTACATCAAGAGCATCTCCAATGGTTAGACACTGCACAGTGTCTATGCGCAGTGTCTAACCACTGTTTTTGGCTTCCAGACACTGCTCCTCCAATGGTAGTGTCTACGCAGTGTCTGGAGCAGTGTCTACACAGTTTTAGTTAATTAAAAAAGCACCCCACATTTTTAATACTAATTTTATTTCATACCACACAAACATTACATAATATTTAAAACGCTAGATAATTTAAACGCTAATACATATGTAGATAATTTAAAACATAATTATTAAAATACGATTAAACTAATTCCTATTTCTACTAATATGTAAACGCCACCTCGCATCGTCCTTGAGCATCTCCCACACATGACGTTTATTCCACAGCCCGTGTTTGCCTTCATAATCAGAAACGGCCGCGGCATATATTTCGTCATCTGTTGCCCCTCTCCTAGGGTCGGCCAGTTTCTCCCGGTAGCATTTCTCAAACCACTTGCACTTCTTGCTCATCTTCTGGAAGTGGTCCTTCACTTGCTTCTCTGTCCGTGGTGGCCAATCATCGTTCCCGGTTTGTACGTAAGCAACGTACAGACCATGCCAATACTGACCCCCGGGCTCGTAGTGGGTGAGCCAATTGACCACCAAATGAATTTCCTCCTCTAGTGACCAAAGAGGCCCGGTTGCCCAAGTAGACATATCGACTTGATAGAAAGAAAAAAAAAGAGGAAATGCTAGAAAACGAGAGAAATTGTAGAGAGAGAATGTGAGAGGTGTGAAAAATGAGAAGGGGGTGAGGCTATTTATAGGAGGGGAGGGGTCGGGGTCGGCGCGGCTGCCACGACCTAGGGTTACTATTTCAAATAGTAACCCTGGCACGCTCCTCGAGGCTCCGATAATTCGATAAAAAATTGTTTTTTTTTAATAACACACAAATCAACTAGACTGAAACTTTTATTAACAAAACGCAAATTACAGTAATTTTAAAACTAAATTTAAATTGAAGTCTCGGCTAATCCAAGTTCTCCAACCGCTTCCCGAGTCTTTGAATGAGCGAGGCACGAGAATCCCTTTCAGCCGCGGTCAAGTTGGTGATGTCTTGGCGAAGAACTGCGTTCAGGGTCTCCATGACCTGGTTCTGCATCGCAATTTTGCCCTCTAACTGTGTCCCTTTCCTTTGGGAAAGAGTGTCGAGGAACTGCATGTGCTCGGGAGGTAGCCCGGACGCCGCCGACTGGAAGGATTGGGAGGCTTGGGCTTTGCCTCGAGCCCTGGCCTTGGCTCTCTTCTGACCGATCGGACGACCCTCGGTGGTAAACGAGTTCAACTCATGGTTGAAGTCGTCTCCAAAAGTGCGAGACTCGTCCGTCCTCGTCCGCTTGCTTCCATCACTGTCGGCGTCGAGGTTGAGGTCAAGGTCGGGGATGTCACATTCGGGAACGTTTTTTGTGAAAAACTTCGGCTGCCCCCTCACAATGAGCCACATATGCTTGAATTTGAACACATGCCCTTCATCCTCGAGGTACGCCTTTTCAGCGCCTGCCAGGACGTCATCCTCGTTCCTCCCGCTTGTCAGCGCGTTCTCAAAGTTGGTGTACTTCTCCTGGAACTTGGTGATGAAGCCTTTAACCTTATGCCAATGGTCCTTGCACGCATCCACGCCCGAGGTGGGTCCGCTGCCGGTCTAACCGCCTCGTACTCGGCATGCACCTTTTGCCAGTACTTATCGTTCTTCTGGTTCTTCCCGTTGATGGGGTCGAGCGAGTTGTTCAGCCACGCTCGGGCCAATCTGGTCTCCTCCTCGGGGGTCCACTTCGGTCGCGGAAGTGCTCTCGGCCTCGCTGAAGATGTCGCCGCCTTCCCCTTCCTCCTCCTCGCTTGCGTCGGAGCTGACTGGCAAGGTTGGGTGGCCGGAACGAATTGGGAAGGTTGCACTTGGGACTCTGGCCATTGGGTCGGCGGTGTGTATGGAGGAAGCGGCGTTGAGTGCCCCGATTGGAGGAGTTGGGAAAAGGAGGAGTAGTGCCCCAAGTAGTCCTCTTCGGTGTGGTGAGAACTCACGTCTTCATCATCCAAGGAGTCGACAAGGGATTGGAGGGCTTCATTCGGATCCATAACGAGTGTAGGAAATTTTTTTTGGAGAGATTTCGATGAAGAATAGAGGAAGGGAAGCTAAAAAAAGTGAAGAGAAGGTAAAATTAGAGTTGGAGGTGGATCTGTATTTATAAAGGAATTTGGGGGTCGGCGTCGCCACGTGGCGGGTCGTGACTGGCTAGCCGACTAGCCGTTGGCGCCAGACACGACCAACAGCGTCGTTGCCAGAACCAGCAACGACGCGCAGCCACGACCCTGCAGACACGCCTCGTAGACACGACAAGTCGTGTCTACACGGTCGTGTCTACGCCAGCAACGACGCGTAGACACGACCGTTGGAGGTGCTCTTAAGGGGCTGAAATCCAGGCCTAAGGCTGAATCGTCTGTTGATTAGGCAAGGTTCATCTTCCTATCGCTTAAAATAGAGTGTGCTCCACATCAGAGGGGCAAGTATAGGGCATCGTTTTCAAAGACGCTGACTGTGTAATTAATTAAGCTTTTTTTTTTAGAATAACCATTGCAATTGTAGTAGATCATAATAAGCTTTTAATTGAATCTATGAACATTATTTTTAAATCAACAACTACTAAATAAAATTCATAAATTAAATAAATGTTCATTAATAAAATAAAATAATTTAAAATTTACATAACTTAAAAAATATACATAATTCAAATTGACAATTCATTTGGTCGATATAAGCTTTTGTAGTGATGAATTCTTTGATGACCGTTACTAATACCATATATATTTTTTTGAAACACTGAAAGTTACTATTCTTGATAATAACGTTTGAGCCTCATCGTCGGATATTTTTTATCGCAACAAACAAATTATTTTTAAAATGAAAAAATGATTTTTAAATTTTAAAACTTATTATTAAATTTTAAAACTGATTTTTAAAATTTAAAACAAATTTTTTAAATGAAAAACATATATTTTTTTGTATATATATATATATATTAATATATATATATATATTAAAAAATAATTAAAATATATATATTTATATATTTAAATCAGATAATTAACAAAATATATATTAAATTGATTTTTTTTGTAGGCCACGCGTCGCACAAGGAGTAGGCATCAGGGAGGCAGCGAGGCCGCGAGTCGCGAGGCCGAAGCCTGCCATTTGCCCCGCGCCCCGCGCCCCGCAATCCCCGCTCCCCACATCGCGCCGGAGCCGAACCCCGAAGTCCACCACCTCAGCCCCGCGCCCCGCGCCCCCTTCATCTGCCCCGCCGATGTAGTTGCTCTTATTTGTTCTTTCCCTCCGCTGATCATATACAATGATAAATAAAAAGAAAATGTTTATGACCATCCACCGTTATTGATCTAATTCTGATCCAATTAGGTAGGTTTTTCGAAAAATTAATGGACATTAGACTCGATTCGTGCGTTTAATATTTTTCCGTCACAGAGAGAATAGACCGATTAGGTCTATTTCCGAGTCAAATGTTAAGAAAAAATTAAATAAAATATAAATAATAAGTAAACGAAGATAATATTATTATTTTCGAAAACGAGCAAAGGAAACTACAACGCAAACCCGATAAACACAAAACCCCGAAAACCAACAAAAAACACTATCGACCAACCCGAGCGGATGAGAACTAGAGGTTAGCGAACACGTTTATCAGGCACCATTTCGGACATTCACGAGCAGCCACATTTCTAGTCCTCGTACAAATGGTGCCAATATTCTCTAGCGGCGTGAACATGAAGCATCCACGCAACCACCAGTCGCCTCTCCTCCATATCAGTCCAACTAGGCACCATGAACCATTCAGTTTTGGAGAAAATAAGAACTTGTTGTTGATTCTGTTTTGGAGAGAGAATTGAAGAAGAAAAGTTGGTACCGATCTGTTTTAAAGAAGCTTTAAATAGGGGAGGCAAAATCGTAGGGTTTTATTTTAGAAAATCCCAAATATTAGCCAAACTTGTAGAATCGGTCAAACCATTTAATAATATGGCAGAATCGGTGCATGTGAACACGTGGAGAATCGGTCACACAAGACAAAATTAAAAAGTCGCATTTATTTCAAACATTGCGAGGTACGTTTCCGATTACAAAATGAAACGAACGTGTTCGAAACCGAGTACAACTATAGAAAATAAAAATATTGAACATGATAGTTGTGGTTCATAGCTCGAAGCATCTCGAACATAAGAGCCTCATGGTTGGCCTTCTCCAAGGGGTCTAGTCGGATGTGCCGAGAGCAACTACTTCAACGTATTGCCTGGTCAATGACAGCTGGCATTTCATAAGCTTTGCTTTTGTGCGCTCGAATCGACCACGACGACGTTGTTCTCGCTCGATCCTGTACACTGTTGGTGGCGGGCCCATATCAGCCTGAGAAATACTGCTTTCGTTCTCAGACTCCATAAATTTGGTTGGAGACTACTTTTGGAAGGGAAGGTTTTTTGCCTTTAATAAATGAGGATGGATTGCTTTTTATAGGCAACCAAATTGCACAAAGAGGTAACATTGGGAATGTACAGGTTCATATTACGATGAAATAAAGTTTCTGAAATACAAGTAAACGGAACGTCGGAAAAACAACAAAACTTATCATCCTGATACGAAACAAAGATACAGAAATACATTGAACTCAAGTACTAGAAAAAAATGAACAAGTAGTTTACTAGTTGTCGTTATCCATAACGGCCTATGTCCTGAACAAAGTCAAAATGTGTTCAATCAGATCAACCTTCAGCTGTTGGTGCACTGCTCGATTCTCTAGTCGGCTTAAGTGGTTTCGGATGCAATTGTAACCTGGTAAGGGCCCTCGACGGACGAGTATGATTGGTTCTTCAGATGGGAGTCATTATATTTCTCCTTGATAAGTGTCCCGTTCATCGTCTACAATCATGTTGTGTATAATAATGCACACGCATATTATCATAGACAATTTCCTATCATCCCAACCCCAAGCAGACCTACTTATGATATGGAAACGGACTTGTAGAATTCCGAATGCCTTCTCCACATCCTTCCTTGTGGCCTCCTGTTTCTTTGCGTACAGGATGTGCCTCGGTAGTTGTGGTGCAGAGATGAACTTCACAAATGCCACCCACGGTGGGTAAATTCCGTTAGTTAAATAGTAAGGAGTGTTGTAGTACGTACCGTTGACCTGAAATACGATCGAAGACTACTCACCTCAATATGCGTGAGCTAATATGGACGATTGGTTCAAAACATTAATATCGTTGTTCGATCATGGCATACCAAAGTATGCATGCCATATCTAGGTGTTGACCCGATCACGACAATCAACTTTTTGTTTGAAGTAGTCATCGAACTCTGACACGCCATATGCAAGTTTCATGAAAACAGATTGCGCCATTCTAAAACGCCGACGAAACATTTTTTTCATCATACATCAGGGTCACTACAAAGTAGTCGGACATAAGCCGGTCATGAGCAACACTTCAATATCTGAAAATATAATTCCTTTTTTGCTTCCCCCGGACGGGTTACGTCATCCGTGCCTCTTGTAAGAACCGCCCCCGGTCGATCTCGGTCGAACCGGTGATTTTTGGCGAAGTTTGACTTTCAGCCGGAAAAGTCAACTGATGACTCAAGGAGTCATTCGAGACCTTTCCGGGGCCCAAAAATCTTAGACATCATTACAGTTAGCTTAGTTGGGCCGTTTCCTTTCAAATGGTTGTAATTGTGAAAAAGTCAATTCGGTCAAACGGAGACCATTTATCGACTAAGCGTAATTAAAATTGAAGTTGCTGAATTTTTCTAAGGGATAAGTGGTCCCCACTAGGACACTTGTCCTTAGTGGCTTGGAGGAGAAGAAATGAGTCTCTAAAGACTCATTTACCCTCTTATTTTCCAATTTGGGAATGAAATGAGTAAGGGGCAAAGTATGAAACTTAACTATAGGTTAAAGGCATCACTTTGTTACATTTCAGCTCATAACTACTAGCGGTGGCCGAAATTTTGCAAGGAAGAGAGAGGAGGAAGAACACCTTAACTTGAGGAAGAAGAAAGGGAGAAAAGGAGGCAACTTGGAGCCATTCCCTCATCAAATCTTCACCAAAACCTTCTATTCTTCATCATCTCATCATCCTAAAAGTAAGTAAACTCTCACAATCTCATATCAATTCATTTCAAGTTGTGGATTTCCATGGAAATTGCTTAAACTAGCTAGGTTTTGAACTTTTTGTTGTTAGTTGATGTTTTAGAGAAGTAGATGTTTGATTTATATTGAAATCACTTGTTTTTGAGTTGGAAATCTCTTGGGTATTTGTTGTTTTGATGAATCCTACTTTGGGTAGTGAAGGATTGAAGTTAGGTGACTGTTTTGGAGGTTTTGGGTGGTTAAAAATGGGGTTTTTGGACTATATTTTCGTGGAAAGAAGGCTGGAGGAAGAAGAAGGACGAAACAGGTCTGGGCCGTCACGGATCCGTGACGGGCACCGTGACGGGAGACGTCACGGCTCCGTGAGGGAGACCCTGACGACACACGTCATGGGTCCGTGACGTCATCCGTGACGGGGAGCCTCACGGCTCCGTGACCCGATCTGTGGCAGACCAGTTTTGGTCCTTTTGAGTCCTTTTTTAGTGTTTTTCGTTATTTCGAAAGGTTATTTTGAACCGTTTGGTTGGGGTTTTTTAACTTAGATGTTTTTCTCTTAAACCACCCTTGGTTAGCCTTTAATTATAGTATTAATTGTGATCCAAGACCTTGGACCTGAGCTCGACGGAGGAGGAGGCCTTTGGACCGCGTGAGAGGACGAGGAGGAAGCTAGCCAGGTCGTCAGCTGCTAGGATTGGTCTGTTTTCGAGGTAGGGAAGAGTAGTAAACTCCACTTTTTATTTAAACAATGCTAATAGTATGCCTATAGGATAATAATAACCGGAAAGGTCCTAGTTCGCATATAGGATGTGATTCACTAGTTAATCGCTTTTCAATTATGGGAAATTGTCGTGCTGGTAGAATGGCCATGTCGAGCCTTAGGATTGATTGTGGTTGTGTTGGATTGTGATCAATAGTTCTCAAATGTCAATGCATGTTCCATTCTTTGGTTAATATAAGAGTCTTATTAAATTATATGAAATATGATGAGTATGATATGAATAGTTGCTCTGTGACATGATTGGTTGAGTGATTGTGTTGAATGTGATATGTTTGTGCCTGGTGTTATGATCGGGTGAATGATAGACCGTTGGGACGTGGTTGGTAAGTCATGTCGGTAAGCTTGGTTGATACTATGAGTTCGGTGTAATGTGTGTCTTTGGTATTGAGTGTATTGTTGTTTGCTTGCCCCGAGGGTGTTTCTGGGAGGATATCCGACCGAGGGGGTATACCGGTCTGATATGTTTACATTGTTGTTTCACCCCGATGCTACGTGTTCCGGGAAGACCTAGGCCGAGGGACATTCCGGTATGGTATATTGTTGTCTTATCCGATGCTACGTGTTCCGGAAAGACTTGTTCCACCCCGATGCTACGTGTTCCGGGAAGACCTAGGCCGAGGGACATTCCGGTATGGTATATTGTTGTCTTAACCCGATGCTACGTGTTCCGGGAAGACGTGTTTCACCCCGATGATGTGAGTTCCGGGAAGATATCTAGGCCGATGTGTGTTCCGGTACGATATGTGTCTCGGTGTGTGGATCGAAGTCTTATGGTTAATTATCTATATTTCGGTACTCGTGTGTTTCTTTAGTTGGTTTCTATTGGTGAATAAGTTGTCTCCCCGTTGAACTCCTTTTGAGCTGTTATTTTGTTAAGTGTTGCAATTTATGTTGTTCTCTAATTATATTGTCTTTTGGGGTATTGTATTAATCGGGGTTTTTGTTGTCGAAGCCGGGGTCCGTTTCCTTTACTACTTTTTCCTACTGAGCGTAAGCTCACCCCCTCTTTGTCTTTACTGTTTTTACAGGTTTCGTTGATGACTAGACTTAGAGGTTGTCTCAGGGCTCGCGAGCTCCTTGAGGATCCGGGTGGTTTTATGTAGTAGAGAGACGTACTTTCCCTTTTCATATCAAATTGTGTTTTCCGTTACTTGGTTGGAATTGAATGTTGAACTCATGGTATTTTGGAACTAAATTTGGAGTTTACTTTCATTTAAATGTACTTTTATTATTGTTTTATTATTATTTCTAGTTCGCGTCTCGAGTCCGGTCAAAACCGGATTTGGGGTGTGACACCTCTACTTCCTTAACCTTTGTCCGTAAAGACTCTAATATCTCTTTCTCCACTTCTCGGGTCCTTGCACGTAAAGTTGCGTAGTTGATTTTGCCGCCATCATACTCCTCGCTACTCGATGAATCCATAACAAAAAGACGATAATACAATTTGTAGAGAGAAAACGATTGAATTTTTTGTGTGGGGATACAATTTTGAACAAACTAGTACGATATTGATAGAAGTCACAAGTGCCGCCTCTGATATTGCTGCTCTAGCAAACCCTAGGTTCGGAAAAAGCGAGAAGACGATGGTGAGTTCGGCGGCGAAGCTGTCAAGCATCTCGGGTTATCCCTCCCTGTGGCGTGATCCGGTAGAGGAGACGATAGACGGGGGAGAGATCGATGTGGGTACGGGACTGGTACTCGGGAGTTCGGCTGGTGCAGATCCGGTGGAAGGTGAGCGGCCACGTTCGGTCGCTGTGGTGCAGGTCGACGCTGGCGATGCCGGGCGGAGATCGGATGTGAACGAGGAGCGTCATCGGGCGAGGGCCGTGGTTTGGCCAGCGCCGGACGGCGAGGCGGAGAAGGAAGCCACCGTGCCGCTCCTGGCATGGGGCCTGACATCACCGGAGGATGGGGCTCCGGTTATGGAGTTCTCGTCGATCCGGCGTCCTGCTGATGTCGGCGGTGGCGGAAGTGAGAGGGCTAGGCAGGGATTGGGCCGGGATCCCGTGCCGGTGAGGGGTATGTGGTCCCGGGCTCGCCGGGGTGCACACTACAGACCCCCGGAACTGTTGCATGCCGACGGGACGGAAGCCATCACGCCGGTGCTCATCCCGTCGGACTCGGAGGAGGGGTACCCGGAGTCCCAGGCAGCGCAGGAGCGGCGTCGGGCGAAGGGCAAGGCGGTGGTGATGGAAGGGCACCATCTTGATGCAACCGGGCCGGAGGTGGAGCGTGGGCGAGCGCCAGGAAGCGGTGGATCTTTCATGGGAGATGCCCGCCGTGGAGGTCGAGGGGATAGTAACTGGATTCCCCGGGCGGGTCGTGGCGGCAGAGATGGACCGGCCGGGCCTGGGGATGTAGCTACATGGGCGGCTTGGTATGGCTCGGGTAGGACGGGAGAGGCTGATCGGGCATCGGGTGACATGGACCATTCTGGGACCCGTCAAGACCCAGGGAGAGTGGTTCCCGAGTTGGGGCAGCAGTTGTCCTCGATGCGAATCGCGGAGGTCGTAATTCCAACTGGGGATATTGGCCAGGACACGATGCAATTCCGCTTCGCGCTGGCAGCGAAAGTGCTGACATCGAAGCGGTTCTTCTGGAGATCCCTGGTTGAGAGGGTGGAGGACTTGTGGGGAATGAAGGTGGATGCTAGACCCCTGGAAGAGGGACTAATAGGTTTCTTCTTTCGCACGACACGGGAACGGGAGACGGTGCTCGCGGGGGAACCCTGTGCGTTCTGGGAGTCCCTGGTCCTGTTTGCTGACCTGAGGGCCCACATGCAGGTGGGTGAGCTGAGTTTTCACCAATTCTCGGTATGGGCTAGGATCTCAAACCTGCCTGTGGGGGCCTGGAACAGGGCAGTAGGGTTTCGTCTCGGGAGTGCCTTGGGAGTATGTCAAGCGGTGGATGTGGATGCTGCTGGCCGTTGCTGGGGGGACTTCATGAGGGTCCGGATTCGGGCTGATATCCGCCTTCCTTTGCAGAGCCAGATTTGGTTCCGCATGTCGGAATCACAGGTATGTACGTTACTCTCTGTGTCGTATGAGCATTTACCGGACCACTGCTATGGGTGCAGCTGTGCGGGGCACCGTTTCCGTCGTGCCCGGTTGCGGGAGGTACACGGGGCCACTCGCTCCGAGCCCCGGCGGACCCGCGTTCGGCTTTTGAAAAGGCCAAGCACGGGAAGGCGATCCCAAGAACGAACTGGTCCTATCTGGAGGCTAGGTCTACGGCTCGGAGCAGTTCCCGTACCCCAGCCATGGACTCGGACCCCGGAATGGATCAGGTGGACACTGATGAAGTAGGCTCGGAGGACACCCCGTCTGGTTGGGTGGCGAAGGAAGGAAGCTCGTCGTTGTCTGGGAAGAAGTGACTGGACAGGGAGGAGGATCAGGATGAGTCGAACGGCTCGACAGAGGCAGATGGGGACTCACAGGCAGAGGTGGGGGGCGTCAAGCACCCCCGCCTGCAGGAATGAGGCCTCGGTGGCCCGGGGAGGGGTGGGTCAACTTTGGCCCTTCCCGGCGGATGGATGGAGACGACACCATCACCAGTTGAGTTTTATCTCCCCTGCCAGTCCGGAGTCAGCAATCCCGCGTTCAGGAGCCATACCATTATCATTCTAGGGAGGACGACGCACGCTGACACATCGGGGGAGATGTAGGTCCACCAGTATTCCCCTAAACTTGGTTGGCTCGCCTCGTCCCATGTTGGAAGAAGCATGTTGTATCGGTGTCACCAGACGCTACCGCAGATATCCCCTTCGTCCGCAAAACCCATTACCAGAGCCGGTTTTATTTCTTTCAGTTCATTTCAATTTATTAGTTGGATTGTTATGTAGGTGGGGTACATTTTAGTACCTACCAAACTCGTTTATCAGGATTTAATATAAATTGCAATATTTACTAAAAAAACGATATTGATAGAAGAAAATTTCTGGAAAAAATAAATAATTCGGTCAACAAAATCTGCTGACTCAGACATGTGGCAAAGTCGTCGCGCTGAATCTCTCCACGTGTCGCTCGCTAATTCGGGCGGTCAACGACAAATTTGCTGAACCGACTCTATCGACGGTTTGTAGAATCGTAGACTGTCTAAAGTACTTCTCTCGATTCGACGCGCGATACGACCCCTATTCGACTTGAAAAATGTGTTTTTGCCTTTTCGATGATTTCGACGCCCGAAGCGACGGACAGCAGACCCACTGTGGATAGTCTAAGGAAAATAATAAAACTTTAAAATTATTTTTAGTTAATCAATTGTTAAAGATGCAAATAACGATGATGTAGAGTAGCTCTAAAAAAATAGTAGTTTACAATATTTGAATTATAGGATATCAATTATTAGAACCTAATGAGAAAGACTGACCCTAAATGTAGGGTGTATGGTGAAGCAATTGTCTATGATTTCTCTTATTTTCTCTAATTTGTAGGGATTGTTTTATTTGTCCATATGCGTTTGAATAAAATATATTCCTCTTCAGTACAAGTTGCCATATCATTGAGTTATTTGGATCTAAATGGTTGGGTTGGGCCCACTACATCTTCCTACTACTAGCATCTATTGTTTAACAATTGAACTTTAACAATTGGGCATTCCTCTAAAGCATATAAAAACAAACACTTTGTTCTTGTTTCTAATTTGTTTTAGGGATGTTTTAGTATATTTTCTGGGTGAATTCAAAATTTGATTGTGGTTTTAAATCCATCATTTTTGTTCAGTCAATTCATAAAATAATGATAATTTTATGTTTCATCCATAGATAGGTCGTTACACACTTTAAAACCACAATAATATGAGTTATGCAATTTTGTATGAATGGTCTTAAGTTCTAAATGTCATTATTTAACTGTATTGTCAGAAATTTTTGATTGAATGTGAAATCAAGAAGATATGATTTTTCTAATAGATTTAAGTAAATACTTTATTAGACTGAAAATTCAGATCTAAGCCATAATGGCGGGCGGAGAAGAAACCTATCCATTTTCTCTTAATTAATTCATCAATGAGATGTTTATGGCTCATCCTCCTCTTCACAAGATCATATCATACGCACATGTCATGTCATCTCCTTTACCACAATTTTTTTTTTGTTTTTTTGGATAAGCGCAAAAATTTTATTATGAAAAAAAATTAGATCCAAGCAGGATCTAACCAAAAGCAACCATTACAAGTGAGCTCTCAGCAGGAGCTGCGGGAACAAACCCAAAACAAAACAAAAAGGAACGCTAAATCACCCGTCAGTAGTCCACTCTTCCCCTTCCGAAGTCAAAGTCGGATCGTCAAAGGCTTTAATAGTTTCATAACCAAAGTTGTGATATACTTAGAGCATGTACACGAAACTACTCTGTGTATCATGATTCGTGAAATTGTAGGTTGTAGTTTGCGAATTGCACATAGTTTGTAGTTTGCGAATTGCACGATATGTGTCATGTGGTTCGCGAACCGTGAATTATGATCTCGCGAATCACAAATCATGGATCGTACCGCGACCCACAATTGTGATTCGTGGGTTTGCGATTCGTGCGTCGTCGGCACCCAATCACATGCTGCCACGTGGAGGGTGAAGAGGAAAAAATCGGATTGTTGGCCAACGGTCCGATTCCAACAGGTAATTTAAAAAAAAATCAAAACAACATCATTTTTTCCAACTTATAAATACCCCTCACCTCATTCATCAAACCACCAATAATTCTCTCTTCTTTTCTTCTTCAATTTATATCGATTAAAAATACTCGACGACGAGGTTCAAACGAGGCAAGAACTTCGTGCTTGGGAGCAAAGACTTTGGCGGAGGACCGACAGAATGATATAAAGAGCAATGCCAGAAATCAACACATGGAGGCAAATGATCGAAAGTGGGGAATCTTCCTAACGAGAGATTTACAGAGGTCATCTCGAAGGCCAAAACCGATTGATGCAAGATTATTTCATCGATCACACAACCTATGGGCCCGATATGTTCAGCCGTTGATTTCGTATGTCCCGACCACTCTTTCAACGGGTTATTGATGTGGTAGCGGAGCCTGACTATTACTTTTAGTTAATTTATTTTATTTGTTAATTATTTTTGCATTTTAGTAATTTATTTTATCAATTTTATTTGGTATTTATTGTTTTAAATATGAATTTAATAATTTAAGAAAAAGAATAATTAATTATCTAGTTAGCATCCACTCAACAATTCTCCAAACCATGATCCCCTTGATGTGGTCCTCTCTTAGTTTCGGGGGTTCGCATCACAATTCATCCTACACACCAATGAATCATGAATCATGATCCCTTATATGTGATCCCCTTGATATACATGTACATGCTTTTAGACCATGTACATCGAGCGAACCCACGCCGCGCACCACGATTCGCGATTCGAGAAATTGTGGTTCCAGGTTCACGAATCACACGATGTGGGTCGCGTGATTCGCGAACCGCGAACCATGATCTCGTGAATCCCGAGTCGTGGATCGCACCGTGAACCACAATTATGGTTCGCGAATCGTGCGTCGCCGACGCCCAATCACAGGCCGCCACGTGGGGGGTGAAGAGAAAAAAATATCAGACCGTTGGCCAACAGTCCGATTCCAACGGGCAATTTTTTTGAAAAAAAATCAAAACAATACATTTTAAAATACAACCACACCATTTTACCCCCACCTATAAGTATCTATCACTCCATTCATCAAACCACCAATATTTCTCTCAAAATTAATCTCCAATTCTCCAATTGTATCAATCAAAAATATCCAACAACGAAGCTCAAACGAGACAAGAGGTCGAAGCCGAGCGTCGCAAGGTCGAAGCCGAACTTCGTGCTTGGGAACAACGACTCCAACGGAGGATCGACAGAATGATATAGAGAGCAGTGGCAGAAATCAACACATGGAGGCAAAGGATCTAAAGTGGGGAAACTTCCCGACGAGAGATTTATAGAGGTCGTCTCGACGGCCACAACTAACTAATGTAGGATTATTTCGTCAATCACACAACCTATGGGCCCGATATGTTCAGGCGTCGATTTCGTATGTCCAAACCACTCTTTCAACGGGTTATGGATGAGGTAGCGAAGCATGACGATTACTTCGTCCAGAAGTCGGACGGTGCAGGACGCTTGGGGTTATCGACGCACCAGAAATGCATCGCCGCGATACGAATGCTAGCGTATGGGTGCGCGGCCGATTCATGGACGAAACCCTACGTATGAGGGTAAGTACTATACTCAAATGTGTAAAACATTTTTGTAATGTCGTTATTGAGGTTTTCATGGAGGAATATGTACGGAATCCAACACCGGAGGACATTCAACGATTACTCGAATCGGGGTACAACCGAGGGTTCCCCTGTATGATTGGTTGTCTTGAATGCATGCATTGGAAGTGAAAGAATTGTCCAGTCGCATTGCAAGCAGCATTCGGTCGGGGAGACTACCATTAGGATCCAATTGTTATGCCAGAAGCGGTATCGTCATATGATTTGTGGATTTGGCATGCGTTTTTTGGGATGTGTCACACCCCAAATCCGGTATAACCAAACCCGGGACGTGGACGGCAGAGCAAGGACACAGAAACTTAAAATAACTAAACAATTAAGACAACATTTAAAATCCACGATTCAAGTATTAAATAAAACTAATAAAAGTGCACTCTGAGTCTTACACTCAAGTTCGAATAAAACAAAACTGGAACAAGGTGTGTACGTCACTAGACAACCCAGAACCCGAACTCTCGCTCCCCAGCTCTTCAAGCTTCGAGATGTCCACCTAATCAGACTCAAGATCCATACCTGTAGGAAAAGCAGCAGGGGGTGAGCATTTCGCTCACCGCCACGGATACCCGACTGACCACGACATACGAGTAAAAATACCAGGAATACAACAACATAAATTCAGGGAAAACAGTTATAGTTCACGCATGATACCAAACTGCCGCACAGGCTAACCATCAAACACACCAACATCTCTACCACCTTTTCCGCAATCAAAACAAACAACATAGATTACATCCTCAACAAATCAAGTTGCAAATGCACACATTATCACACAATATCAACACACACATTGCACAGTTTCCGATAGCAAACCGGCTGGGCCTGGCGCTGCCCCGTAATACTTTTTCCGACCACCAATCGAAAAGGCGAGCCGACGTCTTCGCGGAACAAATCGCAACACTTTACCGATTGCTAGTCGGAAGGTGGGCCCACCTTATCGCGGAACCACGACAACCTTCGTCGATGGCGAGTCGACAGGTGAGCCATACCTTAACCACCCATCACCACATAGATCACCAACACTCAAACAATTATCACAACACACTATCAATTATCGCATTTAACATACCAAGGCACTACCAACTATCAAGTCACACGAGTCATTCAATACACACACAAGTTTAACACTCCAAGCGCACAACTAGTCAAACAATACAAACACAATACACGCTAACAAGTATGACACGACAATTTACGGAGTATCCACCACCTACGGGCACAACCAGGTACCCACATACAATTCTACATACATGTCAAGTATAATCAACCTACGGGTTGTACCCACATGCATTTTTACTAGTAACTTTCCCTAGTCAAACCGATATCCGGCTACTTTTCCCTACCTCGTAATGACATCCAAATCTAAACGTAGCTCCAGAAGCGCTCGCGACAACCCGCCTAAAGCTCCCATCTTCCGCGATCGGTGGTAAAATCTAAAGTGACGAAACAACACACTTTTTAATACGCATGCCAACTTCGATTTTTATGAATTTAACGCCCAAATGCAACCCCGACAAGTATCTGGTACCCCCGAAACCGGAATAAAAGACTCACCCCTAAAAACAATCGAATCCGTGGTAAAGAACCGACGCAGTTCAATCCACAACGGACACTGGTAACCTGACTTTCCAACTCCTGATCCTAGACCCAGTCAATAAATGCTAAATGTCTGATAAGCCGAAATAACCAGAACAAATAATAAGGTGCAGAAAATAACACAGAGACAACGATATACGTGGTTCGGCAATGTGACTACATCCACGGGACAACGACGAGCTCTTTGTATTATCCGATAATTACAAACCTAATTCTCTACCTCTCAATACAACAACGATCAATTCTAATACCATCAACAATCATCAAGCTAATCTCATCCTTTTGCTCCCTCCCTACACAACCAGCACAATCAAGAATTTCTTGACTTGGCTCTTGATATTTTGTTCTACAACTAAAACAAAATGTGCCGAATATATGTGTGGTACTTTATTGCTCCAATTGCAATAAACGAGGAAGAGTACTGAATGCTCATACTTTACCCCTTAAGAAACTGATTTGCTCCATATTCATTAAATGAACAACCAAGCAATCAATATCCCACGGCAACCAAACAAAAGATACTTACTTTGATGATGTTTATGATGCACGCATACCAAGGAAAAACAAAGGATGATTTACGGCTTGATCCCGTAGCCTCCAAATGTCATCCACCTTGTTTCTCTCTTCACCGGCCAAGTGTTGTTGCCACCACACCTTGATTGAGCTCTTGCTCTTGTCTCTGCCAACCAATTCTGAAGCCGTCGCACAAGCCAAATAAGAAATGAAACCCTATTATTCCTTATATATCAATACAAGACAATGTGAGAGATGGGCTTGAGTTTGGGCCTTGCGACATGGGCCTGAAATGGTCCAATTTTAGAGCCATAATTCTACAGGATGTCTGGCTCGAACAACGACATCAACGTCCTCCACTTATTAGAAGACGCTTTCCGTGACCGTGACCTTTCCGTGGAGTACGAGATCAACAGGAATTGGTACGAACGCCTGTATAATTTAGTTGACGGTGTTTACCCCTCATGGAGTCGGTTCGTGAGTCGATTCATCATCCCTATACTCGCAAAGAGAAATTGTTTGCTAAAGTCCAAGAAGGTGCTTAGAAAGATACTGAACGAGATTTTGGAGTTCTCTAAGCACGGTGGCACATAATTCAAGGTCCGCTTGTGTTTGGAACCCGACGACTTTGGCTGATATGATGCATGCTTGTATCATTCTACACAATATGACTATGGAGGATGAACGCAAGCGGTACGAAGCTAGGGATGGCGAATTATATTACAAGCCCGCTCCGGAAATACCAGGTTGGACACCACCTCAACGATGACATTAAGGAGGGCCCTTGCCTACCGAGAACGGTTATTTACTCGCATAAGCATCATAAATGATTAGACCCATCGGCAACTCCAACATGACCTTATTGAGAACATATGGGGTTGGTTTGGCATGACTTACCATGGCTCAAACGACGACGACGATGAGTAGGGAGATGAGTTAATAAAGTTGATGTACCAAAAGCATTTGTAGTTTAATGTACTATTCGGGGAGTAATGAAATTTCAAATTTAATTATTCATTTTAGTTAATTAGTTTTTCATTTTAGTTAATTAATTAATTTTATCAAAAAAATTAATTTAATTTAATATTTATTGTTTTAAATATGAATTTAATAAATTTAGTAAAAGAATAATTAATTATCCAGTCAGCATCCACTCAACTCTTTTGCAAACGATGATCCTCATACATGATCCCCTTGATGTGGTATTCTTTTAGTTTTAGGGGTTCGCATCACAAATCATTCTAGTCACCACATGAATCCTGGTTAATGATTCCTTATATGTGATCCCCTTGATGTACATGCTCTTATAAAGCAAATGGATAATCACGACATTCTGGTATTAAAGGAAAATATATATAACATATGTTGTGAATTATCTCCAAAAGGTTATCAAATGTACATGATATTCGAACAGTATAACAAAAATAACTTGTCAAGAGTAGATAAGATGTGTTTTTATTTTATGCAAAAAAGTTCAGATCATCGTGTTTTTTTATCGGAAAAAGTATATTATAAACCATCACCCATTCAGAGTTTGAATAGGGCAGATCAATTACATATTTCTAGCTACAGAAATCAAAGACACCACATATCAAATATAAGCCGAGCATGGGCATATAAGCACAACCTCTAAACTAAGAATCAGATAGCAAAAAGCAAAAGAGTGATTCTAATACCTTGATTTGACTATCATAAAGCTCATAGAAAAGGTCTAAAAACCATGATATGCCAACTATGAAGCCCATAAAAAGAAAGCCGACCACCACTAAAAATACCCTAAACCTTACTCGAGCTTGATAAAAACATTGTATCTCATCGGAGCCAAAACTCATAGAGTTGACAGACCTCAACATGCCGACGATCAACGCCGCTGATGGGAAAAGATAGACCGATGATCGAAATCTCCGAAACTCAAATCACAAAGAAACAAAAACCCTCGATTTTTTCAACAATGGTAAATACCAATGACTACTAGTCATAGGCCAAGACCTAAAGAAATGACGCCCCCCCCCCCCCCCCAATAGTTAGGGAAACAACGGAAATCAAAACGAGACTACTTCTAGGAAAAGAACAGGTTTTAACAAGCTTTAGATAATGCAAAGGCTGATATGAGGACCTTACCATCCGTGACCCCTAGAAACCAGACAAAATCACAATGAATTTAAGACCCAAAGGTCAAGAAACACTTCCCACGGTAATGAGGCGAATCTCCTAGAACAGCAGATGAGGAACCGCGCGCCAACCCATACCAAACGTCAAAACAAACCAATAGAAACGATTTGACCAGATCAACAACAATCCACTCCCGGGAAGAAGTAGAAGCGCATCCCACAATCAGATCTAAAACCGGACCCCTCTAGAAGATACAAGCTAGGCTCCACCAAAACCACCGAGGAGCAAGACTACAGTAGAGTCGAGTTCTCCGGAGGCCAACACCAATCTGGCCCAAACTCCTTTAATCAGTAGACACTACCAACAACACATGTGGCAGCAACCCGACAAAAGGACCGAAATCCCCAAGATCATATCTGACCAAACCTGAGCACACCGAAACAAGAAGGTCAGAAGCTACCTACTGGAGAAACTGACAAACCTACCGATGGAAAGAGAAATGGGAAGGACCCGAGCTTCAAAGGGTCACCTTCCTAGAGAATGATTATGAAGATTATGCCCCACGTACTAAAGGTAGGCGAAGGTTTTGGTACGAACCCCTTTGGGCTCTTGACCCGGGTTATGAGAATGTGGTTCGTGAAGGTTGGTCCCTGGGTCGGTACATCAGTTACGCTCTTGTATTTCACGGTTGAGAAGTTGGCCTAGTGTAGAGTTCGGGAGACTGAACCATGTTATCGCCGCTATTTCAGAGGAGTTGGAGAGAGTGTATTCGTGGGATAGGAGCGTGGGGAATTTGGAATGTATTCACCTCCTCGAATTTGAACGTGCTCGTCTCATTCTCCTTGAAGAGGAATACTGGAAACAAAGGGTTAGGGCATATTGGTTGAAGTCAGAGGACAGAAACACAGCTTATTTCCTTGGCCGGGCGACGGGATGACATACTCTTAGTACAATTCATGGGTTGGAGATGATGTTAGTCATTGACATGATGAATCAGGAGCCATACATGGCTTACCGAAGAGTTATTTTCAGAGCATGTTTACCTCTAATCTCCCGATGGTTTCTTATATAAATAGGGCGATAGTTGATGGTATTAATGCTCTTTCTTTGGTAAATAAAGTTATTCTCCAATTATCTTTCACCCAGATCGATATTGAGCTGGCTGCAAAGAGCATTGGAGCTTCAAAAGTTCTCGATCGCGACAACTTTCATGCTGGTTTTTATTATAGGTTTTCAGATTTTGTAGGGCAGAATGTAATTACATTTTGCCTGCATATCCTCAACCAAGGTGAATCTATTATTGAGGTGAACCATACAACAATTACTTTACTCTCCAAAAAGAATGGTGCAAAAAAAGGTAGCGACTTTCGTCCTATTAGTATATGTAATGTAATTTATACTATTGTTTCGAATACTCTGGCTGTTCGGTTAAAGAGAGTCCTTTATTTGGTGATTGATAAGGGTCGAACTGTGTTTGTACTGGGTAGATTAATTACATATAACATAATAACGATGTTTAAACTTGTGCATTCACTCTGGCAAAAACCAAAGGCAGGAACACTTGGTGTGCTCTTAAGTTGGATTGATACTTCTTGGAATTTATGATGGGGTTGATGAATTTCTTGGCCTTCCAAACCTCTGAAGCAGTTTTTGAGGACCCAAACGAAAAGTGGGTCTCAGATGGATAATTGAGTATAAAGCCCTCGCGGGGTTCCGGTATTGGGTCAAAGTACTCCTGACCCTGGTTAGTCAAGAGGTCGTGCATTATGAATGGGGGACCAGCTCGACCAAATTCTCCTCTAAGCTTGTTCTTAGAAATAGGGGGCCCGGGTGCTTCCCACTACAAGGACATGTTGGAGCCTTAGTTAAGATGTCTTGTGTCACGGTCTCTACATCCAATGCCATCCATGAGAAACCTGGAGAGTGAAGTAGGTTTCGAAGCAAACAACTGGTCCGAGAACTGGGCGGTTGTGACAACATCAGATCCTCCCAGCCTACTCGGATGCGGTTCCCCAGTTTGTTGATCTGCTCCACCAGAAGTGTCATATCAAACCACGGGTATGTTGGAGCTTTATATAGGCATATCGTCACACATTCATGATCTATATTGCCTAAGCATCCACATGCAAAAGAGAATAGGGTCAACCTCTCGTACTACGGCCTCACGTAGATCAGTTGGGTATGATCCTTGAACTTCGTGCAAATGTAGCAATGAAATGCACATGACAGATTCATTAATAAGTGTACCCAGAAGGCCTCGCCCCCAAAAGAGCCCCATTAGTCACTAGCCACCTTGACGCAACTCTCGAGCTTGTTGTTGTTGGTGGTCCATGTGGCCACGATCATGACTTCCATTAAGAGGTTTGAGGTTGCGCCTATAGTTGGATATGACGACATCGAAACAGCGATGCCACTGCTTGAGCAGAAAGGTTCAAGAGGATAAGGGGTTCCCTTTTGAAACACCATGATTCACCACTGTAGAAACAATCCTTAACCTATTGGGATGAGAAATAGAATCCAAAGACGTCGTGACCCAACTCCTTGATCGCGAGGCCCTCATATCCTCAAGACATGGTCATGAGGGTGAGCACCACCTTGCGGTTGAATGAGCGGGAGGTGAGGAGACGTCCAACCAGTCCGAACCATCAACATATATACGTGATGTCACGCCCCGATTTCAGCGAACCGAACTCGGGACGCGAACTTTTAAAAACATGAACACTTGAAACCTGTTTTCAATAAAAGCTTTGACATTTCCATTTACTTCTCAAAATAATAGCATTTACAATACAAAAACGTCCCAACAAGTGGACAGGGTACAACATCCGTCACTAGACTCAACAAAAGTAAAGACCAGACTCCGCTCCAAGCTCCATGAACTTCAAGAGCTAACCTAGTCCGTCCGGTGATCAGTACCTGTAGGAAAAGCAGCTAGGGGTGAGCGTTCGCTCACCTCCACGGATAACAGACTGACTATGGCATAATTAGCAGAAAAAGCCAGTAACACTAAAACCAAACCCAACACCGGGACTACAGTCCCCAACTCAAGTACTCAACTGACCCACAACCCGTCACCTTCCTCAACAGACTCGACACTCGATAAAAACAGTGTAGACCCAATACAACTATCGACGACCTCCTCAAGGACTCGAACGAAACGACACAACACCAAACAAGATCACAAAGGATCGCACACCAGCTGCTCAGTAACCAATCTCAATCAGGTCAGGGTTCGACCTATCGCAATTCCTCGACACGAAGTCGGATCAGGCTGTCGACCTTTCAAACTCGCAATTCCTCGACACTAAGTCGGATCAGGCTGTCGACCTTTAAAACTCGCAATTCCTCGACACTAAGTCGGATCAGGCTGTCGACCTTTAAAACTCGCAATTCATCGACACTAAGTCGGATCAGGCTGTCGACCTTTAGAACTCGCAATTCATCGACACTAAGTCGGATCAGGCTGTCGACCTTTAGAACTCGCAATTCATCGACACTAAGTCGGATCAGGCTGTCGACCTTTAGAACTCGCCACCCCAGGTAACCACAATCACAATCACAGGCAAGTTCAATCACACAGGCACTCAAGGCCACTCAAGACACCTCAACAGTCAAGACTCGGGTTCAACAACCCCACGGGCACTCGCTGCCACTCAAGACACCAAATTAAATACACGGCTCTCATGGCCACCCCGACTCAACAATTAAATACGGGCTCTCAAGGCCACCCAAACTCAACAATTAAATACGGGCTCTCAAGGCCACCCAAACTCAACAATTAAATAAAGCGCACGACAACCTCCGGCATACTCGATGCCTCCAACAGTCCTAAAATCGCTAGTTTCACAAACAACCTCCGGGCATGGTCATATGCCTCCAGTAATTCAATTATCGCTAAGTTCTCTGTTCCTACGACACTACTAAGTGTCACATGCCTTTCTCTTAAACGCTACAATCCCGTATCATGCTTTTCTAATAATTAAATAAATCTACTCAACCCACGACACCCCGGTGTCACATGCAATTCTACCATTAACTTTCCCTAATCAGGGCCGAGATCCGGCTACTTTTCCCTACCTCGTATACAATCCCAAAAGCGCTCCAACAACACCCGAAGCACACTCAGTCACTCGCCGAGCTTCCCCTTGCCTCGGTCCGTAGCACGATCTAACAGAACACAAATTTAAAGTACTTTTAAACTAGTACGAGTAAACCGAAAATTAATAAACTTAACGCCCAAACGTAACCCCGACAATGCCGATCACTCCCAAACTTCCCAATTACTCGATATTGCCGATAAAGGACCCGTAAGTGCCAGATTCGCCCGTCATGGCGAATCTGCCCGGTTTTGGTTAATTGCCTTCCGGGGCTCCAAAAGTCCCCGTTTTCGTTTCTACGGTCTTAGAATATTTCAAGGAACCCAACGCACTTGACGGAATTGAATTCCGACTTCTAAGTCAATTAATTAACGTTTAAAGTTTCCCAAAACCCGTTAATTACAACTTCTCCAATTTAATTCCAAATTTCGATTCGATTAAGGATAAAGTGGTCCGGGGGACGTTTTAAACCACCCGAACATTAAAACCCGAGCAACCGAGCACGTGGGCCCCACCCAAGAGGCTTGGCCGAGACCCTAGGGTTTGAGGGAGGGGCTCGGCCACCAAGTGGTGGCTGCTGCCACCTCCGGCCAGCCACCACATGGCCGGCCGGCCACCACCCACGGTGGCCGGAGCTCCTCCCGAGCCTCCGGTCACCGGAAAACGTGAAATTTCTCTCCCAAACACCTCTAAAACGTCTCCAACACCTCTTTAATCTCTACACAACCCTAAACCAAATTTTATAACCAAACCCTAGCTCTTGAAAATAATCGAAACGAGAATCGGTTCGGGTATTACCGTAGAGGAGAACGAGGGGAACGGGATTGCTCTTTGCTTTGACTCGATCCAAGGGCTCGATCACAAACCCTAGCTCAACCTCCCTTCTTCTCTCTTCTTCTCCTTCTCCTTCTCTCTCTAAAACCTCTCTTCTAATTTCTAATTTAATTAAACTAACAACAAAACTAACTTTCTCCCCCTTTAACCAATATGGTCGGCCAACACTTCCCAACCACACCTTTTCCCTCCAAAAATACACCACCATATAATTGACAAGTGTCAAGGTGGGTCCCAACCTTTTGGAAAATATCTAGTTGATATTTTCCAATCAGATTCGCGAAAAACGGACGTTTCGGGCCCCGAACGGGCACTTTTCCCAAAAATATTTTAAACTGGACGGGCTTCAAGGAAACGGCCCAACTAAGACCGCTACGACGACGGCTAAGCTTTTCGGGTCCAAAACGGTCCTCGAATGGACCAAAACGTCGCTCGGGTGACTTTTCCAGCGAAAAATCAATCTTTCCCAAAATGACCAGGAAGTTGCCCTGAGTCCCCCGTAACTCATTTTAGTCGATAACGGGGTCAACTTAAGTCCGGCATGACCCTCGGGGTCAATTTAAGTTAAGTTAAGTGTCTGTCTTAAAATTTTTAAATTTTCCTGTTTTTCGCAGGTTTGACTGACGTTGACCAGAAGTGGTTATTACACGTGACATTTGTTGGTTGTTGTGGGACCTCAATGACGAGATCTTCCTCCGCAGGGAGGTTGATTACACCAAGACCTGCTTAGAGGGCATGGAAGTCATCTGAAGGAGTCAAAGAGTCCATTGACATATCTAGGGTAAGGAGCGGAAATGATAACAGAAAATCAAAGTGGTTGACAATTGAGGGTGTGGTCGAGGAAGGCCTTGTATAGACATAGGCCGTGAGGATCAATATGGGTTGATTACCAGATGAGATGGTCGTTGTGACATGATCTGTAAAACTTCGATAATGGACGATTAAGCTGATACGTTAAATGGTAAAGCAATATGAAAAATTGGTTGGAAGGTACATGAACAAACCCTGAGATCGGGAGAATTCAATTCTTTTTGTGAATATATTTTGAAAATAGATTAAACCAGAATTCAAATACTCCATAATTATAATAAGGATGACACAAAATTTGATTTTGAACATGTAGTTGTGTGGAGATGGGAACATCTTTGAAGACTTACAATAATCAGAGTAATAAATAGAAGAAAAACTAAAAATATTCTGAAAAAAAATACTCCACAAATGTGACTAGTTAACTATTATGAGCAGCATGACCAGCAAGTTGCAGCTTCAATCACATGTTTCCAAAAATAAAAAATAAAAATAAAAAGACCAACAAACCCCTCACAAGCTCGCAACACGCTGAGGATCGGAAATCAAAAATAAAATCAAGACCAAAAGCTTGTTCAAAAGAATTAGCAGAAATATTCAGATAACACAGAGCAATCAGAGAACCGACCCTCACAGTCTCTTCTTCTACACTCCTCCCTCTCAACCACCAGACCCACAAGCTATTGCTCTCTTGCTACTGCTATTTATGATTCACAGAAGAGGACTGTGACGACCAGAATGCGACTATGGCTCAGTACAGGCAATCCGGCGTCGTTTTCGGCTCTCGAGCCCACGATCTCTCCAACGGCGCCTCTGATCACGTCTCTCTCGGCGTCCGTGCCTCCTCTAAGGCCGCTCGCCCCCGCCGATTCGCTCGATCCGACAAGACCCGCCGCATCTCCCTCGGCGCCATCGTCGTCGTTCTCGCCCTCGCGCTCCTTATCACCGTCATGGCTTACTATCTCCTCTCCAGGGAACACAAAGGTCTGCTGCTTCTGATCCCTACTCCGTTCCATGTACTAGCTTTCCTCACTGCTCGCTTGCTGTAAAAATGGGATTGCTTAGAATTTGGATTTTGATTTGTTTTATTTTTCGTGTGCGTGTGTGAGTTTAGTGTAATGATTTTCATTTTTGTTTGTTGAGTCCGTTTGGCAATGGGATAGGAATTGCATGGTATGAACTGAACAACATTCGATTTAGATGTATCTTATTTTGTCCCAATTTCTATGCGTTTGGTTGGAGCGGAGGAAATCTATAATTAATTGTGTTATTGTGTTGCTACATTGATTCTGGAGGCATCTCATCTCATTAGACCCATACGGAGGCCTAAGCTATGTTCTAGCAATGACATTGGAATTTGATGATAAACTAGAGACCCCATTTGACCTAAACACTTAATCTAGTACGCAAAAAGCAATGAGATAGGAATTGAAACTTTTTGTTGCTCTAAATTAAATTGGTTCTAGAGACCTCTATTTTCAGCTTGGAGTTAGTTTTTGCGTGAGTGTTATTGTCTGCCAATCTTCTAAATGTTGAGGAAGAAAAGGAAGCTCCGTTTTTAATCTTCCTCTGTTTTGTCTTAGTGAAACTGTATCGGAGCTGAGTAGCTAGTCAATTGGAGAATTAAGATGGAATTGAAATGAAGTCCATGATTTGAAAAATTCAGATGTTTTTCTTATGTTCAGAACTAGAATATGAGCCAATTAACACTAGACCCCAGCTTTTCTGAACAAAACAAATTCCTGAATAAGTCAGTATATTAGAATAACAAAGAATCATATTTTGAACTGACATTTAATCCATATTGTGCAGCCTTGTGTGAGCTAAATCCTTCCTCTTTACCACATTAAATAAAGTGCAAATTTGGTTTCTTAGTATTGTAGGAGTTCAGTCTGTTTCATTTTTGGTCCTTACAAGCAACTCATGCAGAATCAAAACAAAATGTATATATCCTTTTTTATGGATTTCCATAATGGGTTCTTTAAATATGAGAGAAAAGCAACAATGCAACACACAACATTGTGAATTTTTTTTTGCTCTTACGTTGCTACATTGGTTCTCAGGAGCTTCCCATCTGCGACCCCACTTTAATTGATTCACAGTTAGACTCTAGTGTAACAATGGGTTTAAATTCTGATTACAATCTAGAGACTCCATTTATCAAAACACTTAATCTAGTTTGAACTCCCTAACCGAACTAATGTATGAAAAAGGGAAAGCTAAAGCAATATACGATTGTCTTGTTGAGTTTTTTTTTTTTTTGAAATTGTCTTGTTAAGCTGGTTTCAAGCGATCTCTGCTGAGACACATGTTACAATTATTTTGGTGGCAATCAGATTGATTAGCTTTCATATTTTGTTACTAGTAAAATATGGATAAGTAAAACTAAAATTGAATTAGAATCTTTTCTCATTTTGCTCTAATATGAAACTGAATAACTTGGGCAGGTACCACTGTTTCTGAGTTGCATGCATTTGGGGATTTACATTTACTATGGTAATTGAAGTCCATGTTTTACCAAATCCACAGTTTACTGTGTTCAAAAGTAGAATCGAAACCATAATTTCAAACGCAGATCTGAGATAATCAGAACAGTGTCATGATAAGCTTGAGACTTCAGAATAGCACTATTGTAGTATGATGTAAAAGAAGGTGCCATAATATGCAGGGCATGAGCTAAATTCTTTCTGTTTCTTATCCGCTCAATTGACCAAACATAGAACAAATATTACTGTATGGATATTTGAGATTTTTTTTTATCTATCTCCATTGTCATTGTCTTATCATGGAAAACTGAAAACAAACATTAGTAAGAAAAAACATGGTAACACATGATTTAATAGAAGAGCTTGCATTATGGATAGAACAAAGGGGAAAATGAGAATATGAGTGCAAGATCCCAAGTAATTTGGGTAAGAGATTCATGTTACCTTACCCTTGTGCTGTTTGAGAAATTGTTGGTTAATTTGGGTTCGAATTCACTTTGCATGGTGGCATGTTTATTTGAAGCACATTTAAGTGGAGGTCTTACTTCTCCAATGTAACAGGCAATTTCGAGACGCATATAAATAATATATGTTTTCCCTACTACTTTTCCCTCTAATAGAGGGATGTCTAATTGATATCCTTATCTTTGAAGATTACAAAGTGATGAGTTGCCATGGATGAATTTTTAGTTCATGTTAGTGTTCTAATTAAGTTCTAGTAAGTTAATAATCTAATGAATTATTTATGTATTGGTGCAGAAATAAATACTTACCAAAGTCTGGATGACGACTCCAATGATTCTGATTTTCTCACCAACGTGACTCGAATGGATCCTAGCAAAGTTCTAAATTTTGGCAAGGGATCAGTAACACATGGCCGAGATTCAAGGTATTGGGATAGAGATGATAGGAGGAGGGATGAAGATTACAATGAGGATCTAGTGGATCATAGCAATGTGGGTAGTGATAGGGGTCATCTTCCGGTAAGACTGAATAATGAAAACAAGTCTTCCCTTGATAATAAGCGTAAGAATCCAGAACGAGGCTTGTACAATGAAGCAGGGCGTAATGAATTAAAAAGGTATGAAGCTGAATACGAGGCCTCCCTAAAGAATGCGGGCAACTCAATGAATGAAAATGGAAATAGAAACCAGTTTTCTCATAAAGAGGATTCAGGAGTGCAGAATGACGCAGTTGATGTCGAGGATGAATATGATGATGGCATTGATTTGAATGATGCTCGAACGGGAGAATATGATGAAACTGGACATGATAGGGATTATTCCAAAGTGGAAAAGACACATGATGGAGAGAGTAGGGAGTCCTCTAGATTAGAGAGTTCAAGAATTAAGGACCGTAGCATTGCAGAGGAGAAAGATGGGGCCTCTGCCAATTCATTTGAGGACTCGTCTTTGAAATTTCAGGAATCTCTTCATAAAGAGAAGTCAAATTCTCAACACGCTGAGGGTCAGTCTCCTCCAAAAAAGTCACGCTCCTATCCTAAAGGAAGACCCAAACGCCGCAAATATTCTGGTAATTTTCTGTCTTATGCATCTCGGTTTTCTACTCTGGATGTTCTTAAGAAAAAAAAACATGACACTCCAACTATATGTTCGGTCTAATTTTAGTGATTGGTTAGCTGTTTCTTTACATATATTTGTTCTTGATTGACATGTCATTTTCAAATGTTTCAGGCAGTTCTTGTGAAATGAAATTGCTGAACTCTACAGCACAGCTTGTAGAGCCATTAGAAAATCGGAAGTTTGCAAGATTTTCCTTACAATATACAGAACGGGAGGAGAAACCCCCTGGGCAAGAGAATTGGGAGCCCAGATTTTCCGGGCATCAAAGTTTGCAAGAACTTGAAGCATCCTTTGTGGCACACGATCAAAAAATAAATTGTGGTTTTGTTCAAGGTCCTAAAGGCTCTCCTAGTACTGGATTTGACTTGTCAGAAGATGATGCAAGTTATATGAGCAAATGTCACATTGCTGTTATCTCTTGTATTTTTGGGAATTCAGATCGCTTGAGGACACCAACTGGCAAGACGGTACATGATTCCTTCCTGATATTGCATTCTGGGCCTTCATTCATTCATTTTAAATTTATTTTGGAGATTTTATTTAGTGCTCACTGTAGAAATTGGAAATTTTCTGTACCCTCTTTTGGCCTTCTGTATGATTCTGAGCTGCTGTTTGTGCATTTCATCTTTCTGGTGCAATTTATTAATTTCAATATGCTGCCTATGATGGATATGCAAAGACATTCTTTTCTTATGTTGGCGTCACCATGAGTGAGTTTAATATAGTTGGGTCAGTGGTTTATTAGTTCTTCGTCATTGAGTCTGCATCTTCACACAAGTGCCTTTTCTGGAAATTATTCATTGCTTCATTCCTTAATGGGGGTTTCTCTGCCTGCGGTTCACTTCAAAGCTAGAAAAGGTAGGAGTGCATTCCATCTCTCTGTTTTGTGTATAACAATTTCACCATCGTTACCCATTGTTAATTAAAATTTGGAAATGTTATAGTAGAGTGGACCCAGTAGATTGTGGTTCCAATTTGTTATGGGTTTCTGATGGATTATAGTAATCTTTCATTTTTCCAAGCTTTCTTATAATTTTTAAACTATTTTATATTCTTCTTGATTTCATTGTGTTGTTACCTTACGTACATTGTACACCTTTTTTTTCCGATACTTTTTTATTTGTAGATTATCTGTCTTCCATCTTGGAGATTCAGTATCTGACTTCTGAACTACAATTAAGTAAATGAAAAATCTTGGCTTTAATTTTTCATGTTTTTTGGCCTTTCCTTGAGGACTAAGATGAGTAATCTGTGGTTAATTTGCATTTCAGGTCACTCGTTTGTCAAGGAAAAATGTCTGCTTTGTTATGTTCATGGATGAAGTTACGTTGCAGACTCTTTCTTCAGAAGGCCATATGCCAGATACAGCTGGTTTTATTGGTCTGTGGAAGATTGTGGTGGTGAAGAACCTACCTTTCACTGATATGCGAAGGGTGGGAAAGATACCAAAACTGTTACCACATCGTCTTTTTCCATCCGCGAGGTGAGAAATATACTGGTAGATTAGATGAATACATTTAATGCAATAATTTCAGCTTTCTGATTTCACTGCATATACGACTATATCTGAAGATTTTTATTATTTTTAGTATGTATTATCATATGTTGTGGAAGAGTAGTAGCATAGAAGCCTTCACAGTATAATTCCTTTTATTTGCTTATCATATCATATATCGATTGTGACTTAGGAATTCATGCATTGAATTTGATGATGTTTGTCCATTCATTGTTTGGGGCTTCTAGTGATCTCTTTCATATGCAATGATATTATCATTATCATCTCAGTTTTATCATTACTTTATTTTAATTTATTCTTGACATTCGGTAACACAGTTGAAACTTTGTTTTCTCAATGCTCATTTCCTTTCCCATTACCTTCTTTCATAGTATAGGAATGACATTCAGATATCTTCATTCACATGTCTAAATACATAGAAATATATGGAAACATAGAAGTCATGATATAAATTCAAGTTATATTTTGCTATTAGTACCAGAAATATATCGTATATTTTTGTTTTATGATTCAGGTATTCAATCTGGTTGGATAGCAAATTACGTCTCCAGCGTGACCCCCTACTCATTTTGGAATATTTCTTATGGCGAAAAGGTCATGAATATGCCATTTCTAATCACTATGACCGGCACTGTGTATGGGAAGAGGTGGCCCAAAACAAAAAACTGAACAAGTACAATCATACTGTCATAGATCAACAGTTTGAATTCTACCAAGCTGATGGCCTGAAAAGATACAATGCCTCTGACCCAAATAAGCTTCTTCCCAGCAGTATGTTTTTGTTCAAAGAACTATTGCAGCGTTTTTTGGGGGTTCAAAATTACATATCGAATTAACAATTTCTTTTGTACCATCTACAGATGTACCTGAAGGGTCATTTATCGTGAGGGCGCATACTCCAATGTCCAACTTGTTTTCCTGTCTATGGTTCAATGAAGTAGACAGATTTACTCCAAGAGATCAGCTAAGTTTTGCGTATACTCACCAAAAGTTGGTAAAAACAAATCCCGGCAAACCGTTTCATCTTAATATGTTCAAGGTGAATGAGATAACCACGCAGTCCACAATTTTGTTTGTAGGGATAATGGCAAAAAAATACCTTGAGGTATTCACTTTCTGCAAATTGTAGCCCACTTCTTTGGTAATTGTAAAAAAGGGTCCTGAATTTGTCTTTCTATTGCACTTTGTGCACATTTATTTCAAAATGACGATTTTACCTAGAAATTTGCAAATTAAATATAATAAGTAAAGAAAAATCCAAAATTTTCACCTCCCTTAATTATCTTCCTCTTTGGGCGTACAAAGAGGAAGGGAATTAAAGGAGATGAAAGTTCTGGATTTTTCGTTTTTACTTGTACTTTTAAAGGGTAAAATTGTCATTTTGATACTAATTTACACAAAGTGCTACAAAAAAGGCAAGTTCAGGCACATTTCTGCAATCACCAAAGAAGAGGCTACAACTTGCAAAAAGCGATACCTCAAGGTACTTTTTTTGCCATTATGATAACCAGTAAAGAAAACTTAAGTTTTCCTCCTTGCAGGATTGTGAAAGGAGAGCCATAGCCAAGTTGTTTCGTCACAGGTCGGAGGAGGAGAAGAGGAACCTTAACATAGAAGAAGCTTGAGTAAATGTTGTAGAATCAATAGTTTCAGAAGAAGCCGGGACATATTGAAGTGCTGCATGGTACATTGAAGTTTTCAACTTCATAGGTGATGCAAAGTTTTCCTTAGCGCTGGTTGGTCAATATTGGATGTAGCCTAGCAAAGACTACATTGAATCTCTTCACGGGAGGCTGAGAAGACAGCACCATGGTAACACACTTGTACTAGTGCTTCCCACGGCTTAAATCTGTCTGTTTGTGTCTGAAATGTTCTTTCTGTATGAAATTTTGATAGGCCATTCAATATTGTACCTTAATTAGATTGAATGCTTCTTTGAGGGAATGTGGATTTGTAACTACAGCAAGACATTATTTGATTCTATTTCAAATCAATCTTTCTAAAATGAGGTGTGAATGTTCTTCCTTCTCGCATTTGGCCAAGGTTTTGAAAACAGGATTAGAGCATCTGTTGTGCAGGGACAAATTCGTAGGTCTTTTGGCAAAAAACTTGTGTCAATTCGGTGCACCTACAAGTCACAGCAAAGAGGATTTGCAAGAGAGAAATGCGACATCGACAGAGAAAGAAAAAAATGTTTTTTCATATACAATCTCTATTTTCTAGCCTTTTTGATCTCCTCTAAGAGATTCATATAATATACTGATTATGCAGAATAGTGGGTGTGAATCCCTTAATTTGAATTGTGTTCCACAGTGGCGAGACTTACTAAGGGGCTCATTGATGCTGACTGGATGTTGAATAAATGTTTTGCTGAATTTATTAAATTTCGAGTTAGAACAATAAATACTAAAAAAAATTAAAATTATTTTAACAAAATAAATTAATAATAAAATAAAATAACTACAATAAAATTAAACTTGCATCAGTCGATCGTGGCTTTTGAGACGACATCTGTTAATCTATCGTCAGGATGGTTCCCCACTTTCGATCCTTCGTCTCATTGTGTCGTTCCTTGGCATTACTCTCTCTATCGCTCTCTCATCCCTTCGTCGGACTCGTTCCCCCATTGCACGAATGTTGGCTTCCAACTCCTCCCTAGGTCCAGACTCGTTGTCGGACATTTTTTTTTCCGGAATTTGTGAATTTCAGAGAGAAAGTTGAGAGAAATTTGAGAAATATTGGTGGTCTGATGAATAGGATGAGGGTATTTATAGATGGAGAAATTTTGATTATTTTAGCTTAAAATCTAATTTCATGTATTTAAAAAACAATAAATATATATCTGTTTCAGATCGTTGGGATCAATAGTCTGATTTTTTTCCACCGAGACGCCACTTGTCAGCTAGCTATTGGGTGGCGTCCAACTCTCTGATTTTTTTCCACCGAGACGCCACATGTCAGCTAGCTATTAGGTGGCGTCCGGCCCATGAGTCGTGACTCACGGCTCATGTTTGTGAACCACGAATTGTGACTCGCGATTCTGACCCACGATTTAGTGAATCGGAACCAGGGGCGGAACCAGTAAGGACTTAGGGTGTTCCATGGAACACCCTAAACATTAGAGAAGTTGGTCTAATGGTTAAAGGTTTCAAAATTTTACAAGAGATCTTGGGTTCGAATCACACTTGGAACACCTTGATTTTTTTCCACTGGAACACCCTGTTTGGGCTTTTATTAAACTTACTAAAAGCCCAATACTATATTATTCTTTATATATATGGCCTGACTTTTATTTGGACTTTCTTTTTTCACTTCTCATTTGGCTGAACTTAAATCAACATTAAATGACCATGTTTGCTAGGCATTGTGAATGTATAGTCACAAATATTTAAATACAAATAAAAGGCAAGAATAGGAATAAAAAGTAATAATTAAGAATAATACACATGAAAATAACATTGTTATGAATAGTAACACAACAAAATAAAAGGTTATTTGTTGTTGTTTATGTCTGATCCTATGTATCTAATTTCAAGAAGGGGTATAATTATAAGATTAAAAATAAATTAAGGGGAGTATAATTATTTAATTAAAAATAAAAGAAACAATTAAAAAATGTAAGTAATAATAAAAAATAGCGGGGACATAATTAATATATGGGATAATTGTCAAAACATGCACTAAAGTTTCGTCCACAAATGAAATAGTGTACAACGTTTCGTCCACGTTGTGTGGCTACCCTAAAGTTTCGTCCACAAAATGAAATAGTGCACCAAGTTTCGTCCACGCTGTGTGGCTACCCTAAAGTTTTGTCCACAAATGAAATAGTGCACAACGTTTCGGCCACGTTGTGTGGCTACCCTAAAGTAATTTGCTGATTTAGGTTTCATAAGTAATTTTAAGTAATTTTGCTAACAAATGTTCGTGGACGAAACTTTAGGGTAGTCACACAACGTGGACAAAACATTGTGCACTATTTCATTTGTGGACGAAACTTTAGTGCATGTTTTAACAATTATCCCTTAATATATTAAGGTGCATTATTAGGAAAATTTGAAAGATAAATGGTAAAATCGGAAAAAAAAAATTTGAGGGGTACGGGCTCCTCGGAACCTTAGTGGCCCCGTGACTGTCGACGGCTACCCCTAAAATAAATTCCTGGTTCCGCCCCTGATCGGAACCGCGCAAGTCGCATACCATAACGTACGACTCACGATTCCGACTCACTAAACGCTGGTCGCGTACACAAGTCGAATGACTGTAGATGGTCTTAGGAAGTCTAACGGATTTAGACTATTTGGTAATCATTCTGCAAAAGTTTGGTGTCCAATCTTTGTTTGATCCAGATCAAGACTTGGAAGATTTTCAACTAAAGTCAACGGATCCAAAATCCAAAAGTTTATGGATCAAAGATAAAATGGATGGATATGCAGTCTTATCACCAATCCAGATCGATCGATATGATTTGTGAACGTGAACACCTATGTAATAAAGCACAGACAATACCTAACTGTAGAGCTCACAATAAATAACGTTCCATTATAAAGAGAGGTGCAATTTCCACAACCTTGAGGATGAATGTGATGAACAATAAAGAATAGTCGTATCACATCGTTTTCTTTTCTTCATTAGGTCTAACCAATATTCTTAATTACTCTAATCACCATCCTTTAATTAATTAATTATATGAAACTTGGAAGATACTACCAAAGTACATTGTTTTGAGTGGCTGTGTGGGTAAGTCCCTGTTAGGCATGACTTGACTTTGTCCATATTGCACCGCATCGACCTGTCCCCCAATATCTACCATCTATACTGGCATTTCTTATTTTGATTTTTTTAGATCAATTATGCGTAAGACCTTTCACAATAGGCTTAGATCCGAATTGATCTAATGAGATAAAAATGAGAAAGAAATGAAAAAAGATTAGATCTGAATCGTGAGTTTATTGTTTTTGTTGTCGCAGTGAGAATAGACTAATTCAGTCCGTTTTCCGTCTAATGTGTAGATAAAAAATTAAAAAGTTGATTGCAAAGCACAAGATGATCCGATCCGACCCATAGTAATATTTATCGAGACGTATGAATAGTAGTAGCACAACGCAATGCGGTCTATGTGTCATCTTTTTGGACGTTGAGTAATGTGTACGGGCGTGTAATATGACGATACAATGATAAATGTTTTGTCCGGTAATCCGTTATCAAAGATGGCAAATAACATGGAAGCGGTAGTGACAATGCTGATGGGAACATAGCAATTAGTGTCACGTGACCTTATCAAATATATGGTACCGTGACAGGACGTGCTATGTTCCTGGAACTCTGACACTACCGCTTTTACGTCACTTGCCTTCTTAGATTATGAGGTACTAAGGTCAAGTTTTCTACTCATGTCATCACATTACACCTCCAAAATGAATTACAAGTTCTTGATTGTTGGGATCGACCTGTGCTTTTCTGGTCGTACTATCCGGAAACACAACCAACTTTTCGAACTAGAGTAATGTGTATGGGGGTATAATATGATGACACGACTTCAAATTTTATTCTCGATATTTCATAATCAAAGATGGCAAGTGACGTGGATTTTCTATGTTCCGGGAACAATGATATTAAAGGAAGCCACGCCACACGTCATTTTTTGATTATGGACAATTAAGGTACAATTTTAAGTCGTGCCTACACATTATACCTCCAAAAACAATTACTGGTTCTTCGACATCGGATGTGGATCTTCCTTTTATTGCCAAAGATAACAACTTTTTTCTAAACCATTTTCGACTCGCTATCTTTGATTCCCGGTTGTGTCTACGACCCCCTCCAACATGGATGGTCCCGCACAAGAATCCGCCAATACTCCCAGACGAACTCGTGTCCGTATTTCTCGTCATACACTTCCTCTAGAATGTCCATGACCTGAGCGTCGGACCAACCGGGTTGGTAAATGCGCTTCATATCCGACCAGCACTCATTGAAACACTTCACCTTCCGGTTGACGACGGTTCAATGATATTTACAGTTTTCGGCGGACCGCTCAGCCACCGAGGTTTGACGGTCACGTGGGCTAGCTCCCACCGAATACCATCCCAAAAGGCATCATCATCTTGGTCAACCTCTTGTTCCGTCATTTTGAGTCTCGCACACACCAACGTGACCTCCTTGGGCCGACTCTATTTTCCGGTACATGCGTAGCATCCTTGGTGGGTCGACGTTAAGTCGTGCGTACAAGACTATCGATGGGAGTTGCGTTCCCGGCTCCGATTGGTCGTGATACGGTGGAGTTGAGCTCAAGCCTGGCACCATGGATGACTCTTCGCTAGTGGTGTTGTCGACCATTGGAGAAGAATCGGACGTAGGAGACACGACAGGTGGACAAGCGGCAGTGTCGAGGTAATGCTGGTTGAGAAACGTGGTTGAGAAACGGTTGTGACACACCGGTGGTAGAGAAACGACACTGCTGGAGAAAACGCTTTGGTGGAAACGGTGGTGGCAGAATCGCTGGATGTTGGGAAATGTGAGGGACAAACGACGATAGAGATATGCCGGTGGCGTGAACGGTGAGGGCAGAAACGCTAGAGGAAGTCGAAGAAATGAAGGAAGAAGAAGCGTTGAAGAAGAGTCGTGAGGAAGACGAAGCGTTGAAGCCAGCCTTTAAGCCCAAATCGTGCCACGCGTTACACCATCATTCGTTGGGCCAAGAATCGGTTGGGCCCCGATTTTGTCGATTGACGGCTCGCTAAGTTTACAGAACCCTCGAAGTCGAATCTTCGCTTTCGCAGATTCGACGTAGACCCGACTCTGCACTATAGATTCGACGACCGTTTCCACCATCACGTCAGATTCGACGACCAAAAACATCTTCGTTTCGACACCGCTGTGGATAGCCTAAGATTAAAACCCAGCCCTTTAAGAAAAAAGAGGGCAAGATCGGAGAGGATCATAAGAAAAAAAACAAAGCGTTTATCAGGAACCTCAAATAAACGAATAATAATAGAATGACTAGATATAACAAAGCGTATACCCTTATTTTCCGAACATGAAGCAAAGTAATACAAAAAACCAAGAGAAAAACAACCACAGAAAGAAGACAAAATACTCGTACCTAGAAAAAAATTAGGAAAATACATCCAAGAAACTAAAAAAAAAGGTATGTGAAACCTAGATATTACCACCATGACGATCAAAAAAGGGAAAAAGTAACAGATCACAGAAAAATCACTGTTTCCCTAAACACTTTATGACTTCTATTCCCTGAAACATTAGAAGCACCAAGGTTCTTCATAACTCGGGGCTAGCACCATTATCAACAATAACATATCATATTCTGAACCACCGAAATTTGCCTAAACCCAACAAATAAAACGAATGTCTTCAAAAGAAGGTAAAGAGCCTTAGACACTCACTGACGGCCAACATCTTCTAACTGGTGAACTCAAGCCACCACTCGTGGTCGAGAAGAAGAGAAACAAAACGAGAATTTGAAATGGAAGGTAGGGAGGAGGAGAAACAAATATTGAATGGGAAGGTAGGGAGGAGGCGAAACAAATATTGAAAGGGAAGGGACAGTGAACCTCAGCATAAAGCCAACAACTGGCGTTTACAGGTTGGATCCGGCTTTCAGAAGTAAACGAGCAACACCAAGAGTGGTAAAAGAGAGACCTTGAGAGTACAAGAGCTTTGAGACCGTGCCGCAACAATCCTACTAGCATAGGTGAATGAAAGCCTCTCACAAACAGATCTGTCCAGTCACCTCAGCACACCCTATCCCCAGAACCAACTAGGAAGCTTAGTGAAAAAAAGAACGGGGAAGACGACGAGGCGCGTCCATCGACACCACAACTACTCCAAAAGAAAGGCCACGACCATAGCGAGAGGAAAGAGGAGATCTACGAAGATCCTCATCTGAGGAAGAAGGTCGTCCCACACCCAAATCCTCCACTCCCCAACACGGCCACTAGTAGTCATCCCCACTCCAGATCTAAGTCACCCCCTTCCAGTTTTGAGCCCACTGACGACGTGTGGCACCGGATCTCCGAAGAAAACGTCAGCGCAGCTCCGTCGGACGAACCACCAGAGTAAAACCATCGGCAGAGACACGCCCAGACCTCGTTCCTCACCTAAACGACCACGCGAGACACAGAAAAAGAATCGAAGGGGCTCAGATCTACGCCCAACAAAGGTCGAGAAAGATAGATCTTATGTGCGAGTGACCAGATCTGGAGGAAAGACGAGGACGTAAAAAGGGAGGTGACGGAAGAAAGGTAGGAAAAATGAAAGAAGGGGGAATAAAGGGGCAGAAGAGAGGGTCTACAGTGGCACTGGTGGTCGAAACCACTGTAACCACCGCTGACAACTGAAGAAAGAGAGGTGTGGTTTTTTTTTTTTTTGATAAGCTAAGAAATTTTATTAAGCTAGTGTTCTATAAGAATATAGAATAAAGCAGGAAAGGATCCAAATGAGAGGTGTGGTTTATAGAGAAAGGGTTACACAATTATTCACCACCTCACCTCTAGATCTTACCTCATTCTTATTTTGCATTAAATGCAGCCTTTATAATTACTCGACAACTAAATTTTTTTCGCTTTTATATTTATTTGATTAACTATTTTTTTACTTTACAATATGTTTAGGATCATGTAGCACTTGGTTAAATTCTTTCATTAGCTTAAATTGAAAATGTACAAATATTTCTTATAGTTGGGGTTGCAACTTCACTTGGTACAGTGTGTTAGAGCATGTACAAAAGAAAGGACCTTGGTGAGGTCCTGAGAGTGCAGAACTTGTGCTGACTGGACAAAAGTGAGGTCTTGGGAGTGCAGAAAAGTTGGTGTTTTGCAACAGAAAGGACCTCTGAGGTCCTGGGAGTGCAGAACAATGCTGACTGGATTATTAATTGATATTTTGCTGTTTTATTTAATTCTTTATCAGAAACCGTTTAAATTATATAAAAAATGTGAAAAAAATAATTAATAACAATAAAAAATAATAAATAAATTTAACACGAATAAAAATGAACTTTTTAATAATGGAAAAGAAATCAATAAAATATGTGTATGGAATAATATGGTCAACTATGTAATATTCATAGTAGTTGCTATAACGAAAAATCTTTGAGTCAGACCGGATATAAATACACACAAAAATGATAATATGGTCAAATATATATTACATAAAAATGTTATTTTATTTGAAATATCATCCAACACTAAATTATATAATATATAATCTATTAAAAAGAAGATTTGATTTTAAGTTTTAATGTGCATTTCACTCCAAAATTAAAAGTATATCATATAAATTATAATAAAACATAATAACAAAAACTCATCTAGCTCAATGGTAGAACCACAAGGTTTAAACCTTGAGGTTGGGGGTTCAAATCCCACAATTGACAAAAAAATTTGTTTTAAAAAAAAACGTGCGCGGATGCCAGGTGTCGGCCCGAGATTGGGCCAGCATGGCCAAGGAGCGAGGAGCGCTGTCTGCGAGCCCGGACCGCGATTGGGGAGCGAGGAGCGAGGCCCGAGCCCAGGACCGCGCGAAAACCAGCCCACAACGGAACGGGCCGCGATCCGCGGACCGAGCGCGTGCGGGCTGAGGGTGCGGGCCGTTCTGTTGTGCGTGCTCTTAAGTTGTTGCATCAATACTTGACACAACAACAAAAATCAAGGATTTTAAGTGGTTGGGAGTGTAGTGAGTCCATATTAAGACAAAAGCTTGATGTAGCCATTGTAAATACTTGGTGTTATGACTATACTAAACCATAACACTGATGCACTGTACATGCTTGGTGCTTTAGGAGTTAGGTAAAAATCAAATACGAATGAACGTTAACTAGTTATTTGGTAAATAATATTGTTGAATCAAGTAAATCGATGAGCAATGCAAATGACACTCTTTAGGTTTGAGTCATTACCGCTCACTCAGAATCACGACCTTTCGAGGCAATGAGAGTATTGTGCCCTGGCTTCCATCCGTGAGAGTCTGGGTTGTACTGCTCCTGGATCTTGGCCTTTGTGGTTTAGAGGATAGGGAATTCGGTGGTAGAGGTATGCTCAGAGTTAAGGATGACGATGTTTGCAATTTTGAGGTTTTTTCAAGAAACCATCACCAGTACAACATGATGACGCGTAATTGTAGGAACAAAACTTGTTAGAAGCATCAACAACAACGTGTGAGAGAGGCATTAGGGAAGTGGTTTTGGGAAGCGAGAGTATGGAACGACCAACCTCTAGTACCAGTCCGCAGAATGGTAGTGCAAGATGGATTCGGGGAGATTTCGACGGGGTAGATTCGCTACCCCACTATCGCTCTTCAAACCTGGAGATGAGTGCACAACTTTAGTTTCTCAGTAAGGTTACGACTACACAAGAGGTAAAAAAAATCATCTCTGGGACAAAGCTACATGAGCATGGATTGATAGGGTTAATAGAGAGCTGTCATATGGATGTTATGTCATATGGATGTTCTACTACTAGGGTGCTTCCCGCCCTTTTCCTTTTGTGCCATAACTATATCCTCCCCAACGTGTTATCTGGTGGATCTTCGGAACTCGAAGTTGTAGGCTTTGGTTCCGTCCTCTTCCTGATAGAGCATGAGTTTCTCCCAGCCTCCGATGACTTCCCCTTCCTCCGTTAAATCTTCCCTTATTGGCCTTTTCCCGACCTGGTCTACATTGGTGGGAACATGGTTGATCGTGGGGGCTTTGCTTTGGCCTAACTCCTATGTGTATCTGGGTACATGACTTGATCCATCTATGCGGCGTTTTAGACCCTACCTTGAGGTATTGGGAGTTAGGTGGGTGCCTTGGTCGAGCGTGTTGGTGGGAGGTGCTGCCACTCTCTTACTATGAGTGAAGTATTTTCCTCTAGCTTAGAGGCAGTCGCTATCGCGGTCTTGATGAGTCGAGACGAGGAAGATCCCCTCTGCTAGGATTGACTAAAGATGGCTGATGGGACTAGGGCCCACCCTACTCCCGACCAACGTAGATTCGACTGGGTCCCCTTGATGGGATCGATCACCTGGGTAGTCGCCGACCTCTTGCTTAGGGTGCTTCCCCCTTCCCTATAACCCCCCATCACATACAAATGAGGGCTTTGCTGTCATAAACCGTAGTCCCCTGACATGCGACTGTAATTATAACAATGGTCATATAATCATAAATAAACAATGTTTTTATTTAATTACTTATTTGTGTTCATGTATGATTTTAAAATTTAAGTTTATTTTTTCCACATTATTAAAAACACACCCGGGATCGAATCCTGGTGGGGACAATGACTGCATTAGTTGACATATATGCATTTGTTGCATTACATCTGCGCACATTAGTTGCGTCGTGTCTATTCCAATCTGTGGAGTTTGTAGCATTATGGCTTAGCAAGTCTCGAGTCTGTAATATTACCATTGTGTATCTTCACATTGATATATAATATACATAATATATGACAACAAGAGAATAATTTACAAAAACTACGTGACTTACCCAAATTCTTAAATTAAATTCCGAACAGAACAAAAGATAGAAGGATAATTTCAAAACTTTATGGTATGGTATAATTTACTTACAAAGCTACAAGGGGGGAAGCGGATAAACTAAGATGGTGATCGGTAATTTCTCAAAATATAACCCAAGCAAAAAAAAAGAAAAAAGTACAGCGTCTCTTGTTCGATTTACAATAATCAAAACTCGCGTCTTCTCGCCGCCGAGCGGTGACTATTATGAAGCAAGAACAACTTCTTAAGAAACTTAACAATCACCACCACTCCGGGCTTCCCCGAGGCGGCTCCGCCGGTCCTAGACAGCTTCAGCGCCTGATACTGACCAACACAGCCACCGCGAAACTCACCCATCTCCCTCGAAGACCCATCCGTGTTAGTATTCTCCTCGGACCGCGAGCCGGAGCTCGACAATCCCAATTCCTCGTTCAAATCCTCCCAAAGCATGTCCATCTTGTCCTCCTCCTCGCCGTCGCTGTCCGTAAAAGCTTTCTTGCTCATCTTGAAGCTCCTATCGATCGACGACATGCTCTTTCTCCGATCATAAAAGGCCGAGTCTAGGGCCGAATCGTCGGCGGGTGCGGTGGAGGAGAGGCGCCAGAGACGCGGGGAGTCGGGGGTGGCCGGAAAAGAGTCGGAGACGGTGGGGAAGGTGAAGTCTTCCGGTGAAGCCATATGGGGATGGGTTTGGGGTTGCTTGTATAATATGAGGCTGTTTTTGGAGTGGGTGCAAACATTGGGTGGTGGTGTTTTAGTAAATATTTGGTGCAACTGCCTCACACAAAACATTCATTAGGGAGCAAGTTTCACAACTTTTTTGTTTTCTAACCAAGTGTTGTATTTGTATTTCTTTATTTTTCGGTAAAATGTAAAAAATTACCTTAAATTATTGATCCCATACATACCATTTACATATTTTTATATGGTGACCAGAGATTATTTACCTATCTTGTAAATTGGTACATCGTCTACATATTTTTATAAATTGAAATCTGTCATAAATTTTGTCCATTACATGGTTTATATCTTAGGGTAGTTTACTTTTTTTTATCAACAAAGCAAATATATAAAAGCCCGTCCCTCAGAGAATGAAAATAAGAAATATGAGCAGAACTTACACAAGACATAGCACCGATTAGGTTTGGCCAAAACAAGAAATACCAAAGACAGAACATGTCGCAGCCTTAAACCAAACAACATATCCAATAAAGATCGAACCAGTACAAAGAGAGAGCATTCCTATAAAAGACCTCATCAACCCAACAAGGGAGCTGTTAGAATATAACTATAATTGAGCCTTCAACTATCAGTTTGAGCTTTTAGTTGAGTTGGTTCTCTAATATGGTATTAGAGCTTGGTACCTCACGGACAGGGGTTCGAACCTCACTCTCTACAAAAAAGTATTATTTTCTTCTCAATTTCTCAAATATGCCCAAAATGGCCCGGCCCTTACATCTCTTCTGAATGAGCTTGTCTCCTCTTCTATATAATTCACCTCCAAACCCGTAAACGAGTTTGTCCGTGAGGGTGCGTGTTAGAACATAACTATAATTGGGTCTTCAACTACTCTTTATAAAAATTCTATTTCTTCTCTATTTATCAAATTTGCACAAAATGGGCCAGCCCTTATCATTCTTCTCAATGAGCTCATCTCCTCTTCTAAATAATTCACCTCCAAGCCCGTAAACGGGCTTATCCGTGAGGGCGCGTTTTAGAATATAACTATAATTGGGCTTTCAACTATCAGCTTGAGAGAACATTCCTACAAAAGGAACCTCAACAACCCAACAAGGGAGCAACAAATAACCAAGATTTATTATCCATATTTTACAAACGTGAAGCTTAGAACAAGTAAATAAAATAAGTTTAGAACTCGGATCTCACAATTATGAAGCACATAGAACTTAAAAAGGTCTAGAACCCAGATTTTCCAACCATGATTCCCCAAAAAACTTAACACAACCCAATTCTCTGCTTAAGGTTGATGAGCTCCTTATCTCATTAAGACCGAAAACCTCTCACACAGAGTAGGACAACCACTAATTATCCGACGATCAACACTACAAACAATAGAGACATAATCACTAGACCTTAAATTGAATAGGAAGGAAATGAAACAAATGGTAATTAAACATATGTGATCATTACTTTACGATACTTTTTGTATTTAACCTTCTTTTAATGTTTTATTATATACATCAACAATTTGTTTAATGGACTTTCTCTGCTCGTGATCGCCAAACACGGGGAGGATGGTTCAGTTAGCGGCCGATGCTGGAGTTGGCCTCGTCGGTGCTCTCGCCTCTCTGGTTGGTAGCTCGCTTCGTTTGATCTTCTCAGAGTTTGGCCGAAGGCCTCGTCCGATTTGAGCCTCCGTCGTCTCGTGGTGGTGTCGTGCTACTGCCTCTATGGCGTGGTGTGGTGCAGCCAAGCCAACCGTTGAGTTGGGGGTCTCGTTCGAGTTCACCGAAGTTCTTATAGTGGGTTTCATTTTTCTGTTTTTCGTTTACTCAGTGTTTTAGGTTTTAGTTTGGTCAATTTGGGTTTATACTAAATAATTGCACTTGTTGCAGCTTGGTGTGCATCAATTGCATATTTGTGTGCACCGGTTGTACTTTGGTGTGCTCGTTTTGTGGCACTTATAGTGTGCACTTTTGGCGGGCATAGTATGGTTGCACGTTTTGGGCGTATTATGTCGCGTTATAAGTTTTGATAATGGGTCGTTAATATTATGGTCTATCTTGTCTAGAGTCTGTAATATTTACCGTTGTGCTTGTGCGATCAACGGTTGTAAGTTGTAAAGGATCGTTTGTATGTCTTTACCGAGTGATTTATAAAATCCAACAATATTCCGCTTTCCTACAAAAAAAACAGGGCCATTTAATAAAAATCAAGGATCACATATATTCAATCATTATAGTGCTTAGAAGATTCTTCCCCTCCTTTAGCACGCAGCAAACACAAAACCCTAGCAACCTCTCTCCCCCCTTCTCTGATCTCTTGCCCGTCGGTAACGATCGGGGCTTTATCTCGGTTGTTGCTGGCGGAGGCCAACCTTTTCGCTTTCTTCATCTTCTCTCAGGTGTTTTATTTCGTTGGTCATGGCTACTCAGTTCTCGTCCGTTCGTCACATGCATTTTTTCTCCTCTTCCAATTTCGGTTCCTTCAGTCTTTTCGTTGCGCCGTATTTCGCGGTTTAGGCCAGAGAGTCCGTTGAGGCAGTCTCGGATTTACACTCCGAGTGTGGAAGGGGCGTTGTGGAAGGAAAGTTGAAGTGTTATGTGTGGGTCTTTGTTTCTCCGGCGTTGTTCTTCGGATACTAGTGATCACATTTAGATGAATAAAAACCGAGATGACCGACGTGGTTGGATCCTAGGAGACATGGTCTCGTTTCTAGTTTTTCTGTTATTTTTTTGTTAGGTTTTGGTTTTGGTTGTGGCCTTTTCAGGCCAAATAACTGCACTTGTTGCAGCTTGGTCTGCATCAGTTGCGCGTTTGTATGCACCGGTTGTACTTTTGTGTGCCCGTTATGTGGCACTTATGGTCTGCACTTTGTTGCACTTTTGGCGTGCACGGTATGGTTGCATGTTCTGGGCGAATTATGTTGTGTTGCAGGTTTCGATTAGGGGTCGGTAGTATTATGGTCTAGCTTGTCTGGAGTGTGTAATATTTACCTTTGTGCACGTGTGATCAATAAGTATAAGTTGTGAATGATCTTTTGCCTATTCTCATCAAATAATTTGTAAAATTCAACAATACTCTGCTTTTTCTCAACAAAAAGATAATAATCAAGGATCACTTGTGAAGTGACAATAACATTATTGTGACCCTATGGACAATGATTCGGCTGTTAAAATGGTAAGCTATACGAAAATGTTGATGGCAACTTATTAAGCAAAACATTTATGAGAAACCAATGCCATAATTCAAATAATCAATTACCCAAACCCTAAAGGTAATTAGATCCCTACAGGTGAGTGTGAGTCTTGGTCTTACACTAACAAATCTATGTAATCAATGTGTGCGGTACATTCCCACCAGATTTTTTGGTAAATACTTAGCCAAGTAATTAATTTCTTCCTGATTTGATGCATTTAGTCTCATTGATATCGTTTTTTTAGCGTAAGTCAACAACTGCACGATAGTTTTACTATTCTAAACAAATCGAAATTAAATGTTTACACAAGGATTAGAGTTGCTGTTTTTTTAACGAAAATTACAATATTATAACATTTTAAGAACGATTACATCGAAATGTCTCGAGGAACATGTTCATCGAATGCGAAAGGCTAGTATGATCGAACAATAGTTTACTGAACCTTTTAGTACCAGAACCGTCATAGACGGTATTTTGACGTCTCGTGGGCAAAAGAAGAAGGCAGGGAGGAGGAACGGGATACCGGAGATCCTGAGAGATCTCTACAGTAATGGTGGTGGTGGGAGGCAAAGAATCGTTTAGGGACCCCTCCCAAGGCCAGTCCCCGATGCTCAGGTGGTGAATCATTCCTCCCAGCGGGGCATCTCCCCCGCTTGTGACTTGACGTGCCAGCCAGATGCAGGCGCCACCCTTCCCCGTACTCTAGCAGCTACACTCCTACGAACCAAAGGCTTTGGAGCTACCACAGTTCACGCTCCTTTATGGGCGCGTCCTCCACCTCCAAATCCACCATGCTCCCGTGGCAGAAGGGCAACGATCGAATCAGTAGAGAGCTGATCTCCACCCAAGCCTCGCAGGATGTTCTCGTGTAAAAAAGATGGGGCTTTTGTGTAGGACCACCCACGGGGGCCTGTCGCGGGCACCTGGCTGGCATCCCAGGTGGGAACTCGGGGACCCGGGTTAGGTATCGGGTCCATTGTTACCCCGACCCCCCTTCCTCGAGATAACCGAGCCTTAGGTATTGGATCCATTGTCACCAGGGTTGGGGCCACGAGCTCCAGCTCCGAACCCAATGCCTCACCATCTCCTCCAGAATCCCTAGGGGACTACGACGCCACCCCAAGTGGGAAAGAGTGTTGGACTACCGGTCGTCTGACGCAGGGGCGAGGCCCTCTCGCTGCATTGTACTGCAACATACCGTTCTGATACGCCGAGAGGAGAGTTTGACGGTACTGTGTTGAGGCCAATGCCCGGACTCTCCTCCGAACAGTGGCCATCATGTGATCCGACGCCTCCATCCTCGAGTCCAGAGGCAGAGGGCCACCAGCCCCATAAGCAGGACCGGGAATGACCCCGTTGTAGGGTATCCAAACCCTACTCTGCCTCCTTGCCCAGCCGCGACGAAAAAACGTGGAGGAAGCTTCCACCGTACTCCGCCACACCCTGTAGCGGTCGCGGACCAGGTGTTGGAATCAGGTCCTTACAATCGTGACCGAGGCGAAAGCCGAGCTTTCCGTCACGTCCCGGACCATCCCCACCTCCATGAAGCGAGGGGGTGCAGACTTCGGAGGCGCACCTCCAGGCGTGGGCTGTCTAACCCAGCCACTAGAGCAAGGTCGTGGTGAGCCCAGGGAGACAGGTCAGTGTTCATCCGAAGAGGGGTGACGGTTTGGCGTGGGTCGTAAGGCACCCTAGCCTTTCACACCAATTCATCCTGACGGAGGACTCCGAGCGGCAGAGAAGGAAACAAACCTCGTGGACCAGAAGACCCAGCCGACATCGCAGAGAAGAGGCTCGGGGACCCAAAGCGGTCGGACTAGAAGCCGACGAGATCGCAGGAGGGACGGCGAGGAAGAGGGAAGATGAAGGGTGGGGTATGGGATCCAGGTCCATCGGAATATATCCCCCACACCAAGCGTGGTCTGCGACCAGATGGTACTTAGGAACACGGGGACTGCAATTCCGAAAGCAGTTGCAAGCGGCACAGGAACGACGGTAGCAGGGTAGAACTCCATAACTACTAGGGACTGGGGTTGGTATCTCAAGGACGAAAGAGAATTTTTTGATTTTTATTAGTCACTGTTAGTTTAATCAACCATCTTAAGTATTTTATTTAAAAGGGTCAACTATCTTATGATAATGTAGTGACTAAAAAAACGTTATTATTATTCTATTATTGGACAATGACATAAGACTGAATGATATGTATGAGATTGCCACATAACGGTTCTTGTAGGGATGGAGATGGATGTGCAGATGAATTTACAAAAAAAACATCACATCCTAAATTAAAAGGATGTTTGGGACGTCTCATCTACCGCCGGATTGATAGGAGGATTCCACTTTGTCACAGCTAAAAATTTCAACATTGTTGTTCATTGCGTTTTGAATTAAATTGGAAAGGGACTGCACTTCACAATGCACTCTCTACTCCATCCCACACTTCATGTATCACAACGGTCAATCAAAGCCATTGAAATTTCTTAGTACCAAGTCTTGGACAAATTTTGAAGCAAAAATGTACACAAATTATTTACAAAACCAAGTTTGTTGAACTAGAGGCTCTCACTAGGCATTTTGATACGAAGAGGGTGAGTTTCAGGATCAAAGCTCTCTCCCTCCGAGTACTTGATTACGCGCATCGGGAAAGTTGGCGACGTACCTGCACAATGTGTCGTTGATTGATATAAACACTAAAGATGAGATGTCGATAAATGGAGTAAAGAGTAGTGGTAACCTACACTCAGCCATGTCCTTTGTTTTGTGAAGAAGATAAGTCCCTAAGAGGATGGTCACAAATCCACCCAATTCTGTGACAATCTGAGTTGGATTTTGCCTATCCCATTCCTGTGCAAGATCGTGTTTTTTTTCTTCGTTAATCTAAAATTAGTGTGACTGTACCTAAGTTTTAGTGAAGACATACCTTAAACATGATAACGCTGGCTATAATGGTCAATGTTGTAAACATGACGTAGTAAATGGGTGACACAAGAGCGGTGTTGAAAGTATCCAGAGCCTGCAGATAATATCAATATGCAAAACAGAAAAGTTCATTTGGGTGCTCCGTGGCCTTGTGAGAACAAGTAGGTGATGGGATTTGATACCTTATTCAGATAGTTCATTTGAGTGAGTACACAAGCGACCACAACCACAGTAAAGGCCCATGTTTGGGGATACATCAGTTGATTCATTCCCAAGAATGTCAACTTTAGAGAGATCCCAAGAGCTTTTACACTCATTACCTGTTACGGGATTCTCAACTTCACTTCACTAAATAGATTAACAAATAGCAAATCCATGAAAATAAAATGAAAAGAGACTGGGAAGAAGCTACATACTGAGAGCGAGCCCACAAGTGAACAGATCGCGATATATACCATTACATGAGTCTGCCCATACTCTGGTACAAAGTGAACTACCAGCACAAAAACTGCTACCATCACAATAGCTGCATACAAAACAAAACCTGCAGAGTTCCAAATAATAAATTAAATGTCTAGCATATAACATAAAATAAAGGTTAATTGTAGACCGTTATTGTGTACTATAGGTCTTTTATACATAAATCTCCCCAACATTTAAATGTTACTTACCGCTACCAAACTTCCAAAAAGTTGTAGGTATGTCTTTTTCGCCAAAAAAGCCCTTAATCCTAATTGCAAAAAAGACTTCATATAACCAACAGCATTTTTGGCAAAAAAAGAGCTATCAGCAACTTTTTGAAAGTTTAGGTACATGTAAAAAACGTTTTGAAGTTGGGGATAATTATGTGCAAAAAATGTAAAGTACACAGTAAATACATGCAATTAACCCAATAAAAAATTACCAAAAGCAAGTTCTCAAATATTATTTGGATGGAAGTATAGACAATATCACAGGTGATGCATACTTATATACTTATTTCTGCATTGTACCTGGCTCTGTTGCAAGATCCCACACTTCAGCAACAGAATGGATCTCTTGTTCTTGAGGAGCATGTAGAACAATTGTTATTGAGCCTACCACGCATAACGCACACCCAAGCACCCCAAAAGTGTGTAGCTTCTCCCTTAATATAACATGCGCCAGTGCAGCACTGGAACATAGTATGTGGCAATTGGAATGAAAATAAGAGCAAATCCGTATGTGACGGTCATGTTGAGTTTCCTCTTACCTAATAATGATACTGAGTGCACCGAGAGGAGTAACCAGAATAGCTGGTGCAAATGCATAAGCTGCAAAGTTAGCAATTTCCCCAACAATCACTGTGAAAATGGAAATCACCCACATTAGAAAGTTCTTATTGGGATACAAAGAAAGAGCAGGATTGCATCTTCACAATTTACTGTGTTATAGAATACATTTTATCGTAAGCGAATGTGACAGGTACAGTAAGAAACTTTTGCAATGAAGCAAACTTACTTGTTATCATACCAACCCACCAAAGTGGCTCGTACAGGTAAGTATAGCCTCCAGAACCTACAAAAGAAATATTCAGCATGTTCGAATACAATAAAACCATGTTTGTTCTTTTACCTTGTGAATGTGGTGCGATGTTCAAATGCATAAAAGCAAAAGCCATCTTAGACCATGCAATAACAGATCATGGATATTTAATGCGTTACTATCATCATTCCCTAAATAATAATATATTTTGATGGAATCAATAAGCTATAATTATAAACATGAAATGGCTATACATAGTTGCAGCAATTCTATTTATTTTAAGAGTTCAGTTCAAGATGTTTCCCATACTGGTGTACAAAGAGTACACCAGTATACTTCTCAATACAATATACTTGCGAAATCAACACGTGCCATAAACTCATAGAAAATATGTAAGCCATGCCACTCATAACCTCCATTACATATCTCAGACCACAGAACTAGAACATCAAAATATATAATCGAGGCATTTGCATAATTTTATATACATTAATTTTGTCGCCTTCATTTCCAAAATTGTAACACAGTTGAAACTTCTTTTGTTCCCTGATTCTGAATTAGTTACTAATGCCCTCATAAAGCACATTGGTAAATACTAGTGTTGAAAATCTTCAATAGTCTATTGTCTGTACCATGTGTTTTGTCAAATCTACCTCAGGAACACATATACAAAGGAACTATAAGCCAAACAACTTCAGATAAACATTCATGATCTGCCCAAGTAGTTACTATCTCTTTATGATACAACAACAAGTGCAATTTAAAAAAAAAAGCCCAAATCAACAAAACAAGCTCAGTGTACCCTGCATCAAGAGACATTAATATGACCATACAAACAAACCACTAAAACCCAACTAAGCTCAAGCAACAAGGTTATCAATTGCACACCCAGAAACCCAAAAGAACCCAAAAAAAAAATCAATGTGAATTAAACCCAAAAATACCTGCCCTGAGACCGGTAGTTCCGGCTTTCTTAAGACCCTTTTTCTTGATGATGAAGCTAGCCCCAATGAAGAGACTGGAGGAGAGGGCCAACACCAATCCCTTGATGTTGTCAGAAGACATTCCCTTGTAGCTGTTCCTCCACTTCTCTTGTAACTCTCCCATGCCTCTCATCAACTCTAACCCCCAAAACCAATTCTATTCGACTCACAACTCGCACAACATTTGATCGTTCATGCAATGCTCAATCTTCTCGTGTCAAATTCATCATCCGTACGCGCGCACTCAAACAAATCGCAGTGGAGATCTGACGTATGTTCAGAGAGCTTGGGAAATTCTGAGGGATTCAAAATAGCGATTAAAAATGGATTTAGAATCTCTTAAATTGATGGTTTGTGTTTAGACCTACGAACCGTCATCTACAAATGTAACTTTAGCTCATAATTGGGGATTATAATAGATTTAGTAACTGATAACTTCTCAATTGTTTTCTTCCGCGTCATGAAGGAAACTACATGTCATGATCATGACAATCATGGGTAACATTTAATTCTTTTAGCATACGAGTAATCTTTTTATTGATGTGAAAATGAAACGATTTCATACATCGTACAACAATGGAAATGAAGTAACTGGACGAGATATAGTGTTAGTGACGACCGTCCTGTTGTGTTGCAACATTTGTTGAAGTAGTAACCCGAGGAAAGGAAGAGGCAGAGGAGTATAAGGTGGTTGTTCCTCAAAAGCCGGGATGTGGATCCTTTGGGACATCCCGAAATACCCACCGGGCCTCATGTTGACCAACAAAGCTACTTGGTGCCTTCGCTAACACCCATCTGGGCCAAGTTCTCTAGCATAGTTGTTGTGGTCGGCTCCATCCCACATTAGATCCCTTGAGCCTCCTGTCCTTGTAGGGAGAGGGAGTTGTCTAACCCGTTCGATTTTCCGTCAGGGTTGGTCACGGGGGCATAATCCCCTCGACGAGCCATAATGTGATTAGAGTTGCCTACCTAGTGGCGGTTGTCTTCCGAAGAATGCACCCTGGGACGTGTATCAAAAACGATACGGATTCAGAGCAACATTGCCCCTACTCGCTGTGGTTGGTGGATGCTCTGCTCTGCCTGATCGCCGGTAATCGGTTCTTCAAAGACCTATTCTTGTTGTCGGATCAATCTCCAAGGGTACTCTTCCATGGATCGGGAAGCCCTAACCTGAGTATGCATAGGAGAGGCAGGCGGGGCAGACCTATCTGATCGGGTCCAATTTTCCCTCTTGGTGTCCTCGACGGTAAGGGTGCATCAATGACGGTGCAGTGAATCACGTTCGACTTGGGACACGAGCCTCACGCTAAAAGGTAGCATCAGTGGGCAGCCACTAGAGGCGGTGATCATATTCTTCCTCACCATCATGTCTTTTGATCAGCACCATCGCATGGGGAGCCATCATAGGTAAGAGATTCCAAATCGGAGGATATGTTATACCAGCGGGAAGAGATTGGCGATACAAGGCAATGGTAGGGGCATCTCCTAGCTGGTGGACCCACGGTCCTCATTGCAACAGACAAGCAGTGGTTGGGTGATGATGGTTCATCCAAGATACATTGGGGTTCAGTGGATGGGACGATGGCGCTGAAGACATAGTAATAGGAGTGGTGAAAATCGACTGCAAAAATGGAAGCGAGAGAAAAATTAGAGAGGAAAATGAAAAAACCCAAAAAAGACCAAAAAATTCATGTAACGTTTAACTTAAAAACATTTTGTGTTATAACTTTTTTTTGAAAATTTATGTTATAATTTTATTTTACTTTCGTTTGTCCGTCTGTATTGACGTTAATTTATAAGTGCTTTTAAAAAAAAGTCAATATATAGTTGATGGTTGTAATAAGACGTGTTTTAAAAACTCAGGGTTACAACATGACATGCATGTGACTGATTTGTGAACAGATTCCGATAATTTTAACAACATTGAATTGAAACTGTTCAAATTACATGATTTTTGTCGTAAATATAAATAAATCTAGGGTAATCATTTAAGGTATGTATGTGAGTGAATCAGTTTGTTTACTGTTTTTTAGGATACACTATTGTAGCCTCTTACAAATCCGAAGAAACAGAAACGTCGCATAAAGAGTAAATTTTTCCTCATATGATTTTGGGTGAAGAATTGGTAGTCATCCAACTTTCGTCGCACATGAATCGTCAAAATAAGACTTTATCGACGAAACAAGTTCTGTTGCTCCAGATTTTCAATATACCAAGCATCCAGGTCATTCATGCATATCATAGGTGCATTGTTTTTTTTTATAAGCGATGCATATTTATACATTGAACTCAAAAACTTTAAATACAATGTAGTAGCAGGAGATGCAGTATTCATGGAGAACAAGATAAAGCAAAAACTCGAAGCTTTGTTGTGCAAAGAAGCTCAAGAAACCAAAAAAAAAACATTAAATAGTGCAATGTAAGACACTTAAATGAAGTAAATATATAGAAAAGCTTGTCACTTAGAAAAATGGCAATCCATAGCTAGTAATCTTTCCACCCTAGCCAGCCCAAATGTCTATTAATTCAGCTGTGAAACAAGGCCTCCACCATTCCCTAAAGTTGTTGAAGATCAGTCTATTCCGTCCCAACCATAGCAACCCAAGTGCCAAAAATGAGTCTACAAGAATTGCATAACATAAGTGGAAATTCTGCAGCCATTTTCCTCCATCACAGGCGGTAAAGCTGGATGAAACATAATCCAAACCAGAGAATCCCCAGAACCAGGTGGTTGCACCCAATATCTTTAAACCAGGAAAGTCGCTAATGGTCCACAATACTACAACTCACATCTTGAGTGCCTCGTTAAGGGACGCATGAAATGTCATAACCTCATTTTCCCACAACTTCCGGATCTCATCAATCAGTGGTTTCATCAACACATTCAAACATTTCCCAAGAGACTTAAAGACATTTTTTTTATCAAAGAGAAATAAATGCATTAATGAAACAAACAATACGAAGCGAAGGAGCCCAAAAACTAAAAAAAGAAAAAAGAAAAGCTTAAAACAAAAGAAACAAAAACATTAAAACCAGAGAAACACAATCATGTGACTTTGATGGAGCTAGGAACCTTACTATTATAATGACGACTCAAAACTGCCTCGATCTTCGTGAAACACTCCTCAACCAAACCAATGTAGCAAAACCCCAAGCATTTTGCAATCGTCGCCACAATATGCGTAATACTCTCCCTTGTACGCTTGTCAATCAATGGCAAGGAGAACCTCAAAAAGGCATCCGATTGAGGAGCGCATCACCAAAGTCAACTTGAAGCTGCGGAGAAGACCGATCCGAGAGAGGGACGAGCGCTCTATCCATCCCATTATATAAATGTATAACAAAGGTTATGTTTGACTCTACGACATTCGAGACCACGTATGTCCACCTAATTGATGTGGCACCCAAGGGACCATAGACCCCCCCCCCCCCCGAAACTAATAAAATCGACATGCCTAGGGGATACTTGCACGACTAGGGGGCAAGAGATTTGGTCGAAAGCTGAAGGGTGTTAGGAATCACACGAGAGGCATAAGCCCGAGGGCTTCTCCTTTTACTAGTCTTGCTCCATGACTCTAACACTCCGGGTTGGGGGAGGTAAGGGAAAGTGTTCACTTGAATTGGATAGAGAATCACATTTACGTAAAAGTTCGACGCTCGAGTGATGATCACCCGCAAGTTTGTCAAAACATCCAACACATGAATGAAATCAAGGCCCTAGACGAATGATATGAAGTGAAAGAGAGAGGGTGAATGGAAACAAGCAAACCGAACTTCCCAACAATCTCAATAATGGAGTCCTTATTCCAACACACAATGGGAAGGACAATGATGTCAACCCAGAGAAGTTGTCCTCGAAAGAAAACTCGGTGTGCACTATCTAAGAAGGAAAAGAACACGGGATGCAACACCTTCTAATCATCAACAACGATGGTTGTATAAATATCACGATACTCGGAAGACACAAGATAAGCTTGTGATCCCAAGTCAAGAAGATCCATTGCCGAGATCCTTTCCAAATAGAGATCGGTATTGATAGTATGGTCCGAGACCTAAGTGTCAGCTATCCCAATCATACTGAAAGCTTACATCTTCTCAAAGCGAGGACTTAGTGACATGGTACTCATATTGGGCATGCCTTTTCTTTCCCTAAGGGTCGATGTTAGTCTTAATGTGATCGAGCATAATATGTGTTGTTTGGTCTTGTTCTCCTCCTCAGCTCAAGATGTTACCCAAGTTATACAAAGCTCGACAATCCGACTTAACCTTTACTGTTAATATCTTAATATGTTTATCACTAATATCGAGATTAGATATAAGGTATAGAATTGTCATCCTTATTTTATATAATCTTTAATTTCTTGAATCTAAGTATATTGTGAGTGATAAGTCTTTATCGGTGAGCATGATTATGTATTTCTACACTCTCACTCATCAAGGGGGCCAACAATATCTAACTCAAAACACGATATATGAATTCCTACTCAATCACTCACATTACTCCCAAGATGGCTTTATACCCAATGACAATTTTTATAATTATCTAGTTAAAGAAATTGCTAGATTATGTTAAAATATAAAACAATTATATAAGAATCCATAATTATTTCAAGGTCAAAAGGCTTAAGCTATATTAAGGTACTGAGAAATACTTAAGACACGTATTCTCACGATTGATCATTCAATGCTATTTCCTCACATAATTCGTATTATTTGACTTCATATCTCTTATGCATGACCACGGGTACAAGATTGACTTTAAGTTTTGTCAACTTTTTTTATATAAGCAAGTTTCATTGACTTGAGAGGTGTAATATTTAAATGTTGTATCTCCCCAATGACCGCTAGAGAGACACATGGTAAAGTTGCACCTTCTTAGTGGGTCTGTTAAGCACCACATTTAAGTGCAGTAAAGGCACCTGATAACTTCAGAGACTCAATTGCCCGTGTCTTATTCCTAGTGGTTATTAAGGAGCTCCATAATGAAGGCGCGTTTCGTTAATGACAATCGATTGGGAGACATAAGGTTTTGATATGTCACCACAATAGAAAATAAGGAGACACAAAAGAAATCGTGTCTCCCGAATGATCATTAAGGATAAACAATCTTTAATTAATAAAGTTATAAATTGATTTAGGGATTAAAAAATGTTTGTAAAGAGATCTTTTAGAGCATTAGAACAATTATTTCTTTATAATAAAGTCTCATATCAAACATAAATAATTTACCCAAGTTGGTTATCTATGAGCTTTCATAATTTTTATAAAGCAACAACTTATCGAAATCCTTAGAGTTTCTCTCTAGCCTCTTGGGTCTTCAATGTCGCCGCAACCTACAACCACCCACATGCTCGTCCTTCTCATAGCCATGCCACCATCAAATGCCCTACCATCAGTAGCCTTTCACAATGTGGTCTTGACTATGCCGGAACGACCTTCTAACGAGGTTGTATGCCCGAAGTATACTTCTAGGGCTACAAAAGTCAGGACCTCCTCCTCCTTTTGGAAATCCTCTCCCGGCTTTCATGTCCTAGGCCGAACTCATGAGTTTAATGATGTTGTCTGCAACATTTTTGATCTTAGAATGACTACGCTCAAAAGCCTATAAAGCGGCGGATTCCGGTTTCTTTCTTATCAGCCTCCTCCCCATTGCCTCTCATGGTGTTGCTACCTCCGGCCACACAACCACTGATGTTGTCGTTGATCACAGCCACACCCCATCACCGTCCCCACTGTCCCTTGATGACCTCTTGGATGACCTCTCTACATGTTCCATATATCCAGACGAGGAGGCCGTTATCGAGATACCTTACACCCCAACGCCCCAATTGTCTTTGGTTTGTCGTTTTTACAGGTTGACTGGTCGTCTCCTCTCCAATCGGTCCTATATCTGGAAGGATATGCTTCGGGTCATCAAAATTCATGGGGATCGTCCTATGATGTTCTAGTTGTCAATGATTTAGAATCGGGCGCGTATGCATTCTACTTTGCCTCACGAGAGGCCAAAGACAAGGTGCGCTGGAATGAACCGTGGTATTTTGAGCATGTTCCACTATCCTCGCTGACCTCCTAAGGCGTAAGGGGATGTCGCTGCCTCAGCTAGACCGTATCCAATTATGGGCCCAAGCTCAATACATTCCGCCAACGATCATAATGGATGCGAAAAGTATTATTGTGGGCAACACCCGAGGGTGTGTGAAGGTCCACTGTAACCAGTGGAGCCTCTACTGGGGAGGCAAGATTTGGGGTATGTTATTGATGCACCTCAACAGACCCCTTAGACTATCAATGGTTCTCAAGTTCAAGGAATTTCTTGATCTTGTTCAGGTCAGTTTGTAATACGAGTGGTTACCCATCTTATGCTTCAACTACGAGCATCTGGGTCACTCTGTTAACGAGTGCATGACCTCCAACCCGGCATACCCAATTATGACTTTCCTCAAGCAATCGATGGGAACATAACTCTAGGGAAACACTTTGTCACATACTAGAAGGTTCCACCAAGCTGATCTTCTCATTTGTTTCATCCGGGGTTTGCACCCCTACCACTCCACACCCCTACTCCGTCATTAACAACAAACGTTTAGCCTAGAGCTCCAGCATATTCCTAGATTCATACGCCTACCTAACTCACAGTTAGACGAGACATGTAACACCTGACTCATTGTCCTTCACAATTAGGAGGAACAGGCTCGGCCTAGGGGCCGATGGGTCATGACTTGGAGAAGTTGTGTAAGAACCGCCTCCGGTCGATCCCGGTCGAATCGGCGAACTTTTGGCGAAAGTTGACTTTTTACCGGAAAAGTCAACCGATGACTCCGGGAGTCATTCAGGATCTTTCCGGGGCCCAAAAATCTTATTCGTCATTACGGTTAGCTTAGTTGGGCCGTTTCCTTTCAAATGGCTGTAATTGTGAAAAAGTCAATCCGGGGTCAATTTCAGTCAAACCTAAGACTTACGGAATTAATTAACTGTGCTGAGTTTTAATTTGGATATAAGTGGTCCACACATGGACACTTGTGTTGGCTTGGGGGAGAAGAAAGGAGGGGGATTTGACCATTTTGCCCCCACTTGAACCATGTAGAGGGAAGAAGCTTAAAGGGGCATTATATATGGACTATTCTCAACTAGGTTTTAAGCACCACATGAAGGCATTTCAGCCCATTTTATTCAAGGGTAGCCGAATTTTAGAGAGAGAGGAAGAAGAAAGGGAGTTTTGGAAGCTTGAAGAAGAAGAAATGATGAAAAAGGGTGTCTTGAACTCATTTTCTACCCAAATCCTCCCAAAATCACTTGTTTCTTCACCTATTCTCCATTCTCAAGGTAAATCCTGAACCCTTTTTTCGTTTCTGTTGATTTTGGTTCATGGGTTTTGAGAAAAAATGATGAACTTGGTTTGGTTTTGAGGTTTTGGGTGTTGGATGTTGATTTTTGAAGAGAAAAGGATGTTGGATGATTGTTTTTAATTAGATTGTGGTAGTTTTGATGAAGACCCATCATAGGTATTGAAGTAGAGACGTTTTAGGACTGATTTAGAGGTTGGGAAGCTCAAAAATGGAGGTTTTGAGGGTTAATTTTCGGGAAATCGAAGCTGGAGGAAGAAGAAGACAGAACAGTGTCAGACCCGTCACAGATCCGTGACGGGCACCGTAACGGGAGACGTCACGGCTCCGTGAGGGAGACCGTGACGGCGCCAGTCACGGCTCTGTGAGGAGAACCGTGACGGTGCAGACCACAAGTCCGTGACCCGAACCGTGACAGACTTGAGTTGGGCCTTTTGGGCCCATTTTGTTGGATTTCGAGTAATTGAGACGTTTATCTATAACCGAGTCCTTTTGGGGTTAGTTGAGAATGTTTTCCTCTTTAAACCTTTTGTGAATTACTCTTGATTCGAGTATTTAACTGTGATCTAAGACCTTGGACCCGAGCTTGACAGAGGAGGAGACTTTTGGACCGCGTGAAGTGATGAGGAGGAAGTTAGCCAGGTCGTCCGCTGCGGGATTGGATTTCTTTTGAGGTAGGGAATAGTAGTAAATTTCCGCTTTTAATTAAGGAATGATAATAGTATGCATGTAGGATGATAATAACCAGAAGAGTCTTAGTTTGCATATAGGATGTGATTCACTAGATTAACCGCTTTCAATTATGGGAAATTGTTGTGCTGGTAGAATGGCCATGTCGAGCCTTAGGATTGCGTGTTGGTTGTGTTTGATGATGGTTGTCTGTCTTTAAATGTCGATGCATAATACACTCTTATTTAAGTTTAGAATCATATCATACCATGTGAATTATAACGAATGCAATATGAATGTTTGTTACGTGATATGATTGATTGGATGAATGAGATGACTGTGATATGAATATTGTCTTGTGATATGATCGGGTGAATGATAGACCGATACAGTATTCTAGGTAAGTTGTGATAATAAGCTTCATTGGTACGATACGTTTGGTGTAGCGTGGTTGTGTGACATTGTGTGTAGTGACTTGTACCCAGAGTGACGGGAAGATACCCGACCGAAGTGTGTGCCGGTCCGGTATGTGTGCACTGAGATTTACCCCGATGTGTGTTCCGGGAAGACATCTAGACTGATGGACATTCCGGTACGATGTATGTTGTTTCGCCCTGATGCTGTGTGTCCGGGAAGACATCTAGACCAATGGGTATTCCGGTATGATGTATTTGCTTCACCCCGATGATGTGTGTCCGGGAAGACATCTAGACCGATGGGTATTCCGGTATGATGTATTTGCTTCACCCCGATGTTGTGTGTCCGGGAAGACACCTAGACCGAGGGTGTATTCCGGTATGATGTATTGGTTGAGTTGTGCGTGATGATCAGATTTTTCTTAGTACTTGTCTTATGTTATGTGATCTCTAATCTAAGTAACGTCTGCAGTGGTCTTAGTGGTATAATGTCCGGTTACTCAGTTGTTTATTTAAACTGGTGCTAATATTGATATTGAGTGTTCCTATCAATTACTATTTATATTCTCAGCTTTTAGTAAGAATTATTGATCGATTTATTTCTGATAACGGAGCGGGAGTCCTCTCCCTTTACTACTTTTTCCTACTGAGCGTAAGCTCACCCTCTCTGTTTTTTACTGTTTTACAGGTTTCGTTGGTGAGTAGGCTGTTAGGACATCTCAGGGCTCGGGAGCTCATTGAGGGTCCGGGTGGTTACTGTAGTAAAGACATACTTGCTCCTTTCGCATTAGACATTGTCTTACTTTATTATATTTTGAGCTTTTGACTCATAGCATCGGATTTAGGTTATGAATTACTCGGAGTTTTACATTATTAAACTTTATTTTTATTATTATTTATTACTATTGTAGTTCACGTCTCTAGTCCGGCCAAAACCAGATTTGGGGTGTGACAAGTTGGCCCCAAAAAAGGCCAAGGAAAGGATGACGACTATCCCACCGCCCGATATTGAGCCGAAGAAGACCTCGACCAAGAAGAGGGCACTGGGTCTAACCAATATAGTATTTGTAGAAGAGTCACATGAGAATCAAACAAGGTCTGGAAAATAGTCTCACCAGGGCAAATGGGTTGCGCTCGGGGATACGGGTTGTTGGGTAACATCTCGACCCTTACCCAATTAGCTTCTGCTAGGTGTTTTTTTCCACCAATTACTGCGATCTCTGTTCAATTAGCGATCTTTCTATATGAAATACATGGTCTTCTTAAGAAGATACTCTTACTTATATTAGATCGAGTCAAGATTGGATCTGATGTTTTTTTTTGTTCACTGGTGTGTGGCCCTAGTTGTTAATACAAAAGTTGTATTGGTATAATGATAGGATCAGTATGATAGATTTTCAAAAATAATCTATGTCCTTAGACTATTCTTCTCGTCCGTGTTTCTTTTTGATTTAATAGAGTAGTTTCTTTTGCTCATAAAAAGTGAAGATATGTGAAAAAAGGGCTCCCGCTTCTCTATAGAAACCCTAAGCATTTCCTCTTCTTGACCCTTCTTCTGAGCGCTGCCGTTTCCACCGATGACCGGCCTAATGCCTCTTGGCTAGACGGTCATTGGTGGCCGCCCTCTCTCCTTCCCTTCTCCTTTCCCTCTTCGCCGTGGTGAGTTAGGGGTCAAATTCGGACCCTCTATTCTTATATCTAACCTCTTTCATCACCTGAGCTTTTCTCATCACCGGAAACCTGTTTCCTCCTCTCTTTAGCCTCTCTAAGATCCTCTTCTCCCTGTTTTGGATCTTTCCTCTTCTATCCTTGCCGATGGAGGGTCAGTGGGGGAAGCGTCAAACTCATCCTTGGGTTCACCGTGGAGTACTGGCTCTGGTGGGCTTCCTCGTTTGGAAGTTGAGCAGTGCTTGGAGAAGTTTCATCTTCAGAGCGTGTAGATCTGGAGTCTCGGTGGTGCTTGCTGGTCGTTAGGTCGCTACTTGCTCGGATCCCCCTTTTCCTCGTCTCCGGTGACATGGTGGAGGATGTCTGAGTGCGGTTATTCCCGCTGGGGTTGACCTCGGGGTGCGCGATTTTGACGCTCAACCGTTTGCGGTGGCCTTCTCTCGCGGTCTAGGCGGCAACCTCTTCCTTCCCCGGTAAGTTTTCTCTCATTCTCTTCGTCTAACACCTTCCACTTGCCCTGAGTTATGTGGTTGGGGGATTGACGGTGGGCCGGTGATGGCCACCGTGATGTGTTGGTCGTGTTGACCTGGCCGAGAGTGGCCCTGTTCTAGAGGAGATACTGGTGGGGAGGGGCATTAGACTTGCTGGGACTTAGAAAGTGGTCTGGTTGTGACTGTTCAGGTGGTGCTTGCTATGGCAGGAGGGTATTGGTTCTTTTTTTTTGGTAGTTTGTGTTTGGTGCTTCTCTTGGTTTGTTCCTGTATTTAGGTTGTACTTAATGTGTGGAAAATCTGGCTTCTCAGAGCTTTTGTTTTGAGCTTCTTGAGCCCCTGGTTGGGTTGTTTAGGTTTGCTTTAAGGTAGTAAATTTTGGACATTAAACTAATGGCTCCCAGAGTTTGGGTTTGAAATACTGGTTTGAGGTGCTTCTAAGCACGCTCGTGGGTGTAATGGTGGGTTTTGTCCCATAACCTTGTTTTTCATTTTGAAACCTGGTTCTCAATAAAATTTGTTGATAAAAAAATAAATTTTGAAGATGATCTTGGGCATGAATCTTAAGCATAATGGGGAGGTAATTGGGAGGTTGGCCGGATCCGGCTTTTTTCTCCGTCGTTGGTGCCATTATTAATTGGTTCTTGTAATTCGACTATTTGCAATATATGACAAGAACAATATCGAACTTATAACGTGCACCTTGTTGATGCTCTACACATTAAATGAAAGATAATACACAATTATAAAGCGCACAAGTGTCTTGTAATCTATGTCAATTTAGTACTAGAGTAATAATTTTCTCTTCCGGAAACGTTGATGAAGCCATAAAATGGTTCTTAAAAAGTAACTCGGGTCATCAAATTTCTTTATTCAAAGATTTGAAAGAAGTCACAAAAATGAAAGAAATGCTATATAATCGTGTTAGAAAAACTAGAGAGCTATATCTATATATATATATATATATATATGATGATCATACACAACGCCATGCAGAGGCTGTTATGAGACACCTATCTTGCCATCCCAAACAGATAGCCCTCCCTTGGTCCCTCTCAAAAACCCTAAACCCATTCCCTCCATCTCCTCCTCCTTCCACCGGACAAGGACAATAATGCGACCTTATCTTCAGCAAAAGCTTCGCCTGAATCATGCACTTTGAGCTCAGCTTCGCTCCCACGAACCCTTGCCCCTCCATCCTCCCCTTCCACGTCTCCAACTTCTCGTAACTACTACTCGAATACTTGTCACTCTGATCGAAGTTCAACATGTTCTTGATCTCCTTCCCGAGATGACTCTTCTCAATGCTCAGTCTCTCGGAGCTATCGGAGGGGAGACAGTCGTCGAGAGAATCAAACATAGCCGCGAAGTAATGTAAGTACTCCATGAACCTAGAAATGAAGCTCCTAGGGTTTCGGCTCCCTTCTTGCTCCACCAACATGACGACGGAGGGACTTAGCGAGTGCACCGACCTCAAAGTCTCCGAAATCTTGACGTTGTTGGTGAGGGTGTTCAAGTGAAAGACTAAATTCACCGCGACAGTCTCGTTCTTCTTCTTCCTCAGGCTCGTGAGGTTCGAGCCTCTGAGCAAACCATGGAACTCGAACACTACGTTCTTGAGGCTCTTCGCGAAGCTCACGAGCCTGTTTTCGGTTTCTTGGAGCTCCTCTTGGCTACGGCCAAACCCGGTTATCCGGAGAGAAATCCGGTTGTTGCTCGTCGCCTTTTCGGACAAAGATTGGATCAACGAAGGCCATTGGAAGCCATAACGTACGTCAAAGTCAACGACGTGGAGAGCCCTATTGTTGGTGTCTTGCTCAGCCTCGAACACCTCGATGATGACTTGGTTCGCCGTGAAATGAGCGAATTGGTAGTACGGAGAGACCCGGTAGAGGTCGGTGAAGGCCAAGAACTCCTCCTCCGGCGTCGGAGGCTTCATCAGCATGTCGTAGAAAGGTGACTTCCTCGTCAAAAGCCTCGCCGCCAAGCCGTCCGCGAAATACGCGACGACCCTTTGGACGGAGTCTCCGGAGAGGCTCACCGTCTGGTAGAGCTCACTGAGGTTCTCGGCGGCGGAGGTGACGTCGTTCTCGTCGACCGCGGTGGCCGTAACGAGCAACAAGTGAATCAAGTGAAGCCCCTTGCCCTCTTCCACCACCCCTCTCCGCTTCCGGCCGTCAAGTTTCAACATCTCCTCTCTAGTTTCAAGAAGCTTGAAGATCTTCCCTTCGCAAGGTTCGAAAGGACGATGAGTGATGCTCTTCAAACAACTAGCAACCACGTCTCTTCTCTTCCTCTTCCTCGGGCCGCCGCCGGAGACTAGGGCTAGGGTGAGATTCAAGATCTCTTCTTGATCGTGCGTGTCTTCCATATTATGAGTACGAGAGAGAGAGATGTGTTGAAAAGAATATGAAAAGATGATGCTATAAAGGAGAGGATACGCTAAGGTATGGAAATATATTCCATTCTGTCATGACATGAGACATGAGAGTTTTTTCAAACATATTTGTTAGAGATAAAAGGTATCTTTATATTCCTGAAAAGAGGATCAGTGTGTCTTAGGTGAAGAAACAATTGTGATATTAACGCTAAGTATTTGGTTTGAAAAGAATAAAGAAAGAGAGGATATTGATAGGGTGTCGGTATTGGGGAAGACTAAGAAAAGGTCTAAAACCTTTTGGTGGTTGGGATGGGCAAGAAGATGCTTAGGGACAAGAAACAGCGGTGAAAATGGGGGAATCCAACCTACCGTCCTTGAAGACAAGGAGTGTCCTCTTCTGATTGCTTCTAGATGCTCTATCAACTCATGCACAACATTTCTTCGATTCTCTTGGTTCGGCTTCTTGTTTGTGGAGCTACTCTACATTACAAATTTGGGTGAAGTATCTTATGAGTAATATACTCCCAATTCGTACTTTGAATATGCCCCTCCTCAACTTCTCATTTGGTACGGTAATAAAGATTGTATTCAACGAGAGTATCAAAAGTGTATTGTGGAAAATGTTATATAACAGATTAGGGTAGTGTGATATCTTCGATGGAATTAGTTATTATCTATGTACTCGATCTTTTAAATCTTAATCCTTATGAGTAGTGAAAATCAGTTTCTGTTTTTTTTTTTATGGAAAGTGATAGGTTTTATAGATCAGAAAGAAGAATGCATCGGTGTACATTAGGGAGATCTCCTGATCACGAACGGACAGAACAAGAACAATATTCCTTGACTAGTCGATGGGAGGCATTATTCTTTGAACGCTTTATGAACTCAAGTTTGACACCTTCGAGGATAGATAGGTGTGGATGCAATCTGAAATAATAACACTTGTTAGAGATGGTTTCGAGCATCGAGCGTTGATGAGATTGACTAAGACTTGAACATCACTAGGACGACCACCTTAGAGATCCATTTCTCTCAAATCCAATATGATTTCTGATGGCTTCAATATAATTGGACTTGAGATCACCCTGTATCACTTGATTCCTCGGGTCTTGGGGATCATCACGTCTCTGCAAATGAGACCCCAACCCGATTTACCCGAGTCCTCATAAACTAATCTGTCTATATTCAGAGCAAGCCAACCATCGCCTAGAGTTATCCAAGCCAATGGGTAGAAAGTGACGAGGTAGGGACAATAAATAACTCTTGGCGACCAACCGCATTTAAGGCCTAGGTCTATTATAAAATCGCTTCCTCAGCTCTCAAGGAAACTCCCATACCTGAAGAGGTGAGGTTTTTCCAAATATTCTTGTTTCGGGCCCTCCAAAAGAACCTTCCAAAGCCAGAAAGAAATTTGGGTTTGATTACTCTTCGATGTCTGTCCCGGATCTGACTCCTAGTAATCTGTAAAGGATATTCCATCCAGGACGGGAGAAAATTCCCTATTTTAGTGTAATATTCCCTCGCGAGCCAACACTGTACAAAAAGGTGGTCAATATTTTCGAGGTCCAGACCACAAACTGGTCATTCCAGGGGGATAGACACCCTATGTTTCCAAGTATTTATCATTATAGGAAGGCGATTTGAAAGGACGGGCCACATAAAATTTCAAACATGGAGAATAGTATGAATGTCCCAAAACGAGGTCCACGAAAGAGTGTCATGTGCCTAGAATCACTAATTATGCGTATGTTGAAGGAGTATGTACCTTGTTTTGGAGGAGTAACTCCCTTTCTGGTCACTTGATCGGAACCACTTATCATGTTGCGTAGAGTCCCAAATCTAAAAGGTGATTTGAGTTTGATTACTCTCTAACATCTATCCCGGGCCTGACTCCCAATAGTCCGCGAAGGATATTCCATTAAGGATGAGGGGAAACCCACCCACCCTACTCTTTTGGAGTTCAACTTTCCCTCGCAAGCCAACATTGTAGAAAAAAAGTGTCACCAATTTTGAGGGAGAGATCACAAATTGGACATTCTAGGGCACCCTCTGTTTTCAAATATTTTTCGTTGTCAAGAGGCAATTTGAGAGGACGAGCCACAAAAAATTTCAAACACATGGAATAGTAGGAACGTCCCAAATCTAGGTCCACGAAAGAGTGTCCTAATCTAAGAATTACTGATTATGTGTAAGTTGAAGGAGTTGGTATCCTTCTTTGGAGGAGTAACTCTTTCTTATCAATCGGATGGTACCACTTATCATGTTGCATAGAGTCGGGGATTTGAATGACCTTAATTTTATATGTAGGAGGTCAGATATATCTTATATGAGTGAAGAGTTCCAAACTCTCGAACCTAGAACTGTCAATAAGTGGAGCAATTCCGTAGGAGAGGAAGATGTGAGATATCCTTAATTGAACCCTAGCCACTTAACAACCATGTATTTATCATATTTGTTCCACGTCTTGTAGCATTCTCTAGCGACCTTAGATGAAGAAGAGGGAAAGATACATGAACTTGGAATCCTTTATCTAATACACCGAGTAGGGGTTATAACATCTTTTTCTTTTCTTCCTGCACAAATAGAATAGTGCAATTTCCAGGAGCACACAAAGACCAAATATCTTTATTTGCGCGAACCAAGTAAGAGCTTGGATTGTAACTAGATGCTGACTGGATATTTTGCTGAATGTATTAAATTCTTTATTAAAACAGTAAATGTTATATAAATTTGATAAAATTAATTAATTATAAATAAAATTAACACAAATTATTAAAATGAACTTAAACTTTTATTCACCCCCTTAATAATACAACCCCCAAAAAACAAAAGTTGAAGCTTACAATCCAACATACACATCATTCTTGTTGAAGCTTTGTCATTTGAACTTCAAGGTCTTCCATTCTAGTCTACAATCGGGACATCATTAATCTGTGCCGGGTCAACTGCTCCTCGGTGAAGTTGGAGGTATTCTTCTAATGCATGGCATTGTACTGGTTGAAGACTTATTGATATTGCTTGTTGAACTCCATATGTTGTGTTGCCTTTTCAAGCTTTAGTCGAACCTTTTCTATATCTATTCGTTGTAACTCGGCCCTTACTCGTTCCATGTCCGCTATGACACTTATTTGATCTTGGAGGGTCTTTCCCTTTCTCTTCGTAGATTTCTTACCCAACGGTCGCTCTTCTACGCGCTGAGGTGTAGGGGAAGGTTTTTTTTTACTGATGACCTCCCTCAATCGGATCGGAATATACCTATTCTTGTTGGGACTCACCATTGAGAGGTGTGTAATCTTCACTGGTACTTGTGGGTGGGATTGAGTTGTAAGTCCTAGCCTCATCCAACCATTGTTGTCGTACATGAGCGACCGTGTTTTCCTCGGCTGTGAACTTGTCCTCTTTCTCAAACATGTCAACCAATGATCGAGGTCAAATTTTTTTGGGTTTCCCTTCGTCCTTTCCTCATCCGGTATGTCTCTCCATAACTGCTTCTCCTCCCTCATGTAGTCTTCATGGATCCATCCGCTCCACACGTCGACCTTCGAGACCTTCAGAATACCAAGGAACCTCTTGGTCCGCGCCCCAAGGGTGTTCCAATGGTTCTTGATGGCTCTCTACTCGAAATGCGGGAAACACCCGCCCTTGTTGTACCGCTTCGTAATTGTGCATCATAATGTGTAACCTAGTTGGGAGTTTCCCTTAATCGGGTCTTTTGAAGTATCGATCCATCTTTGTATGAGGTAACTCTCCGCCTCGACGGTCTATTTTCTCCTAGTTTGTGTCACCCTTGTTGGTTGTTGTTGGGAAGGGCCGGTAGAGGGTGACTGCAACGACATACGAGTGTTGTTGTTGCCGCTGACGTGTTGTTTCCATGGTGGATAATATGGGTACCCATAGTAGTTGGGACCCTGGTTGAATTAAGGTGGACCGGGGTTGAAATGAGGTAGAACCGGGTAGCTTTGAACTGAAAAAGGGTTGAATTGAGATGGAAAGGGGTAGCTTTGACTTGGAAAGGGGTTGAATTGACTTGTGTTGAATTTCATTTTCCAACATTCTCATCATTGTTAATTCAAATAAATTTTAAAAATGAAAAAAAAATCGAGAGTTTGAAAATATCTGAGTTTGAACCCGGTTGCATATAGGGGAGAAAGCGTTGGGGTTTACGGAATTCTCACTAGGTTGCGTCAACAAGTCCCGAAAGTTGCCTAGGTCCCCGAGGTGAATTGGAAATCTTCCGACCTACGTTGTTCGTCATCCGATGAATGAGAACACTGAGTTTCGTTGTCAGACATTTCTAATCGGCCTTTGAGAGAGAAAGTTGGGAATGAGAGTGTGAAAGTGAAGAAAAATTAGAGAGAAGTTGGAGAATGGTTGGTGGTTTGAAAATGGAGTTGAGTGTATTTATATGGTAAAAAAATCGGACTTAATGAATAAAAAAAATGTTACTGTTGACCGACCGTTGTCAACAATCGGATTTTTTTTGTCTCGACAAGGACTCGTGTCGTGGCCTCATTGACTGACACGCGAACAGCGACCCGTGAACCGACGACCCGCATCAACGGTACGCGAGTCGGGGTTCGCGATACCGACCGCGATTTAACGGTTCGCGGTCCACAAAATACGCGTTCCACAAAATACGCGTTCCACAACACGCGATCCGTAAACCACAAACTACTAAATCATAGATCGTGATCGCGGTTTAATATTCGGTTCAGAGTGCTGCACATGCTCTGACCGCTGCTTCTAAGACAACCTAGAGCACCATCTTTTGATTTTTATATTATCATAGTTCCACCTTATATTGTTTATGACCTTTTCTTTAATTTATTACATATTGATGTTTAGTTTTACTATAAAAAAAAATCTCGTTGACTTGTCCTTTCTTTCTTAGAATGCCCCTTTCATATAAATGGCAAACAATCCGGCAAAGAATTTTCTACTAGTTTTCGTTGTCTACATCTACAAAACAAATTTTGCACGTACTAAACGAAGTCCAATCGAGGATGCACGGTATAAAAATAATTCATAACCAGTTAATTATCAGTTAAAAAAATTAGAATGACAAACTTTAGTTGGTAGGTAAAGTTTTTAGTTGAGTTATTTTTTTTAATTAAACACAAAAAAACTTTTATGGTACCGAAGTTTTATGTGGGATGGCTTTTCTAGGGTTTATAGTAAGTCGTCGCCCTCTTTTTTTTCATTTCACGGAGTTTCATTTCGTCGTCGTGTCTATACTCTTTTTTCGGACCTCGTCTCGTCCACCACTTTCACTAATGCAGCAGTTCCCTCCATCTTCTCTGTTGTTCCCATTGTTTCGTTATCCCGCAACCACAAACGATCGAGCCTCTCCACTTCCTCTTGTGTCGTTACCACTCTCAAACACCATCGCTCACAATATTGCACCCCCATATCATCCTTTGCCGCCACTGCTACCTCATTTATTGCCAACGCCACCACCGCCACCTCCTCCACTACCACCAGAGCCGCCGTCACAGTCACCTCCTCCGTTACCATCAGAGCCGCCGCCACCTCGGCTCCTACCACTAGAGCCTCCATCACCACCAGCGCCTCTTCCACAAGCTCGTCTACTACCTCCGCTGCCTCCACCTCCTATGGTGTCTCCGCCGAGAGCCTGCCAAATACCTCACTGGTATCCGTCTTCGTCGCCTACACTACATCTTGCGCCACTTCCACTACTCCGTGAAAGGATGCATCATTCTCATACGCTGGATCGGGATCCTGCCACCGGTGCGAACTTGGCGCACCAACCCCATCCGTTGGATCGGGACTCTGACAACCCCGAGGTGTGCGTGTACTGGAATGGCTTGGCCTCGGATGCGGATGGACCTAGCCTCGGTCAGGGATGGACGCGCTCTTCAATTGTGGCGGACTCGCACTCACAGCCGACGAACTCGTGAGCTCGGTCCAGGTGCGAACGAGCCTGGCCTTGGTCAGGAACGGACTGACTGACTCGCGCTTGGTACGGATGCAAACGGGTCTGGCCTTGGTTTAAGACGAACGCGCTTCGGTTCACACGAACTCGATCTAAATGCATATGGGTTGTTAGTCAATGCATCTAAAACAATGAGTTTTGTTGCCAATAAAAGTAATATTGAAGGATGGGTGCCTTTTTAGAATTTTAGAAACTGCTTACACTTTTGATCAAAATTTAAGAACTTGTAGTATACATGAGATTTTCAAAGTTCCTAGTCCTTGTATAAAAAAGTATACAAATATGAAGTGATATATATGCAAGTTGTGCCATGGAATAAAGTAGGTGACTTGCTACCTTGGTTCTTTTGTCTTTTTAGAGTGAAGCTAAATATTATGTTTACATAAAACATGGAGACCTTGAATGTCTTGCCCTTTGTTTGTCATCTTGATGGAAGGCATTATTTATGTTGTCATATATTCAATTAATTCAAATCCAACTTGACTGATGCTACCCCACTGTTGCTCTATTGCTAGCCATATGGCAATTCTCTATATGCAAATCCAATATAGCCAACTGTTACTTTGAGATCTATCCAAACTTGCCTTTTGTTTTCTAAATTCCTTACCAATCTGCTTTTCCTTTTAATCAGTATTTCAACAACCTTCAATGGATATCATATATAATGAATATAGTTTTGTGGAGATGCATAATTGATAAAATCAAGTAGCCGCCTCTGTGTTTTCTCTCTGTGAAACCCTAGATTCGGTTTTTGTTGGAGGCGATGGAGAACTCAAAACTTTCCTCTCTCTATTGACACGGTGTTGTGGGATGAACCGGAGGAGATGCTGCCGGCTGTGGGCGAAGCGGAGGCCGGTGCGGCTGGAGGAGTCGTGGCTGTGGAGGCGGGATGGGGTGCGGAGGACGGGGACCCTGTTCGCGCGGAGGAGACGGTGAGGTTGGGCCCGACAGCGGTGCAGGTAATACCGTTGTCGTCGGGCGACGGAGAGGAGACCGGGGCCGGAGATGCAGGGTCTTCGCCGGTGGCGTCGTGGATGAGGGTGGCTCCGATGCAGGATCTAGTGTTCTCGTCGATCCGGGGCTCGGGCGAGGCGGGTCGCGATGGGGAGAGCCGTGCTGGAGCGGCGCTGGGGTCGACCAGGAGCCCGGCAAGAGGTTTGCATGTCAGGGCTCGCCGGGGTTCGCACTTTCGGCCGGCGGGGGTCCTGCATGCTGCTGGGATAGAGAGCCGAGGGCCGGCTCGGGCTCTGTCGGGCTCGGAGGAGACGCAGACGGAGTCGCCGGAAGCGCAGGAACGTCGGCGGCGGAAGGGAAAGGCGGTGATCGAAGTAGGGGCTAACCCTAGCGAGATGGGGCCGGGTAGGGAGCAGCAGTCTGGGTTGGGCCGTGGGGGGACGTTCATGGGAGATGCGCGTCGGGCAGGCTTAGGCCAGGAAAACTAGATCCCTCGAGCGGGTCGGGGCGGTAGAAACGGACCATCTGGGCCGGGTGATGTGGAAAGATGGGCGGCCCGGTATGGATCGGGTCGGGCTGGAACTGGAGGGGCGGGGCTGGAACCGAGGGCCCAAACCCGTCGGCCGGATGCCCGGTCGGATCCGGGTGATAGTGAGGTATGCCCCGGGGAGGATGCCGGGAATATGGGGGGGATGCCAGACTTGGGTACGCGGCTCTCCTCGCTCTGTATCAGGGAAGTAGTCATCCCAACTAGGGATATCACTAAGGAAGGAGGGCAGTTCCAGTTTGCACTCGCAGCTAAGGTTCTGACTTCGAAACGCTTCTTCTGGAAATCTCTGGTGGACAGGCTGGAAGATTTATGGGGAATGAAGGTGGAGGCTCGACCCCTAGAAGGGGGTCTGGTGGGATTTTTCTTCCGCACGGCGCGGGAGCGTGCGCGGGTCTTGGCGGGGGAACCATGGGCGTTTTGGGAGTCCCTGGTACTCTTTACGGACTTTCGGGCTCATATGCAGGTGAGCGAGCTGAGCTTCCACCAGTTCTCGGTATGGGCCAGGGTCTCCAACTTACCGGTGGGGGCCTGGAAAAGAGAGGTGGGATTTCGGATCGGAAGTGCTCTGGGTACCTGTCAGGCAGTGGATGTGGACGGGTCGGGGCGATGCTGGGGAGATTTTATGCGGATCCAAATCCGGTCAGATATCTGACTTCCTTTGCAGAGTCAAGTTTGGTTCCGTCTGTCGGAATCGCAGGTACGAACGCTACTCCATGTCTCTTACGAACATTTACCGGATCACTATTATGGTTGTAGCTGTGCGGGACACCTGTTCCCGTCGTGCCCGGTGGCGGGTGGGACCAGGGGTCACTCGCTGCGTGCCCCGGGGGACCCAAGTTCGGCCCTAGAGAAGGTCAAGCATGGGAAGGCGGTTCCGGGAACGAATTGGAACTATGTGGAGGCAAGGAATAAGGGCGGTCGGGGGGGGGGCAGACACCATCTCCGCGATATGGCCCCCGGAGTGAGCAGGAGGAGACCTATGAGACGGGGTCAGATGCAATTCCGTCTGAATGGGTGCAGAAGGAGATGATCCCGACACTATCTGGGAAGAAACGCATAGAAAGGGAGGAAGATCAGATCGAGTCAGAGGACTCGACAGCGTCTGATGAGGAGTCACAGGCAGCAGCGGCGAGGGCGTCAAGCACCCCCGCCTGCAGGAATGAGTCCGAGGTGGCCCGGGGAGGGGTGGGTCAACTTTGGCCTCTTCCCGGCGGATGGATGGCGACGGCACCATCATCAGTTGATATTTGTCTCCCCTGCCAGTCCGGAGTCAGCAAACCCGCGTTCAGGAGCCCTACCATTATCAGTTCAGGGAGGACGACGCACGCTGACACACCGGGGGAGATGTAGGTCCACCAGTATTCCCCTAAACTTGGTTGGCTCGCCTCGTCCCATTTGGAAGAAACATGTTGTATCGGTGTCACCAGACGCTACCGACGATATTGTCACGCCCCAAATCCGGTTTTGACCGGAGTCGAGACGTGACCTGAGTTGAAATAATTAGGAAACGTAAACGATAGATAAAAGTTCCAAAATCTCATACAAACTCCGTCGAAAACGACATATCAGTAAATGGTTTAAAATAACGTGAGTCACAGCTCAACATAAATAGCCATATAAAGTGTGTCCGACACAAGAAACCAACGTAACTCTAGTGAAAACCCGAAGAGTCCTAAAGCTCCCTAGCCTTGACTTCCCGACATCCGGTACTCCTGTAAAACAGTTAGAAACCAAAGGGGATGAGCTGACGCTCAGTAGGAAAACCTTAATAACTCAACCCTTAAGTTAAAGATAGACTGTCTACGAATGTAATCCGAACAACAGAACAATATAATAAACAAAGAGGTGATAAAGAATCAGAAATAATTACAACAACGTAATAGTATCTAAGTGACAGGAACATAACTAAATTTATAATAAATATTTCAAAGGACGTATAATAGTAACTGGGAAATATCAGTATCTTGTCAACCACTTGCTTTCTCAAGCCTCCGATCCGTGGATAGATTCTGGGGTCACCTCGGTTCCCATAATCCGATCTACCAGAGTATCCACATCACGTCAGATTTTCCCTCGGTCCAGAGGACGCACATGCGTTGGGGCACCAGAAACAATCCCAAATGGGCGCTTATCATCGGGATTCCCAGAAATACCTCCAAAGGAACATATATCATAGGGAACCAAGGTAGTGCTCTATGGGGACGCACATCCTTGGGTGGAACCGTAGTAACCATCTCTCAAGAAGTAACCCAAATAATATCCCGCAGGATCTGCTCCTAATCAATCTATATCCCGCAGGATCTACCAATAATCAATAAATATCCCGCAGGATCTGCCAATAGTCAATAAATATCCCGCAGGATCTGCCAATAATCAATAAATATCCCGCAGGATCCGCCAATAATCAATACTCGTAACATCTAATAAACCATGCCCTCAGGCTCCAATTCTCAACCCGTGTCTCTTTGTATCTGTTAAATTCCACCTTTATCACGACACCGGATTACCCCCCCCCCCCCCCCCCGGTGTAGTACCGAAACAAACAAGCAATTCAAACAAGAATAGGAATAAGGGAATACCATAATTGGGTCACCAATCAACACTCAACAGATCACACTTTCATCATAACCAAGACATCCAATACACTCCATACTTACCGTATACTTACCTGTCACAAACCAGCGGTACATCGATCACCTGATTGTGCCCCGTGGCACAACCAGTCATACTCGATCATTCATTCAATCAACCATTATATTAACTATTAACATAAATACTCAATCAATCAAGTTTACATTCAACAAATCAATCATCATGTGAACAACTAACTAGCATTCAATCATACGAGCTACTCTAGTTTCATTAGACTCTTAAGTTAACCGAGCAATTAGCAACCAAGCATGTGAACCTAGCACACAACTAATCCGAGAGCTCTTCACAACCTCTCTACTAGTAAATCAAATTCCCAAGTATTGAAAGCACACTTCACTAATTGTCATCGTCCTAAACATGCATACTAGACTCATCCATTTATTAGTAATTGAAATACGATTATTCTAGTTATTCGCATCCTATTGGCAATTCTAGGACTTTTCCGATTTTATTATCCTAATCATGCATTCTAAGCGGTAATTAAGTAATTAAGACTTTCCCTACCTTGCGGTCTTCCTACGAACAAATACTCCTATCAACAGCTGCCCGGCTCGCCTCGTCACCTCGGTGAAGTCCAAGCTACGAATCTGGGTTTACACACAAACGATCCAAAATCAGATCGGGTCCAGATTACCCAGTTCTTTAAATTAACAGTTCTTCATTTCCTTTGATTACACCGTTTAATCCGATAAAAGTCCGACTTAGTCCCAAGTGTCGTTTAAATCAGTTTTAAATTTAATTAAACGAGTCTGTCCAAACGGTATGTATCCGATCTAGTCCTGGAGTCAGGCCCGAGTCCGGACCCGAAGTCCAGAGTCAGTCCGGGCCATGGCCCAGACCAGATTCGAGCCCAAGGCCCAAATCTAGTCTAGGCCGAGGCCCAGCTGAGCTCCGAGCCCAAGGTCTCGTCTTCGTCCGGTCTGAGCTGAAGACGACGTTGACTGAGGTTAGGTTTCCGGCGACTCCGGCGGCGGTGGCGTCAGGGTTTCGACGGCGGCTCCGGCGTTTGTTGGGTTGACAGAGGCCCAGGACTCAACGGGAACGAGGATTGGGGCGAGGTCCGAACCCTCCCGGCCAGATCTGACGGCCGACAGGCTCGCCGGCGATGTGAATCGCGGATCTGGAACTCGGAGAGTTCCGGCGACGCTCCCCACCCTCTCTGACCCTAAAAGAGCTTGACGCCCTTCGAATCGACGCGAGAAGAAGGGGAACAGGGGTGGAACCGGTGAGAATCGACTCACCGTTTGAAGCTCTGCCTGAATCAGGCACGGTGGAGCTCGTCCTCGTCGGCGGCGGCGTCGAATCGAAGAGGAAGAAGACGGGTGAGGGTGTCTGGGTTTCTGGCATGATGGGTAGAAGGAGACGGAGAAGAAGAAGAAGAAGAAGAAGAAGAAGAAGAAGAAGAAGAAGAAGAAGAAGAAGAAGAAGAAGAAGAAGGAGGAGGTGGGTGTGAGCTCGGAGAAGAAGAGGTGGTGGCCGGGGAAGGAGAGGGAGTGCGGCGGCGGGTCTCTGGTTCGACGGCGAGAGAGAGAGCTCTCGTCTCGGGAGTCGTGCGTGAAATGGAGCTGAAAGGGCGTCGAGCCCCTTTTTAAGGCTAGGGTTCCCGTGCGTTGGGCTTGGGCCATCCGGGCCTGCGCACAAATGGCGTGGGCTTGCTTGGCTCGGGCCCAACTCGCGTCTGCAGCTTGCCCAGCCCAGAACCAGCCTTCTCCTCTTTTTTTTTTTAAACCAACTTGATGCAAAAACAACCCCCAAGTATCAGTTTGCACTTTAATACCCTTTTAAACCAAACTGGGTTTTACAGGATATCCCCTTCGTCCGCCCCCAATTACCAGAGCCGAATTTATTGCTTTTAGTTTCACTTTTGTTTGTTAGTTGGATTTGTTTATGTAGGTGGGGTACGTTTGTGTACCTACCAAACTATCTTCTTATGTTTTAATACAATTGCAATGGTTATTCTAAAAAAATGAATATAGTTTTGTATTGAGGATTAAAATAAATTTATGCTAACCAACAAAGATCCTAAATTGTCCAAACTCTTGGATAACAAATACCTTTTCTAAATGGATCCATAGTATTCTACCATGTAGTGAAGAAAAAAAAAAGTTAAAATCATAATGGTATATTATTCTCTTGGAAATATAAAATATTAAGTTTTCTCTAAAATTAATTATCTCATAATAAATAGTTATTATTTTACTCATATCAAAAATGTTCCTTCATAAGTTAGGTTATATAACTTAATAAAAGCACGTATCACTTGACATATCATATACACACATTTTAGATAACAAAAAGAGAGATCAAAATGGTGAAGTTGTACTTCAAAATAACTAATTATAGTGTGAATCTAAAATAATACGAAAGTGCGTATAAGACCTACGATGTTTACATAAAACATAAATTTTTCAAAAGTACATGCAAAACAACTCCAGATATTGACTTATATATTACTCTCAAATAAAGTTTAAACTTATAAACACTTTCTAAAAATAAATAAATAAATATATATATATATATACATATCGTCGTAAATAAACACTTATAAGTATTTTGACTGTTCTCATACAAATTATGATTCAAAATTAACTTACTCATATATATATATATATGTAAAATAAATATATATTTGGAAAGAGAGGTATATACTAAACTCAATGCAAGTAGACATCAAGATTTGCATGGAAGCTGAGATTACAAAGCAAAAAAAAAATTATCTTTAAGAAAGTAAAGTTGGATTTATCTATGATTGTCAATTTTGAAGGTTCCATATCCGTAATGGGGAAGAGCGACAAGAAGGTTCTATTCCCTCACCAAACATGATTATAAAAGAGACGTCAAGTTTGCTTTTATGTTTCTTTTCTCATTTGTTTTTTTGTCTTTTTGATTCCTTTTTTATGTCATTTTCTTACCAAAACCATTTGTCCTTATGCATACCAAATCAAAGAAACGAAACAGCTAAGCGTATCAAATTATTTTGTGAGATATGGCAAATATATGAGCACTTGTCAAAGGCTCTTTATGGTTTGTGCTCACCACACATTTACGTGTACATGATAGATGGACGTGGACCCTAAATCCAACCACATATGTGGATCTTTCGAGATTTATTCATCGATGATGGATCTATTTGGGTGAAACAATGAATCCGAAGTGGTTTAGAAAAGTGTCGGCCGGTTGTATCGTTCTTCTGAGCGCAAGAGCATCTACATCAATGGGGGCAGAACCTTGAACCCTGAGCCAGAACCCTCTGTTGACTGGGCAAGGTTTAGCTCTGCCCTCTAAAAATAGTGTGTTGTACATCAGAGGGGCATGTATGGAGGCATGATTTTCAGAAATGCTGATTGTGTAATTAATTAAGCTTTTAATTGAATTTGTTAACGTTATCTTTAAATCAAAAACTACTAAATAAAATAGAAATAAAATTCATAAATTACATAAAAGTTCATTAATAAAATGCCAAATTTTAAAAAAATACATAACTTTAAAAAATACATAACAAAAAAATTACATTATTAGGTATCCCCATTAACGTTGCCGAGTTGTTTCTGAAGCTTTCGAATTTGATTTATCCATACTTGCATCATTTCCAAATGTTGCTCCTTCTGTTCCGGGGAGAAATCGGACGTGTCCGCAACCTTCATTTCTTTAAGTTCTTGCATATATATATACCAATTTTCGTGTCAATAACCACGGCAAGCTTCACCTTCTCACCACTCCCCTGATCCATTTGGAGGATATACGATGCCCTGTCCGACAAACTCTTCCCCTTCCTCTTCGCGGCCTTATTGCCAATTGGGCGTTCTCGTGGAGGCGGCATGCCAATTGGGGAACTTGGAACTTGTACCTCCGTACGAGGAACTTGAGCCTCCTGCTGATTGCTCGTCACCACTTAAATGTGTGACATTATCATCGTTGGTGGGGAATGAAGTGGGTGGGGTTGTGCTGCTATAACTACCGGACTCGTCCAATCGTCATCGAAGTACCCCGACTTCGCCGAGTTCCTCTACCCAGAAATTGTCGTCATTTTCTAACGGCTCTATCCAATGGTGGAGCTTGAAAATATTCGACTCGTTTTTGATATCCTTGACGTGGATTCGATAGATTTCCATCACCCGCTGCCTAAACTTTTCTTCGTTCCAGCCGCTATGACCTACCTATTTCTTCTCCTTCCTCATCAGTGTGATATACCACTTGACTCTTGCCGCACTATTGTTAAAATGGCTCTTGACGGCTTACACCGTCCACTGATCGGTCGGGAAATTCCCAGCCTTGCACAAACGCCTCCTCACCGTGGTCCAGAACGTGTTCCCATCTTGAGAGGTTCCGGTGATGGGGTCGTGCGTTGTGCGTTGCCAGACGTTGATCAGGAGCAGATCCACTTCAGGGGGCCATTTGCTTCGCCTTTCTGGTGTCGCACGGGTTCTCGGTCCCACTGATGATGAAGTAGACGACAGTCGGGTTCCAATGGCGACTGGCATCGAGAATTGTTGGTGGCCGAAATAGTTGACCCCCATGTTGAATTGGTCGAACAGTGGGCGGGTGAATACGCCAGTCAACGGTGGAGGATGTCCAATTGGATTTGACGGTTGTCCCGATGGGTAGGCCGGTTGTCCTATTCCACCTACGTTGACAATTAAATTTTAATTCCAAGTAAAAATGGAAAATTCAAATTTGATAATACATAATTAAAACTAAACATATGATTAACTACAATTGAACATACATGAAATTTAAATTAATGGAATGATTAATATTTTAATTAATGAAATGAATAAAATTATAATTCATAAAGTTTAATTACCTTGGCCCCAAAGAGAGGCCATGTATTGGTTGAATGCATCAGGGTTCCAACCACCGGTTGGGGTGAAACCGGTTTGCAACATCTGTACGTAGTTCGACCCGGGTTGATTGGTGGTCGCACCTTGTTGATTGGTGTTCGCCTCTTCTTGATCGGTGTTGTCCTCCTCGTCCGTATTGAAAACTTGGTGTTCGGGCGGTTGAGTGAAATCGTCGTCAGACATTATCGATCGGATTTCGCAAAGGCGGTATGAATTTGAGAGAGTGAGGGTTGAGAGAATATGAAGTTTGTTGTGTGGATTTGGTGAAATGGGGTGAGGGATATTTATAGTGGTTGAAGAAGTGATTTTTTTAATGTATTTTGTATTATAAATAAAAAATCAGACATAGCTGTTGCCGACCGTTGCTCAACAACAATCTTTTTTTCATACGGGACACGTGGCACGCTGCCACTGGTGGACAGAGAGGCAGAGGGGCAGCGAGTCAGCGAGGATGAAGTTGTCCTCGTGCCCCTGCCCCCCGAACCCTCCCACTCGACCTCCTCTCCCGCGCCTCGCGCCCCACACCGGCCGAACCCCGAACCCTCCTCCTCCTGCTCCCGCCCCAGCCTCGCGCGCACGCCCCGCACCGATGTGGATGCTCTAAGGTGGTAGTGGTTCCATCAAAACCTGGCACGGTATTTTTCTACCAGTTCGGAGGTCAGCAATCCCGCGTTTTGGAGCCCTACCATTATCAGTCAAGGGAGGACGACGCACGCTGATAACCTGGGGGAGTACTTTGTCCATCAGTATTTATATCCGGTATGGGGTCTGCTCTATCCTAGCTTCCTCTAGTCTGGACTCGCTGTATCGGTGTCGTCAGACGCTACCGTAGTCTCACCTTTTAGGCGCTTTCAAAAGGTAGTCGGTGCCTTGAGCTTTTTAAGTTATTGTCTGAGTTTCCTCTGTTGCGGAAACTCGTTTCATTTATGTTATTTAATTTTCAGTGTTTTATTGTTTTTTTCTGTAAACACTCGTTTTTTATAATATACAATCGTTTTGATGAAAAAAAAGGTAATATGCCAGCGTTATTAATTAATTAATTAAGATGATAGACTAAATATTTCATAGATGAGTGTGGGATCGTTTCCCGTCGCCGGTGGTCGTCGTCACTCGTGATTCCGGACTTCGTGCGGCTGTCTGGGCTGAATCTGGCCGGCGTCGCCCTCGGTTGATGCTGCCGGTGGTTGGGTCAGTGTCGGACGGTTTACAGGGCCAGCGACTTCTATTCAAGGCTGCTGGTTTTTTGGTGGTTTTTTGTGGCGTCTCGGTCGGAGCTGTTACAGAGGGCGGTGGAGTTGTGTGCTTCAAGCTTGGAACAGGATCTCTGTTTCACGGACCGGCGAGAGTTGACCGAGTGCACGACGGCGCGGGACAGAAGGGGATTGTTATCAGATTCTGGGAAACGTATGTTGTTAAAAGAATCGGTATTGTGGGTCACCAATCGACACAGAAGCAAGCTACGAAGGCTCCAATGTTGAGATCTCTCGAGCCGGAGTACTACGAGAAGTTGGTGGAGGGGAAGGTGATTAGGTTACCGAAACTCGCTTTAGTGATTTGTAGACTAGAAGATTCTGCTCGAGTACCCATTGTTAGCGCAGTTAGTCGACGACAAGAGGCGTCGCCGGATTCTGGTTCGCGACACCAAGGGGAGACAATTGCTTCGGAGGTCTCGAAAGTGAGGACGAGGGATACAAGTGGGAAGATGATGACATAAACAATTTCAATGGAACAGTGTAAACTGTTCATCTGCAATCTCCCCCCAGGAACCAATCAGATGAAATTGAGATTATGACTTGAAGAGGTAATTCCTATGGCCAAAGTATTCGTGTGCAAGAGGCAAAATGCAGGTGGTAGGTTTTTTGGTTTCGTCTCTGTCAAAACCAAAGAGGAAGCTTCAATCCTGGTCAAAGTTGTGAATGGTTTCATTTGGGAGGGCCATAGGATATTCATGTCGATTGCTTGGCCGGAAAGGTTAACCAAGAGGTTGGGTCGTCGTACTCAGACCTGGAAACCGCAAGGTGGGGAAACGTTTGGGTCGCAAGATCAGTCTGTTAAGAACACCGTGAGCTCCCTTGAGCCTCAGAAAATTATTGCCACAAGATCACAGTACTTGTCGCCTTGGATTGCAGCAAGTATATTGGGAGTGGCAAAAGATGATTTTTCGTTAAACTCATTACGGGAATTAATCAATTCGGAAGGGGCTCTTGACTTTCAAATTCGTTATCTTGGCAACATGATCTTTTTGTTCCTGTCTTCGGACCAAGACACTCTGACAGACTTATTGAACTCGAAATGGAAGTGGTGCTCTGAGGCTTTTATGCTGTTTGATCGAGCAAAGGAATGGTTAAACAGAGCTGGGGGTTTCTCTTGGTGGAAGATTATGGGTGTCCCGCTCTCGGGTTGATGCACGTCGACCTTTCGAGATATTGGGAAGTCGTGTGGAACGTTCCTGTTGGCCACAAGGGATGAGACGTCCTCAATGTTGGATTGTAACTTCAGACTTTTGCATTCGACTTTCCAAGGAGACTCGTGTACTCGGATTATGGAGATAGAGGACAAGTCATTTCCTGTGTTTTTGGCCAAGGTGGCTTCATCTGTGCTTCCGGCAATTGACAGGGCTGCAGATTACAAAAAGGCAATACTTTCTCAGGGGAGATCAGAATTCCCGCTCCCGGAGATATTAGACAAAGGAAAAAATTTAGTGCACTTTTCGACTCCGGTAAGCAAAGTACCTGAGTCATCAAACTCGAGCTCGTGTCCCTCAATGCCTGGGCATCATGTTTCGCGGGCTAGGACTTCCGCGAGTGACCTACTCCGGCCAAGTAAGCCAACACATGTATTTCGGTCATACGCAGCACGCAAAATACCCGTTGATAAAGAATATGCAGATCGCGAGAAGAAGTGGAAGTTACTTAAGGCTAGTAAGAAATTATTAGCGGGTCACCCAGAAACGGCAGATCAGATAGAAGCGCTTGATTTTGAGCTGGGGGATTCGGTGGATCCGGAATTTCAGAACGATTCTGACGACCTTTGTTCGAGTGACGGATAAGAAGTGGGGGAGTCCCTCCCTACTTCCCTACCTTTCTAATCGGTTAATAGGGTGCATTTCATCTCCTGGAATGTGATGGGGATGAATGCCGTCCATAAGAGACGGTGCATCAGGGTGGCCTTGTCTAGGCAACACCCTGATATGGTGCTATTTCTAGAAACCAAAAGAGAAGACATCCCTCCCTTTTTTTTTTATAATGCTGTGGATTTACGATTGGTTGGGAATCAGTTTTTATTCCTTCTGTAGGTGCTTCAGGTGGCGTCTTGCTGGTGTGGAAGACGGTGTTTTCTTCTTCCGGATGCTTCTTTTGAGCAGTGGACTTTGGCCCCGAGTTCTTGTCTTCGTGGACGTGGCAGGCGAAGAGGAGTGGTTTTGTGAGAGGTTTTGATCATTCAGTTTCCTTGTGTTTCCGGTTTTTGGTTTCATTGTAGCCTTTTTTAAAAAGGCTTTTTGGCAGGTTTCCTGTTGGGTTCCTGTTCTAATAAAAAATCGCTTATCCAAAAAAAAATATATTTCATAGATGTATATATAATGTGAAAAGGTTTTGAATTACTGTGGGTACATGTAAGTAAGTCTACGTTTGTTTTATACAGGAGTGTGTATAGGTAGATATGTCATCTGTACGTGTGTAATCAAATTCGTCTATACATGTGCGAGTTTTGATACGAGGATACGTGGTAAGCCCAATGCATCCTATTGGTTCCAAAATGAAGCCCATAACTATAAATATGGCCCAGTGACTTTAGGCCCATAACTTGATTATATTTTAATCAAATTAGATTTGCTAGGGAAAGGGGAACAAAAACATGGTTGGGGACCATTTGGAATGCTGATAGAAAGAGAAGGCTTAACTACGTCTGTCTATCCTAACTCATAGGTTAAATTCACCTGCATTAAAAATATGTATACTAATATTTACATAATTTATTTTTAAAATTCACATGCATCACAAAAAAAACATTGGAACCATCACATTCTACAAAATGGTGTGCTTATACGATACGAAAATGTTCTCTTGAATCGTTTTTTTATGGCACAAAAACTCTTTGATTCACCGCAATAATATGATTGAGGAGTAGTTTAAGACGATTATCCAGAACCTTGGACAATGTACGAAAGATCACATTGCATAAAGCAATGGGTCGGAGGCCTGCAATCTTTCTCGGTGTCTGCTTCTTCGGAATCAACACAAGTGTGGTCTTATTGACGTCCCTGTCAATGGTTCTTGTCTCAACTGCCTCCCGCACGAAAGCAATGTCCTCTCTGTTTAATATCGGTTAATAATGCTTGTAGAATAACGGGTTCAGTTCGTATGGTCATGGGGCTTTATTAGGCCCCATCTGAAAAACTACAACTCTGACCTCATCCCCCGTTACCCATGTGGGAAGTAATCGGTTATGCTCCCCTGAGATTAAGGCCGGGACCATCATAGGGAGATCCTATAAATTCTCAGGTTCTGCCGTTAATATCTGTTGAAAGTAGTGCATGGTCATCTCTTGCATCCCCGAATCCCACGTCACTCCCCTCATTTGTTTCAAGGGCCCTAATATTGTTCCAGTGTTTTCTATTTGTGGCTTCCGCGTGAAAAAAAACTTTGTGTTGCGGTCGTCATCGACTAGCTAATTCTTCTTGGCTCGTTGCTTCCAAAAAGCCTCTTGCCGGGGCAATGCTTGTTCTTACTATTTCTGTATGGCTAGTCTACGTTTGATCCCTGCACGGTCCCTCTTGTCATTGAGCTCACCGAAAGTACGCTGGAATTTTCTGATCGTATGAATAGTCTCTAGATACACTGTTTGCTCCCATACATCCAATGATCGCCCAATATCGTGGATATCATGTTTGATGTGTCGTCCTCCCGGATTACCCCATTATTGTTAGATGAGATGGAAACACCCTGGTTCCTTAATCAATCTATTCTCGAAATGAAATTGCCTTTCTACCGGCTCCGCCCGTTCATCCGTCAAATAAAGAAAGATAGACATATGATCGGACGTCGTATATCCAACGTTCCGAAGATGGGATTGATGGAATAGTTACTTAACTTCCGAATACTTTATTCCCATGTCATCCTTTCCTCTTGTCCAAGTAAACGAATAACCATCCATGTTATATCCTTAACCCCTATATCGGTAATGACGTGACAGAAGGCCTGAACAAGGATCATCAGATATGGTCACCCTCCTTTCTTCTTCCCAGGGTGTAAAATTTCATTGGAATCCCCCATGAGAATCCAATCACGGGTCTAATGAGCCCGACCCAAATAGAGGAGCAACTCCCAAGTCCAATGCTTGTATTCCCTAGCTGGCTCACCATACACTTCAGTCAAACATACCACTGACTTTTGACCCATCCATATATGCACGTGCGTTTGATCTTGCTCTTATTAGAATAAATGTGGCTATTAAGATTACTTATTAGAGCACCCACAGTGGAGTCTCATCTCCACCGACTCTAACGTTTATTTAGGACAAAAATCAATTTTTCAGCATCGATTCGTCATTTTGGAGTCCAATCTCACGTCGAATTGAATCAGCCATTTTAGACGGTCTACGATTCTGCAGACAGCCTGCAAAGTCGGTCTGTAGATTCCACTTTGACCGTCCGAATCAGCGAGCGACGCGTGGACAGATTCGGCGAGCCAAATTTAGCAGTGTGCGATGATGCTTCCACGTTTACAGAGTCAACATATTCGTTTTGCCGAAATAATAATATTCTTTCATTTTTTTTTATCTATAAATACCTTACAAGTTTGTTCAAATCAATTGTATCGTTTTTCTCTTTATAAATTTTATTCTCGTCCTATTGTTATGGATTCAACGAGTATGAGGAGTATGATGTCAAGGAAATCTACTACGCACCTTTACGTGAGATAACCCGTCAAGTGGAGAAAGAGATGTTCGTGTCTTTACGGGCAACAATTATGGAAGCAGAGGCACGGATGATAGAACCCGTCTGGGAGATGCACAAAAAAATATATTTTTTCAAAGATCGAAGTGCTGCTCACGATTGGCTTATGTCCGACTACTTCGTAGCGAAGCCGTTGTATGATGCAAAAATGTTTTGATGGCGTTTCCGTATAACGCAAATTGTTTTCATGAAACTTGTAGATGACGCGTCCGAGTTTGATGATCACTCCATAAAAATAATTATTTCCGTGGTCAGGTCGAGTTCTCAAAGATTAAAAAGTGTACGGTAGCTATACAGATGTTGTGCTACGGTTCTTCGACTGACAGCCTTGACGAGTATTTAGAAAATGGCTGAAATAATTGCCCTCAATTGCATGCATCATTTTTGTTTCGTCGTAATTAACATCTTTGGTGATACATATCTCAAGAAGCCTAACGATAATGATATTTCTTACCTTACGCGTGTGAATGAAACGCGTGGTTTTCTAGGTTGTATCGACAACCTACATTGTATGCATTGACATGGAAGAATTCTGAAAAATCTCATCAAGGGGTTCATGAGCGAGGCGATCATGATGGACCTACGATCATAATTGAAGCAATAGTAGGGCCCGACACCTGGTTTTGGCACACATACTTTGGAATGCCGGGTTCGAACAACGATATTAATGTTTTGAACCAATCGTCCATATTTACTCACGTATATCACGATAAATAGCCTGAGATCGAATTTGAGGTAAACGGCGTACTACAACACTTCTTACTACTTAGCTAACGAAATTTACCCACATTGGGAGACCTTTGTGAAGTCTATCCCTGCACCACAACTACCGAAGCACGTGTTATACACAAAGAAACATTGAGCCCGCAAGGAAAGATGTGGAGAGGGCATTCGGGATTTTACAAGCTCATTTTCATATCATCAGTATACCTGCTCGGGTTAGGACAATAGGAAAATTTCTATGATAATATGGGCGTGCATTATCATACACAACATGATTGTCGACGATGAACGTGACACCTACTAGGGCGATATTGAACGAATACAATCCGAAGAACCAATTTTACCCGTCTAGCGAGGGTCATTACCAGGTTACAATTACATCTGAAACCAGACAACCCGAATCGAGGATCGAGCAGTCCACCCGCAACTTAAGACAAATCTGATTAAACACATCTGGACTATGTTTAGGGCGGAGGCCGTTTTGGATGGCGACAACTATTACACGCTTTGTTTCCGTATTTGATTTCAATGTATTTTCGTTTATTTGTTTTATATCGGGACGATATGTTTTTTTCTTCTGATTACCTGTATTTCAACAACTTTAGTTTATCGTAATATGTGCCGTTTTCCTTCCTAATGCATCCTTTTGGCCGAATTAGTTTCCTATAAAAGGCAACAACAACTTACCATATTTCATCATCCTTCCTAATTTAGTCCATAACGAAAATAATGGTTTATGAGAACGAAAGTGGTGTTTCCCAAGATGATATCAATGTACAAGATCGAGCGAGAAAAACTCCGAAGTGGTAGGTTCGAGCGCACAAAAGCCCGCCTTATGAAGTACTAGATGTCATTGACCAGGAAACATGCTGCATTCATTGCTTTGGACACATCCGACTAAACCCTGCTCGAGAAGGCCAACCACGAGGCTCTTATGTTCGAAATGCTTCGAGTTATGAACCACAACTAAGACATGTTAAATCTTTTTCTTTTCCATCGTTGTACTCGGTTTCGAACACGGTTCGTTTCATTTTGTACTCGAAAACCAACCCATCAATATTCAAAATAATTGTCACTTAAATTTTTGTGTTTTGTTAGGACGATTCATCCCTTGTTCACATGCACCGAATCTACCATATTCAGTTTGACCGATTGTACAAAAGGGATAAGCTTTTACGATTTCATTAAATTAAAAGAAACCCCAACAAATCTGCCATATCAATACTTGTACCGATTCCCCTTCTCCTGTATAAGCCACTCAACAAACTCTCGATTCTTTGCAGATGCAGCATCACCCTTTCTTCCTCACCTTTTATATTTTCTCCTTTGCATATTCGGCAACACCACTTTTCATACACATAATCGTTCATGGCGCCAACATGAATCAATGAGGTGAAGAGGCGACTGGTTTTTGCGTGGATGGCTTACGACGACATCACTAGAGAGTTTTGGCGCTATCTCTACGATGACTGGAAAATCATGGTTTCGTTCCCATTTCCTCGAACTGAGAAGCAACTCAAAGATCACTAACAAAAGACCAACATTCGGGTGAAGCGTTTCATGGTGACGTTCTTACAGGCCCAACATGAGCTTGGTCCAACAACCACCGAAGCCGAGGTGCTCCTCGAGGCGAATCATTTGTATGCCCGTAATGTCAACCTCCCGTTTAATAAGCATGAGTGGCGGACGTCTGTTCGGAAATGTCCGAAATGGCACATGTACAACTGGTTCGCCAATCTCTAGTTTGGGAGGTGATGTGTTTTGTTGGTTCTCGGGTTTTGTTGTTTATCGAGCTTGCGTTGTACTTTCTTTAGCTTGTTTGAGGAAATAATAATTTGCGAACTTATTTTTTTCGTTGTTTTATCCATTGGTTTATTTTTTTTCTACTTTTTACAGTTGGACCGAGAATAAACCAACTGTGTATAATAAAAGAATAGTTTGTCAAGTTTGTCCCATTAACTCATAAATTTACTCATGTTGCATCCCCCAAAAGAAGATTGAGTAAAACAAACGCCTCTCTCCCTTACGCAGGAAAAAAACCCTAGCACCCCTCTCCCCTTTCTTTGATCTCTTACCCCCGCCAGTAACGACCGAGGCTCCGCCTCGATTGTTACCGGCGGAGGCCAACCTTTACGCTTTCTCCACTCTCTCAAGAGTTCTATTTCGTTGGTCTGACTATTCGGTTTTTCGTCCGTTCGTTACATGCCTTTTTTTCGCCTCCATCAGTCTCCTCGTTGTGCCGTATTTCGCGGTTTAGGCTATAGAGTTCGTTGAGGCAGCCTCAGATTTATACTTGTGGAAGAGGCGTTGTGGAATGAGAGTCGAAGTGTTATATGTGAGTCTTAGATTCTTCGGTGTTGTTTCTTCAGATACCGGTGATTAAAATCAGATGGAGAAATATCGAGACAGAGTGGTTGGATCCCAAAAGACATGGTCAAGTTTCTAGTTTATTTTTTTATATGTTTTTTTGTTAGATTTTGATTAGTTGTGGTCTTTTTGAACCAAATAACATATTAATATACATCAATTACATGTTTGTGTGGATTGATTATACTTTGGTGTGTCCTTGTAAACAAAACACCCTCGTTTAAGCAAAAACATGGGATAATTCTACCTCAGTACCCTAAATCTTTCATATTTCATTTAGAGTACCCTAATTTTTTTTTGTCACCTCAGTACCCTAAACTTTCATTAATTCATTTAGAGTACCCTAAATCTTTTTTGTGTCACCTCGGTACTCTAAACTTTCATGAACTCCATTTTAGTACCCACCGTTAACTTTACATATGATTTTCCATCCAAAACAGGTAAAATGACCATATTACCCCTCACCAACAACCAAAATTATGGTAAAGTTAACGGTGGGTACTAAAATGAAATTAATGAAAGTTTAAGGTACTAAAATGGAATTAATAAAAGTTTAGGGTACTGAGGTGACGCAAAAAAGATTTAGAATACTTTAAATGAAATATGAAAGATTTAAGATATTAAGATAACAAAAAAAAATTTAGAGTCATCTAAATAAAACGTGAAAGATTTAGGATATTGAAGTGGAATTAACCCCAACAACATTTACGAAGGTGACCCGCACCAAATTGTTTTGTCAAAACAAGAAAACGAAGGTAACTAGTAAGAGGGACGTAGTTGAGAGGTTCACGAATTGAATGTGATAATAGTAATGCATCTCCTTCGTTTACGTGCTCCTTCTCCTCCTAACTTGCTTCCCAACAACCTTTAACCAAAGTTGCAGAGCACACATTCATATCATCGAGATTCAATGGAAGAATCCACAGCCAATCATGCCTATGGGTATCTGCTGGAGGCTCTCTCTCTCATACCTATTTGGCACTATCTCCTCTTCTTCTCCTTCCTCTTCCTCACTTTTCTCTACAATTTCCTCGACTTCCATTTCTTCGAGGACCTCTTCAACCGCATCCGACCCTCTCCCGAGCTCCTCACCTTCCACCCCTTCTCCCCCATCTACCACGACGTCGTTTCCAAATGCCCCACTCTCCATTCCAGGTACCTCCTCCCGTTTCTTCAATTCTCTTTCTGGCCTCAATTTTGATGGAAATTGGATTTTGGGTTCTTTTTGTTGATGCTGATCGAGCCACGGATTGATGTATTTTCAGGTATTTTGCAACGCCCTGGCTCTCGAGTCCTCATTTTCAGACTACTTTCCTGAATTTCCATGGAAGGCCTCCTACCTTCAGCTACACTAGGTAATCCTCCATTTTTTTTTGTATAAATTGTGTTTTCTTTTTCAATACTAGTCAGGTTCAGTGGAGTTTGATGTAGTTTGTTGGTTGGTTACAAGTCTGATATATGATGATAAACATTTGGTATACTAGAAAATATGGGGTTGAAACAAATAATCAATTTTATGGCTTCATTATCTAATCTATGTTTTACATTTACAATGGTAATGTTGAAGGCATGACTCATAGTAGAGGTAGAGTAACCCATGTGGAAAAACAATGACTTTCACGAAACCATGTGTTGCGTTTAGTTCGTCAACTTATATTTATTGTTTGTAAATGCCCACATCATATTTACGCCCCAAACTTTGAAATTTTCTGAAATCACTCAAACCCAAAAAGGCTTGTAGTATATAGAACTCAAATCTTTGGATGATAGAAAATTCAGTTTGGTTTTCATTTAAAATTGACAGAATCATAGCTTTATCTGTCCAAAAAATACCACTAGTTACTTGATGAAACAATAACCTAGTTTTCATCTGCTTGAGCCTTGAGTACTGAGTGACGGCATTACTTCAAGGGGTAGTCATAATTCAAATTTGAATATGGTGAAGTCTTAAACATATATTTCCTATCCATTGTAAGACTTGATATATCATAGTTCATTTCTCCTTTTGCGATACCTTGCGTGAACCCACTAAGAGGTTAAAATAACTTTAGGAAGAATATTATTGGTACTTTGTGCATAACTAACTTCCTAGTAAAGAGACGGGACACTTATTTTGGGAGCTGTCCGAATTATGAAAACAGAACAGTATTTTGGTTGGAATGAGTAATTATTTAGAAAGTCATCACACCCTTCATGTTCTTGATGTATTGGGTGTTGAATATTTTGGTTTCTCTGTTTGTTTTTGTTTCTAACTTTTTTTCATGTTTTTTTCATCAGACAACTCTTTTATGCTTCTGATGGTGGGACTATCGCTTTGGATTGGCTGATGACTTCTGATGGTAATTTAAAACATTTAACAGCTGCTAATGTGTATGTGCGTGAGTATGATATATCCGTCTATCTCATATAAGTAAAACTTAATGCTGTGAACGAAAAGGAAGTTTTACAATAATATAAAGCTTTCTTAGCACCTTTGTTTTTCTTTCCATAGTTTATCATGTGCAGCATGCAATAACAAGTTATTAAGGGTGTGTTTTAAATTATGGCATCTGATTGACATTTATCAATCGTCAGGTTTGTTATAGGTGAGGGACATGATTGATGAACTTGTAGTATAGTATGATAAGTCTTGAATGCTTTTTGAAAAATGCCGAGTTTTTTTTTAATATTTATGTAGTTTATGTTTTTATTTGTTTCTTACAGTTTCAGGAGGTGATTTTCACATGAATAATTCCATTTCTAAGCATGACACAAGCCCCATTGTGGTAGTGGTTCCAGGTTTAACAAGCGATTCTTCTTCTGCCGTAAGTTCTAAATTTGTCTTTTTAACTCTTTTTCAGTGATGTCTGAAAGTGCTGCCGGATGGGATTCTGGTGCTTGTAAAAAAAAGTTTAGCATGCTAAGTTGTTTGATTTATATTAAAAGCTAACTGGATTTGAAAATATTCTTTGGTTTGAAGGCATTGAAACACCATCTTTGACCCTTGATGATCCAGCTACGTCATTGAGGACGCTGGTATTTGAGCTGAAAGCTAAGGGATAGCTGAGCGAAGAAGTTCAACACTCCTTGACCTATTTTCTTTTGGTGCATGTTATGAATATGAGTCATTTATGAGATATGGGCAGTCTTACTCTGTCATTCTTTTAACAATTGTAATTAACAATCCTCTTAGACTAGGTAGATAAAATAAGGAACCATCCTGACATCTTATGAGCTAATATTATAATAACAACTTAAATGAAGAACAAAATTGGGGAATGCCTTCATTGCTCTCCAGTAACTAGGAATATAAACTATATATAATACATACTCAATTTGCTGAATGACCTGTATTTTTCTTCTGGAACTTTTTGGGGAGTACCAAGCTTTTCATTTATGTAGATTTCTTTTTTCCTTATTCCTGAAAAAATGGGATGGAAGTTATTAAGTTTAATGACTGTGTTGCAGTATTTAAAGCATCTTGCCTTCCATATGGCAAAATCTGGATGGAATGTCGTTATTAGTAATCACCGAGGATTGGGAGGCGTCTCAATTACTGTGAGTTTATTCTTGGCTTAAAGATTGTTTATATTGTACAGATAAAGTATATATATTCAGTATTTCGAGTATATGACATTTTGAGCTCCCATACCAGATTCTAAATTTGTTGATACTGAATTAGCTACGCCATTATTGAAATTTGCTGCTATAGATATCTTTTGTGTAATAATATACTCGCACTAGCTGCGATTAGACTCACAAATTTTATGGTCCATTTTGTTCATGTTGAGTAAGAAAACATAACAGTTGATTGTTTATTACAACCAATAATTAAAACACTTTCATAACCCTATTGAACTGATTTTTTAAGTAAGTTTCTTGTAAGGTACTTGCAATTTGCCGTTGGCACTTTTCAACACTTATAATTTATACTTTAAAATAATATAACAGGTACAGTTTCACCTCTCATTTTTATTTAATTATACTTCTATTATCATTCTTATAGAAAATTCTGGTGGGGTGATATGTTGTGAGATAACATATTATGATAAGACATGTCACGCCATGACGTATCTAAATAATTTACTAGATTTAGTCTTTCAAGTGATATGTCTCTCTGATATTGTGACTTGATGTGGGACTGAGAGCAACTAGGTCAGCTTTATTATAATTTACATTGATATTCTTTTACTTCATGTGCTTGTTTATTAAATAAATACATAGGGTTCTCATTGATATGGAAAAAATGATTGGTAACAAATTTCTGATTGAAATGCTGAGAATACCATCTGGTATTGATCCTTTCTTTGAACATAGTTGATTACGAGCTCTGTTCCATCAAAATCAGGAAGCTTAAATGTGTGAAGTCCTTAGTTTGGCATAGTAAATTATTACTCTTTTTTCTTTTGATGTTTTGGTGTGCATAGACTAAATCTATGGCCATTTTCAAATGGTTAGATGAGCTTGCTTGAAAAACGAATCTATTATTTTTCGTATATGATTTAAATGAAGGAAGCTAATTAAATGAAGGAAGCTAATTGTTACCGCTCAGCAAACTGTCATGTTGTTATACTGCTTTACTACTGTAGCTAAATCAGCATACTGAATATTGATATGAAAGGTTTAAATTGTTTGAATATGACAATTTAGCAAAAGCTCCTTGAACCTGTGTGATTATGTTTACTAAACCTACGTGATTAAAATTATGTATTGGCTGAGTTAAAACTAAGTGCTTATATTAAAATCTAAACTGCAGTCTGATTGCTTTTACAATGCGGGATGGACTGAGGACATACGGGTGGTTCTTAATCATCTCCATGATATATACCCGGAGGCTCCTTTATTTGCTGTTGGAACTAGCATTGGTGCCAATATTCTGGTACGTTGTCTTGGGTTATTATAGTACTATAAGTGTTGATGAAATCCTAACCTTGAATGTAAAGTAAAATCGGTAATAACAAAGAGGAGAAAGTAAAGTTAAACACTTTTACATAAATCATAAATCATCAGTTAATCTCACTTTCCTTTTTCTTTCTTTATTGTTGTTAAAATTAGCTCCAAGTTAGAAAAGCTTAAGCTAAGATGAAGGGTCACATGTGAACCAAGAATTACCGTGGAGGAAACACGAACAGCCAAACTAGCTGTGATACCATGCTATACTTAACTTCAACCCCGAAACTTAATAGTTGGAGGTTTCTGCTAAATATATCAAGTGGTCATTAACTTCAGAAGACTATTAATGTAGAATACTGAAGAATATTGGAAGTTTTGAAACTTGTTAACTAAAACTATTCAATTTGTCGCTGAATTAATTAGGTAATCAGAGCTTACTAATATCTCTGCTTCTGCCTTTTCATGAAAACTAATTTAGATCCTGTACCTACTCTGGTGAGTCAGACTGCAATTTCGTTTGGAATAAAGACACACACACTTGTGCAAACCTACTGTGCTTAATGTCACTGTACTCGAATTACAGTATTGGACAAATGAAACTTGCTACAATGTAAAAAATAAAAAGAAGAAAAGCAGCTGCTAGTTAACACCTATGCTATAACTTATTTTATCGTGACCAATAAGCTATTTTTATTATAAAGAGTAAGTCAGGTGAGGTGTATCCATATTTAAAGGATGTCAGTTATCAACCAAGTTATTCATGCTCATTGGATTAGTTGTCCAGCCCTGTAGTTACTTGTTGAAGTAGTATCATGTCAAGTAAAAGTCTCATTCCTTGCCAGTTAATAAGTAATGTGGGGCTCTCCACTCATAGCCAATTAGTTTTGGCTTGATTCCACAACATGCTATTAGTTCAAGTTTAGTCCTAACCAGAACCCATTGCGCTCCACTATAATGAATAATGTGGCCTCTCAACTGTTTTTCAATGGGTTTGAGTTGTGTCATCATAGATCTAGTGACAATCCTGGGATGTTATGCGTTGCAGCCTTGTAATTTTTGGGAGGGTTATGGATCTCAGCATGTAGCCATTTTGACATAGAAAGTACTCATATTAGAGAAAAGTCCGTCTCCTTTTACTTTCTAAATTACTTCAATTACACTAAGGATTTACTCCTATTATTTGTGTCGTACAATTTAACCCTAATTGGCTTGTAATTCATAACCTGAAACTGAAGTCTTCATTTTTAGAGAAATAATCTAGTATTTTCGTGTACATAAAGATGTCCCTCCCCAGACCCCCACAAAGGTGGGAGTTTTGTGCACTGGGCCACCCTTCTAATCTAGTATTTTCTAAATCCAACTTTTAGCTATACTAGTTGATCTTAAATTTAAGTTGCATTCTTGACTCGAGTTATTGCTTACAGGTAAAGTATCTTGGGGAGGATGGACAGAATGTCCCTCTTGCTGGGGCTGTAGCTATTTGCAATCCTTGGGATCTTTTGGTTAGTATTTCATCTGAACTTGAATGCTATCAGTAGTATGAGTCAGTGAAAAAAACATGCCTAGTAACTGGTCCCACATAAGACATAATTGACATACTAGAGGTTAGGTATTGAAGAAGCATGGCTATATATATTATGGTACGACACATTTTTGGCGTATGTACAATTTTTTTTACTTATGGTCTAATAATAGTCCCACATAAGTACTTGTCCTTTTCCTTTTATATTGTAATAGTCTAATTATTGTATCTGCAAAGTATGTTTATCCATGTTATGTGTTTGGACCATCAATTGTAATCATACATCATTGGTGAAGATCGGTTCATATTTCTCTTAATTCGTGGTCATGTCCTCTTCCGTTTCTCAGATTGGTGACAGATTCATTTCTCGAAGGCTGTTGCAAACATTCTATGATAAAGCTCTTGCAATTGGTCTTAAAGGTTACGCTAAATTGTATGTCTTCTCTATCTTTTAACTGGCACTTTGGGCACAAGATCTAATGACTCCTCTTGTGAACTCTTAATATTCACTTTCAGTTTGTAAGTTACCGAGGTGATGATTTATTCCATGCTGTGGCTTGACATTATTTTGGTTGCAGACACGAACCTCAGTACACTCGCCTTGCCAACTGGGAAGGCATAAAAACGGTGAGCCTTTTCTCTTTGTATGAATTAGTTCTATATGAGGAAAATGACGTGTATGCCCCTCTACTACCTAACTGTTTTCAGAATTGAAAGTAAATAACACATTGCTGATGCACATACGTTTCTTCCAACTAACATGTTTATTTGGTTACCATATTCTGTTTTGAAAGTCACGTTCTATCAGGGATTTCGACATCTATGCAACATGCCTTGTTGGGAAATTTGAGGTATCAATATCTGACATTTGATCTTGGGATAATTACAAAAAAGTACCATGAGGTATTCACTTTTTGCAAATCGTGGCCTTCTTTTTTGATAATTGCAAAAAAGTGCCATGAACTTGCCTTTTTGTTGCACGGTGTAAATTTGTTTCAAAATGATGATTTTACCCTTTAAAACACAAAAAGTAAAAAAAAAAAAAAATCAGAATTTTCATCTCCCTTGACATTTCGTCTTGGGGTTTTTTGTTTTTTACCTATTACTTTTTCAAGGGTAAAATCGTCATTGAAACAAATTTACACGAAGAGCAACAAATAGTCAATTTCATGGCACATTTTTGCAATTATCAAATAAAAGAACTATGATTTGGGAAAAGTGAATACCTTATTGTACTTCCATTCTTTTGAGATTTTCTTTTTTGAGTTGTCAAAATACTATTTTGCTTCCTCAGACTGTGGATACATACTACAGACGTTGTAGCAGTGCTAGCTACGTGGGCAATGTGTCTGTGCCCCTACTTTGTATCAGTTCTTTAGATGATCCACTTTGCACCAGGGAAGCCATTCCTTGGGATGAATGCAGGTACAGTTAGGCACTTTATGTCACTGAATGATCTTTTCTCAATCAACTGACTAGGAATTCTTGTTCTTACCAGAGGGAATAAAAACATTGTCTTGTCTACTCCACGACATGGAGGACATCTAGCGATGTTTGAAGGAATCAGTGCATCTCATTTGTGGTAATTCATGTTTCCATGTTATATAGATTACAATCTATATTACTAAACTTACGGTACTATAGATACTGCTTTGTATTTTCAAAGTAATTGTTCGAATAACTTTTAATTTCATTATATATTCGCTTCTCCTTATAGGTGGGTGAGGGCTACCGACGAATTTCTTGGTGTTCTAAGCTGCAGCCCTCATATGCATGTACAAAAGAAGGTACAACTTATTTTCAATGCTTGATACACATCATTGGTTAAAAGTAAAAGCTAGGGATAATCTTACTCAGCTGCCCCTAAGTATGCACCATTCTCAATCAATTATTTCCTTAAGCTTAAAAAGTTTTTGACAAGCCCTTAAGTTTTTAATCTCAATTTACCCCATTTCCGTCAACTTCTGAGTGTGAAATGATGAAAATGCCCTCACACAAAATATAGTATTTTCGTCATTCCACACCCAAAAGTTGCCAAAATAACTTGAGGGTGTTGTCAAAATCTTTTTCAACTTAAGGGAATAATTGATTGAGAAGGGTGAATATTTAAGGGTAGCTGTGTGAGATTATCGCCAAAACCTACAAAGATATACCAGTGTAATGCCATTTGCCTGTACGTTCTAATATAGTTAATTGTCCCATGTTTCAGGTTCAGAAACCCTCCCCTTGGTCATCAACGCGTCCTTCAATCGATCAGGGCCCTTATGTGAATGTTGCTGAAGATGGGATGATATCTGCAGCATGTACCGAGCAAACAAAAAGATCTGTTTCTGAGGAGATGCAATGTAGTAACTATATTGAAACAGGACACAATCAGCCCACGACAGAGGAATCCAAGTCTGATTCTGCACAAACCTCAGCACAACCAACAAGTGTCCAAGATGGCAACAAGCCGCTCAAAGGTTTGTATGCTCCAGTTAGAAGGTGCTTGGATCAGCTTTCTCGACATAATAAATATTCCATGTGGTTACTAGCTTTAGTAGCCATAACATCGAGTTGGCCATGGTTAGCCTCTGCTCTTCACATCATCTCTAGGAAGAAGCAAAGAAAACGATGATCAGGTCAACGCGCACATAACAATCTTATCGTCTCGGACATGTATTGTGTATAACCATTTGTAACTATGGATTTAATGGCATTGCATGTGTAGACCTGTGTTGTACCCATTGTATGGGTTGATTTTCTAGTTTGAGGTGTCTATATGGCATGCTCTGGTTGTAAGATGAGGGTGTTCTTTTGACCTTGTTTTCTTTTTGAAAACCCGGTTCTTTATAAAAATAATTGCTGATCCAAAAATAAAAATAGATATGATAACGGAAAAAAACTATCATCATGATGTATTCATTTTTTTTCGTCTTGTATCTCTTTTCCATGATAATTATAAGAATATACCCTTTGTTGTAATTTGTAAGAAAATGATACGTTTGTCCTTACAATTTGGATTTCAGAAAAATAATGAGAAAAATCCAAATATTCACGTCTTACTTTTCTTTTCTTTGTACCGTACAAAAAGTAAGAAATGTAGGGGATATGGCAATTTAGACTTTTTGCCGCTACTAGTGATGACCCTTCCTCCATTGTTGATACTAACAACTGAATCGTCGCCACAGACAAGAACACCGTCGCTCGGAGCTTCGTCTCAAAGCTTGCCTCCGTTGGAGGGACCGAGGGCAATGCAAGCGAGATTTGATTCCCTCATTATAGATGCTGAGGAGGAGAGGCTGGTCTTTTTTTGATAAGCAGGAGAGGATGGTCTTGGTTTCGAGGACGGAGGTGGAGGACTGCCCAAATAGAGTTTAGGATTGCTGCTCTGTTGTTCACGGACAAGTCATTCCGTCAGAAGACCTTGGACGATGTCATGGTGGGGCATTGGGTTAATGATGATGTTGTCGTTCAGGACCTCGTCTAGGGGATCATGGGGTTTTATTTCTTCTCTCAAGAAGCAAAGGAAAAGGCATGTCGGGGAGAGCCGTGGTATTTTGACCAGGCCCCTCTCTTCCTTAAAGACTTCATGAGCTCGACCAATCATACAACTCTTTCGTTTTACCGCATGTAGATGTGGGTTAGGGCTTTTGATATTCCCCTAGGGGGTTTCACGGAGGCCACGGGCATCACCATTTGCGTTTTCCTTGGTGGTTTTGTTGATGTTGAGACACACCGACGAGGGCAAAATCGGGGTGGCTATATCCCCGTCTGTTTCTAAAAGGATCTAGCAACCCCCCACCGGAGGGTAATATATCTTAGTATCCTCGGGATCCCATATCCAGTCCAAGCTCAGTTGTAATACAAGAGGCTTCCGACTTTTTTCTTCTCAAGTGGATGCCTCAGCCACATCGCAACAAAATGTGGACAAGACTTTCGTCTACCCCCTTCCCTTATGGGGTATGATCTATCACTCATGGCTTAGGAAGCGCCCCGCATTGGGCACAATGTCCGTCAGGACTAGTCGGACCCGATCCTAACAAGGTTCGGACGATTGATGGCCCCTTCTCCCAAGACGACTACCCTGACATTGTAGTAAATCTAATACCCCAAACCGGAATAAAAGACTCACTCCGAAAATCAATCGGATCCGTGGAAAAGAACCGACGCGATTCAATCCACAACGGACACCGACAACCTTGATTTTCCAACCCCCGATCCTAGAACATAGTCGATAAATGCTAAATGTCTGATAAGCGGAAATTACCGGAACAAATAATAAAGTTGCACGAAATAAACAGAGAACACCAATATTTTACGTGGTTCGGCAATGTGCCTACATCCACGGGACAACGACGAGCTCCTTGTATTATCCGAGAAATAAACCGAGAATTACAAGCCCTAATTCTCTATTTCTCAATACAAAGCAGATGGTAATCCACAAAAGAAATCAAGTATATTCTCTTGTTACCAAACAGTGGAAAAAAAAGGAAAAATAAAACCTTACTATTCCTTTTGTTTTTGTGCCGCCACTCACCCAAAAACCACCATTTAATGGTCTCGCTTCTTCAAAAGAGAATGTGATTAGCATTTAATGCCCCATGCTCCTTCCTTGATTCTTATATGCTCAATCTCATAAATGTGCTGCCACTCAAGGTAAGAACAAAGAATTGACTTTGTACTTCTCTCTTAAACACAACCACTACATAATCCCCATGATCTTTTGATGAACCACCAAAAGAAAAACAAATGGGAGAGAGTGAGCCTTTACTGCCGCCACTTACCTCATGATCTATGGATCATTTTTGTGAGGCCTCATCCAAGAAGAACCAGCTCTCTCTTCTGTACAAGCAGCTGCCGCACCCCACAAGAAGGACCAGATCTCCTTTTTGTTATTCACTGTTCGATCACCTCTTTCTTAGAATATGGAGCTGCTTCTTCAAAAGGAACCAAACCCTACTGTATACATACACGCCAACACAAGGACAAAATGCAATGGGCTAAAGGGTGGGCCTTGATTATGGGCTTAAGTAATGGTAAGTGGGCCTTCGTTTTATGGGCCTAAAATAAGCCTATTTGGAGCCAATTTCTACAGACATGCCCACCAAGTTTCAGACCCTATCTCAAGCGTCCCTTCGATGACCCAGACCTCTTGACTACTTCACCAACACACATGTGGATAGGGAGGCTTGTGCCACCTCTGGATACTCTCTCAATTGGGGAACCCCAAGAAGTATTAGTTGGCCCAAACAAGGTAACACGGGACCTCGTGACTAACATGGAGCGAGTACCATAGGTCCAAAGACCCTTACATGCCTCCAAGACCATCATGGTGAAACAGGTCAAGACAACGACCCGACCCTCAAGCACGTGTAGCGTGGAGTCTAACCTGCACCCCACCCCCCGTAGAGGAAGTCTTTACTGAGACAAGAAGTGATGTCTGCAAAACAGTCTCGCCTGCTGCAATGAGTCCCCGAGGGAACTCTGGGGGTACTAGAGAGGGGCAGTACCTCATATGAAAGGGACCTAAGACTATTTGGCATGGCCAACGAGTATCTGAGGCACCACAAGCCTATCCGAGTCGAGCTAGGGTAAGCTAGTGTAATCTACGTTGCAAATAGTGATCTACCCCTACTGCATTATCTAGTGTTTCCATTTATAGGATCAACGTTCCGGACCTATCCGAAACTATGTCTAATCCTCCTTCATATTTTCATGAATAATATTCTCACTATTATGATAAAAAAAAAGAGTTAAAACAAGTGAGTATTTCAGGTATTTTTTTGTAAGTTTTGATTTTTTTTTATCAGAGAGAAATATAGGAAAATCATGTTTTAGTCTAATCTAACCCACCATTCATCACACACGCTTACTCCCAAGTAAGCATACTCACCGGGATTCTAACCCGTGACCTTAAGCAAAGAAGCTTTGGTTATGGAAAATGATTACTTGGTGGATCCTAAAACTTGACCACTTGATCAGGTAAGTTGTGATGAGTTGTGGTGGGTTTGATTAGCAATGAATTAGGGCATAGTTGGAGGTGGGAGTCGTGAGATGGATGTGGTTACTAGGTGTGTTGACACGTTGGGTTAGAAGAATAGGGTGGTGAATAAAAAGAAGAAAGATGTGTGTGGTACCATTTCTCATGAATGGTGAATGGACCGTGAGGAGTGAAAGCGATGTATCAAACCCTATAGTGTTAGTGTTAGTGTCCCATTAACAAGTTTCAATTTTTTCATAAGTCGTTCACGTGTTACATACAAGTCCTGGTCCGGATGCGGGAGAGTTGTGCCGTGGCTTACTTTAAAAGCGACATCTTCCATATGACAAGGACTCATGGACTTGTAACACTTTAAGGCTCTACACATTTTACGCCCTAAATTTAAGTCTCACACCAGCATATAAGTTAATGAAGCAATCAAGTGTCTAAGTAGCTGTTGGAACTCAATTTGTTACCTCTAATCACATTTGAACACAAGTCGGTAATCAGGAAGCCCCGGGACTGGACCAGTGTTGAATACACCAACGATGAGGATAGGTTCGACAGTGAACCAACAGCTGGACCTGCACTTGTCATACTTTGCAAGACGCAACCTTCTTGTATACTTAGTGATAAGAAGACTGAGGGCGCCCGTCGCCTCGAGGAGGATCGAGAACAAGGGTTAACAAGGAAGAAATCCGCTCGCTAAGGACAGAGAAGAGTCGCAACCATAGTTGGGTTTCCATCACTAAGTATGTCTCATTTTAACATGGTATTAAAGTTGGTTCGTCATCTAGTGGAACCCTTTATGTTAGTTATTAGATTAATCTGCTTTTAGAAGCCCGCTATGATAGGAAATCTGATTCATTTTTAATCTAAAACTCATTGGGTTCATGTTGCAAGCTTTTCATCCTTCTATTTTATCTGTCATTCAATCATGGTTGATATGAATGTTGAGATAATAACTTTGTAAGATTATCTACAAATATAAGTTAAATAAAGAGTTGATATACATCACGATCCATGATTTGATAGATCAGTATTTTGAGTCAAATACGAACCCTAATATGATAATGTGTACACCATGAATTTCGTTGATGTGCTTCTTCTTGGTAACATATACGGTGTCCTGGACAACGGTGTTTTGAGAGAGAGCAAATAAACTCTATATCTTGTATAGATACTAAATAACATTACACAATACTATATTTTGTCGATTATTGCTACAATACTTCCTATTCGACAAGGAAAATATCATGTTTGGTCTATAAATACACAGTTTTGCTTCAATCTGATCCTATCAAAGTATTGCAAAATATTGTGTTGCAGATGCAGCTCATACCAAATGGCAAGGATGGAAACATGATATTGTGTGTTAATTTGAGATTAAACTAAAAATGAAGTAAACGTGAGAGCCAATTAAACGACATATTATATTGTTGTGTCTAAAAATATATTAAAAAAATCAATCCTTGTGATCCATATTCCAAAACGAAAAAAAGCATCTGTGGCTGCTAAGAGTTATTCCTTATTTGAGTCCAAACATAGTAATTAAAAGATATGGAGAAGAGGAGAGATTAGGATGGTTGGATAGAGGTCAAGACTCAATGCGGTCCCTTGGCGTGGGTGACACGTTTGGTTTTGGAGAATTTGGTGCTAAGCTATGTAGAATGTGTTATAGTGTTAGGTACCATGTTCATGTTATCACCACATAACCACTTCTCTATGTTGCACATGGGACCAACATAGATGTTCACCGATTGCATGCATGACCACATAGTGATGTCATCGTTATTAACATAATATATAGCTTGATACTGTGACATGATATCTTTGGAAATTAATCCTAATCACATAATGGATACTAGACTCCTTTTGTTTGGATTGGATGAAGATGATAACAATGTCAGCCACGTTTGTTTGCTCGTCCAAGTAATTAAGCGCATCAAAATTCAAGTATTAAGTGTATCAGAATTCAAGTATGTCAATAATTAAGCATTTGCACTTAAACTTATGATCATTTAAGTCTCAATAACAATATGTTTGAAGTATTTTCATTGAAATTATATGGACCAACGAATTCCAACATAATGTATATATCATAGGTTCTACCATCATATGTTATAGAGTTCAAAGTTGGGCATAACAAAATAAGAGTTAGGAAAATAGAAAGAATATCAAATATATAACTAACATATATTCATATTACAAGATCTGAGTGGGGATTTTGATTTATAACGCAATGATACATGAAAAAAGATCAAATGCACATTAACTTGTGTTATGAAAAAAAATCCCATAAACATTTTTGGGACGAGCAACTCGGTTCAAACATTACAACACCAAAAAGCACACATAACAAAGGAGAGCCATTTTGGGATATGAACACAAAAACTAAAAAAAGGAAAATAAGTGATGATCGTGAAAAAGATCAAGTGTTATGATGCTGATGATGAGATTAGTGAAATCCACCGCCGGCTGAAAGTTTGTCAGCAGCTTCAGGTGGCGGAGACGGTAACATAGTAAGTGAAAGTATTCCACTAGCCGCCGCCGCTATGGCTCCCACCACAAACGCCGGCAAGTTTCCTCCCCCAAATAGGTCGTCCCAAGGTCCTGCTGCTACTGATACCACCATCTATTACCAATTCCGGACCCAAAGTCAGCCACTTAGTTATAGTAATTAACTTAACCAAACATTACAACACCATTAAAAAACATACCTGTGGGATCACAATGGCCAGATTCAAAACTCCCAGAGAAAGCCCTGAATTTTTTTAACAAAACAGGTTAGAGAGGTCATTCAAAATATGTCACAAGTGGTATTTGATTGGTTTAAATAACTTTTCGTACGAAATAATATTCGTTTTCAACTCAATTTTGACTCGTTATGGGTCTGAACGAGAACATTCTATTCTCTAAAATCTCAAATAGTTTGAGAAATTACCTTGGCCAGCACCAGAGGCATTAGAAAATATAGAAGCCAGAGCAAAGGGGACACTGTAGGTGACCTGAAGAGCATCAACGAAGAAGAATCAGAACAAAAATTAATAATAAAAAAAGATTGAAAGATATGAACAAATTGAATAGCTTTTAACAGAAACTGAGAAGAGCAGAACAGTCGCTGTCTTCGTCTGTGGCCTCACTCACTTGACGCACAAAACGCCATTACGCCTCAATTATTTTCTGTCGCATACACACCAACACGCATCATCATAAACTATTTCTCCTCTTGGGATCAAACCCAACCTTTCCATTCCTTAAACTGTGTGCTCTCTCACTCTCTCTGTGTCTATTTAATTTATCGCTTGTTTTACTTGTGCATGCCTAACTCTTAACGTACGGTCTACTCTGTTTCCTAATTCGAACCATGATCTATAACTTCGTAATTGTGACTCTTATCCAAAATTTCAAACTTGGATAAGCTTTGGATCAAACTTCCATGTTTAATCATGCATTTAGAAAGAAGAATTATTGAATTTTGACTGATAAATGTCTAGATATGGAAATAGAATCTCATAATTAACTAAAAAGAATAGAAGAGTGGAGATAAAGGACTCACCGCGAGGGGAATGCCCAAAACAGAGAAGAGGAGCAAAGCCCCAACCTTAACGCCGGTCGGCGGCGGAAAGGGGTCCCCGGAAGGGTGGCCGGAGGACTTCCTTGACGACTGGGCGGTCTTGGTGACGATAACAGTTAGGGCGAGACAGATTGCCAAGACGAAATTGACAATCCCCCAAAGCCGCTTAACGCCGCCTATCTTCCTGGCGAGGAACCCAACCGACAGCGAGGTCACGCCGATCACCACGGAGTTGAGCATCAGCCCGAGCGATCCCACGCGCACCCCGAGCCCGTACATTGTACCCTTCCCTACGGTCCCTCCGTACACCTCCCTCCCCATCCAGTCCGTGTCGAAGAGGAAGAACGGGAACCAGGCGATCCAGTTGAGGCAGGTGACCACCATCAGGATCAGCATCGGCCTCTGGAGCCCCCGGAACGCCGACGCTAGCTCTCCGATGAACGGGAGCTTCTCCGGTTCCTGTTCGCCGGAGGATTTGAGGTCCGAGAGCGGGATCTCGCGGACGAAGGTGAGTGCGATCGTGGTGAGGGAGAGGAGAAGCGCGACGGAGATGAAGAAGCAGCTTTTGAGGTTGGCGCAGTAGACGTCACACGCGCTGGTGCGCGTGAAGGGGAAGATCCTGTACAGCTGCTTGTAGGCCCCAGCGGAGTACCCGAGCACGTTTCCGATGGCGATAAAGAAGGAGTAAAGCGCATTGGCGGTGCTCGTCTTCTTCTGGTTGCCGCCGGAGAGGTCCGCCAGTAGCGCGCGCAGCGGAGCCTGGAGCATGTTGTTGGCCACGTCCAGGAACCAAAACCCGACGACGAAGATCACGATGGCGCGCGGCTTCGGCGTCTCGGTGGCGGAGTCGCCGAAGCGGTGGCCGAGGTCGGCCGCGAACCCGATGAGAAAAACGGACACGGTGACGAGGGCCGCGCCGGCGGCGATAAACGGGCGGCGACGGCCGAATCGGGAGGCGCAGCGGTCGCTGTGGTAGCCGACGAGAGGAGTGACGAGCATGCCGGAGATGGGCCCACAGAGCCATATAAAAGAGGCCCACTTGTGTGGTATGCCCAAAAGCTGAACGTACGGCGTGAGCAGGGAGAGTTGTAGGGCCCACCCGAACTGGATACCGGCCGAAATAGACGTCACCAGAAACGTCTTTCTCAGCGGCGTCGCCGCCGTCGAGAATGACGACGATTGTTGAATCCGCATCGCCGAGGTCGGATTCGGAAATTGTTCCTTCGCCTCCATGATTTTTTTTAAGAGTAAATGATTTAGAAGAGCTTTATGAGTGAGTGTGATTGTGAGAGTTTGAAGGCAATGCATGAGAGGGGGAATATTTATAATAATATTTTAGGGGGCATATCCGTAATTACGCAGATAACAGCTACGTGAAGTAGCAGTGCTCTTATCCGTTTTGGAATTGGATTCGGTTGTAGAGAAGACAGCGAGTTTGAGAATCGATGAAGAGCAATTGGAGTAGCAGTGAGTGTAGGTACTGGTGACTGGTGAGTCTACGTGGACTGAGACTGTGATTAATTCTGTTTTATCCATTTTACTGTCTTTTTCTTTGTTTCTATTTTTGACCTTACTATTAATTACCGTGGTTAATTTTCTGTTGTTTCTTCTGATTTTCAACCACCCTTGATTCGAGAACAGGCCATTGATTAATGGGGTTTTGCAGAGAGAATTAATTAGTGTGGGATGAATTAATGACAAGTAAAACAGCGGCTTATTCAACTGCCATATCACATAGTTTCTTGATTTATTTTGGATTCAAATGGAGTATGAATTAGAGGTAAGCTACAGTGTACTTCATGTTGCTCGAGCATCATGAGAGCGTGCACAATGCGTCCCACCGTGCATGAGTTGGCGCACCAAATCGTGATCGTAAGGTTCACAGGTCGCGGTTCAATCCGTTGTGGACACCGTTTCTGTGACCCGCAAACCGAAAAATACGGTTCGCGGGGAGATGTGCGATCCGCGTACCATATTTCTGGTTCGTGGGTCGTTCGATCCGAGTCGTCAGTCATCCGTGTTGCAACAGGTGGCTATCCCGATTTTTATTTATTTATAAAAAAACGTAAAATCATATTTAACTAAATAGGATATGTCTTTTTTTAGGATAACCATGCAATTGTATTAAATCATAAGAGAATAGTTTGGTGGGTACTGAAACCGTACACCACCTACATAGGCAAAAACTAACTTGGGTGGGCATGTAATCATACTCCACCTACATAATTCAAACCAACTAGTAAACTGAAATGAAACGAAAGCAATAAAATCGGCTCTAGTGAAAGGTTGTGGATGAAGGGGGTATCTGCGATAGCGTCTGGTGACACCGGTACAACATTCTTCTTCCAATTGGTACGAGGCGAAGCCAGCCACGTTTAGGGGAACACTGGTGGACCTACATCTCCCCCGGTATGTCAGCGTGCGTCGTCCTCCCTTGACTGATAATGGTAGGGCTCCTGAACGCGGGATTGCTGACACCGGACTGGCAGGGGAGATAAACATCAACTGAAGATGGTGCCGTCTCCATCCATCCGCCGGGAAGGGGCCAAAGTTGACCCACCCCTCCCCGGGCCACCTCGGACTCATTCCTTCAGGCGGGGGTGCTTGAGGCCCCCTGCCGCTGCTACAAGTAAGTCACCATCTGACCCTGTCGATCCTTCAGATCTCGTACAACCCATCCCATCCCCAAGGCCTAGAGTCGGCCCATTAGGGTTAGGGTTCTCTTGCACTACTCCCTTGCCCTTGCTTCTTCGCCAAGCTTCCGCCGTGGCCTCCTTTTCCGAGGACTCCTCCCCCACCGGCACAAGAGACATCGTCCCCGGCACCACTCCCTGCCTCGGAGCACCCTTGCTTCTCATCGCCGAGGAGCGCCCCAGCGAGAATCCACCGTCCCGGGACAGGGTCGGCTCCGGTTCAATGCCGGACGCGTGTAGACCCCTAAGCCATCCCGTCCCCGACGTAACCACCGCCTCTGTTACCCCGCCGATCCCTCAACGGCCTGCCCCACATCGACCTGACGCCGAGCTCTCCACGGCCTTCCCCACAGCGAAACACCACCAACCACACCGCCGAAGATCGTCGGACGTGGGGCAACAACAGACCACGAAACAGTCCAGTAACACCTCGACGAGGCGAACTCAATACCCAAGCAGACAAGATACAGTGTGAAACTACCAGATCTTACCTGCGCCCAACAGATGCCGTCGCCGGAGTCGCCCACTCGCCCCCACGCGCCGCTGCCTCCATCAATTACGGACCCCCCTCTAGGGCCAACAGAGAGAAGTCGCATCTCTTGAACACACGAAAGGACCAACAGCGGCGCCTGCGACACAGGTCGCTGCCCTGCACCCTCCGGCGTTGTGTCATGATCAGAAGGGAGAGTTGGAAAGCCTCCACTGCCATGGAAGCGCAGAATCACCACAAACCCTAGGAGAGGGAGGGGATGCGCAGCCGCCATAAACTTTTTCAGTTTATGTTTTGATAAAATAAATAGGATATGTCTAAAATTAAAGTATAAATAGATAATTTTACACTACAACAAATATTAGGAAACATTTAAAATGGACCCAATATTTTTATCTAAAATGTAAAACTCGTTAGTGTCCGTTTACGACGAAATCTTAGTATTTTTCGGGTCGAATCGGGCTCCCGAGCAATGAAATTAAACATACAATGCAATTGATTTATTTATTTTATTATTAATTATTTTTACCAAAATATATTTCAGTTTTACAAAATGTTACTGTTTTAATAAACCATTTAATTAAATCAACAAAATATCAATTCAACATCCACTCACAGTACGGTTCCCTACCCAGTTTATCCAATGTAGAGCACGATTTATTTTAAGGATTGCAAACCTTAATTTTGTACAATTAGCATACAGTTTGATCATCCGGTTTGACCCATTGTACATGCTCTAATACGTGATTATTTTGTAGTATTTTTTTAGGGGTAATGAGTATTTTTGAATCTTATATATCACTCGGTGAATATATACAAACAATCCTTTATGATTTACAATCGATGATCGTACAAACACAACAGTAAATATTAGAGACTTCAGACAAGTTAGGCCATAATATTATTGACCCCTAATCAAAACCTGCAACACAACAAAATGCGTTCAGAACGTGCAACTATACCGTGCATGCCAAAAGTGCAACAAAGTTCACACCATAAGTGCCACATAACGGGCACACCAATGTACAACCAGTCCACACACCCGTGCAATTGATGCACACCAATCTGCAACAAAGTGCAATTATTTGACCCAAAAAGGCCACAACCAACCAAAACCTAACAAAAAAGAACCTAGAAAAAAAATATAGAAACGTGACCATGTCTCTTGGGATCCAACCACACTGACCATCTCGATATTCTTTCATCTGACTTTGATCACTAGTATCCGAAGAAACAACGCTGGAGAATCTAAGACCAACGCATAACACTTCGACTTCACGAACTCTAGGCTTCTATAACTCCCTCCTTCTTCCTCTCCGTCATTCATTCTCGTTGCAACAGGTTCTCCGACGACAAGTCTTGTGGAAGAAACGCTAAGCATGACTAGATATGTCGTGATTGTGAGACATTTTCTGATAAACACCATAAAATCTCCGCCCTCACCGTGCTGCAAATTCTAACTGAAGACAATTGTTGCAGAGTCTTCGTCGATAATTATTCCATGCATCCGTTTTTGTTCGTCCATCTCCGTTTGTCCGGCAGCTCATATGGCCTACCCCAACAACACGATCATTCCTCCTAGATTCACGTGCGAGTGGGATTATGTACCTAATTCAAAACACTATTCATGCCATAGGGTGGAAAACTTTTAGGAACAAGAATACGTCCCCTCCTCAGTGCATACGTTAGTCTCAGGCTCCCGTGTGTACCACGGCTCTAACCTGTATCCGGTGTCATTTACTTTCCCGAGTTGCACGAACTTTCATGGGTCAATATCCTTCCTCGGGTCATGTCTCAATAAGATGCTCGTGTAGAGAATTCCTTGTCCACCTCTGGTGACACACCTACGTGTCACACCCACCCCTAGACAGTCGCAATTTGAGAAAACCATACCGACCCGGATCTACCAAAAGTGGACTCAGTCAAAAGAGGAAGCATTGGTTTCTTTATGGTTAAACCACTCCAAGAACTTGGGGAACGAGGCCAACCAGACGGGGCATACATTCTAGGATAACATCCGGAGGGAGCTTGTCCTTGTAACCGGGGAAACCCCGATTATTGATGAGCACACGAAAAAGAACTACCAACAACATTGGAGCATTACCAACAAGAAGGTGAAGATGTTTCAAGGTGTTGGTTGAAGTTCGAGCACATCTGTCGCGGTCAGACGAACAAATTTGGCCGACGTGGAGTGGGAATACATTGAGAAGTATGACCATGTCTTCTCATGAAAGCATTGTTAGAACCTCATGCGAGAAAAGCCTTGCTGGAGGCAACGGTTTGAGAACGAGTTCAACCCGACCACCGAGGAGTTCACCGCGACCACGAACGTCGCATGCCCAGAACACCAGGCCTTAGCACCTCAATGTATGAGATGGACATCCTTGTAGCCGTCAAAGAAGAGGTCGTAAAGGGGGTGTCCAAGACTTGTACGCGATTGTCGGCTTGAGGGTAAAGACGAGGAAGGCCAAGGATGAGGGGAAGTCACCGGTCGCTGTGACACTTAATCCGAAGTTGGCCAAAAGCTTAGCCAGCATTGAGAAGCACCGCCGGGAGTCACTTGTTGTGTCACAGTCTGTCATGCGCGAGTTCAGCTTACTCCAAGACGGTGATACTTCTTACATGGACCTAGAGGATTTGACGGCCCATAGGCTCTTTTTCAATGGCATGAAAAAGAGGATGAATAGGTTGGTGTGATGTGTTGTACGCTTGATTTTGTAATTTGTTGATGATGTACTTGAAAGTTGTTCTTCATTTTAAATTTAATGAGATTTATTCTCATGTTTCAGGGTGTTGGCTAGGTTATGTAATCTGAAGTAAAATAAAATAGTTTTGTTCAATGGTATTTTAGTAATTTTCATAATATTTAACCGAATCGATCTATTTTTACCGTAAAAAAATATACCTCAGTTAAAAATTATTTGATTTAATTTAATTAGATAAGAATAGACTGATTCATTCACTCACATTGTGGGTGCTCTAGTGAGATTCAAACGCATAATCTCGATTCAAACGCATAATCACGATTACATAGCTTTAGGACATACAACAACTCTTTGGAAGAGAGGGAAGCTCTCTCTTCTCTCTAAACTGTTCAGCTCCTAACCCAAGTTCCCTCACCCCTTTATCCTCGTCGTCGTCAGTGATTTTCATGGCGTCAGCCACGAGAGTCACTGGTGGTACTCCTCTCTTCCCCTCTCTCTTAGCTCTCCTTTCCCCATTTCCCCGTCGTAGCCTCCCTATTCCAGCGTAGCGGTGCTGCTCGTCACCATCGGCAACGATGACACCATCGACGACGACGAAACCATCTGATCTGCGTGAGACATTTTTCCTCACCATCCGGGGTGTGGATGACGAGATCTGGTTCTGCTTACCTTTCGATTTGCTTCTCGTCTTCTCCTGGGTTCGATTTCTCGCGGCGTGGCTCCCGGCTCCAGATCCACTATTTTCTTCTTCTTCTTCTCAGGCTTTGCGGAAGCATCTACACCTTCGTTCTCCATCATAGCTATCGCACCTTGTTCCTCGGTAAGGATTTTTGTGTCTGTGTGTTCGCTTCCTTTCTTCACAACCTCACTCCTCCCTTACCAGATCTGTTGCCCTGTTCTCTTGACTGAGCCTCTCCCCTTGTGGTTGTCAATTAGGTGTATGCCACCGGTAAGATCTCTATTTCTGAGATTTGAGAGTGCAGATCGTGTAATTTACTTCTTCCTCTTTTCCTATGTCTAACCAGTTTCAACTCTCTTTTATTTCTATCTTTAATCTTCTTTCCCTTGGCGTCGGTACTAAGGTCGAGGCCCAACATCCGGTGTTGGTCATTGTTGGGATTATGCCTAACGGCGCGTTGAGGATTTCTGGGTAGGGATTCGGGGGTCTTGAACTGGTTTTTCAGGGTAAGGGTTAGTTGTCCGTTGAGTTTTAAAGTTGTTCGATTGGAACATCGAGGTTGAAAAACGGAGCGAAGTTTTGGAGCTTTTGCAAAAAAAAAAGTAAGGGGTTGGACCGGGCTGGACCAGATCCGACCAGCAGACCCCGTCTGAGCAGGCCCGCTCTGACCCGGCCTCGCTTCTTCGCTTTGGGCCGTGCGGCCCAACACGCCGCCTGAAGCCCATTTAGCCCGTGTTACTTAAGCGCGTTTTAGGGCTTCAGCGTCACATCTTCCTCTTCCCTCACGCCACGCTCTCCCCCTCTCAATCCTTACGCAGCCGACCCACCACCTCCCTCTCTTTCTCATCGCCGACTGCGTCCTCACCTCCGAACCCTCTCTCCCTTTTCTTCTTCGAACCTCTCTCCACCGTCTCCCTCACCACCTCTCCATCCAGCTCGAGCATCGCCGATGCCACGCTCCTCAAATCCGAGCCCCTTCTCTCCCTCTCCCTCGGTTTCCTTTCCCTCATCTCCACGCCCGAGCTACTCTCCGTCGCCGTGCACGCCCTGAGCCGAGACGGGCTCGTCGGCGCGCTCACCAGATCCGGGACGAAACCCGAGCCGGTTCAGATCTGAGGCGAGAGAACCGTGCTCCGCCGCTCCCACGACTGCAACCGCCGCCGCTGCTCTTTTCCCCTACGGTGAGTGTCGCAACCACCGTGAGGCCTCAGCCGGTTTTGTCACCGCCGGTGGTCGGTCGGAGTTCAAAACCAAACCCCTTTCTCTTCTTCCCGTTTGACTTTCCTAAGCTATTTTGGGACATAAACTGTTGAAACTAAAAGAAAATTAAAACGAAAATCATATTTAATTAAAGACATAATGGAAAAAGGATTTAAAAGTGTTTTAAAAACAAAAACTGATTTAAATAAAAAAAAAAGGATTGTTTTTGGACCTTGGAACAAATCTGGAACGTCGGACGATAAACCGGACTGTTAAATCGGACTTACAACGGGAGTAAAAGCGGGAGCGCTGAATTGGACACCTCGGGAACTGTGCCTCGGGACCTTTCATTGGGAATCGTGCCTCAGGATCCGTGCATTGGGAACCATGCCTTGGGAAACGTGCACTGAGTTCTGTACTCGGGGCTCGGATGCTCGAACCCGATTCGTCGTATAATCCTTCTTCTAGCCCGTTCGAGTTTAAAAGGCAACTTGTTGGTTTTAACGTTGGAACCGTTATTAATTATAACTTTCCGTGTTATTTTAGAGTCCGGCTTCGATCATAGAGAAGACCGGAGGTAGTGAGCCAGAACGTCAGCAGCTAGGAGACGCAGCCGTTGGTTCTTCTTAAGGTAGGGAAAGTAGCGAATACCGGTTTAATTACGGAAAGTTACTAGTATGCATGCTAGGTAATAATAAAACTGGAACAGACGTTTATATTATTAAATAGCTGGACGAGTCTTAGTAACATGTAGGATGTGATTCACTAGTGTTAGCCGCTTTCAATATTCTGGGAAGTTGCCGTGCTGGTAGATGGGCCATGTCGAGCCTTAGGATTACGTGCTGTGTGTTATAACCGCTGCGTGAGAGTCTAAATCAGATTATACTCGGTGTTACATGATTGTGACTGTGTGTGGGCAAGTGTGTCGTGTCTGTTGTAATGTGAGTCCTTGATTGTGATATGACCGGATGATTGATAGATTGGTTTGTGTGTTGTGGTGAGTTTGGTCTGGTTGGTATACCGCGATTGAACTATGTCTTTGTGATGCGTGTTATACTCTTGATGTGTGTTATCGGAGTGGTACTTACACCGAGGGATAGTTCCGGTGTAGTGTATCGAGGCCAAGGATGGCGTGATTGATACCCCGAGTCTCTATGACGGGAGGACTTACGACCGAGGTATGTGTCGGTCCGTTGTACGTGAGGCCCTGAGTCTACGTGACAGGAAGACATCCGACTGAGGGATTTCCGGTCTGGGATGTTACCCCGAGTCTACGTGACGGGAAGGTGTCGGCACCGAGGCTTCGTGATCTGGTACGACATAAATGGGACGGACTGTGATAGCCAGAGACGTTGAAAATGATTGGGCCTATGGGTCGTATGAGGCCTACGGGTCGTGATTGGGCCTACGGGTCGTGTTCCACCCTGATGATCTATGGTCCTTTGGGAACATTTATGGGCCCTCCGATGAGATGCGTTCTTAGGGAACGTTTTCGGTCGCCCCGACGCATGTGTTGCCTTTGGACCGAGGGGCTATCCGAGATGACGCGATGATATGATGGTAATTCGGGGACTGCAGTACGGGACATGTGTTGGTTGCTTTTGTGTATGATACGTGTGTTGTTTGGTTAATATTTTGCTTTGTGAAAGTGGTCGTTGAACGTGTTGTAAGTTTGGCTATGAACCCCGGTTTGACAGTTAGTTATGATGTACTAGTATGCCCTAATTGGACGGTTACTCGTGGTGGTGAGTCGATGTTCATTACCTTAACTACTTTCTCTACTGGGCGAAAGCTCACCCCTTACATTGTTGTGTTTCAAGTGTTGAGCGGGATTTGTGCTAGCAGGACACAACTGAGCTTGGGAGCTGGCAAGGTCTTGTCTAGTAGGTCTAGTGACGTACAACGTTTTGAACTATTTATTGTCTTTACGGTTTAATTAAGAGCTGCTGACTCTTTTATTCGAATTTATGAATCGCAGATCATTATTTTAAGCTTTATTACTTAAATTTTACTTAAATTATTTCTTGTTCAAAGCTCACGTCTCGAGTCCGGTCAAAATCGGATTTGGGGCGTGACAGTCCTAGTCTTCCCATTTATCCGAGTACCTTACAACGATAGGTAGGCGGTGTTCCCTTTGCTGGTTGTGGGTTTCTCTGTTTTCATCTCGGTTATTTTCCCTCTCGATCTATGCTTAAGGTTTGCAAAATTTGGGTACAAGACATGTTTTTATTTTAGTTCTTTTGGTTCTCTTGGGGTTAAGATTTTGTGATCTTCCCTTCTAGTGCGTCATGGTAGCAAAATCAAGATTTTTAGACCTACTTGTTTGGTGTAAGTTATCTTCGTGTTTTTAATGGTTGTATTTTCAGTGTATTAGACTTAGTTGTTTACTTCATGTTAGCAATATCTGGGTAATTAAACCTGTATGGTACCCACTGTTGGGTTGTGTTTTGTTGAAGTGTGAGTCTCACATCGAAAATGTGTGGATAAATTGACCTCTTGATATACATATTGGTGTTTCCACCCATGAGTTCGAACTTTTGAGTTGGATTAGGCTTTAATATATTTTCTCTGGTTTGAGGTGTCTTTAAGACATGCTCAGATTTATATGAGAGTTCTTCTTAACTTTGTTTTCGGTTTGAAAATTTGATCTTATAATAAAAATTTGCTCATAACAAAAAACATAGCTTCAGGACATGAGTAATCAGATACATTGGGAGAACACAGTGCATTGCTATTCATCACAGCACGTGAATCACATTATCACCTCATAAATAATGTTGGATGGTAAATGTTTTCTTTAAATCTAAGTACTCACTCCATGATCAAAGTCTTAACACTTATAGTTTGGTATTCTAAAAAATATAATAACACCTAAATCTGCAACCAATTGTTTACGACGAATATTAACAAAATGTAAATTTTTCTTTGCGAACCCATATAAATGATAAACAAAAAGTAATATTTTGTCTAGTTGACACTATTATAGTCACATAATCATACAAAAGTTATCTTTCTAAATTGAACATAAGTAAAATTCAATATTTATTGAAAGTAAAATTCAAATATTTTCACTCACAAATATAAAACAAGTGTCCAAATAAACCCTAAATGGGTATTTTTGAGCAAGAAAAGAATCGAAAAGTGAAGCAATGGAAAGCAGCAACTAATGGTGGGGTTAGAGTTTATAGTTAAAAACGAAGAGTTGGTGCAACCGTAATTGAAAAGAGAGGCCAAAAACGAGATTAGTCATTTAATGGACCGACCACTGACACTTGGCGTAACGCTTATCGGACCTGCCGCCACATACGTACCCACACTTCTCTTCTCTCCCTATAACCTGCTATTTTTTTTTTCTATTTTTTTATACAGGCACAAGGTGTTTTTAGATAAGTAAGGATTTAACGTGCCCCCACAAACCTTAAATTGTTCAATGGAACTTCTTTGAGTTTGTCAATTGATTGCCAATCAATGTAGGACACAAAAATAAGTGTCAGAACTAGAGCTTGGAAATATGATAAACAATAAAGCTATCAACAATGACGTCGAAATAGCGAATCGATTAGGCGTTAAATCCGACGTAACGTTAAAAATCTGCGTCGAATTTGAGAAAGTGAGCCGGGTCTGTGTCGAATCTGAAAAAGTGAGTCGGGTCTATGTCGAATCTGCGAAATTGTAGATTCGACGTCGAGAGTCTTATAGACTCAAGGACCCGTCGAATCGACGGATTTAGGACCCAGCCGTATCGTGACCAACGAATCAGAGTGTGCCGCATGGCACGATTAGGGCTTCAATGAACTCAACGATTCGTCTTCCTCACTACTTATTCTGCACCTGTTTCTTCGTCTTTCTCAATAATTCTTCTATAACCGTTTCTTCGGCTTCCTCACTACTTCTTCTGCACCCGTTTATCTACCTCAGACCTTCTCTACCTCACGCTTCCACGCCTCCGGCGTTTCTACCACCATAATTTCCCCCGGAACGTCGACACCGTGTCTCCACTAAAGTTGCGCCACCACCGTTTCCCCACTGGTCACTGCCTCTTTTCCACTTGTTGTGTATCTTCCGTTTGAATCTCCTCTAATGGCCAACAACAATCCTCTTCAAGGCTCTTCCACGGTGTTGGGGTTCAGCTTGACCCCCCATACGATGGCCAGCCGGAATCGGGAACTCAAATCCCGTCGATGGTCTTGTACACATGGTTGAACGTCAACCCGCCGAGAATGCTACGCATGTACTGGAAATGGAGTCGGCCTGAGGAGTCCGCATTGGGGTGTGCGTGGCTCAGATATGTAGAGCAAGGTCGTGACCAATCCGACGATGTATTTTGGGAAGCCATACGGGGGGAGCTCGCTCACGTGACCCGTCAATCCCTCACGATTAAGCAGCCAACCGAGAAGTGCAACTATCATTGGACCGTCTTCAACCGGAAGGTGAAGAACTTGAATGAGTGCTAGGGGCAGATGAAGCGCATTTACCAACCCGGTTGGTCCGAAGCGCTTGTGATGGACATTGCTGATGAGGTTTATGCCGACAAATACGGACACGAGTTCGTCTGGCAGCATTAGTGGAATCTCGTGCGGGACCATCCAAGTTGAATGCAGTCGTAGACACAACCGTAATCAAAGATAACAAGTGATATGCCAAACGGTTGGAAAAAAAATAAGGTCTCCATCGCACAATACAAGATGGTCAAACGTTTGGCAAAACAGAGATCAATAGCCGGGGATGGCGGAGGAGCTGAAATTGTGGTTGGAGTTGTAGACACAATATCCATCCCGGGCAATAGTCGAAGGCTCCCTATCGCACAATACAAGAAGGTCAACCTTTGTCAATAAAGGAAGGCGGAGCAAGGGACGACGGAGGGCCAGTAATTGATTTTGGAGGTGTGATGTGCATGAAGACTTTAAATTGTACCTTAGTTGTCCATAATAAAAAAATGACGAGGGACGTTGGTTCCCTGATGGCATTGCTACAAAACGCAACTGATTTTTTCCCGTGACCGTCTTTACATGTTCACTGACAAGACTTGATGTGTTATTGTAGTAATGACATTAGCGAATCCATGTCACTTGTCATCTTTGATTATGAAATACCTAAAAAATAATTGGAATTCATCCATCATATTTCACCCCCAGACCCATTACTCAACGTCCAAGAGGCTTACATGAAGATCGTATTGCATTGTACTTCTATTCAAGCTTACGAGAAATATTAATAAATGTATTTTCATCGGGTCGAGTCATCTGACATTTTGATAAACACATTGATTTGAACATATTTTCGATTTTTATTCTACGCAATATACTTGGAATAGACCAATCTGTCTATTCCAACTACGACACTAAAAACAATACACCCATGAATCGGGTCGAATCTCTCTCACTTTTCCAAAAAAATCACCCAATTAGACCGGAATTAGACCGAATCCGTATAATTCCATTGAGGATAGTATAAGAACTTCAAAGTAGTATCATCATGGACAACAAGATACAATTCCAACACCAGTAGAAGAAAAAGCCTGGTCCCCCCCACCCCCCAGAAAAAAAAAAGCTCTCAACCTCCTTCTTCTGAAACCCTAGCCGCCATCCCCATTTTCCTTCGTCTCCACTGGATCCGGCCATGGTGGTTTCCGGTGGTGACCTCCTCCTCACCCCTTTCTTCTCCTCTCTTTTCTTTCTTCTAGTCCCTTGCTTCTCCGGTTTTTACAGCCTCGCCGGATCTTTAGTTCCTTGTCGTCGTGTGCTTCACCCTGCTCCTTGCTCGTCTCTGTGTGCTTACCAGGGTCAGGTTTGTTGGTCTGCGTGGTGGCTCACCGGAGCTCCTACTATTTTCGAGTTTTGCAAGTGTGCCGTCGGAGTCAGCTTCTGCCCTTCGTTGCTCATGGGTCCCATTCCTCTCGTGTCGTGGTGGTGCCCTGTTGGTGTAGCTTCTCCTTTGTGGATAGGGTTTCTAGAGTTCGTCACGTAGGAAACTCGGCCGGAGTCCGTGCTCGCTTACCTCGTCCTTGCGTCTAGGACGGGTCATATTTGGTCGGGTTAGTTCAGGGTAGGTTGGATCAGGCAGGTTGGATTGGGGCGGGTCGGGTCAAGACAAGGCAGGTTTGGGCATGTTTGGACCGATTCGATTTGGGCCAGTTCGGGTCTAAAATGTTGTTAGGTCTTCTACTCTACTTCGGCTTTTCATGCGGTGTTGATTGTAGTCTTGGTAGCGGGTCGTGGTCGTGGTATAGTTCTGGAAGTCTGTATCTTTTGGTGTGGTCATTTAGAGCGTTTTTCGAATATATGGGTCCTCGCCGGTACTGGTTTTTCTTATTCGGTACATGTGCAGCTTTTGTGTGGCATTGCGTTTCTCTACTTGCAGTGGTGTTAGATCTCTCCGGGTTCGGGTTAGCTCGTGCTCGGTATCATTAAAGGCCTTCTCCTTTGGGTTCTCGTTTGGTTTTTACCGGTGAGGAGTAACCGTTCTTGGTTTCGGAACGCTCAACTCGAGTTCCAGCTTTGGATCTCTAGGATTTTTTACATGTTGCTGCCTGCTTGGAGGTCAGAGCTCGTACTCGGTAGAAATAACGGTCCTCCCCTTAGGCCTTCTCGGTGTTGACCGATTTAGGCTGTGGAGGACTGACTACGAGTTCTATTGTTTAAATCCGCCCCTCGCGGTCTCGTCGGTGGAGCATCTTTCGGGTCATTGAAGGTGTTTGTTTCCATCTCTGACTATGAGACATGGTTCTTCATCATACAGGATTTGGATCGTTGTGGAGATGCTCTTCCTGTTTCTTGTGGTTCGTATGGTTGCATGATGTCTCGCTTAAGATACGGGCGTGGGATGCGTTTCTTCATCCTCCTGGGTGTTGATCATCGTGAGTCTAGCGGTTCGTCGTGGTATTGATATTGGTATATACCTCTCTTCAGCTTAAGTTTTGTGTCCCCACTTTTCCCCTTTAACAATTTCTGTTTGATATGCATTTGCTTCCTTCCACTATTGTGGTTAGGACTCGCCGTTTTAAGGTGTTGACCGCTAGAGAGTGTTTAGGCCTTTCAATTTTTTTCTTTCAGTATCGTTATAGGGGTTTTTATGTTCGGGTGGGTATTACTCACTTGAACTGTCTTTGTCGCTTGTAGTGTTGACCGCCGACGTGTTAGTGCTTGTTTGTGTAAAATGTATTTCAATATATTAAACACATGATTAGTGTTCGTATATATACACAATAGAAGATAGAGATAGAAGTGAAGAGTTCTATCTCTACTATACTAAGCTCTATCTATAGTATATGCATCTCTATCTATAGTAGATGCTACGAGGTGAGAGCAAGCCGGTCTCGAAGGATAGTGAAGCGACCAATGTGCAGAGGTTTGGTCATTATATCCGCTAGCTGCATAGTAGAAGTAATGTGACGAACCACAATGTTGCCTTGCGCCACTTGCTCACGTACAAAATGGAAGTCTAATTCAATATGCTTCATCCGCGCATGAAAAACAGTGTTTGCACTGAGGTAAGTTGCGCCAATATTATCACACCATAAGGTCGGAGAGGAGATAGAAATCCCAATTTCCCGAAATAGTGACCGAAGCCAAATGAGTTCTGATGTAGCATTTCCGATGGCCTTATATTCACTTTCAGTGGAGGAGCGAGCTATAGTGGCTTGTTTCTTGGAAGTCCACGAGATGAGAGCGGGACCGAGAAATATAGCAAATCCACCAGTGGATCGACGATCATCTTGGTCACCACCCCAATCATTGTCAGTGAAACAATGTAACTGAAGGTCATTGTCTTGAGGAAAAGCGAGGCCAAGATCAATGGAACCACGGAGATACCGTAGAACTCTCTTAAGTGCCATCCAGTGGATGTCCGTCGGGGAGTGCATGAACTGACTGAGTTTGTTGACACAAAATGCAATGTCTAGTCTTGTGAACGCAAGGTATTGCAGACTACCAATCAGTTTTCTGTATAACACAACATCATCACTAGGTAATGGAATTCCGACATGCTTCGAAAGGGGACTAACCGTCATCGGCGTAGAGCATGGTTTGGCATCCTGCATTCCATACTATTTTAGAAGATCAGTAATGTAGCGAGTCTGGGACACAGGCATCCGATCGAAGCTCAAGGCCCAGAAAATAATGAAGGGGACCGAGATCTTTGACTGGAAATTCAGATTGCAGCTTCGTGATCATAGTGGAGATGGAAGACGGAGAGGAGCCAGTAACAACGATGTCATCGACATAAATTATAACAAAGATCACAGTATCCTGGTGCCGATAGAATAATAAGCTAGGATCAGCCACTGAGGAGGTGAAGTCGATGCCATGAAGGAATGTAGTGAGACGAGAGTACCAAGCCTGCGGTGCTTGCTTCAGGCCATATAGTGATCTGTGAAGCTTGCACACATGGTCAGGGAGACGCGGGTCCTCAAAGACCCGAGGTTGCTTCATGTAGATGACCTCCTGAAGCGTGTCGTGCAAGAAAGCATTCGAGACATCCAACTGGCGAGTCTGCCACTGAAATTTCGCTGCAAGTGCCAACAAAACCCGAATAGTTGTAGCTTTTACAACAGGGCTAAATGTGTCATGATAATCCAAGCCTTGTTGTTGAGTGAACCCCCGAGCAACTAGCCGAGCTTTATAGCGCTCATTCGAACCATCCGACCTGCGTTTTATCCTGAAAAGCCACTTATTATCAACAACATTAGCATTAACAGGACACGGAACAAGAGACCATGTAGTATTGGCTTTCAGAGCAGTAATTTCCTCACCCATAGCAGTTTTCCACACCGACAACTTACTGGCTTGAGTAAAGGTACGTGGCTCAGAAACAAAGTAATCGGGTTGGGGTCGAAGAGCAATATACGCACGAGGTGGTCTACGTTTATGGGCTGGTCGAAGAAGCATGGAATGTGTTCTTGTCACAGGTGGGGATTGTGCTCGGGATAGTGCATGATCAGTGGATGGTGGAGGCGGGTCTGATTCGGTTGGAGGTGGGTCTGGTTTAGGTGAAGGAGGTGCAGCAGACACAGGTGGTAGGACTGGCTCGGGCACGGGACTGGGAGGATGTGGGGGTAATGATGAAGTCACATACGTACCTGCATGCCAAGGAGGGAGTAGTGGTGCTTGTATGATCGTTGAAGATGGATGCTGTGAGTGATGAGAAGCCTGCGTTGGTGAAGTAAGCAGGAGAATGGAAACAAAGAATGATTAAAGGACACATGAACAACAATATAAACTCTATTTGTGATAGGATCTAGACAGTAAAATCCAGCATGTTCTGCAGCAGGTCCCAAATAAACACATTGAGATGTTCGAAACGAGAATTTATGAGGAGAATATGGTCTAAGATAAGGGTAGACAGCACAGCCAAATGGATGGGTATCAGTGTACCGAGGATTAAACGAAAACAAACTCAAGTGTGGGGAGCGATTACCTATGACAGGAGAAGGTAGCAAGATAATAGAATTCACAGCAGATAAAAAAGCATATGACCAGAACCGAAGAGGAACCTTACCATGTGCAAGGAGTGTGAGGCATGTGTCCACAACGTGACGTATCTTTCGTTCATCTAGACCATTCTGTTGATGAAAATGTGGACACGAGATACGATGAGCAAGTCCTTGAGAGTGGAAGTACGGTTTGAGTTTGCGATATTCACCACCCCAATCTGACTGAAAATTTTGAATGGTGGAGTTAAATTGACGCGTTACCATGGCTTCAAAGTTTTTAAAAATTGTTGGCACATCACTTTTGAACTTGATACAATAAATCCATGTGTAACGTGTAAAATCATCAATAAATAAGACACAATAACGATGACAATTTATTGATAAAACCGGAGCAGGGCCCCAAACATCAGAGTGTACCAACTGAAATGGTTTAGTAGTAGTATGAGTGACACTAGGGGACGGTAAACGAGTGAGTTTGCCAAAGTGGCATGCCTCACAGTGAGAAATGGGAGCTAATGACCTAAAACTAGAGACGCCTAACTGATGAGACCGAAGAATAGCAGCTGTGGTGCGTGCAGAGGGGTGCCCCAAGCGAACATGCCAATCCATAGGTGTGGAAGTTGCAGCAAGACAAGCGATTGGTGTAGAAGACTGGGGCAATTCATACAAGTCGCCATTACTCCGTCCTTGCAATAGGGTCGCCTTTGTGACCTGATCTTTGACAAAAAAACTGATTAGGCCAAAACTCAAAGAAACAGTTGTTATCATGGGTGAATCGTTTAATTGAAAGTAATGCTTTATGCAAAGATGGGACATGTAGGACATTCCGTAACCGAAACTTAGAGCCAGTAAGTATGGAGAAACAGGAACCATTACCAGAGTGAAGAATTGGGGCTCTCTGACCATTACCCATCGTCACTTGATCCGGACCATGATATGTCGAGGAGTTGTGAAGTTGGGAAGCATCAGTCATCATGTGATGTGTAGCAGCAGTATCAGGGTACCAAGTGTGATATTGTGGCATCAGTGGAGCGCCGAGCTGATCATGGTAGGTGGACAGATGCGATTGAGGATATCCAACCTGTTGGTGCATAGGAATGGGATGATGAACCATGCTCATGTGCGCCTGAGGAGCCTGCTGGAAACCCTGCTGCTGTTGGTAGCGCCTACGGCATTTGTCCGCTGTATGATTCCGATAGCCACAAATTTGGCATGGGCCAGAGTTCCGGCGGCGGCCCTGAGGGACACGAGACGGCCCATGAGATGGGGACGCCCTGTGATAGGCAAGCGGTGATGAAGCAGAGCTGCCACGACCCTTTTCCACCATGTTCGCCAGAGGAGGTTCGGCCGAGTGACGAAGGAGTATTTCATGAGCCAGAAGTTGTCCATGGAGCTCAGGAAACGTGACCGGCATAGCACGTTGGACAATGGATGAGATGATGCCATGATAATCAGTCCCAATATTGCGATAGATAATCGCATTAAACTCTGCATCAGTGATGACCCGGCCTGCGACACCTAGTTCATCAGCCAAGCCTTTGGCTTGTTGGAGATAATCAGATACAGATTGGTCATTACGACGAAGGGATTGGAGCTCAATATGCAATTGAAGCTGCCGATTGGGAGATACTGAACCGAAAGCACTAGTTAATGTTGTCCATGCCTCATACGAAGTAGCCTTTCCAATGATGTGAGAAAAGGCTGTCTCGGAGAGGGAGGAAATAATCCAAGAAAACAAGAGTTGATCCCGTTGTTGCCACTGATCGTGAGCCGGATTCGGAATTTGTGTTGGGGTTTCACCTGTGGTGAGAATGGTGGACGGTGGGCTGCGATCAGTACCTAACACCAATCCATGAAGCTTGTGATAGTTGAGAAGCGGAAGGAATTGGGTCTTCCACGCGACATAATTCCAAGAGGATGTCAGCTTGATGGGCAGAGAATGAGAGATCGTCGGTGCGGTGGACATCGCAGGCGTGCTTTGGAAGGTAACTATCGCCATGAGAGATCTGCAAAATAAAAGCCGGACCGTGTGGCAGCGTAGAGAGGTGCTGCAAAATAGGAATCGAAAACAAGAAAAAGTAGGAAAGAAGCGGAAGCAATATAGGTTTCAGAGGAGAGGCTCTGATACCATGTTTGTGTAAAATGTATTTCAATATATTAAACACATGATTAGTGTTCGTATATATACACAATAGAAGATAGAGATAGAAGTGAAGACTTTTATCTCTACTATACTAAGCTGTATCTATAGTATATGCATCTCTATCTATAGTATGTAGATATCTAATACAGACTCCTAATACAGCTAAACAAGTAGTGTAGTAACAGTGCTCGTCTTCCAATCTGTGTGACAAGTTGATGGTCCTAATGAGACAGGGTGCTCTCTACTTTCTTAGGTTGTTGGTTGGTTTTATGTCAGTATCGCTTGTGCTTAATGGTTGAAAAATAAGGGTTTGAGACCTATTTGTTTTTGTGCGCTACATGATTGTAAAATTCAGATGTTAGGACCTTTTACCTTTTCTTGTTTTGCGCTTCATGGTTGTAAAATCTGGTTTTTAAGACCTACATTGTCTAGTTTTCTCTCATGTTGGGATGCCAAGGTTCCTTGTATAGGAACACTCTTTCATGTATTAAGTTACTCCCCTTGTTGGGACAGCCCTCGACCGAGCAGCCGGAGGTCCAACCATCCCTGTCGCCGTTAGGGCAGACGTCGTCGCCGTCGTCGGTGCACTCTCGGAGCGAACCGACGCCACTACACCCATGTCGTCGACGTTGCAATCTCGGAATGAACCATGACAGTGATCGAGAAGAGGGAGACACAACGAGCGTGGCCGAAAGAGAGGAAAAAGAGGTTGATCCTCCTCCCATTACCGCCGCCGTCGACCTGACCCGTTGCAAAAGAACTTTGCATACAAGGCTTTGAAAACTTCATCCAAACAAAATTGTTTACGTAAACAACACCACAGGGTGAGAACCGTACGATTGTTACTGGGATGAAGAAGAGAGGAGCCATGACCAAAGCCATCTCCTTTTGCGCGGTGGTGTTAGGGTTCTACAGAGCCGCTTGTTTTCTTTCTCTCTTTGTGGTATATGTTACTAAGTTGACATAGAATCAGCCATCATCATCATACAATTTTTATTTCCATCCTCAAGAGTTCAATTCAAACATTACAAAATTCAAGAAATTACAAAACGTAAAAAACGCTCTCTACATCTACAGTGAAACCCTTGGTCTCCCCTCTTCATACCTGGCCGCCGCCGGTGGGTTACCTGCCCTCCGGGCTCGGTGAACCTTCGGCAAACTCCCTCTCCTCCTTCTACCTTCTTCCCCCTTTTTCCCTTTGTTTTCTCTCCGATCTGTTTGCTCTTCAGTCGTTACCTCGCCTTGCAGTCAACCACTGAAGCTCCGGCCACCAGATCTAGTGGACAAGCTCTTCTTTGCCTGGGTTTCTTCACTGGCTCTCTACTTCTTCGTCTCCGACGTGCTTGGTCTGATTTGTAGTGTGACCTCTTTCCCGACCCTTGGTGGTGCTGATTGAGGCAGATCTAGATTTTTGCAGCCGGTCTCCTGGGGTTATCGGGTTTGGTGTGAGAATTGTGCTACTGGTTTCCTCTGCCTCGCTCCGGTGGCCTTCGACGTCTCGAAGCCGTTTTCAGTGGGACGCGTTTCTTTTGGTAGATCGTGGGATCGGTTTCTGTTTCGTCTTCGTCGGTCGACATTTGGTTCCCGATCAGTTTTCCTGACTCGGTTCTCCTCCTCTGGCTTCTCCGGTGATCTGTTGGGACTTTTGGCACAAGTTTGCTTCTCCTCTCTGTTTTCGGATTTTTCTATTTCGAGCCTGTGTTCCAGCCATGAGGCTGTGTTGGGATTAAGTGCTTATAATAGCTACAGGGTCCGAACTTCACTCTCCGGGGAATCGATGAGGTTGTTGGGTTGCCACTGGTGTTGGAGTTGTTGCGGTTCCGTTATGTTCCGGAGGTTTTGCTGACCGAGTCACTACTCCGGCCAACTACTCCGACCAACTTTCTTCCGGGCGAGTCCCAAATGGTATGGTTAATTGCCACATTAATCTGTCAGGTTGTACACTACTTGGTCCCGAGTTTAAGTTCCTCGTCGTACTTCTAGTTTGCCCCTACTCTAGTTTAGTAGGGGGCCCGTCGGGTACTTGGTGTTGGCCTCCGACGGGTTGTTATAGGTCTGCTGACCTTTGTTGAAGTCGACTTGTTTCTGAAGCTTGGGGACTGAGACCCGGTGATTTTTGTCACTGGTCCTCTCTGCCGTTAACGGTGTTGGCCGTCGGCGTGTCTGAGCCTTCCGACTCCTTGAGTTGGGGGACCGGATGAGTTTGGGGTGTATTACACTTGTCGGTTTTTGTGGTTGTCGGAAGTGCTTGGTGCGGTTGTCGATTGTTGTTTTTGGTGCTCAATGGTTGGGATCTAGGTATTAGACCGGTTGTTTGTTTTGATTTGAACTTCACTGTTGTATCTAGTTATTAGACTGGTTTTAGTTTCGTATTAGCCCCTTGTTGGGTATAGTTTCCTCGACCGTGTTGGTCGTGTTTGCTGCTTAAAGGTTGTATTATCTGGTACTGAGACCTTCTCTCTGTTTATCTCCCCGTGTTGGGATTGTTTTGAGACTGGTTTTGATACCAGTGCTCTTGTTTGTATGAGGGGATTCGTTTCTCTTTCTCCTGACTTTGTTCTCAAAGTTTTGAGATTTTCAATATATGCTAGCTTTCCAAAAAAAAAAAAACTCAAACATTACACTAATATCCCTGATATTAAAATAACACAAAACAGAGCTTTTCAATAAAGTCTTACTCCAAATTAGGAATGTGCCTCTCTGTCTTATAATATAACCATTCAAGAGTTTAATTATAAGTAGGGTTTTGTTGATCAATACGAATACTTATTTAAGTAAAGTAGTATCTTAATTTAATGTGTCATATCTACTGAAAACATATATATGGAGAATGATTACTTTAAATTAACATAACAATTACTGTCGAAATAAATGTTACCCAGCAAGATCCAGCAAATTCAATCGGTTTTTGGAAGGATTAAATAACCATCCATAGTATGATGAAACACCGGCCAGGAAAAATGAAACAAAATGGTATCACGAAAGAAAGGCGCCGACAAAGGAAGATTAGCCACCCAATTAATTACGTTTTGCTTTATTTGGTAACGTGTTGTTTGATGGGAAGTCCATAACAGTCGAGAAACGTCGCGGGCGCAAATGATGTTTTTTGGGATTCGTATTATGGTGGACGTACGCCCTAATCTGCATCACCCAGATGAAACCCAAGCTAGAAAGGAAGTCATCATCACTCAATGGTTCGAAGAGATGATCTTGGAACCTAGGACAATCATGACGAGAAAGCAGAGAAAACCCATGACCACATTTCCCCTAAGGGGTCAAGAGGTCACGATATCTCTCTCTGCACAGATAAGATGACTACATTGTCCCGGGTATGGATTTTGCCCCCATTGGGGCAGAAGCGAGGCTTGCAAATTAGCCTTGCTGGTTATCATGAGACCTCTAAGAACCCACGTGGTGTCTTAGAGAAGCCACACCCTGACCTACAAGGAATGGTTTCCACCTGTTCCTCAGCTTCCTCCTTTCCTTAGCATACTCTTTGGTCGACTGTCAAAACAACACGAGTATGTATAAGTCGAGATGGGGAAATTCTCCTGGAATTCTTACACTAATGAATGTCAACATAGGGAACCATCTCTTACAATTATCTTTAATAGTACCAAGCATTCAGTTATAGGATTAGTGTTCCGAATGTCAACGAAACTTTATCTTATCGTATAAATTATTCCCACTATTGTATAATCGTTATGATTTTTCCATTTTCAAATCAATAAAATATAATATATTATGCTAAAAAATGACCAAACATTCAAGTAAAATATACCCAATTTATTTTGTGTTTTGCAAGCTCCGTTGAATTTTTTTTATCAGCAAATTAGAAGAATTCTAGCCATTACAGGCAAGAATAAGGGATGAATCCCACAAATACAACCAATTACAGAGAAAGAAGATGGTGTAACATGAACCTATACCCAGATTTACCACACATGAAGAACACGAAGGGTCTAACAGGTTCCTATACCCTGATTTACCACACATAAAGAACAGAAACAGAAGAAAATAGACAACAGAAGAGGAAATCTTCACCCACATAACCGCTCCTTCGATTAGCCTTCAGGAACCAAAGACGAAGACGCCACCACCACAATCAACTCAACACCTCACGACACTCCCGTGGCCAACACCATCATGAAGAGTAGAGGCTTGACATCCTTTGTCGTCATCGGAAAGACGAGGGGAGGAGTCAAGCCCTGCAGACAACAACGAAAAGACGCCCAAATCGCCCCACCACCATCCAAAGCAAAGAACCACCAACACTGCTCGGATATTGGAACAATACCCCGCCAGAGCCAACACCCGCGATGATCCCGGAGGAGAGATCGGCTGTAAAATCTCGGATCTCGACTGGACGAGAGGAGAGAGGGTAAAGAACCAAAACAGGGGAACCAAGCTTCAGGGGGTAGAAAGCGACCAAATTACGGTTCGAACCCTAGATCCAGGATAAGAAGGTTGGGGCGGAGAAGTTGAAGGTGATGGAAACGAGAGGAAGAGGAAAGAGAAGAAGAGAGGAGGGGGAGTACCAACCTGTAACCCCGATTGATGCCCAGCCAGAGGCCTAGAAAGCCAGATCCAAGGCCAAGAGAAAACGGGTGTGGTGGCTTGGCAGGGACCGAAATCGAAGAGAGGAAGATGAGAACGAAGGCGAGCACCCCAAATCTACAGCTAACTCCACCAAATCGGTGAGGAAAAGCCTCCCACTGATAGATCTGAAGAGGCCACCAAAGGAGAGAAGATACGAGAGGAGGCGAGGGCCAGAGAAGAAAGGGGGGAAGCGGAAAAAGAAGAAGAAGAAGAAGAGAGAGGAGAGACGGGGGAGGTTTGATTTCCACCGACGACAACTATGACCAGAGGTCATGGCCGTCACCAGTAGAGCAGCAAGTAAGAGGAGTGACGACGAAGGTCTAGGGTTTGGGAGAGGTTAGAGAGAGGAGAGAGATACTATACAAGAAATGTCATATATCATCTACAAGCTCCGTTGGTAAAAACCAATTGATACGTTTATGTTAAGATGAAGAAATAATATAGTTGGATTTTTAATTTAATTTTTGACTAAAAGATGCATATGTTTCATTCGAAAATAAAGAGAACTGGTACTCAGAATTGAGCCCCAGAAGGTCTCTTTACAACTAACTTTAACACAATTGAATGGTTACAAACGGTGTTGAAAAAGCCATAGAGGCAAGCTAAAACTAAATTATGACGAAACTGACTATAATTGTTCAAGGTATTGCCTAAACGATGTATACTCTGTAGAGTGCGACCAAACCTGCTTTCACAGTTTCAAAGAAGTTCCTGAATCTCTGCTCGTTAGTTTTGACCCTACAAAAACGAAATCATATAGAATAAAAAAGACCCACTCGATTAGCCCGATCCATAATCGAGAAAGGGGTCGAGGAGGGTGCGGTGGTGGAGGCCAAGGAGAAGGGCGTGTCGGTGGCGGCTTTAGAGACGACGACGATGACATCAAGGACGACGACATCGGCTTCAAAAATGGAGGGGGTCGATCAGAAAAGAGGACCTGATTCATGGATATCGTAGGGCTCCGAGGCGGTGAGACCGATCGATACCGAGGAGAGCCAGACGATAACCATCAGATTTGTAAAGGGGGAACCGAACAAAATCGGGATACGCTTCGTTGGTGACGAGAGGGAGCCAACATTGCAGTGGCTAAAAACGACTCAAAAGAAACCCTAACAAAGCTCATATGGCCTATGAGAGAGGATGTAAATAAAATAGAAGCAGAATTATGGCATAAGTCATGGTAGAGACCACATTTATAATCATAATCTTTTTCTTCGTACGATGACCCTGTCTTAGAGAAAACTAGGATTTGTGATTTTTAATTTATTAATTTCATAGTTTTGTAACTGAATTTACATTTTTTTTCTATTTTCCAAACAATTCGAGACGTGTCAATATGTGCACCGACCGCATAGATTGGAATATTTGAATTTGATGCGCGTAACAACCGTTATGGATAATATTGACATTTGTCTTTTTAATTAATTGGAAATTAAATATAACAGATGATTGTCCTTTTCTTTCTTGATACATTGTCGGTGAAGATGATGTTAGAATCTTATTATCATTTATAAGATTCTTCGAATACATATATACGTTTAATTGTGGTACTAAACTAGTTTCTAAGTTTAGGTTGTTATTGTTTGGTAAGTGGTTCATCAGGTTATTGAGGTAGGTAATGGCAAACGTATGCATGGGTTTATTAAAATGAAAATAAATGGAGTAAACATCGAGAATTTGTCATTTGAACATTAAAGAAACTTACAAAACTAAATTTTAACTAGTGAAGGTTATAAGAGACATATAACGAAGAGTGAGTCTAGAATAGCTCTCTCGTGTTTGAGAGAAGAACCCTAGCCCTAGCCTGTTTGTCGTTGGTATGGAGCAGGATGCGGAGAGCGAGTGCAGAGTTCGTATCGAGACGTATCATTGTCAACAAGTGAAGGCCGAACGCCAACGTCCAGCGGGGACTAGTACAACCAATACGATTGCACAGTAGAAGTGAGAGCACCTCCCGATGGAGTCCGGAAACAGTTAGCCGAGGGCGACTACCACAAGCTTCCAGGCCAGTAACAAGATGGCACCGTACGAAGCATTGCATGGTAGGTCGGGTCAATTGCCCATGCGGGGCGCAGGTGAGGGTTAAGAGTTGACCTTTGTTGGTCCTGAGTTGTTCGAGAGACGATTGAGGCGTCGCGCGGATCGTGAGCGGATATGGATCGCCCAGAGTCGACGTGGGAGCGCGAGGATGAGGTGCACGCGAAGTACCTAAAACCGTTCAATCCTTGAGAAGAAGGTGAACGTAATGTCTTCATTAATGTGGGGATATGGATGAATTGACTTATACTTTGGTTTGATTGGTGGTATGTGAGTAAGTGTCGACGGTAAGTACGATATCACTAGTTGGGTAACCTTTGATGATCGATCATGACTGTGTGTTACCTCTTGTTGAGTGTTGTCATGGTAATGTCTGACTTGTTGTGTGTTTCGAGGTGCGCCTGCCTTCCGACTAGGCGTCAGTAAAATGTGCTATTGTTCCTTGTTGAGGTGCGCCTGCCTTCCAAATGGGTGTTGGTAAAATGTGTTGTTGTTCCAAATCGTGTAGTGAGTATGAGATCCAATGTCTTGATGAATGCATTTGTGTGTTACTTTCTTGTATATTTGGGTATGGTTGGTCATGAGTTAACCGTGTTTGAGTTCCGGTGTGAATTGTCCGAGTAACGGTTACTAAGTGAGCAGTCGAGGAGAATTGTCTGTGTGTTGGTTCCGTATTAGGTTCGATTTGAGAAATGTTCTGGTATGATACCTATACCGACGGAGGATTCCGATATAGGATATCTAGACCGATGTTGTGCGTGGCGGTACGATATCTATACCGATGGAGGATTCCGGTATAGGATACCTAGACCGACACTATGTGTTCCAGTGTGTTTTGGTAATAATAGACTGGGTGTCTTTACTCGGTAATTCTTTGAGACATGGTCGGAGTGAAACATGGAGAAATTGTAATTTGTTGAGCAGGACTGTTTTCACCCGTTAAGAGTGGCGTTTGGGTAAGTAGTGTGATCAAATGAGGTATGGTTAAGTGAGTTACGTTCGTTTTAAATTTCGAGGACGAAATTGTTTTAAAGGGGGTAGATTGTAAGAACCGCCCCGGGTCGATCCCGGTCGAACCAGTGATTTTTGGCGAAAGTGGACTTTCCGCCGGAAAAGTCAACCGAAGACTCCGAGAGTCATTTGGGACCTTTCCGGGACCCAAAAAGCTTAGCCGTCATTACGGTTAGCTTAGTTAAGTCATTTCCTTTCAAATGACATATTTTGTGAAAAAGTCAAACCCAGGTCAAACTAGGTCGATTTTGGAGTATTAACGAATAAAAATAATATGAGCTGAGATATTTTGGGTAGGAGTGGTCCCCACATGGACACATGTCCATGTTAGCTTGGAGGGGGAGAAAAATGGGTTAAAAGACCAATTGGTCCCCACACATGGACAAAGGAGAGAGAGAGTGGCTAAAGGACGAAATAGACTTTTCCACTTTGAGGATAAGATCACATGGGGCAACAGTTTCAGCATTATTCACACCTTGGCCGAACCCCATAGAGAGAAGTTGGAGACTCCATCGAAGCTTGAAGAAGAAGCAAGAAAAAAGGGAGAAACTTTGGCTTGAACCTACCTCAAAACACCTCAAAAACACCACTTCCTTCTTCTATTCTCCATTAAATCTTCAAACCAAATTCATTTTTATGAAGTTTGGGTTTATGGGTTTTCTAGAAAAGGCTTGGAACTAGTTGGGATTGATGAGTTTTGAGGTCTTGTTGATTTAATCGGTTATTTATGTTGAGAAAGTAGAGTTTGATGATAGAAATCAACTACCCACCTTGGGTCTTGAAACTTTGGAGTGTTTAAGGTGGTTTTTGGAAGGTTTTAAGCTTAACAATGGTGTTAGGGAGAATCTAGAACTAGTTAGGAGCTTTTGGGAGAAAATAATTATTTTTCCGGCGACCAGAGGTTCACCGGAACTCCGGTCGGTCGCCGGAATCCGACAACCGGAGGAGGGGATGACCGGCCATGGTCGGCCACCCTTAGAACCGTGACCGGCCATGGTCGGCCTCACTTGGACCGTGACCGGCCGGTCCGGTCCGGCCACCCACGGCCATGTGTGGCCGTGGGGCCCATATGGCCGGGTTTTGGTGGTTTCATAAATTGAACGGTCGTGGGTGAACCCCGGGACGATGTTTTCACACCCGGAACGAATTATGGTTGTGATTCATGAAATTTCGGGAAAAACGTTTAGAAACTTTAAATGCAAATTTAGAACGCTCGGACCTCGGAATTTAATTCCGTCGAGTACGTTGGAACAAGTAAATTAATTATGATTGATAGACACGAAAAGGGAAAATTTCGGGGTCCCGAGGGACGTTTTCCCGATTCCGGGCAAAATGGGCCTTCTGGGGCCATTTTGACAAGTTGAGGAATTGAGATTAGTTTGGGTATTTCGCTCTTTAATCCACACTTGAATTAGCATTAATTCTTGTATTGCTTGTGATCTTAGACGTTGGACCCGAGCTCGGAGGAGGAGACTACTAGACGGCTTTCGTGACTAAGCGTTTGGGGAACATTTGAGGTAGGGAAGAGTAGTAATAACCGTTTTTAATTAAAGAATGCTAATAGTATGCATATAGGACGTTAATAACCGGTAAAGTCTTAGCTTGCATATAGGATGTGATTAACTAGAATAACCGCTTTCAATTATGGGAATTGTCGTGCTGTAGAATCACATGTGGCCATGTCGGGCCTTAGGATTATGTGTTGGTTGTGATTGATTGTAGTTCATAGTCCTTAAATATCAATGTATATTATATTCTTGTTTACTTTAAAAATCGAGGTATGCTATGAATCGTGATATGGTTGGTTGAATGAATGTGATGAGTGTGCTGTGAAAGGTTATTTCGTGTTATGACTGGGTGAATAAATGTGTTGTATGTGATACAAATTGTTGTCTTGTAAGATGATCAGGTGAATGATAGACCGATGTGGTGCTCTTGGTAAGTTGTGTCGGTAAGCTTGATGGTATGATAAGTTCGATGAACTTGTTTGATATGATATTGTGCGATGTGACTTGTACCCCGTGCGACGGGAAGATACCCGACCGAGGTGTGTTCCGGTCCGGTATGTGTGTGATGCATTGTTGTTTGTTTGCCCCAAGGTGTGTTTCTAGGAAGACACCTAGGCCGATGTGCGTTTCCGGTATGGTGTATTGGTTGTTTACCCCGATGTGCGTTTCTGGGAAGACCGATGTGCGTTTCCGGTATATTGTTTACCCCGATGTGCGTTTCCGGGAAGACTGATGTGCGTTTCCGGTATATTGTTTCACCCCGATGTTGTGTGTTCCGGGAAGACATCTAGACCGAGGGTGTATTCCGGTACGATGTGGTTGAGCCGTGCTGTGTGAACCGGCGTAATATTGGACACTTGTTGTATGTGTGGTTGCTAATGATTTACTGTATGTGTTGACTAGTTTGGTACGCTGTGGTTACTTATGACTGTTATGTGATTCTTGTGTGACTTGAGTGTTGACGTTATGGGTGTTCGACAACGAACTGTATGACTATATGGTATCTGGTATGAGTTGTGCAGGATTGGCTGTTGAGAACCGCCCGGTGTCCGTTTCTTATGTCCGTATGATGTCGGTTTGGGTGACGTTTGTAGTCGAGGTCGTAGAAGAATGTCCTACTGTTTATAGGGTTCTTTATCTCGAATCTATTATCGATATTGTTGCGTTCCTGTTGTTTCTGTTATTGTGTCGTTTATTAATAAGTGTTATGAATCGAGTAATTAGGGCGACGGAGCAGAAGACCTCTCCCGTTACTACTTTTTCCTGCTGAGCGTAAGCTCACCCTTCTGTTTTTACTGTTTTACAAGTTTCGATGGTGAGTCGGTTTAGAGGACGACTCAGAGCTCGGGAGCTCATCGAGAGTCCAAGGGTTTATCTTGTAGTAGAGGCGTACTTTGTGTTTATGAACTAAACTGCGTTTTCATTTATTTGGATTTGAGCGTTGACTCGTATCATCGGTTTTTAATTATGAACTATTCGGAGATTTATGTTATTCAAATTTACTTTTATTATTGTTTTTATTTTATTTTAGTTCATGTCTCGAGTTCGGTCAAAACCGGATTTGGGGCGTGACATGGGCTAAGGTAGTGACTATTGTCGTTGGTGCCTCGGGCTCTAGCCCTAGTAGGGTACCGCCGCTACAGCGAGACCAGGCGAAGGGGAAGGCACCCATGGAGTAGCTTCCAATGACGACAGTGATGGCTTTGGGGTCAGGGCGCTGCCTTCCCGATCAGCCAGGAACCCGATCATCCCGGCGTGTTTCACTACTTCGGAAGGGATGCCACAAGACCGGTCGAGGCATTTGGATACGGAGGAATTTGCTCCGGCCGACTTGGTCTCCGGTCTTCAAGCTTCCCTGCGGGTCTTCAGAACGAGTTATCATCATGCTCTTTGAAAGAGGACGAAGAGGTCGAAGTGGTGGTTTCGTCCTCTCGGACGACATCGACGACCATTTCCCGCAGACAATTGGGGATGTTGGGGAGGTTGTTGTCCCCAAAGACTCCCCGCAAGGAGACCCTCATGCATATCATTACCAACGCGTGAGGGAAGGCTGATGAGGGTCTCGTGGTCAAAGACCTAGGGCCGAGGCTGTTTGGATTCTACTTCCAGTCCCTTGAGTCTTGGTCATGGGTCCGAGGCAACGAACCTTGGTGCTTTGATGGACGAGCCCTGTTGTTAGTTGACTTGGATCCGTGTGCTCGGGAGATGCCAATTCTCAACCGAGTGCAATTGTGGGCACATGCAAGGGGTCTACTGCCTCTGGTACGGATGCGAGAAATGGGTACTTACATCGAGGACAAGTTGGGAGTGTGTGTGGATGTGTCATGTGACTCGTGGGGCATATGTTGGGGCGGCACTATAAAAGTCCGATTCTGGCACCTCCTTTAGAGGCCACTGCGTAGGGGACTAGTCTTTCGGTTTAAAGAGTTCCTGAGCCGATCCATGTGGAACTCACCTACTCAAAGCTTCCGAGCTTCTTCTACAATTGTGGCCGACTCGGACATGTCTTAAAGGAATGTAAGTGGGCGGTCAAAGGTCCCCGAGGTTTGACTCCTCCTTGCTGGAGTATCAGAGAGAGAAGCAGGTCAAATCTTATACAACGGATTGGGGGAAAGTGACCGTTCGTTTGCTCCATTGGGATTCATCCCGAAAGGCCCCTTGGCTCTGAATAAGCCCCCCTCGAACCTTCATGCCTTCTGGTCTGGGGCCTCAGGGTCCTACCAGAGTTGCCCTTGCCAGTCCCCAATTATCTCGGCATTGGTGCCCCTTCCACCACCCTCTAGACATATGAGTAGGGGAGCTTTTGAGGACTCGGGAGCAAAGGCTGTCAGGCTTCTTGGTCCTACTGGAGTTGGAGAGAGTACTGGAACGCTCAAGAGATTAGCAGCTGGAGATCCTTGGGAGGATCAAGTCAGGGTGGGAAAGCAACCCCGCCAGGAGGAATGAGATGCCAGATGAGCATCGGGGGACTGGCCCAAGGAGGGGTACCAAGACGATGTTTTGCCTCCCACCATCACCATTACTATTGAGGTCCCTCGCGATCCCCGATACCCCTTTCCCCCTCTTCGTATTCTATGTTTGCCCATGCGACATCAAAATACCGCTTGTGAAGGTTATGATACTACACAGATTAAAGAACCATTTTTCATCCAATCTGTCCTTTTCATCGTGGTTGGGGAGCCTGTTCCTCGACGTACAATAATGTAATTGGCTTTTGATTAATAATATTGCAACTTTCGCTGAAAAAAAATATTTAAGAAAAAAACTTTAACAATCAATAATATGATTTAATGCACGCATCTTTATTTCTTTTCTTATTTTTCTTGAGATTTTAGAACGAAATAAATTACTAAGAGTTTTTTTTCAAATGAGGAGATATTAGTTTTTTTATTCAATGTAATTGTTTTAACATATAATAATTTATTCAGGATCATGCCCTAGGTTCTAGATTATAGTCTGTGACTCGTAGGTATATCGGCGCTCTTAAACTTGTAAACATAATCTACTTTGTATCGTAGACAAGAAGAAAAAACAAATAAACACAATAACGAATACAAAAATCTAAGGAACCTGCGATGTCAGTTCTTCTGAATAAAGATGTGTGTTTATGAGAGTAACGAAAAGAAATTTCAAAGTGTTATTATTGATGAATAAAGGTCTACACAAGGGAGAAACCGAACAATATTCGATAAAGAAAAAAAGATGAGATTGAAAAGAAAAATCGTTGAGGACAAAATTAGTAAAGGTATTTTAAATTATATAGAGTATGTAGGGATGTAATTTTTTGTTTTCGATATATGTTGATGAATTATTGTACTAATATTTATATGTACTTAAATTAATTTTTGTTTTGAGAAGTAACGATGGATATTATAGCAATATAATGTTTACAACAAGCAAACATATCAAGACAGAAATTGAAATTACGATAAAAACATAAAGTTGTGTAAAGAGTAAACATGCTCTTGTAGAATCCTTTGTTGTTCGGAAGGTAGTACTCCGACAACGTCCTAAGCTCACCGATGTAGCGACTCTAAACGAGTTTTCAACGATCGAGCAGTTCCGTTTTAGCTTCTCATAATGGTGGACTGAGTATCCCCCAGGTTGTCAGCGTGCACCATCCTCTCCTGAGTGATAGAGGTAGAGCTTCTAAGCGCGGGATTGCTGACCCTTGAGCTGGTAGGGGAACCTTGAGTCGATTCTTGATGGTACCATTGTCATCCTATGTCCAGGGGGGAGGTATAACCGACTACCCTCCCCCTGGACCACTTCAGACTCATTCCGCGAGGTGAGGGTGCACTAAGCCCCTCGCCACTACAAATGACGCCCCGTTGTGGAGCCCAGATGGCCCGTCCAGAACCTGACCCGACCCGTCCGCATGCCCAATTGGGCCCGAATCAGGTCCGACTTCCGTGCTCCGATCCAGCCCCGCTTTTTGTCCCTCGTCCCGACTCGACTCTCTAACCCGTTCCAACACCGGCCCGACTCCCATTGGGCCTAGATCAAGCCTTGGATTATCGCACCAGCCCGCCCCGAGCCCAACACCACCTGGGCCCAACTCCTGACTCAGCCTAGCCCGACCATCAGAAGCCCCGAGCCCAACGAGTCTGTCGGCCCGTTTCCCTCCATGGTCCGATCCCCTCGGTCCAGTTGGCCCATGGCCCAGCTCTCTGACCCAGTCCATCCTGGGCCCGCCTCCCTTGACCCGCACCAGCTCAATGTTCAGCCCGAGCCCATTATCTCCAATCTTCCCAGGCCGACCTGAAGGCCCACTATCCCTCAAATAAGACCTATTATGACCCCTCCGATTAAATATATCTTTATTGTTATATAAATAAAATTTATCGAAATGCCCTTTTTTTTATTTGTTAAAAAGGTCCATGTTTATAATTTTGCCTAAGACCAGCATATTTAAAGGGCCGGCCCTGGCTGGTAGAACTCGACATTGTTTGGGGGGAAATCAACAGTCATTCCCATGTACTGTGTACACGTCATTTCTTTTCTGATCCACTGGCGTCTTTTATAATTGCTTCCACTTACTGCCACCTGTATATTATTTTTAATACTTTTCAGTTTTCATATATGTTTTGAAGAAAAAAACACATTTTAATGTTTGAAAGTCTTATGTATATCCATGAAATAATATAAATATTGTATTTAGTTATAATTAATTATTAAATGCTATGACAAAACATTCCAATCCAGTTCATTGAAATTGTGGCTAAATGTGAATATTCCGTCTCGATTATATTTTGTGATTCCCCTAAACCTTTCTTTTCCATCTCGCTGTCGTTTTTCGCTGGCCTCATCCGGTGATGTGCAAGGTCTCTCTCGATCTTCGAGCTTGTCGGCGGGGGTTTCCTCTTTCCCCCTCTTCGCTCTAAAGCCTCGATCCACCAGATTCGCCTTTACTTCCCTTTCTTTTTCTTCGTCGCTGCTCTCCCTCGCCCTTTCCTCCCCGGTGCGTGCTGGTGGCAGTAGGGCTCAGATCCGACCGTGGGACAACATTCCCCACCGCTTACGGTGAGGATAGTTTGCTATCTTGGCGGTGGCCCTCTCGTAGTCGTAGAGGAGGACCTCTTTCTTAAAATCCCGACAATTCTGTTTGGCTCCGGAGGTGGGACGCGTTTCCAGCTCAAGGATCGTCGCGGGGCTTTCTCAGTGGTTGTTGATGACGGTGGTTTTTTCTTGGTGCCGTCGTTTACAGATCTGGCTTCTTCGAGCTATGCGGCTTCTGGCTTTGCTCCTCTTAGTTTTGGAGGTTGGTAAGTCTCTTCTCCCCTCTCTAAGTCTGTTTTTTCTCTCCCTTCCCTGTCCTTCCACTCGTGGTTAGGTCGATTCGAATCCCGACCACGTTGTGGCTCGGGCTCGTCGGGTTTCGGTGTTGGCCGCCGGCGAGTCTATAGGCTAATAAGCCTTCGAAAGACCTTTGGTTCCTGTGGTTGGATCAGTGGGTTCCGGTGGGTACCGCCGGAATGACTCTGTCGTCGCGGTGTTGGCCGCCGGTATTAACAAGAGCTGGGTTCGGAGGAATTCTGGTTGTTTGAGCTGGGATTGATTTTAGGCCAGGTTTGGTTAGGGCTGAGGAGATTCGGAAGTTGGTGCTACTGTTCTTTTTCGGGCTTAATGTTGGGTATATTTAGGTTTGCAAGACCTGTATTTTCTTGAGCTTAATGGTGGGAAAACCTTGATGTTTAGATCAATTTTTTTTCCCTTTCATGTACGCCCTTGTTGGGTTGATCTATGGTGGTTCATCTGGTTCATGTAAGCCTCATGCTGTTGAGGTTCGGTAGTTTGAGCTTCCTATTAGAGTGGAAGGCTCGAGGCTGTTCATCTTCTTCATCCCCTGCTCTTTATTTCAAAGAGCAGGTTTTACATAATGTTTTGCTGATAAAAAAAATATCGCATAACCTTCAACAAGAATGGCAAAGAGTTGAATCTACAACAAATTATTCAGATCAATTTGTTATTAGATTTAGACTCATTGTAGCCAAATTAGATTTTTTTTGAAGAAGCCAAGTTAGATTGATTTGTTTTTATCAGCAAAGCGAATTTAAATTAAACCTCTTTTAAAGTGAAAGAGGAGTTACAAAAGTTCCAACTCACAAGGAAAACCCAACAACTAGAATAACAACCCAACACCGACTAACAAAACAACACACCCCCACTTACTTCAAGCCCAAGCAACCCAAAGTCTTAGAAAAGTAACAACAACTCACTAGCTTGCACCCCACGCAACTGCAAACCCACTGCCCATACTTGAGTCCCCAACAAAAATAACTAACCAAATTCACAAAGCCACCTAAAAAACCAAACACCCAAAGCGCATACACCCAAACGTTAACTAACTATCTGAACTGAAAACAGGAACCTAAACAAGAAGCATCAACTACAATTAAACCGATCACCATGAAGTATTGTAGCCAAACCAAGCACACATGCCTTTTCCAATTAAAGGTCAATGAACCTGACTGATAGAGCACAAACAACCTTCAAAACTAAGCTACAAACCCAGAACACACCCACTGTGAAATGCTTTCATCACAACCCCTTGTTCACAGAGACTAGATGAAACTTTAAACGACTTCCAAGAAGATCAGCAAGATCACAATTTCACAACACCAACAAGAGCCTCCCAGATGAACATTGACCAGAACTTATAGAAGAACAACTCGACTACACTAGAGGAGCTCTCAAACACTCCTAGCTTGCACCAACAAACACAAACTTGCAAAGCGAGAGACTAAAACCAGGCCAGGAGAACACTCAAGTAAACTAAAAAAAAGCCCACAAAAATAAAAGAAGGATCCCACACACAAGGACAAAATAACCAAAGTAGCACAAAGGCTTAAGGCCAAAACACACAACCTGAACCCCATAAAAGACACTAAACCTCCTCAACAACAAACAAGGAGAAACCAACAAGAAACCTCACCGAAAAAGACAATACCCTCGACTTAAGAGCCCAACCCAACCCAACCCAACCACCACCCCAACCAAACCCCTAAGAACAAGAAAAAGAGAAGAACAATTCACACAGCTTGCTTGCAGCCCACGTCAACTAAGGAATGAGGATTCAGGCTGATCTAAAGGAGCTGAAAGGCAAAGGGGACTAGAAAAGAATTACTGGAGAGCTGAGGGTCTCCCCAGGGGAGCTCTCCAAGCATAACATGACCTAGGAGATGATATCCAAGAATTGAGAGAAGAATTTGCCATAATTGTTGAATTTTGCCCATTCCCAACTATATGATTGATTTAATATATTCTGAAATATCTCCTCAATTGAAGCAGTTACATTATTGAAGATATCATTGTTCCTAGCAAGCCATAATTGCCAACATACAATATGAACCAATTCGATCCAGTGAATTGGACTGACCAATCTTGCCAAAGATGAAAAATAAGAGCTTAGAGCATCCATAACCATACAGCCGGCTGCTGGCAGGGAGTGCCGACGAGGAGGATTAAAATAATATATCTTTTGTCTCTCCACCAGCGGGAAACGCCAGCAGCCTATAGTGGATGAATTTTTGTCGACGTGGACCCGCCGGCGGTATGAATAAAATATTCTCAAAATAAGAAATTAAAAAAATAATTTATATAACAAAATAATTTTTAAAAATAATGTATTAAAAAGAATTTATATAACAAAGAATTTATATAAAAAATTTATATAACAAAAGAATTTTTTAAAAAATGTATTAAAAATAATTTATATAAAAAAAGTTATATAACGATTTTTTTAAAAAATTTATTAAAAATAATTTATATAAGAAATAATTTAAATAAAAAAATTAAGAAAAAGTTATATAACAAAATAATTTTTAAAAAGAATGTATTGAAAAGAATTTATATAAAAAGAATTTGTATTTAAAAGAATTTTAAAATAGAATGAATAAAAAATAATTAAAAAAATAGAAAGTACAAAAAACTCTTAACGCTGGCGGTGAGCGCCGGCTGTAATCTCCCCACCAACACTCCCAGCCAGTAATATTAAACTAATTTCTCTCTCTTCTTTTTTGGACTCTCTCTCCTACTTTTTGCTCCCAGTCGGCTCCCAGCCGGTCCACTGTGGATGCTCTTAACTGAATTAGCCACAACCCAAACAAGCCCACACCAAGCCAAAATCTTACACCAGACTGACCAAGCTCTTGAGCAATGCAGCAAAACATGAAGTTCATCTTCCAAATCTGTATTGAATTTGAACTCAAAATTAAATTAGTAAATATACATACAATGTTCGAAGGAACCTTTAAAATAATCGATAAGGTTACGAGGGTTGCTTAGTATTTTTTGTTCGATAAACATTTTTATCAACATCGAGTCAAGTTTAAACTTGCATATTGTTTTTGATCTAATTGAATTCAAACGTGTAGTTACAAAAATTTATTCGAACTACACCCAAATATGGGACGTATAAATGATTTTTTTTCTTCTAAAATTGAGTTACATAGTAAGTATTTTTTTAGTGAAAGGGTATTATCATTTATTCATTATCAGAGAGAATAATACATTGAAGTGCATCAGGGAGAAGAGCCATTGACTATTGAATAACATGCATAGACGACAAGTCTCCATCACTAATTATTGAAATTTTTTATTTTCATATCTTTTTACAAGTTTGGGTTTTTTTTTTTGATAAGCAAGGATTTTATTATCTTCATATATGGAGTTCATATACAGAAGAGGGTCCAATCAACCCAATGGGATTGGACACAAAACTGATAAAAGGAAACAAAACAAATAACCCAACTCAAAGCTCCAAATTAAGACTCTTGCATGCCCTGCAAGCCTTCCAACTAATATGAGCGTCCCTCCAAGCGAGCGAGAGTACTTGACACCACTGGAATTCGACCACCCACCAAGTATCGTTCCGGGAAAAGCAACCAGTCCTCCCACCAAGTATCTGGGACCAATAGACCGGCCAACCTCACAAGACTGAAACAATGGTGTTGTAAGTTCACAAATACCTTTTTAATGGTTTCTACTTTAGCATGATAGGTAGCATTGTTTCGGCATATCCTTAAGCTTCACAAGGCCGAATAACCGATTATAACCCAACCCTTCCACCAACGCTTTGGACCCAGACCTTCCCACACAAATAAACAATCTACCACCTCCTTTGGTATTACCCAAATCACATTCCACCACCAGTAGATCATACACCATAAAAACCATGCATAATCACAATATAGGAATAAGTGTTCTTGGTCTTCGAAGTTGTCCTTGCAAAAATAACACCGCATCGCATTCAAGGATATCCTGCTGCCCAAGTTTTCAAGGAAGGAGAGTGTTGGGACCGCTTTATACATCAACAACCAAACAAACGTGCAATACTTGGGCGGAACGCCTTTAACCCACTTGAGACGTGACTAAGATGGAGTCACAGTGGAAGAACCTACAATGAGCAGGTAAGTGGCTGCTGAACTCGGAACTTTAGGAAACTTAGACCATATGAGTTTATCCTTGACATTCTCCTGCAGGCGGGCCTCATACAAGTTTGAGTTTGACATCCTTGAATAGAGATAACATAATACAGATATCTCTGATAATGCTACCTACCGTAAACATGAGATAATGGTAGAATGAATTATATTAAGGTGCAACTGCTTGTCTAAACTTAAATTAAAGACTTGGAGCTCAAACCATGAGTATATCTCAAACAACTATAACTCAATTTTGAAATTACTTTAGCGACACCCTCCCACTACTTTCATTTTTTCCTCAACATTACAAAATAATAATAGTTTATTGTTTATTTTTTAGAAATAATGAAATTGCCCTATACTACCTCATAAAAATGAAACTATTTAAGAAAAAAGTATTTCCAGATCGGATTTATATATTATAATTAAAAATTATGAAGGAATATTTTAATGAAAAACTTAAATTTACACTAAAATATTTTACTTTTTCGGAAAAATAGTTTTTCAAAATAATTAAAATTAAAATGTTCAGTTATTTAGGGATATATAATTTTAATTTAATATTTATAAGAACATGTATCAAATACAAGTCACCCCTTATTGTGCAAATTACGAACTAATTTGAGCCACATGATGCGCGCACGCTGACGTCATCAAGACGCTCAAGATGCTGACATGTGGGCACTCCGCGCTCTGATGCGCGCACCAGGTGCTGGTGTACCTTACCTAATACGGTACTGATACCTACATACAGAGTGTTGATACATACATACAGAGTGTTGATACCTACATACAGAGTGCTGATACCCACATACGAAGTGTTGATACTATGTAAAGTGTTAGTACCTTACCTAACGCGGTATTGGTACCTTACATAGCACAATCTAATACATTGCATACATGGTTATGGTACCTAATAATACGGAGTGCTAGTACCATGCGCGATGCGTGAGTGGTCAACACGTGTTGCGCGCAGTCAAAGGCGCGCGTGGACAAGGTCACGTGTCAGCATCGCGCGCGCTCTGATGACGTCATCTTGACCGCATCATGGAGCTAGGTTTATCCTTAATTTGCATAATAATAAGAGTGGCTTGTATTGAATATCATCCCATATTTAAAAAACTTGAAAAGTATATGTCAATCCCAAAACGTTCCAATTTTAAAATATCAATCCCAAAATCATGATCGATATGTCACGAACCCATCACCGTCGGTATCAACCCGTGCCGACCAATTTACCGTTTGGATGAAAAATGCGATGAGACATATGCTTACCTATTTTGTAGTGTGGTTGATAGTTCACTATTGATAGTGAAATAGTATGGACCATTGGTGGGGAATGACTCTCCATCGCATGCGGTGGAGACTCACAAAACGACCTAACGGATCCATCCATCATTATATTTCGACTGCAACACTTCTTTCTCTCCTACTCGTACATGTTTATGTTTGTGCCTCAACATTTCATTTGTTTGGGAAGCAACAAACGACACATGTTCAACTCTTACACATTAATATTTATGAAATTCTCCAAGTGAGGGTTCCGTGATACCAACACCTAAGTCTCTTATTATGATTCGTTTGACTCCTCACTTTGTCCTCTCAACTTCTATTTCACTTCATCATGCATCATTAGCCTTTGACTTTAAATGTGTGTTGCAAAATTTAAGAGGATATACATGCAAATTACATTTAGATTCAATGCAAACCCCTAGGGAATGCATGTTCACCACAAAATTATATTTCTTAAATAACTATATAAAACCATACCAAAGTAGTTTGCATATCTTATAAAAACGGTGTAAAAGTTATCCCAAAAATGATTTGTAAATCGTAAGAAAATGATTTGTGAATCCTATAAAATAGTTTGGATATACATCGAAATAGTCTGAAAACTATTCTAAAATTGGTTTGTAAATTCTAAGAAAATTGTTTGTAAATCTTAAAACTCTTTGATTGTCGATTTTTTTTCCGTGTTGCAGAGTATATCCAATACTAATCTTGATAGGTAGCTATTTGAAAAAGAAATACGCAAGAATGAAACCAATTAAAGCCGAAACGGAACGGAAATGAACAAAGTAGTGAATTTCCCAAGAAAAAAAAGGAGAATCCGTTCTAATACTAACATGTGATGCTATTGAGTTATCCAATTTACCCCCAACTAAGGGCGCATGTTTTGGGAGCAATCGTTCATAGATGAGTTGAAATAAAAGAATTTTGCTAATACATAGTTCGTATATGAGAATTGGCCTGATCTGAAAGTCACCTATATGTATCGCGTACCTATAAATAATACATACAAGGTATTTAAAAAAAATCAAAGGTTATGCTGAATACAAAGAGTTAGTCTAATCTTGTCATTTTATTGATTTGATTGACCATTTATTTAAACATGATATTACAATTTACAATATTTCACATTCTTCAAACAATATTACAACATTTCTACTGTATACAAAATAATAATATATTCTAAATATACTTCAAAATAATTAATTTATAATATTTTCTAAATATGTATGAACAAATAGTACGTAAATATTTTAATTTTTTGACTCGATATCTATTTAACCTATCAAGAAGATACAATATTCGAACTTTCAACCCATTTTATTTGTAAAAATGAAGAAGAGAATACTCTCGATTGTGAAGCGGAAAGAGGTAGCAATTGTTTTCTTCAAGTAGAAGGTTGACTTGACGAATGTTGGAGATCAAATGTGATAAGTAACTTGTTAGGCTATTTTTGATCTAGTGTAAGCATCCATGAAGTTGGTTTTGAATTGACCTTGCCTTGTAATGGAATTATCCAGCGTACCAAATGATAATAGTGAATGAGAACTTTATTCCAATATGTATTTATTAAATAAATAGATGACATGATTGAGGAATGATATTCAGTATCAGTAGATCGAGCACCAACCTCAAGGCTTATTGGAACAACTAGTGTAGACGAATATTTATATATCAAGCTGGATTGCCTTGATGTTTACACAAGTAACCTAACTCCTGATTGTTTCAGATATGCTCTTGCATGCAATCGCATCTGGTTCCTTAACGCCCTTTTATATATGTATACCTACATTATTACAAGGGGTAATTACAAAAACATGTCTCTAATTATCTTTCACCTAATAAATTAATCTGCTATCACCTTTGTTTTCGCGTATAAAGTCAATATCTCATAACACACCCACTTCACCTTTGATGTTTCAAAAATACATTTTTATCACAAAAATGAAAAAAAAAACTTATTATAGAATAGGAATCAATCGTCTAATATCAGTTTAATTGTATAATCTTGTTCAATGTACTTATAGTACATGAATAAGTGGAATTCGTACAAATAATATAGGATACAAACATTTTGAACCTAATATCCAAGCTCATTTATTTGAATGTCGTAAAGTATGTATCCAAATTATATTCCAATTACCCTTGTTTATCATTTAAGTCCTCCCCACATACCTTACATTAATTTAGTCACGGTAGATACATGAAATTATAATGAGTAGATATCGTTTTCTCACTTGAGGGATCGGTTAAAGTTAAATAAGACTAACAGTGCTAAGAAACGAGTTTATATGATTTTGAGCCTTATTTAATCTCAATTGTTTTGAATTTAATTTTGTGTATTGTTTTTGTAACCAATAGCCTTCACATATGAATAAAGTTGATAAATATTGGTGACATTACTTTACCAATAACACAATCTATACTAGTAAATCTTGATTTAGATTTTGCATACATTAGAACAAATCTTGTTCAATTAAGCAAACAAAAAAAAGTCGGGAACAATATGAAATGAAATATATTATACTTTTTTGTCAATATTTTTTTTTTTGAGGATTTTTTTGTCAATATTGTCATATGTATAAAAGATTTAACCCAATGCTCATTTTTTTATCAGAAAAACAAATTAAATTATATTCTATTTTGAGGTGGAAAAAAATTATGAGATTCAGTTACAGACCTTCAAAAAAAACTTCAAACCGATCAATGTTGACTTATAAGGGAATATAACAAGAATACAATTAAGATTGCAACAAGCTTACAACCACAATCAAGATTACCATAAGCTTACAACCATGATCACAGTTAAGAAAAAACCCAAGAACTCAGTCAAGAAAACAACCCAATAACTAGAAGAACAATCAAACCAAACTCTCTGAAACAACCGACCAAGGCATCAGTCACCAACCTGAAAAGACAACCCGTGAACCAAATGCTCGTGAATATTGATTTTCCATACATCAGACAAAATGGTTACATGTGTTTTCTTTTTCTTTTTGAAAATTATTCCTTGAGATGGATAGATTTTACTAGGAGACTTGGCAAAGGGAACTAGAAGGAATATAGAGGAATAGTGGTAGGTTGGGAGAGAAGCCATTACATGTCATCATCTATTTGAATTTTAGTGCATCAGAAGTGTCTTTTTTGGGGTTTAAACAGTCCAAGGAAAAGTGAAAGCCTTTTATATATACCCATCTTAAGACAGAAGAAAAGCAAATGAGTATGTTCTTCAAGATGGAGAATCATTGAAGAATTGGACCATCACAAGGAAATTAATACCAACATTGGGATAAAGACAGCCACGAAAAGGATCGAGACTCAATGAAAATCGTACACGGTAATGAAAGAGAGGAGGCATCGATAGGATTTGGGGCTGACTTCAAACTGAAATCATGTGGTGCACAAAATAATATGCTACAAGAATTGGATTGTTATACGAAACATATTTATGTATGAACCATATATAATATGGTTCATATTATACTAGAATATATTTGCAGAGCACATATATGGTGCATATAATTTGTGTGTCGTATTACCATGACACATGTACTAGATATGACTTTAATAGACATTGATAAAAAATCGTCGGAAGATTTTGGAGGAGTCACTTCTCGAGATAACGATATCTAGTGAGTTAGATTTTGGTTTCTAATTTGGACATGGGTGTTTTAAACAATTTAAATCTGAATCTGATGATGTCATAATATAGATGCAAAAAAAATGTGGCATTTACGATTAGTTTTTGATGGGAAAACGTAGTATGGCGTGGTCATGTGAAATCAATAGTGAGTGAATGAAGGCCATGAATATATAAATACAAAAATAATTTAGTTTTATTAGGATTGAGAACTCTTAATCTTTTTTTTTTAAAACGGAAAAGCGGTAGTTGTATTACGATTCAAGGGGGGGCCTAACAGTCCCGGATACCAGCTTTTTGTCCCAACCGGTCGTGGTCCATCGGGCGCACATGGTTCCATACAATAGTCTGATTTGATTCGCAGATCCAAACTCAAGAATTCCTCGATTCAACCTTACAAGAAAATAATAAACCAAAGTCCTAAACTTATTGAGCCAAGCTATTATTCGATCTAAAACAGTGAAACCTACTAGCGAATTAGCCTTTAGTGCAGATTCCCCGAGACTTCCCTGTTGCAAAAGCTTGGTCGGGGTTGAGAGTCCCGAATCCGGGTGCCGTTGAAATAGGCCCCAGCCGACCGTCTCTCCTCCCGGATCCCAGATCCACCGAGGGGGCGGACCCATGCCGGCGAGGGGTGACCCTGGGGCAGGAGGCCGCTGCCGATGGAAGACAGCGCGTGGAGCCCGTATTCTGGAAGACAGGGGGGCCACGGTGGCTACTGGCTCGAGGGCGGGACCGGTCCGACGACGCATGATCGGCAACACGAAGAGAGGGAGAGGCTGTGGCACGGATTGAAGGATAGGCGACGACCTGCGGAGGTAGTCCGTCTGCAAAAAAGACAAGAAAAAATAAAACCAACTCCGATCAAAAGAACGGCGACGGTAGATTGGACCCCGAAGGGTAGTGGAGAGCTTTGAAGCAGGGGCTTCAATGGTGGAGAATGGTGGGGGGGGGGGGGGGGGCTGTGCGCAGAGAGAATGCTCCCGAGAACTCTTAATCTTAGTTGTTGTAGTTGTTATTATAGAACCAATATCGTACACATCTCTAACCACTACGAGATCGATCGTGAGTCTCCTTTTCTCTCTATTCTTGATAGTTCTCTCTTCTGCGCATCCACAATTCAGCGATGCTGTATCGAAAGGATGGCATTTCGGCGACGAATCGCGACCCTCTATTGCGGTGATGTTCTCCTCTGCGCATCCACAGTCTGGTGTTGTTGTATCGGAAGGATGGTGCATCGGCGACAATATGAGACTCTATGTTGCGGTGATGCTCGCATTCTCCATGTTAGCCTCCTACGTCTCGAGCGGGGACATGACCGACGAGATAGTCGGGAAAAATCAGACAAATCAGGCGAGGACTGCTATGCAGCCCCGCCAAGCCTAGTGAGTAAGCAAGGATTCAAGGATTTTTACCGGGAGAGATCCCTGAATCATATTGATCCTTCCATTCAGACTGTCAGGTTCAAAGTTTGGTGTCTCTCATAAAAAAATGAGTCCTTGGAAAGAAGAGACCAAGCAGCGTTTAGGCTCTACTTTGAGCGGTTTTTGGCAGTTTGGAAGTTTTAGATTTTATTTCTTTTCTAGCTTTGGTTTCAATTCCTGTTTGAGTTATGTTTCTTGTTCTATTTCTGCTTGCTGTTGCCATAACCGTTTTCTGTTGGACCGGTTCGTATCTAACGGTTATTGGGTCATTATCTCTGTCAAAGCTTTGACCATTATAATGACTCTGTTTTTCTATCAATGAAACTACTTCTTATTCTATAAAAAATATAGTGAAAGTGAATGTTTTATTTGTGTTTTCTTTTAACTTTTTAGTTGTATGAAAATTAATCTCCCACGGAAGAAGAAGAAGAAGATAATTAGTAGCTACTTATAAAGTTAACATCAATTCCGATTAATTATTTTAATATTTAATTGTGTAGTCCAGCCTGATATAAAAGCATATGTAGGTTTAGGATCAAAGAGAGGCTAAAAGGTAAGATCAAATCAATTTGATGAGAGACAAATAATAATAAAAATAGCTTTCAGCCTCACCCAGGTGCTTAGCCAATCGTTGCCGCTTTCAACCGGTTGATAAATAAATATGATAGAAAACATCTTATCGCCGACGATTTTAGTCTCTTGGACTACAAATGAGAGTCTATTAACCCAATTAAATGAAAATTTATTATTATTTTATTTTTTTCGACCTCTCCTTTTCGACCTCAACTAGAGTGAAAGACTACTGATTCTCTAAGTACTTTATCTTGATTTAAATTTACATTATAGCATAACTAACTTGGTCAGCTCAACATGGTAGATGATCAAGTTTATGCGATCTGTTTGTTACCTCCAACCTTCAGAATTTGTTATATACGGAGATGTACAATAATATTGTGTCCGCGTCTGTTCTCCAGCGACCAAATCGCAGGGGTCAATACTTCGGTTTTATTCGATTTAAATCCAAAGAAGATGTGGTTCAGGCTGTTGAGGGTTTAAATGAGTTTAAAATTAAAGGCTTCGACCTCTTTGTGGCTGTTGCACGGTGTCAGAAGCCGAAGGTAGTAGCTTCATGGGTCATCTCCGATGTACGTGGAGAATAGAGTTCCAGCTCTGTGTCTGTAGCTCCCAAGATTGTTAGCCTCGATCCTCCCATCTTGACTGGCGCAACCAATGTGGAGTGTGGCACGCCCCAAATCCGGTTTTGACCGGACTCGAGACGTGAACTAAAACAATAATAATTTTAAACGAAAATAAAGCCAATAAGTCTCAATCTCATAATTTTAAAAACTTTAAAACACCACGCGAGTCACAGCTCGGTAAAAACCAATGGTAAAACAATTCAAATAAAACGGTACGTCTCTAGACTATCTAGCCTAGGACCCTCGTAGCTCCCAAGCGTCAAGCATCCGGCTAGTACACTTCCCGCTTAGAACCTGAAAAACAACAACGTAAGGGGTGAGCTTTCGCTCAGTAGGAAAAGTAGTTAAGGTTATAAGCAAGCGCTCACCACCACGGGTAACCGTCCAATTAGGGCATACTAGTACAGCACACAACTAATTTCCAAGTGAACTCGTAACCACACTCCTCAACTCAAGACCGAACCACACTTACGAACCCACTTAACGAACAAACACAAACAGCAACCTCACACCAATTAAACCAACATCGACGTACGTAACTGTGAAAGCACAACTATTAACAGTCAAACTAACCAAGGGACAACTCAAATAGTCATACCGGAACTCTATCAGCCTAGATCTCTTTCCCGGAACTCCTTCGGGCAAAGTAAAGGTGAGACAACCTCCCCGGAACTCCTTCGGGCAAGGCAAAGGATAGGTGAAACAACTTTCCAGGAACTCCTTCGGGCAAAGCAAAGGTGAAACTACTTCCCCGGAACTTCTTCGGGCGAAGCAAAGGTAAGAAAACTTTCCCGGAACTCCTTCGGACAAAGCATCAAGATAAAAATACAATTTTCATAATTAAACACGGCTTACCCAGCCCTCTAACCTTACCACAATCAGTCACGTCGGTCTATCACTCACCCGACCATCACAGAACCAAGGGTTTCACATCAACACAACCACGGCACAGTCGCCCACACATATCAACAACAAGCTCAACGGTAATACTAATATTGTCTATTAACCCTAACGACAACGACTCACAAGGCAGACATATCAAACAACAATCAGGCAATTCAATCAATCACGCAACCTACGGCTCGACAAGGCCGATCTACCAGTACGACAATTCCCAAGTATCGAAAACAGATAAAGCAGTTAACTAGTGAATCCCATCCTACATGTTACGACGACTCGTTCGGTTATTATCTGATATAAACGTCTTTCTAGTTTTATTAATCCTAGCATGCATACTAGTAACTTTCCACAATTAAACCGGTATCCGCTACTTCCCTACCTCACGACGATACCACAACAACATCTCCTAGCTGCTGACGACCGGGCCAACACCGTCTTCTAGGGCGAAGTCCGCGTCTAGGTTTAACTCCGGTCTTCTCTTCGATCAAAACCGGACTCTAATTTAAAACGAAAGCCACAACTAAAACCGGTTTCATAAATTAATTTAAAAGGTTACACGATTTCGGTTTAAATTCAGAAGTTGTCTTTTAGACTCGAGCGGGCTAAAAGCGGGATTACGACGAATCAGGTTCGAGCATCGAAACCGGTGCACGTTTCCCGAGGCACGGTCCCAATGCACAGATCTCGAGGCATGTGTTTCGTGGCACGGTCCCCGAGGTACGGGTTTCGTGGAACAGTTCCCGAGGCACTGTTTCAACGTTCCACTTTTATCCCGTTCAAGGTCCGTTTACAGTCTAGCCTCAACGTCCCACGTTCCAGATTCGATCAACTACTCAAAACCCGTTTTAAAACAATCTGATTTTCAAATTCTTTTAATTCAAAACCTTATTCAAATCTAACCCGTTTTGCTCTGTTTTACTTTCCTTTTTAATTTCAAATCTGATTTTATTTTAAAACTCATTTTAAACTATTTTTCTCATTTAATCAAATCTGGTTTTGTTTTTAAACATTTTCCCTTTTACAGATCTAACACAAGAATGATTCGCAGTTCAGATCCAACAAAAACGCAACGGGGAAACGAAAAAGGGACGGAGAGGAGAAAACTCGGTTGACCTCCGACCGGCCACCGGCGGCGCCGTTGCCGGTCGAGGTCCCACGGGTCGTGAACTCACCGTAGGAGAAAGGGACGACGACGGGGAGGTAAAAGAGTACGGCGGAGCACGACTCTCCGTACGGATCTGGACGGCGAGGGGTTCGGCGAGTCTCAGGGAAGAATAACGACGAACAAGAAGCAGGGAGGTGAGGGAGAGGAAGAGCTCGGCGGTCTCTTCGCTCGCCGGCGAAAGCAGACGAGCACGGTGGTGGGGCGGCGACTAGATCTCGCTGAGAGAGGAGGGCGGCGGCGGGAGTTCGGTCTCGGAGAGGGGAGAGAGGAGGAGCGGTGGCGGTGGCGTGGGTTTCAGTTGAACGGAGATGAGAGACGACGGAGAGGGGAGGGGCTCGAGCGTCTGAGGGAGAGAGGGGTTTGGTAGAGGGAGGCTGCGCGGATCCAAGAGTGAAGAGGAAGAATGGGTCTGAAAACCCTAGAAACGGCTTATATAGCCAGGCTCGGTTAGCTTGGCCTTTAACATGCCTGAGGCACGGCCCAAACAGAAGGAGGAAAAAAAAAGCGGGCCTGGCTCGGCCCGGATCCGCTGATCGGTCTGGTCCAGCCCTGATCCAACTCCCTCTTTTTTTTTAAACTGATTTAAATTCCATTTTTTTTACGAAACAGAGATTGAACCCAAAAAAACACCCTCGACGTTCCGATCAAATACTTTTAAATAATGAAAAACTTTTTAAACCGAGGCGGTCTTCACAGAGTGTGTTCAGACGGATCTAGAGGACTTGAGGCGTAATTCAGATGGTCAAGCTACTGTTCAGGTTGAACTGCCAGTTTTGGATGAGTCATGTGGCAAGCTCGTCAATGAGGTTGGTTTAGGCTCAAAGATGGCTTCGGAGACTGTGAGAGCTAGCCATGAGAGTCTTGGACGTGTTGTCCATGGACCTCAGCCTTTGCCTAGCATGGTTAAGGACGACGCTCCGTTTGGAGATCAAGAGAATAGTCCTTAGAAGGAAGCCCTTCTCAAACCTCCGAAACGGAAGAGCCGACCCGCTCAACATTTATCGGACTACTATCTTGTTAAACAAAGAGATCGTTCTTTTTTCCGTGAAACACTCGTTAGACCTGTTGACGTATGGCCGCAGGTCGCGTAAGCTCGATTCGCTCGAAAGGCTCCCAATAAGCCTGCTCAAGCGAAGGCTTTTGACGATCCGATTGTAACTTCCAGAGGTGAAGAGTGGGTCACCGATAAGGATTGATTTGCTTCGTTTAGACATGAAGTCCTCTTGTTTCAGGACCTGTTGTCCAACGGTCTAGGATTTTGTCCTTTTTGAGCTCCCACTATTGAGCTCCCCTTATAATCGTTTGTCTTTTAGATGCTTTCTTTCTCAAAAAGTACTCTTTTTAAATAAAATTATGCACTTATCAAAAAATAAAATATGGCTAAAGTATTATTGTCTAGTCCTACACGTTAGATGAATGTTGAGGTTAATATCACATCGAAGAAAAAGTCCTTTTTCTTTGCAATAGTTAGTACATAATTCAATGAACAAGGTTGACATTTTAGTTGTGAAGATCAACACGATATATGTATTTCATTTTAATTAAAATTTATTATGTATCTGCATGATAGATATGCATCCCTCTGCAACATATATGGCCTGTTTTTGTCTTTACATATGACCTCTAGTCCAATGTGGGTGTCCAGGATTCCTATTATGACTCACCATAGATCTTCAATCCTACAAGCGAGATAGAATGTTGAAGGTAATCCATTCTTCCATAAAAAAACAAGAAAACTACTTAGAGCATTTGTAATGGGCCGTTGCAGTAGAGGCGTTGTACTTGTAGGAACCAATTTTGGTCTCCTACCACGTCTCCTACCACTACCTCCTACAGTGGGCAGGCTCAAGTCTAGTTGTAACAAAACTAATAGCAAGAACAGATAACATTCGCTCTTTGAAATTCTTTGCGTCGACGCCTCTTTAGAGGTTGTTGGATTTAGCAACTACTAACATTCTCTCTCTTCAAATCTTATTGTTTTATTAATTTCTGTCTTTTAAATGGTTTTTACGATATCTCTTTAGCCTAATGTTAAAGATGCTCTTATGGTGGTTAAAGTTGAAGCCAATTATAAAAATTGACTTTTAGTTAGGAAGATTGATCTAATTTAAGTGATTCCTTTTGGTTAAAATTTATAAATTTTGATAAAAGATCAAATTTGACTTGCAGGTGATAAAATACCTTAACTTATTGATAAAATTTAAGTCACGATGACAATAAAATATCAATATGTAAAAATAATATGAAAAATAAATGAATATGATTTTGAAGTACCTACCATGTTGATGGTAACCATTAGTAGCATCACATCAGAATGCGAATGACAGTGGAATGGACAACTTGATTGCAATAGGTTGTTCCAAATCAAAAGCACCATATGTATCTTTTCAGCAATGTAAAAAAAAGTGAGATGCTATGAACTAACACCATCATAGTTTGAGCATTTGTCTCTCTATGATTACCTTGTTTTTGTTTATCTTTTCTAAAGAAAAACAAATACCCACTATTTTGTATTCCATTTTGGGTACAAACAAATAATTCATAAAAAATGAATTGTAATTTATACAAAAAAAAATCTTTTTTAATATAAATAAATAATTTACTCGTAACAATGTATAATACAAAATTATACAACATGGAGCCGGTCATCTCAAAAGAGATCATGCTCGAAACAGAAAAATAAAACAAAAAACCAACCAAAATGATCATCGCCACCCGAAAATCAAGAGCTCTGTATTGTTCATCGATAAACCAGTTCAAAGCCTTGAACTCCTCCAAAACAGCATCTATATAGCAATTTTGCATAATCAATCAGCAAAGCTAACCAACCACCCTCAAAGCCAACTCTAGGATTGCTTCTGAAACCCGGCCTCCCTAATTCCTTGAGACAGTCAGACCTACAAAGTGGATCGGCCTCCTTTGCACGTCTTAATGCAACCCCTCGGTCCGTCCAGCCACTCAGACCACGAAGTCTCGTGATTAAGACGATCCGCTATTTGTTGTAAACCGCCATTAGTATTAAATCGAAATTGTATAGAGGAACCCTTGAATTAAATTTTTTTGATTTTCACATCGTGAGTTTTTAATGCAGGGTTCACTATGCATTTTTTTTTTCTGCTGACTGAATAATTAATATTATTTTATTGAATTGATTAAATATCAAATTAAAACAGTAAATAATGCTGAATATTCACTAATAAAATATTTAATAAAGAAAATAAATATTTAAATCAATGATTAAATAAAAATATTATTTATGCATAAACTTAATTATTATTTCATTAAAAAAAGAAGTATATAAAGTTAATCGTCTAATTCATAATGCGCTCTAAAGCGATCTCATATGTGTTCAATAAGGTCAATTTGGAGTTTCTGGTCGGTGTTATCATTTATGACCTCTAGTATTGTTGGTAGGATAAGGGCATCAGTGGTGTCATCGTTCAGGTGGTGTCCAATCAAGTATGATCGGAGGGGCCTCGTAATACCATTACTCATCTCCTCGTTCATACCAGTCGCGTTCATCTTTTACAATCATATTACGTAGCATGATACAAGTGTGCATGATATTAGCCAACGTCTTCATGTCCCAAACACGAGTAGGTTGTGAAATTATGTGTCACTGTGCTTGAAGGACCCCAAAAGCTCATTCAATATCTTTCTGAGTACCTTCGAATTTAGCAAACAATTTGTGTTTGAGTTGGATGGTCATTCCGAATAAGGTTGATCATATCAAGTCCCATTGATCTCGTACTCCACGACATAGTCACGACCGGAAAGAGCGTCTATGAATAAGTGTGGAAAAAGTCATATAGGCGAACTGGAAGGAAACTAAGACGAAGCCAATGAATATTGCTCAAGGTGTTGCCTAGACGTTGCATATTCTATAGTGTACGACCAAACCTGAATTTGTTACCTTCATAAGGAGGCTAAGCTCGAACCACTAGTTGAAAGCCGAACCTGACCTCATAAGTTTCAATGGGAGGAGAGCGACGATGGTAGATATGATTCAGGGATCCCTCCTGGTAAAAGTCTCTGAATCTTTGGGTAGAAGCCCTGAATCTTTGTTCACTAATCATTAACCTTGCCAAAAAGAACAAAACAGGTAAAGTAAAACAAAACCAGTCGATCATCTTGACCCATAACCGGGGTAGAGATCGAATTGGAGGCCTCGGTGGAGGCCAAAGACGGGGATACACCGATGACGGTGCCAATGGCGGTTGCAAAGGCGACGGGGGCTGTTCAGAAGAGGGGATCCGAGGCAGGCGACTAATGTTGAGAAGACGCAGACGACAACCATCAGAATTGCAGAGGGGGAAACGAGATTGGAGACACGTTGTTGGTGGCGTGGGGGAGCCAACAACGCGGTGACTAATAATGGATGCACAAATCAAACCCTAGGAAGACGATCGGACTTAGACCGAAAAATATGATGACGAGTTTAAGGAACATCAACCACCTGTACTAGGGGCTCAAAAACCCTAGAAAATAACGTACTAGTGATTACCTAGTAAAAGAGACGTTTCTAATATCCTCATTTGATGATGAAAGATGTCATTTTTGTCCAAAATAGTAATATCATGATGCAACTATTATGATCTAAATATCCATGACAAGCCCAACCAAGTCCAATAGCTTTAGCCCATCAATATGCTGGTGTTGTTGTGTTGTGCTTTTATTCCCTCCAGTCGTTTCTGGGTCTTCAATTTTTGTTGTAGTTTATCTTTACACACTGTAACCAGTAACAATCGTAAGTGTTATTTAGGCCAAACTATATTCCATTCCAAAACAAGTTCATAATGTAATTTGAATGTGTTACCATTTGAATTTAATTCTTTTGTTGCATGGACAAATGCTTAAGTTGTATCTGGTGCAGGTTTTGAATGGTATGTTAAAAGAGAAGATTATTGCAACAGAACTAAAACAACATCTTGAAAAAAGCCAACCATGTTCTTCCTACCAAACCAAACTACATATATTACACAAACCTAGTAGATACATTAGCAGCCAACACTAAAGGACATGGCAACAACCTGGCTAAACCTAGTACAAGCAAACAAACTTCTCAAGTTTAGCACCTTATTAAGCAGCTAGATTATTAAGTAGGTACGCAACGAGAGTGATTAGAGGTGGACAAGTTGTTTGATGTTAATAGGATACACATCGCGAGTGAGATTGGACTCGAAGGCTTTCGCGGCGATGACAGCATTGACAGCCTCGGTTGGGTGCAACCCATCGAAGAAGACATGGTAGTTCCTGTGTTTACATGTTGGCCCCCCTTTCTTGCACAAGCTACCATTCCCCCCCTCACTCAATGTTGGTACCACACAACATGGTCTCCCAGCATCCTTGAACCCTGCACTCCAATTCATCAATTATTTGTAAACAACATTTCCACATGCATGTCAGGTTGAGATCAGACCAGTCAACAAAACAATAACTCAATTGAATTTCAGAAAAGTTAAAAATGTAATAGGTATGACATTTCCACGTGCATGTCAGGTTGAGATCAGACTAATCAACAAAACGATAACTTAATAGAATTTCAGAAAAGTTAAAAGATGTAATAGTTGTACCTCTAGAGAGAGGGTCCCTGATGATTTGTCGGAGAATCTTATAGGAATTGACGAAAACGAGGTGGGAACCAGGCATGTCCCTTTTTAGGGTTACGACTAGTGTCATCAAGTTAGCATTGAATTGGTGAGCCGCCCGGTTCAAAGCTTGGTTGCACCCATTGTTGCTTGGCTGCAATGCCATGACCATAGGATAGCATCCTAAAGGGTTCACTGACATCAACACGAACTTGCGTCCTCCCAAACTATACAATTTCTACACCAAGAAAACAAAATGTTGATGAGATTCAACATCAATGAGTGTTAGGTGAGAGTCAAATATAAGAGGACATGATTTTTATGGTGAGATTAAATGCGTGGAATCAGACTATTTAGTAGCATGTCCACACAAAGCTAGACAAAGATGGTAGGTACTGAAACTTGTATGGAAATAAATAGTTAGGTTTGGAGCAGATCTCGGCCATTTACGCGTATAATGTTAGGTCAGTGGTATTTATTGCTCACTGTCAGACATATCCTGTTCCTCCTCCATACCCTAGTATATACTGCAAATAAGCAATCCCAAGTCGCTCTACGTAATTAATGTTCTTCATTTTTAACTCATTTTAGAGTGAAATTATATGGTTTCAAGTATGGTTATCTTCTCACTTAAATGCCAACATTAGTATTGAAACACACTTCATTCAAGTAGTATTTTTGTTTCAATTCTAAATGCTAACAACCTTAGATTAAAGTGTTACAAGAACTATTATTCTTGACTATATAGGGAAACCCTGTTTCAGTATGTTGTACTATGATTTATTTTTACGTTATATCGGTCATAACCAACTTTTTTTTCCTATATCATAACAATCACTTATCGGAAACTGTTTAAAAGTAAAGAAATCCAATCTAACCGTAAAGACCCGCTAATTGACCATGCGAAATGCTGAGTTAAGGTTTTGAAACGGGGTTTGTCTAGAGCTACATTACCCTAGCTGAACTTTAAACTAAATGATATTGACATTCTAGATATCAAATTTGAATGAAAGTATTCCGAATATTATTTTTCAAAACAAAACACATATGTTAAGTGTGTACCTTAATTTGTCCGGATAGGGTTTTGATGAGATTGGAAGTGAAGAGTTGGAGGGAGACATTGTTGGAGAGTCCGGTGAGGAAGTAGTTGAAAGTGTAATCATTTCCTCCAGTTCCTATTACAAACAAGTAGTTGGGCAGTGCCTCCTTGCTTCTTTTACTTCCCAATTGGCCTCTCATATCTGCCATACTCACTTCTTCAAAGTTCTTTATTTGTTGATTCAGATTTATCACACTTCCCTGACAAAACCCAACCCATGTGCATCAGTCAAGTTACTCTAATCAATTAACCTTATCCTATAGTCTCCTAACATTTAATTTCGTGTCAAAATATCTTTAAGGTATCATGCCGCTTAATAATATCAAACAGAACATTTGGTTTTTTATATTTTATCGAGGGTGTGATACTTCAATTTGGAAAACGTCTAGAAAACGGTCATTAGAATGTTCGTTTTGATTTAAACGTCAAGAAAATAATGAAACATTAACTGATGACTAAAACAAAATAAATACCTTGTACTAAACTTGTTTCATATTCCATTCAGATTGTAACAAATGTTTGTGGGTGCACTATCACATCAAGATGGATTATATTATGACAAATGAAAACATTGTTAGGAGTTATGTAAGCTGTCTTCAGAAAGAGGACAGAAGATTAATAAGTTTTGACTTAGAATTAATGGGATCAAAATAGTAGCTTGGACCTGGTCCACTCTACGTGTGTGCCCCCGTGTGGAGCCACGAAAATATTTGAGATCTTACATATATATTTGACATTTATTATAGTATAGTCTATGGTGCTCATGCTTCATTTCTAGATTTTTTTTTCTTCCCCCCTAAGATTATGAATTTAAGGCTATCAAGCACATTTTCAAGGTAGGTTTTCTTAACCACAGTACTGTTTAGGGAATAATTACAAAAATATCTACAGGTATTTACTTTTTATAATTTGTATCTTTTCCAGTTGATAGTTGTCAACAAAATGTTTAGAATTTATATGTTTATTGTGTTTTGTGTAAATATATTTTAAAATAACGATTTTACTCTTTAAATTTTAAAATTAATAAATAAATAAAAATCCATAATTTTTACCTTTATTAGTTTTCTGGAAGAAAATGAATGGACAAAAATCTAAGGTTTTTTAAGGATAAAATTATCATTTGAAACAAATTTATACAAAATGTGAAAAAAAAGACAAATTCATTTTTTTCTCAGTTATCAAATAATATGGCTACAACTTGAAAAAAAAAATAGTTCATGGTATATTTTTACAATGATCCCTAGAGTTTTTGAACTAATTTTTGGTCAACTAGTTTCACCGAAAAGAGTTATTTTCTTTATTATGTACATTGTGAATACAAGTATTTGAAGAAAAAAAAAACATCTTCAGAACACTTATCCCAGAACAAAAAGATTCAAGCGTAAATATTTCACGGTACAAATAAAAATGATGTAAATTTAAATCAAATTGTGTTTTTGTTTAAACCTTTATTATTTCTTGTGGACATAAGTGTAACTTAACTTCAACACTTTCTTTTACTTATAGCGCTAGACATTCACATTCATTATAGTACTCAACATCTATATATAGATTGAATTAATGACATAGAGTGGAAATGACAAACGGCCAAACGTGTTGTATAAGAATGAATATCTACACTATAATATCATACAAGTTTATTAAAAACGAACCACTTATATCGGTTTTTTGAGGAACTTACAGCAAGTGAGCCAGTGTCGTCAAGGATACCAGAAGCGCCCGAAGCATAGTTGACGCCGTGAAGGATCCTCTGCCCCTTGGTTGAAGGGTCTGAAAATGCCGGAATGAAGGAAGGAAGGTCGAGCTTTTCCCCGAGAAGATCAATGACATTTTTGCCATTGGTGAACCTTCCGGAAGGGCCTAGAGGGAAATCTATTCCGTAGGGCAAGTAGTCAGCTTTGGCCTGCGAGTTTTGGAGGAAGTTGTTGTTGCCATTGTCAACTAGAGAGCTCCCGAACACAAACATGCCATTGATGCTTGAGGCCTCACTGAAACGAGCCAGGAGAGAGATCGTAAGGCATAGGAAGATAAGCTTTGGTGGAAGCATTGGTTTTGTTTGTGTTTTGGGGATGAGTGACTAAAGGTGTAGAGGTGCAAGAGTGTGAGGCTCAACAGGTTTATTACAACTCGTTATGCAACAAACGTGAAGAGGGATGGGTCATTTATAAGGATGTCTTTAAGGCTTTTCAACAAACATCTACCGCCTGTCGGCAGGGCAAAACATTTTCTTCTTCTTTTTGTTTTACTCATTATAGAACCATCTCTATGAGATTATAATCTAGGTTAATTAGGATTTTTTGGCCGGGAGAATGGAAAAAATATGGATTAATTTAAATAGTCAATTCCATCGTGGAATTGGCACAAGTAGATTGCGGAAATGAAAAATAATAATAATAAAACGAGAATAATATGTTAATTTAAAAAGCTAAAAGGAAAAAAATAAATTTTAACCCTAACGGTCTCGTCTAGGTTTATCACGAGCGTCGATGTCATGCGTCGTCTTTCTTCCTGACCATTGTTACGGTTGTCCAAAATGGACCCAGGACCCGGTCCAACTGGTCAAACCGGCTCACCCTGGTCTCATTAGGTTGGCCTCAATGGGTTATGGGGGCGGCAATGGACTACAATTGGAGGCCACGTTGATAATTGGGTCGGGGCCTGGATTAAAATACTTATGGTGGATCTTAACGAGATTCTCGACACGTCGGGAAAAAGAAGAGACCGCCATTACCCTATCTCCCTCATCCAAGACTTTCAAGACGCCATCGCCAATATTAGTGTTGAGGACATCCCCATGGATGGGTCTCAATTCATGTGGGTGAGGGGCAAAGATCTGGCCACTCAGTTAGAAATTCGTTTGGATTGGAGACTGCTATCCTTGGGAGCCCAAACATGATTCCTGCAAGTCGAGCTCCAAAATTTGGGTTATACTACATCGGATCACTTGTCGATCCTACTCGGTGTGGATAGGGAGCTGGCTATCCCCGCTCCCAGGCAATTCCGATTTGAGAATTTAGGGGCTGAGGACCCCGTTGTGGCCGATTGGATCAACAAGAATGGGGATCATCGGCAAGGGCACATATCAAGCAGAACATATGACGACATCGATGGACACATGGGGCAATCGGTATATCGAGAAAACATAAACAAGATTAGATGGTGCCAACAATAATTGGCCTCCCTCAATGGATGACAAGATCGAGAGGGTATCCGGCACTGGCTGGCCATTCAGACATAGTACGAGATAACGTTAACCTATATGGAGACCTTTTAGCGGCAGTGAGCCAAGCAACACTGAATATTAAAGGGGGAGATCAACACAAAATTATTCCATGTAGCAACTACTAAGCGGCAAGGCAATGTAGGAATGGGATACGAACATTAGAGATATAATGGGGTGGATGTGGACTAGGGCACTGGGATGAAAGGATTGTTCCTTAATTATTTATAGGAGATATTTACGGCCACATACATAGAAGAATGAGAATTACTGATGTCGGTTGTCGTCTTGGTTTACGCACATTAGAACACTGGCCTTACGACTCGGGTAGAGAATGAAGAGGTTCGAGTTGCGGTCTTTCAAATGAGGTCGAATAAGGCTCTGAGCTCGGACGACCTCAAACTATTTTTCTATCAAGGCATTATTGGTCGGTTCTTCTGGGGGTGATCAGCTTTGTCATGAGGCATTTGAGATGGGGGGAGGTTGATTGGGACATTAACACTATGATCTTGGCCTTGATTCTATATAAGCTGGACCCTCGGAAGGTCGCGGATCTTAGGCCAGTTGCGTTATGTGATGTAGTCTTTCGTATCCTCTCCAAGGTTTTGACTAACATACTTAGGCCACTTCTCCATCCCATGATTTTTTCCAACCAAGGGGGCTTTTGTTTCGGGCCGATCTATCTAGGAAAATATATACATCTCTTACGTGGCGATTCACTCCTTTCGCCCGCGCACGTAAGACACCCATGATTTTATGGCTTTGAAGTTGGATATGAGAAAAGCATATGATCGAGTAATGGTCCTCTATCTTAGCTATGATTGGGGTGTTTGGATTCAGTCCTCATTAGTGAGACTCTTCCTAACTTGTCTTTAGTCAGTTCGGTATTCAATATACTCGGGGGCTAAGAAAAAAGAGGGAAGGGATATCCGAAAGAGGGACACGTTGTCTCCGTACCTCCTTCTCTTTTTCATGGAAGGCCTCTCCAGAATTATAAGTCTGGCGGAAGTAGAGGGCATGATTAATAGTTGCTCAATGACGATGGGGTGTCACTGGTCACTCACATCCTCATTGTCGATGACTACTATGTGTTCTATAGGGCTGATCGAGCCAACGCTGAATAGCTCTGTGGTATTTTGGAGTCCATTGGTACCCTCTCTTGTTAGGTAATCAATAAGGTCAAGTCGTCCATTTTTTTTTTCAGCACCAATAACTCTATTGCTTACAGGCTCATATGATGTGCCATGTTGGGTAGCCCTGTAATTTCTGAGTGCTTCATGTAGCTCGGGGTTCCCAATCTGGTTGGTAGCCGAAGGGGGCAGAGCCACAAGTTTGTTTGTGACCGAATCCTTAGTTGTATCTCGACTTGGGACGGTCAATGTCATCATTGGGGGAGGAGGTAATGATCCGCTCGGTACTCCATTATATCCCACTTCATACAATGAGCGTGTTCCTCATCCCCTAGGGTTCTGTTTCCAAGATCTACATCGCATTAGCTCGGTACTAGTGGGCAGGGACTCAACGAATGACTAAGCCCATCATATGGAAGGACATTGTTGGGGTTTAGGCTTCTGAAACATATATGATATGAATTTTGCGTTGTTGGTCAAGATGAGCTAGAATCTACTCACGGAACAAGACAGCTTGGAGGCTCGGGTCCTGAAGGCCTGCTACTTCCTGAAAGGGGATTTCCTCTCGGCGCATGGGGTATTAACCCAACTACATATGGTCTAATGTCTGGGCGACTCATGGGCTCCTCCGCTAAGGAATCAGGCACACCATCGGGGATGGTGGAACCACCTTGGCTAGGTGGGTGTCATGGATGATGGGCACTGATCTTGATATCTTGTCTGAATCGGCCCTATTCAATGATATGATAGTCCAAGAGTTGACCCGGGCATTTGGTACCGAGTCGGACACAAACAAGATCTCTAGCTTGTTGACTACACGAGTGAAAGTGAAGTGCTGCAAATCCACCCCCCCCCCCCCCTCCACACACACACACCCCTAGGGACCCCAAATTAATGATATTGGGCCTGTAACACACGAGATATTTACTCCTAGTGGGTACGAGCTACGAGATACACCATTTGGACTACGACTTGGCACCTTGATATCCAACCTTGGATTAAGGTCTTCTTATGGCGGACCTTCTAAGATAACTTGCGGATGTTGGTGAATTTACAAAAAAAATTGTTCAAACTCCATAACTTTTCTCTACCTGTGAACAAGCCTTGGAAACTATCTTCCACCTCTCACTAAATTTTTTTTGTTTGCATAGGACTATTGGGATCGAGCTCGTAGTATTATTGCTACTTTCTCGGATCATTCTTTTGTGGACTAGTGGACCCTGGTCATAGAGCTCCCAGATAAATTGCATAAAATCCGTATGGCATTATGGATATGAGAGATTTGGAAGGCATGTAACAGAATGGTGTGGAATCAGATCCGACCCTACCCACAGACCATGGAGGCGATGTTAACTATCATGTTTGTAGTTGGGGTGTAGCTTCACCCTGACCACGGCGACCAAGGGAGACCCGGTAGTCACCCATTTCCTATGGATGGATGACAATCAATGTGAATGAAGCAGATTTCAGAGACACCTCCAAAACAAAATGGGAAACGGTATATCAGGATGATCGTGGCATCGTGTTGGAATTGGAATGGGGTCCTCTGGGGATTGAAGTTGGTAGAGTTTGCAGAGGCCCGTGCGATTCGAGAGTCGCTAAAGTGGACTCGGGTCATGGGAACGACACGAGTTATCATTTAGAGCGATGCTAAATTCCTAGTTGGTCTCGTTAACGAGGTTAGTCAGCTCCACTCACTTGTGGGTCGTATCCTTGAAGAATGTCGGTCTATCAGAAATACCCACAAGGATGTCAAACTTGAGTATGTTTCTCGGTCAAGGAACCGAGCGTCCCATTGGCTTGTTAGGGAAGCTTGTTTTGTGTACATCTAGTCGAGGTCATGATTTATTGTACTTGATGCACTATCTTGTATTCTGCGTTCATACCAATAAAATTACTCGCCGATTTATTTTTTTAAAGCTAAAAGGGAATATATTTATTTTTGATTTCTAATCACCCATAGGAACTACACTATGATAGTTAAAATAGAAGACCATATTATGGTATGAGTCCCCCTCTTATGGTCTAGATAATTTACCGACCGTGTATCATCTGGGAATAGTATAACTTCGCCTGCCAAATGCCCAAGTGAAATAAGACTATCATCGATCTTGGTATCACACATCCCCCCCATCACCATTTAATCCGTGAGATGTCATAACGACCGTCAAAACCCTCGCTCGTCGGCCCTACTTTCCCAACCGACGCTTCTGTGAGTCTAGTCAAGCCTGACTAAATGGTAAGCAGATTAGCTGGTATTGTGCCTAGATGTGCGTTGCCGAGCCTCTAGCGAGCCTCCACGCCGCGGTAAGGAAGGCCCTCGTGGGTAAATCACAAGCTTTGTTCCACTTCCCTAAGGCTCTAGTCACAAAGGTTGTAGCCTTCTCATATTAGTGAGACCTGACAAACCATGACAGCACCTCTATGGCTATCGACTATCGGAGACGTGGCTAAAAGTCCTCTTGTGACGTGCTTATCACACCGTAAATAAGGTCGCACATTGGCGGCAAAGAAATGTTGACACGTAAGTCTAGAAAGACGGAGGCAAAGCAAAATTATTAATCATTCAAACATAATAGGATAATTAAAAAAACACAGGAATCTAAAACACATTTGCATCATGGGAATCATACGCGTCACATGATCAGTCACAATGGCACCATGTGCCGCGTCTTGATGGGTTGGAGGAAGGAGGCAACACCTCGCATTGGAGTGATAATGCATGTTCTGCCAAGGCCTACCCGAGTTACTCGCTCACCCTCGTACTTCGACCCGCAAGCTAGCGGCTGAACCAACAGGGCAAACCAAAGCGATGTTGCTCACCATTTGCTATGGCGCCCTTCGCTTTGTGGTAGTCCCAGATGAACCCCTCATATTTCCACAATGAGGTAACTGGATCCCAACTTCGCTCGCTCTCTGGTAAGCCCTTCTATGACACGAAGTACTTTCGGTGCTTATGATCTTTGTGTAAGCGATCAGCCAAGATTGCCTCAACCTCCTTGTCATAAGCAGTCCGCACACTCATTTGGGGCTCGGGATGACTCCCATTGGCTTGCAACTCCCGGATCCGCATGATAAGCTTTCAACATACTCACATGAAATACGGGGTGAAATTTAAATTTTATGGAAGCTCCAATTTGTATGCAACCTTACCAACTTTCTTGAGAATGAAGAATGGGCCTTCATATTTACGCATGAGCCCTCAGTGTAACCCGTGCGCATACGTAATGAACTTCATAAAGACCAAATCGCCCTTCATGAACTCAATATGTCTCTGCTTCTTGTCCACCCATTTCTTCATCTGCTTCGCCGCTTTTTTCAAGTTTGATTTGCCAATGTCATGTTTTTCATGCCACCCCTTCGCAACCTTGAACGCAGCCGGACTACACCCCGTATAGCCCATCACAAGAGTGTTATGAGTGATGGGCTGCCTTCTCGTTGGTAGTTCAAAATGATTTCTCCCCGTGGATTCACTCTGCTGCAAGTTCTAGCTAAATTGTGCCACCTCCAATAAGAGAGGGCAATCAACTTGATTGGCCTTAACATAGTGACGCAAATAAAGCTCCAACAAGGAGCTAATCTGTTTGGTTTGACCATCCATTTGAGGATGAAGAGAAATAAAGAAGTTCAAACTAGAACCCAATAACTTATACAACTTAGTCTAAAACTTACCCGTGAACCTTGAGTCACGGTCACTGACGATAGTTTTGGGCAGCCCCAACAACTTCACCACATGTTTGAAGAATAGCTTCGTCTCCACCTCTGTAGGACATTGCTTCAGTGTCGGTATGAATGTTCTATACTTAGAGAACCTTTCCACAACCACCATTATTATGGAGTTCCATTGAGACTTGGAAAACCCCACAATAAAATCCATGGAGACACTCTCCCATGGTCCTTCACGAATCGGTAATGGCTACAGCAAACCAGTAGGTGCTCTCTATTCTCCCTTGTCTTGCTGGCACACAGGACATGTCTTGACATAGGACTCCATGTTGTCCTTCATCCTTAGCCAATAATAGAAGCTCTCCAAAAAATCTTGTGTCCTATGTGTCCCCGGATGTCCCACCCACTAGGAGTCATGACATTCTTTAAGGACCTCACACCTTAAGTTCCCGTGCTTCGGTACGTAGAGCCTTTGTTCTTTCGTTTGAACCAGACTGTCCTCCAACAAGAACCGCCTCGTCTTGCCCTCTTTGGCATAACCCGCAATGGTGTTAGCGAACGGGTAATGCCTCAGGCCTTCTTTGAAGTGTTCCAACAAGTCCCCTATAAGGGTGCTTGCTTGAATGCTTGCAAGTCCCATCGGTACCATCTCCTTGCCTTGATAATAATAATGCCTCGGTGAGAGCTTCTTTGACAACTCATAAGGCGGAGTGCCTTTGAGATCGACCAAAAGCTCCCTCGCTATCTCGGGAACTACTTCTTCCTTCTTCACCCCTTTGTCATACCCTTTGACCCCAAGAAATGTGAAAGAAGAATGATGCTTAGAATCAAGAATGGATGAAATTGATGAAAGCATATTACCTCCATGATCTTTCCTCTCGGGACCATGAACGGCGTCCCCTCTAGGATCCACTTCGTGTTGGCATATGGAATAAGCACGCCTTGTATGCGGTCAAAAAGTGTCACCCCATCACAAATTTTTAGTCATCAAATTGCATGACCAACGCATCTTGAACCTCGTTCCAACACTCGTTTCAAAGTACGACGAGCGTTATTAAAGTTACCTGGATTTGATGGCTTCTCGCCAATGAATTTGAGCTTCTCCGCTTGAATATCTCTCCGTTTCTCTTCCTTATGATACGACTTCCCATTCTTAGCACCAATATATGATGGCTTGTCCTTACTCGAATAATCGACTAAGGACTCTGTCACTCGAATAACATCATTCAAAGATCTTACATAGGCTCTCCGCAGATTCGCCTGCCTCAAGTAGTCAACTCATCTTTGAACTAGAAAGGAGCTTCCTTCCCTCCAAAGCCTGGTATCTCCAGCATGATCTCTTGAAAAGCTCACACATATTCTACAATGGTGCCTTTTTGAGTCAAGCGACGAAGCCTTCCCCTTGCTTCGTCCTCAGCATTTTCAGGTCGAAAATACTACAATAATTCATCCATGAACTCTAACCATGAGTCAATGTTTTCATTCTCATAAGATTTGGTATCCTCACATCCTCTACGCCACTATAAACTAGCATAGTCAACATTGTAAGAAGTAATGCACTGTAACTTACTTTAGTCCTCTATGATTCCTATGGCCTCAAAATAATTTTCTATACTTCATAGAAAATTGTCCACCTCTCTAGCATTATGAGCACCTGCAAATGCTTTTGACCTAGGAATCATAATCCTTGGAGCACCCACACCTCCATTTGCCAAAGCCTTCTTGCAAAGTTTCAACTCATCTTGCAAGACTTCAACCAACCCCTCCAGCATGTCCACCCTATCCCCATAATGCTTCAGGATTCCATTTACGACCTGAATGTTCTTGCCAACCAGAGTTTCATCCCTCTCCGCGAGAGTGAGACATTCGTTCTCTAACCCCTTGATTTCTTCTCCCCCTTTTCACCTATTCCTCCAAAAGAGAAACATGTTCCTCTAAAGAAGAAGCTGAAGAAAAACTAATTTCACGAAGAACGGGGTCACGAGACGTACTTCTTTTCTTTAGATTCACGTTGAACAAATCAAGTCTGGTATCCTCCACTTCATGCATGATCTCGAAATCCGCCATTTCTTGATGTTTTAACCAGGCTCTTATACCACTTGTCACGGGGCCAAATTCGGCGACTCGATTCGTGCAGCTCACGACCTTCCACAAGTCTCTTTCCCAAGCTTTGCAAGCCTTCGTGATCAGTCTAACCACTTTGCGGAAGCGAATTAATGAACGAACACACGAACAAACAAGAACAATAAAGGTAGAAGAGAGATTATCACTCAAAAAGTAGCTTTTGGCTTTAATTGTACTGCTTGGGGAATGATTAAAAATGATATATGTATCATCTATATGTACTAATCTAAGGTGATATATTTAACACTTTTGGTTACAAAAAAGGGAATTCAAAATTCAAAAAAGGTTTGAATTTGAATTCAAATTCAAATGCTAAGGAGACTTTTTCTTGGTCAAATGGGAAGATAGACAGTTTTTGATCTTTGCCTCCTTGTCCCAATGCCCAAGTGTCACAGTATCCCTCATTACATGTCTCTTGTCCACGTCATCATGGCATGCGTCCGTCTTGACCATGCCAAGCACCTTTCGCGGTCCTTGACCATACCAAACTCATGTCGCATCCATCTCTTGGCCCGTGTCTTCTTTTTTGTCATCACATGTCATGCATGTGTCCATGATCGAGTCAATACCGCTTCCTACACATGCCTTGCACATGTCTATAACCGGGTCAACTTTCGGTCCATGACACAAACACACCCAAGCGTCGCTGCTCACCCTTGCTATTCGGCGAGGCCAAGCACCCTCTCATGGGGATGCTCTAACAGTTCTATATATGAGTGATGTCATTGCATTGTAATATTTTAGTTTATTAGGATAATTTTAACATTTCACACAATGACACACTATTATGGGCAATGACTTACAAAACATCATTAACTGTAATAAAATGATATATTCTGAAATTGATTGTAGTACAATGACATGATACAGCAATACAGGCCACCAAAAAAAAACAGAAATTGCTGTATTTCTTTTGCTCATTACAATGGTCCACAGATCTTTCATGTCATTTTCCACCAAAGCAGTTTCAGAGTGGCTAACCATAATATATGTAATCTGATGATCCCAATGCTAGGACAAAAATTATGTTTAAGCCAGGAACTTAAATTATCTGACAATCTACGCCCTGGTTTGCCCATAATATTCGATTAGAATGAACAATTAGCAAGTAGCACTCATGACAGACACAGAACATGGTTAGTAATTACATCAGGACAAGATTGAGCTTGTAGTAGCTCCAACCGATTGAAAGGCGGAGCAAACTGTAGTATGTAATCTTCATCTGAAGTTACAAATATAATTGCAGCATCAGTGATAAAAAAAACTAGATAATATGATTGCTGAGGAAATTGAAACAAAAAGAATATCGCTGAATTATTCATCACTTCATATAATATGTAAGCAGGCAAAAAGATAAGCAAAAAAAAGAGATCATAGGAGCAAGAAACTAACTTTCTTTGACCGTTCCATAAAGCCAGCATAGTACCTCGTCAGCGAATGCTAGGCACACTCCCCCCTGCAATATCATGTGTTATATAACCAAGGGATATATCGTCAACCACCACTACAAATATTTTATCACTGTTTTGGGCAGAGATATGAATATATCTCATATATTGATTAGCATTTAATCCCATTGGAATCGGCATTTACAGAAATTTAAGTATCAAAATATAATAATCCAGTTACATGTGTATTTCATTTCTATTCATTTCCAAGTTATTTGTTGTGGGTTTGGTTGATCACCATGTCCTTGTATCTCGCACTTGCTACGTATAATCCATAATCCACGCCCTTACAAAAGGAAAATGGACACTAGATACTTATCCTAGACATCCAAATCATAGTAACCAACCATCAGATTTAATGAAAAACAAGATGATGATTTTGTAAATATTATAACTATTATCCGTGCAATAGACGATTAACAAACAAAGTGGGCCAAATTGGAAAATGAAAAGAAACTGTAGTAACTATCATTGACCTCTCTTTCATTTATCCTGACCACCGCCTCCATCTCTCTCCATGTCTCTTTCTCTCTCACTCACATCTAAACTCTTCCACGGACTTCCATTTTCATTGTGATACCTCCACAATCTCATTTGCCATGAAAAAAGTTTGCATATTGGTTTCTAATTTCTAAATAAGTGAAATTCACTACTAAGTAAGCGAGAAATAGTTACAGATCAAGTGAAATATATTTACTGAGTAAACTAAAAATCCTTGTTGCATAAATGAAAAATCTTTGTTGCATAAGACAAAAATCATTACTGAACAATGCAACTGGAAAATCATTACCTAATATATGGAAGGTCATCACAAAGTAAGTGAAAAAAACATCACTGACAATAATTTACCTGCCAATAGTTCTTCATTTTTACTCTATGAGTTATATCCTTGGTTCTTAGTCTCTCTGTCCGGACTAGCCGCCCCTTATCATCCCTGCACCCAATAATATATATACTTTATTACGAATAAATTGGGTAGAAATCAGCCAAATTCCCACCAAATAGCCACTCATTAGCATGAAAATGATGTTTTAAGCATGGTTAATAATGTGTGTTTTTGCTCTATGTATCATCCCAAGTAGGAATAATTTCCACTTAACTAAGACCATCTCTATGAAGATTGCAGGAGAAGATTACATGAAATGGTAAGAGGAATTACCTAAACCCAATTACAATATATGGAACACCGGCTAGAAATGATTGGATCTGCATTGGAAAGGAAAAGGTCAAATATGTTCTTCAATAATTAATAAGTATTTTAAAACATATTTATATATAAAAAACAGAATTACAATAAAATAAATCATTCAGAATTCAAATTAGAAGAGAAACCAAAACCAACAGAAAAAATGGATGTGATGGGGAAAAGGGGGAAGACAGAAACACCTATAAAAACGGCAATTCAATCAGCTAAATAATCTGACTTACAAGAATATTGACAACAGGGGCAGATTGCCCTATAATAATCATCGTTTCAAATAGTTGATAATCGTAACCTCTAAAAGAGGATAAATTGCACTATATCTATGTATTCTCATGCAAATAGATAACTTAGATAAATATGATGCAAGATATAAAAAGATAGTATGTTATCGGTAAACAAGAGATGAGAAGGGAACGATAAATACTTTTTACATCCGAGGACACAATGATGATGGAAACAAAACTAAAAAAATGCATTCAACTGTTGCTTTGACTAAATCTAAAAGTAAACTAAATAATAATTTAGTCTATAAATTTATATGAACAGAACTATAGAAAAAATGCTGTGTTGGTATTTAATAGCATTAACAGCAATTATTACATACACGGCAACAACATAAGGAAAGTAATTAAATATACCCAAAACTTAAGCAGTTTTTCTCTCTCAAATCTTTCCTCCGTATGATAATCCAACTATGGAATAACAATGAAATTGGTCAGTAACCATTAATTCATAGAAGTTCTTCTGCAAAAGTAAAAAGGTCAACCAAATAAATCAAGCATAATAATATTCCAAATAAACAAGCTAACCTCACGACTTGTTTTTAGCTCTATATAAAACCTCCTCCCATCATCAGTAGAATCACAACAATCCATTTCAGCACCCATCAAAATGCGATGAGCTCCTAATTTTGTTTTAATAACTGCGCAGTATTCAACATTAGCATCAACATGATGGATCCCTTCTCCATCAGCCCTTAGATCTTCAGTAGCAAGGCTCTCAAAACAATATCCCCAATAACATCTGCAAAAATAAACAAATATAATTTAGAAGGTAAAAAACCAGCTACATGATTATCCATACGTACTGAATTATAAATCTCGAGACAGTAATAAGCAATAATAAATACTCCCATCATTAGTAAAAAATCATGTTTGCTTTTGGGGAGAAAAAAAATACTACACTTTCCCGCCACTCTTGCTCCACTTGCTAACACACTGATGCGCTAATAACTAACTCATACAAGATTAGTAAGTGGCATTCAATGCATAATTCAATTCCTTAAAAAGGAGATGGGACACTTATTTGGGAACATCCAATTAAGGAAAGTAGGACACTTATTTTGGTACAGATAGAGGGTATAATTTATCACCCTCAAACATGAAAGGAATTCTATGCCATTTTTCCTAAAACATGTAAGTACATGTAACTGTGAACCTTAATCCTAAACTTGACAAAGTTCTGAATTTCGGTTAAAGTTTCATTTTCATCCTTCTTGATGACCTGCTATTTAATCTCCATAAGTAGCAAGTGTTTCTCATCAGGTTTTCATGTTTTTAATGTGTAATGGTAAATTAAGTTTCTGTCACTTGTTTTTTGATTTCATTTCAAAAGCCATGCACAATCAAGGTTTTAAAATAACTTATACATTTAATTTTATGAGGATGCAAAATTTTATATTGAATGAGTGAAAAAATACCACCTAGGGTAGCTTTGTTGGTCCAAGCGGGCACTACCTAATTAATAAGAGGTCCAGTGTTTGAAACCTAGTGGATCCTCTCCTGGGGGAGGGGTGAGATTAGGGACATATTAAGAGTTAGGTTAGGATTTACTGCTTTATGCGCAGACAAAAATATATATATATAAGGGAAAAAGGACAGAAGAGATCAAATGAACAGATAAAGTTTTTTTACAACGGAGAAAAAGCTTGGACAGTTTATCCAAAAAAATCACATCTTTATTTTTTTAAAATAAAAACCACACGTGCTGTCCAGAAAATAGAACACGGATGACCGGTACCTTCGTTTATCCAACTCACTTTGTGGCCTTTCTGGGAGTTTATGGACATCGAGATAGACGACACCATTTCTTTTATATACTCCCATTTCCCAAGGTTCATGCCTAATATATGCAGTAGCCAATATCTGACATGAAACAAGAAAATGAATTGGAGTATTGGAAAAAAATGCCCAATGAGCTAAAATCAATTTTCTTCAAATTGACATCCTTAAACAATTTGTTCAAAGAACCAAAAATATTCACAGTTTCAGTGTTTGAGAGGTGGCTTAATAACAAGAATCTATACACAGAAAAGTAATGAAAAATATTAATCAGACGATAAAAAAACTAAGTGATATTGTTTAAAGCAATGAAACAACACTAACAAGAATTTGACTAATAGTCAACATCTGAAGGGGCAATCAATTACCTTATTAAGGTTGTTACGGTATGTCTGCAAAAAGAGAAATAGAAATGGAAAAAGTGTTTAAATTAAAAGCCTTGATGAATAATCAAATCCGGGAATGCAATACTTTTCATACCACAAAATGGATATTTTGAAGTGGAATATTCTTGTCTCTAATGCAAGCTAGAAGATCACCAAAACCCTCCGAACCCAGATCTGATTAAGGAATGAACAAAAAATTGTCATACAACATAGTCATTAGTCAGTCCCGTACATGTATGATAAATTCGATTCCATACAATGTCCTAAGTTGTACGACATACCCTTTTTGGGAATAAAAGTATCAAAACCTTCATTCAAATCAGCTCCAATACCTTGGGTTATAAGCCGTTTAAAAAGCCTCTGGATTTGTGCAGAAAAGAGTGAGTCACAAATGAAAAAAGTGAATAAAAAAATATAAGAAAACAGGCTCCATAGAAATATACCAAGCTGCGATCATCAAAAGAGACATCTCCACCTTCCATGCGACTATAACAACCAAGCTCACAAGGCTGTTGAATTATCAACAAGAATAATCGATGGCATAAAGAAAGTTCATAAGGTGTACAGATTAGGGACAGAAAATTAGTAATTAAACGCATGGATAACCAACATCATATGAGCATAGCAATCCAAATGCATGTAGCATGACAACAGATATTGAAAAGGAAACATATTTAGAAAAGCTCATTCTACCTCCTGAAAAGCAATACATTTTCTTGACAATGTCTCCTCACTCTTTGAAAGCCTCAGTTCAGAAACAAATCGTTCATCACGAGGGCCGTTCATGAACTTTGAACCAAACCCAAAATTTTGCCTCTGGGAATAAGGTCCAGGTCGGGGAAGAATGCCTGGTCCTCCTCTATCATTTTGCCAACGACCTCGACCACGCCCAGAACCCCCTCTTCCCGGATTGTTTGTATTGTGTATAACAGGCAAAACTGAAAGAGATCTCAATGAGTTTGAAGAATATATATACACATATATATATGTGAGATAAATAAGTCTTAGCACTACCATAAAGATCCCTTAAGATATATTTTAACTATCGATGAATGATTATTACATTGGATGAAAACCAAAATGCCTTATAGCATACACTAAAATTTCAAGAGGGCAAACAAACAGCTTCACGTGGTTAAATTGTGAGCCTACCCAATAGACGGCTTTATATGGTTATCAAGCACCACGCATATCAGCTGCCGGAAATAATTTAAAAAGGAATCTCTTTTGTTGATGTGGAATAGATCCCTATCCCTTAATAGAGTATGTTATCAATGTACACCAAACATCGGGGAAAAAAGCTCTCTAGGGTAATGTTATACTACAATTTTACCATCAGATGTTACTTTTGCATAACTAATAGAACCTTATTCATCAAACACTCCACAACTAGTACCGGTTTCCAAAATGGATCAAAACAGCTCTTCTTTCACATTGTATTTGGGGATGCATTTGGATAAGCTTTTGTGTGGGAATGAGAACCACCCCCTCCTTTGTGAGTATATGAGAGAAAAACTGTGTGATCCATATATCAATTGTCATTCCCTCACATCACCTTGTTTTCATTCTCATTTTAAAAATGTGAATCGATATATGCATATGAGATGGTTTGGCAATGAGAAGGGAATCAAAATGAGATGAAACTAAATTACACACAAATTAAGGTGATTCTCATTCCCATTCCCAAACTCTAATACAAACACAACCTGAATCACTTGAACACATGAACTGCACAAGAGTTATCCTCAGTCATCAATGATTTTTCCTTTTTCGAAATCAAAAGGTTGAAAGCTAAGATGTGCAGATACAAATGTAATGATTTTTTCATGAAAACACTACAATCTGGAAAAATCAACTTTGGATCGACTAAAGTAAACCACAGACATAATCCATTGTACATAAACAGTGTTATCTTTGAACTTGGAACAACACATTTCCTGACTTATTTAAAATGCACTACATACTAGCATAAGCAATTACCTTCGCATAAACTTGAAAAAGAACAGAGTTGTAGTCAAACTCAAAAACTGCTCAAATCCTGTCATTCATTTTAAATGAAATAAATCTGAAAACAAAAAGTTCTGCTTGTTCTTCAAAGTTTGATTAGTCTACATACTAGCCTAATGTATTTTCTGAAAATGATGCAATATTAGAGCTTCTCTTAGTTGACTCATAATCTTCACATTTGGTTTAATTCTAGGCTTTCTTTCTCTTTCACATCTTGTGTTTCCTTCAGCTACATGGAAATGGAAACCAGCCCATACATATCCATTTATACTTACAATTGACGTCCCTTTTTTGGGGGTAAATCCGAAAGCATACCTTACCGCAGGTTTGTACAGTCAGTCCCCAATTAAAACAAAAAAAAAAACTGTGAAATCAAACAGACAACATTAGATTGCCATACTGCTAACTGGACATATTGCCCTGAAATCATCCTGTATTAAATTAGGTGGTAAAGTTACGTCCTTTTTTTTGTGGTAAACCCAAAAGCATACCTTATTGCAGGTATGATACAATGTGAGACCAATTTTGTCCTGATCTTTTTGAGATATAAAAATGACTTCATACATAAGCATTTCACAATTTCAGCCTCTCCCATTAAGAAAAGGCTAGTTCCAAAGAAACTACAAAATTGAAGCAATTGCATATGTTACAAAACCATGTAGCTTAATCAAGAACTACACCTACATGAATTTTGAAAAGCATAGAAGAAATTGAAATCACAGATGCAATAAATGCCAATGAGCAAACTCCATATATGTAATGGGATCAAAGCAGCATAATCTGAAGTAGCAATTAAAAATAAAATTAAATACCTGGAATGGGAAAAGGACTAGAAGCAGGGGTTTTACAGTAATCTTCATTATCAGACCCAAACAGGTCTTTCTCTTCGTAATCACCATGAACCCTTTTGTTCTCTACCTCTTCTCCGTTCTCGTCCTCTTCCCCGCTCCCACTGCCACTTCCACTGCGGCTGCGACTCCGGCCACTGCCGTTGGACGAAGACGAAGCTGAAGACGATGAAGAAGATGAGGAGGAAGCCGATGTGGAAGAGGATTCGTGTGTCCCGTCTTGATCATTGTCAAGCTCCCCGAATAAATCTGGGAAATCCATAGTCGCTGGTTTGATGTCAATCTGAGATGTGTGTGAGATGAAGAAATTAGGTTGGGTCGGGTCAACAGAAAATCCGATCCGAATAAAAGATCCGAGTCGAGACTAGAACAATGGATTTGGAAACTGAATGACGTTAGAGCAGCTGTTTGGTCGAATATGTCCCCAAATCTTGTTGTATGGTCATCGAAAAGCTGTAAATTGCGTCGAAAAAGGATATTCGGGGTTTTTACAACGTCGAATCGGACGGAGATTGTATATGATTCGATCGATGCTGACTGAAACAACGATAGATACGAATCTACAACGAAGATGTTGATCGGCAACCCAGATGTCGAGGTGAGCCCAGGTTCCCCCTTACCAAAAATGTACGGTTGTTATCTGTTCGCTATGTTACGGCTCTTCTGTCGATAACTTGGTGGAGTATCAGAAAATATCTGAAATTGTGCCCTTAAGTGCATGTATAAGTTTTGTTTCGTCGTCATACGTGTGTTCGGCCCAACAAATTTTCGCAAGCTGAACGAGAATGATATCGCCCACCTACTATGTGTCAATAAAACATGTGGGTTCCTCAGTTCTGTTGGCAGTCTTAATTGCATCCATTGGGCTTGGAAAAATTGCCCCAAAGCTTATTAAGGGTACACGAGCGTAGAGATTATTTCGCTATCGGGCCGACTATTATGCCGAAGTGGTGGCGGGAACCGACTTGTGGTTTTTGCACGCGTTTTTAGTATGTCCAGGTCGTACAACGACATCAACGTGTTGAATCAATTTATGTTGTTCAATCACATACATGTCGTTCCCCAATCAACATTTGCATTTCAGGTTAAGGGTCATGATTACAACACTCCTTACTATTTATGTTATGGAATATACCCTCGTGGACAACTTTTGTAAAGTCCATATCGGCGCCCCTACTATAAAAGCATATGTTGTACGCTAGGAAACAAGAGGTCACGAGGAAGGATGTCGAGAAGGCTCTCGGAATTCTACAAGCTCGGCTCCATATCATCACTCGTCTAGCCAGAACATAGGATGAGCGAAAATTGGGGCCATCATAATGGCCTGCATAATCATCTTCAGGATGATTGTGAAAGATGATGTGAATCGTACAAAATTTATATCAAACCTTTGCACGATGAAGCACCACATCTTCCGTCCACCTAGGTCCACTACTAAATTATGATTCTCTACAGTGCATAGTCGCCACCTGGAGAATCAACATGTTCTGTTCAAATGAAAAATGACCTCATAGAACATATCTTGACGTTGTTCAACGTGAAATGTCGGTCGTTGATGAAGATGATGTATAGTGTTTCCATTCTCATTATTATTTTCGTTTTCGTTCAGTTTTCTACTATCGAATTTGTTTTCATGTTTGGTTATGTACTTTCTCATTTTAATTAATGTACTTTTCAATTTAATGTTTTAGTATTTTTTACGTCGCCCCATCCCAAGCATGTTCTACGTCAAATCTCCACCATAATCCTTTGACCAATAGGCTACCCAATCCAAAGTCCTAGCTATGGCCACTCTACCATCTCATTACCTGTATAAAACCCCTTATATTTACCTCCACAATTTCAAACTACGAACTTGAATTTATTTCATAGTCTTACATTAATGGATTCCGATAACGAGTCATGTGTTTTCGATAACGCCGCTGGTCTATCCCCAAGACTCCATAAGTAAATGTTAGAATATCGTCGGTGTGTTAGGTCAAGCGCACCAAAACCTAGTCGTTTTGATGCTACAACTCGTTGTTAAAGCAATATGCCAATGTCATTGCTCTTGACACCTCTGAATGGGCCCCGGAAGAGAAGACCAACCATGAACAACTTATGATTGTTCTCATTCAAGCAATGAATTACCTCAACAGATGTAATATATGTTTCAATGTCTTAGATTTTTTATCCGGCTTGTTTGTTTGATTTTGTATTCATGTTTTTATTTCGATCTTGTATTCAAAATGTTCGTGTTATTTTGTAATCGTTTGTTCTTTTATTTTGTTATTATTTTATTCTGGTGGGCCTATTAGGCTCACCAAGTCCCACTATTAACTCGACCCACCCAATCTACAATAAATACCCCATAAAACGCGGCGGCTCATCTTCTCTACCTTCTTCAGATTATGCCCCCGATAACGTCCCATATTTTCTGATTCTTCATATCCATTCCTCTTCTTCTTTTTGTTTTGATTCCACCCATCTTATATTCCTTCTTTGTGGCCTGAATCTCCAGTCAGGTTATAGTAGAAACCTCCTTTTGAATTCTGAATCTGTGTCTGACACCAACATGGATTCTCGAGAAGGAGAACCGTTTGTGCATGATGTGGCTTCGTCGCGCGAAGTCAGAATATTGGTAGACCATGTCTGATGCTTGGAAGTGGCTGCTCCTTGACCGACAACTATATCCTTATATCGTGAAGCAGTGTAAGGACCACTGAAAAAAGTGGAACAAACGGGTTCAGGCTTTTAAGGACATTTTCTTGCAATGTCGCCGTGAACACGATCCAAATACCACCAAAGCTAAGGTGTTCATGGATGATTGCAAACACTACAAACACAATGTTGATCTTGAGTTCCCGAAGCATGATTAGCGGAAAATGGTTCGAGATTTCGAAAAGTGGCGTCGTTTCAACAACTTTGCATGAGGCCCGATAGTATTTTATGTTTTATCTTTTTCGTGTTCGTGTTTTTAATTTCCCATATTCCTGTTAACGTAAAAATTATCGGCTATAAATATGTTTTCCCATTAAATTAATGTTTACTCAATGAATAGTATTTTGGTAATTTTTATCGAATCAGTGGTCTATAGACCCAAATTGGTCTATTTCCATATCATCCCCAATAAATAAAAGACACTCCAATTAAGGAAAAAACAATTAAACCCTTAAAAGACCCTAATCGGTCTCAACCACAATAATGTTGTGAAAGTAAGAACAATATCTTGTTAATGGAAGAACAACATGTTGTAGATGGAAGAGCAACATTAGAGAAAATAAGAGAACATGGAAAAAGTAGAATAAATTGTTGTATTCGTATTATTTCATCATTTACAATAGCCTTTATTCATAGGTTCATAACATGAGAGGTCAGAACCTTAATAACATATTTAATCTATATACATTAATATATACATTAAGAAGGGAAATGGAAAGCTAAAGGTCTTGCAACATAAGACTAGAATCTTCCATGAATTGAAGTAGTCCTCCAACACATATTTTCACAACACTCCCATTTGGATGACACGTACAAATACTATTGTGCCTCGTTAAAATCTTTCTAGGAAAAACCCTAGAAGGAAAAAGAGTACATAATTTGTACAATACATATAGAAGTTACCTCATTAAAAACCTTGTTAGGAAAACATATTGGGATAAAACCTAAAGCAAGGGAAAGAGAGTGTAACACGTATTTATCCCCCTCATTGCAACATCTCCATATATTTCCTCATAAATCACGGAGTTTTCTCATGTCGGTTTTGTAGACCAATTTTTCAAATGAAGTTGTAGGAAGCGCTTTAATGAACAAATCTGCAAGATTATCACAAGAGCCAATTTAACAAACATCAATATCTCCTTTTTATGAAGTTCATGAGTAAAGAAGAACTTAATTTCCTTTTATCTCCTTTGATGTAATCTTATTTGATCTGAGCTATACGGGCTGTATTATCTTTGTATAAGATAGTTGGACTTCCTTTATTTATTGAAAGATCGCATGGTTTTCGGATATGATGGATCAAAGACCTTAGTCATATACATTCACGACTTGCTTCATGAAGAGCTATCAACTCAGCGTGATTGAAGAAGTGGTTGTAAGGGTCTATTTTGTTGAGCGCCAAAATGTAGCGGTGTCATCATATGTAAATACATACCCAGTTTATGTCCACGCTTTGTGGGGATCAGATAAATATCCAGTATCAACATATCCAACCAATCCAGACTTCAAGTCTTTTGAGTAAAATAAACCCATATCTAATGTTTCTCGAAGATATCAAAAAATTTATTTGACACCAGTCCAATGTCTTTGAGTCGGAGAATAATTAAATCTTGCTAGAAAATTAACAGAAAATGCTATATCGTGATGGGTGTAATTAGCAAGATACATTAACTCCCCAATGTCACTAAAAAATGGTACTTCGAGACCAAGATATGGTACTTTGGGACCAAGGAGTCTTCTTCTTCTTCTCGGGGGCGAAATGAATCCTTTTTCAAATCGAGTGATCAAACAACCATGGGGGAACTCAAAGGATTTGAATTATCCATATTGAATCGTTTAAGGATCTTCTCAATATATGATGACTGGTGAACAAAAATTCACTTCGACAAATATTCAATCTGAAGACCAAGACAAAATTTTGTTTTTCCCAAGTCTTTCATTTTGAATTCACTTTTCAAGTACTCTATCATCTCTACAAGTTCATCATGCGTTCCAATGATGTTCAAATCATCAACATAAACTGCGATGGAAAATCCAGCTTTCGTCCGTTTAATGATAGTGGAGAGGCTTACCTCGCAAGCCTTTCCATTATCAGTTCGGCCTACCTTCCCGACAACGCCACCTTCCGAAATCGATCTGTCTCTAAATTTGAGCTTACATTTTAAAATTTCGAGATAAATGGATAGCTTTTGTGCTACGCACATTTGTTCTGATTCCAACCTTTTTTTTGAAGTAAAGTTTAATCTTACTTATTTAATTTAGGGATAATTGTCAAAACATGCACTAATGTTTCGTCCACAAACGAAATAGTGCACAATGTTTTGTACACGTCGTCTAGCTACCCTTATGAATCGTCCACACACTTTTGTTAGAAAAATTAACGGAATATTCCATTTCTGTTATACATGTGCAGTTAAAATATAACTGAAATGACCATTTTACCCTTATCATGAATCTTTTGACTTTTCCTTTTGACTTTTGCATGAGACATTACCATTCTACCCTTTCTAATAAAAAAAATTAAAAAAAAATAAATAGACAAATAAAATAATTTTTTTATATAAATTCAGTTATTATTTATTAAAATTATTTTTATTTTCAAAAATTCAGATTTTAACTTAAAAAAATACATAGAAATCAGTTTTTTTTAATTCATTTTTTATTTTCAAAAATCATATTTTAATTTAAAAAATACATAAAAATCAGTTTTTTATTTAATTATTATTTAATTATATTTGTTTTTTTTTAATTTTTTACCCAAGTTCCCTTTTTTGTATAAAAATAAGAAAAAATAAAAATAAAAAATATATATAATAAAATATTAATTAAATTTTAAAAAAAAACTGATTTTTTGTATTTTTTTTAAAAAACTGAAATTTTATTTATTTTTTAAATTAGAATATGAATTTTTGAATTTCAAACCAAAAAGGCAAAATTGAGGGTAATCAGTCTTTTAACTCATTCTTATTTTTGAATTTCAAACCAAAAGGGCAAAATTGTCAATTCAGGTTCTGCTATTACACTTTTCTAACAGAAGTGTGTGGACGATTCATAAGGGTAGCCAGACGACGTGGACAAAACATTGTGCACTATTTCTCCATTTTAGGTACGGGGATCGATACCCCGCATCTCCATTTTTAGTTTTATTGTCTGTTACCTTCCGCCAGTTTATGGGTTTTTTTTTTGAAATTTCGTTTCTCTAAATTTTAATAACGAATGACAAAAATACACTCATTTTTTTTTCTCTTTACTCTATTTTAATAATAAAAAATAAAAATACTCTTACTCTTCATATCACAAAAACATGTGTAAATGAAGTCATAGGTGATAGGCCTTGCACTCTATGACTTGTTCTGAAACATTTGAGATAATCTGCTGAAAGCTACATTTTTAAATCTTATCAACCTGTCACTCTTCTTAACCTGCAATGCAAAACCCCAACTCAACTCAACCCACCCATCAATACAGTATTAATACAATCATTTACCATGGCTTCAACAGATCTGCTGGTGTTCACCGTAAAAATATAAGCCTATTTTTTATGAAGAGACATAACATTACCCTTTGATTCTACGTCATAAAATTAAAATTCAATGTAATTAAGTGAAAAATATGCTAAGATCAGTATATTCTTTTGTGAGATTTTCTTGTGAATAGTTGTTTGACCCAATCAATAAATTGGTAACCATTTCACAGAGCTTACTCGACAATCTGATTTGTTGGGGAAAAAAATGTGTCTTCAAATGGAATTTTGAGGGTTTAATTCTAGAATTTGAATCTCAAAAGGTTTTTTATGGGTCTTAAATCAGTTATTCCAAACCTGATTATGATAAAGTTAAGGGACGAAAATCGTGGGATCTATCACCCCATGATTTTATCTTCTCGAGGGTCTTTATATTCCTCGTACTCGGAAAACATAACCAAACAAAATGGGTTTTGCGTTCTTCCTCATCTACTTATTTTTCTTTATGGTGTTAAGTTCATTATGATTAGTCGTTGTATCTTAAAAAGCCTCTTTCTATACGTAATAGTAAAAAGCATTAAAAAATCGGAGTATCATACTTCGACTAAATCTCCGATTTCCTACAATAAGATGTTTATTTATTTTTTTGACGAAAGTTAGGGATAATAAGATGTTTATTAAATGTTATTTCGATTTCTATTCTATTATATGAATTTGAATCTCGTTTATGTACCAACGGAATCTAGCGATTCGAACACTCAATGCTTCCTGGATTCCTGTAAACTCCCGGAATCCATCCGAGATACTTCACAAGAATCACACATTAGTTTCAATTTACCAACCAACATATAACCATAGTCATTAGAATACGATGAAAAGTTGAACACGATGTTACCATCGATAGAAATGACAAAATTGCAGGTTGCGTGCATGCGAGTTTATTCTGTGTCCGGATCTGAAGCATGTTTTGTTGTTTTGTTAGCCATCCGTGAACCTTGGACCTTGTACACACGAAACAAACGTGATAACTCAATTATTCAGCTCTGCAGCCCAGCTGCTTCACATTTTAAACATTGAATGCTATCTAGCCGTTCATTTTTTAAACATTGAATGCCATCTGACCATTCGTTTTAAAGATGTTTTTAGAGACCTACGCCAGCACCGACAAGGCATTGTCGGTCCGAGAAAGAGTCATGGGATGATATGAACCACTTGTCTTTACGTTTGTCAGATGCATCGGCTATGATTCTACATGACCAGTGTTTGAAAATTTCTTAGAGCAATTATTATCGGCGACTGTCGTCAACTTTCTTCCTATTCAGAATTGATTAGGAGATCAACGCCAATTGTTATTGGACATCAAACGATGGGTGGGTCGACAGAAACAACGACTATAAACATGACAATAACTTACTTCCTAGACGGAAAGATAAACCATTGTCGGATAGCTTACTTCCTAGACGGAAAGATAAGCCGTTTGGACATTAAAATGGACGAGAATCGCGGGTGACGACATGATTCTATCCGACAATGGATTCACGGACAATATGACCATATATAATAACTAAGATTGAGAGCGCTCAACCCTACAAAAATATCACCGTGTAACCGGTTAGGTGCAGGCGATGTCACTAGTATTTTATGTACTCGTTTGAAGACCTTATTGTCTTTTATAGGGAACTATATATAGAGATCTTTTTTTTTTGAAAGAGGAATTATAGAGATCTTTATTTATTTGACGTATGTATTGTATTTGTAGGCTGTACTAAAACGTTTGATTGGTGGTTGCTTTTGGCTTTGCCAAGGGAGATCACCCTGTCCCTTAAATACTATTTTTTTTTCTAGTATTTAATTACTATGTGCATGTACCAGGTTTCTTGAACAACTGTAATGAACACTCTTCCTTCAAAGATATTAATATATTTTGATAGTATCCCATGATTTATAGTGAAATTGAGATTATTATATTATTTATAATTATAATAAAAATCACAAAATATCATTTAAAAATATTTATCCTAAAAAATATTTCTTATTATATAGGCTTGTTAATATAAAAAATATCGTTTATAATAAAAACAATTTAATATATGAAAAAAATTTATATTGACAAGAAAACATTTTCTTAATATAAAAACATAGTATTATACTCTTATCATAAATAACTGTTGTAAAATATGAATTTTTACCAAAAAACTGTTAATACATAAAATAATAATTGAACCTATTTTGGTGCAGACATAGAGGGTTGAAGCCGCCACATAACATCAGTTGCCAACTCAAACGCAAAATAGATTAGAGTTGAGTATAAAATTGGTAAAAGTTATTATACATCATGGTAATGTGAGTTGTAATTGATTTTACTGGTAAAAAAAAAAAGAGACCTCTTCTCTAGTTTTCTCTGCTCTGACCTCTCTCTAAAAAACTTTCCCTTCCAGGCTTCGTTTTCTGTCACCGGCGACGCTCCTCTCCGGCTTTCATGGCCTGGACGTCGCCGGTGACCCTCTTCCTCCCTTCTTCTTCGCTTTTCCTTTCTTTTTTCCGTTTTCTTCGCTTCGTTTTTGGGCTCTCGGTCTCGGCTTAGCTTCCCCTCTCTCCTCTTCATATCTTCTCAGATCCATGGCCTTGGTAGCTTCTTCACTCTTCGGAGTAGGGGTTTTCTACTCTCCCCTTAGGATTGTCGGTTTGTGTTGGCAGCCGACAAGATCTCGGAGATCTCAGATTTGTTCTTGAATCTTCGAGATCTGAGAGATGGCTTGGTATCTTGTTGAAGGAGCTCATCTTCTACCTCCCCTCATCCTTGCTCAGGTATTCTCCTCTAATCTGACCTTTAGTTTTCTTCGTTTCCTCGGCCAGGTTGGTCGGGGCCTCACGGTCGGGATTGACCACCGTGGGGTGTTTGAGTCTGTAGGCTCTGTTGAAGATTCTACTGATTTTGGGTTGGAGGAATAGTACACTTTTCTTGGGTGGGTTCGGAGGTGTCCTCGGCCTGCCTTTTGGTTTGTTCTCCGGTGTTGGCCGGCGACGGGTTCTCCTTCCTCAGGAAACTCGGGGCTGAGTGGTGTTGGTGGAGTTTTGGGAGTGGGTGCATTGGTTGTGGCTCTGCTGTGGTAGGATTCCGTGGTCACGGGTTCTCTACCGATCTGAGGTTGGGTGTCGACTCGGGTCTGGCGGCGTCGTCGTTCTGTTCGTGGCGGAGCAGCACAGGTTCCGGCGTTCTGGTGCACGGCTCGAGGGTGCGTTTTCCTAGACATGTGCGTGGCTCGAGGTGGCGTTTCCCGAGATCGTGCGCGGCTCTAGGTCGGTCAAGCGGTAGTTTGGTGGGCCCCGGTTTTTTCTTTTCTCTTTTTGTTTACGTGTCTCTTTAGTTGGGCTTTGGCCTGTGTTAGTTGGGCTGCGGCCTGTGGGGTTGTTTCGGGCCTGAGGCCTGGGTTGGTTTCTGATTACTCGAGGGGTGTTGTTTGTTTTCTCGAGCTTTAGTTGTTCTTCATGTTAGGTTTATCTGGGTATTACTAGACCTGTTGTAATTTGGTTTTGTTTCACCCCTAGTTGGGTGTTTGTTCTGGTTTCATCTGAGGGCGCTGCCCTTGTCCTTCAGTTACACTTTGTAACTGTTGGATTTATAAAACAAAAAATCGCTGATAAAAAAAACTGGTAAAAAAAACTTATAATCAATGGAAGATGGATTATTTTTTGCAGGATACAAAGAATTAGTGTGCGACAAGGCTATGAAAAGACTTTTTTGAGTTGGTTGGTTGTGTATTTTGTTTGTTGGTTACCTTAATGCTTAATCTTATGTTTAAGGTCATGTGTTGTTTGAGTGGTTTTGCTGGGTTGAGTTTTGCCAATTTCCAACATATAGAATTTTATGGGATGACTATCAAATATACCTAAAGGTGAAGTTAATGGGACATTTATGCACAAGGAGGTTTGTGACATTTTCTTCACATGGCTTTTTTTTAAGCGAAAGGTGCGGTTTCATTTAATAACAAAAATTACATAAGTGTATACCGAAGAACAGCCTTCTCGACCATTGATATAGGGACAAATTGAATGAACAAAGGTTCTATGACCCTTTTAGTACCATAACCGCCACCGACAGTGTTTTGATGCCTCACGAGTAATGATAGAAGACGAATGGGGAGACTAAAAGACCGGAGATCTCGATGGACCTCAACATTAAAAGTGATGGGGGAGGCAGTGCATCATACAGGGACCCCTCCCAGGTCCAGTCCCTGATGAATGTGTCAGTACTCATTTCTCCTGGCGGGGCTGCTTGCCCGCCCTAGCTTGATCCTCCTGGGGGTCTCCGATCGCCGACCTTTTGAGGGTACCCTGGCCAGCCCCCAGTCCAGCCGCTCCAACCAATACCGCCCCCGTTGCTCCCCCGTCCGCACGAGCTCCTGCGTCCTGAGTGGAGAGTCGCGACAGGACTCTTGAACGAGAGACATGAGGCTGAGGTGGAGCCCTACTAGTCGAACCCTTAAGCTCCAACCGAGAGGGTGTGGGAGTATTCAGGGAGCTTTGGTCAGCTGCAAATGCCCTAGCATGCCAAAACTCGGGGGGTTAGGTAGGCTGCCCGTCTCCCCTCATTTTATGGCATACCGTTTGACCTACTTATCCTTGTCGTATTCCAGCATGAAAGATCCAAGTCGAGGTGGACCCTGAACCGCCCACGTACAGTCCTTTAAGATATGACCTAGCCGGCCATAGTTATAGCAGAAACTCGGAAGCTTTGAGTACGTGAGATCCACACTGATAGGCTCCGGGAACTTAGGGAACTAGAGCACCCGCCCCTTTCTCAAGGGCCTTTCCAGGAGGTGCCAGAATCGGACCTTGATAGTCCCTCCCTAGCACATGCCCCATTGGTCACATGGGACATCTACACACATCCCCAGAGCATTCCCGATAGAGATACCCGTCACTCTCGTCCGAACTAGGGGCGGTAGCCCCCTAACATGGACCCATAATTGTACTCGATCCAGAACGAGAAACTCCCGAGCGCACGGGTCCAAGTTACCAAGCAACATGACTCGGCCATCGAAGCACCAGGGTTCATTACCTCGGACACATGCCTTAGATTCCGCCGACCGAAAGTAGAATCTGAATCAGTCCCGACCCTATGTCCTTAACCACTAGCCCTTCTGCAGCCTTACCTCATCCATTGGTAATAATGCGGAGGAGCATGTCCTTCCGTGGGGGTTTTGGTGACCACAACCGACCGAGCATTCCCCATTGTTGGCGAGCTAATGCCGCTTCTATCGTCGCCCGAGACGCCATGACCACCACCTCAATCTCCTCCTCATCGTCCAGAGAGCAGGACGAGAGCCCGTCCTACAGACCCTCCAGAGAATATTAGAGGCCCGCCTCCTTGGAAGTCCCAATCGAAGGGAATGCCTCTGTAATGAGGTGTTTCGGCCGGTCCCGGGTCATCCCTGGTGGGGTAGTCAGGGCCCCCGGTATGGTTGGAAAATTGACCGGTTTGGGGAGACATCGCCCTAGCCCTAAGGCTAGTGCCTTCGTCCTTGGAAGCTCCTCCATAAGGGACTTCCCTTTCACATGATCTCTCTACAATGCGATGGGTCCCTTGGGGTTAATCCCCACTTTATCAGATGTAGGGATGACTACCTGTGCCCACGTAATTTTGGGAGTTGGAGCCCGAGTGTAGGCAGAACCCAAGATTCCCCACTACCAGCATCGATAATCGCCCCAACCCTAGAATTCCCTATTTCATCGTCGGTGACCAATAGAACCCTATGGTTCCTGTCTCCATCGATCGGAACCAGAGCGAGGTTTTGGCCGATTGGGGGTGACAAAAAAGGATGGGGGGTCAGAGGAAGGCGGCTTCGAACTAGGGTTCGGGGGCGGTAAGGTCAGAAGACCATTACTTGGAGAGGAAGTCTCCTCAGGGCGGCGCAAATGCCCCCCTCTTCGGCTTAGGAGCTGATACCAGCGAGGCCGATCCAAAGGAGAAGCGTCCTGTCGGGATCGGACCCAGAAATAGAGGGGTCGTGGGGGTGGTGAAGAGGCGGTTCAGCCATGGTAGACTTGGGTTAGCGTCGACGACGAACCTTGTCCACAACCACCACAAAGGGGCGAGGGGAAGGAAGAGGGAGGAGGGGGCCACTTGTCACGCCCCAATTTCAGTAAACCGAACTCGGGACGCGAACATTTAAAATAATAAAACATTTCGAACCCTTTTTCATTTAATCACTTTAAAAACACCATTTGTTCAACAAAATAATATTACAACTTAAAATAATTCCCAACAAGAGGACAAAAGTATGGTATCCGTCGCTAGACTCAAAATAAACCCAGAATCCCGCTCCTAGCTCTTCAAGCTTCAGAAGCTCACCTAGTCCAACCTGCGACCGGTACCTGTAGGAAAAGCAGCTAGGGGTGAGCGTTCGCTCACCACCACGGATAACAGACTGACTACGGCATAATTAGCGGGCAATGCCGGTAACACTAACAACCAACTCAACACCGGGGATCACTATCCCCCAAAACTAAGGTAACCCGACTGACACACACACGCTGTTACTTTCCTCAACCGACTCAACATTCGGACACGTAAAGTAGACCCGACACAACAATCGACGACCTCCTCCAGGGACACGACAGACAACCACGCAACACCCCAAGATCACAAGGGATCGCACACCAAACAAGATCACAAAGGATCGCATACCAAACAAGATCACAAGGGATCGCATACCAGCTGCTCAGTAACCATCTCTGTCTCTCGCCCTTTCCGATCTCAGTCGGGACAGGCGGTCGACCTGTCTCAGTAACCTCTCTGTCCCTCGCCCTTTCCGATCCCAGTCGGGCCAGGCGGTCGACCTGTCTCACAACTTCCCTCGATCCCAGTCGGGGAGCTAGCCCACAACCTCTCCGCTTCTCCCGATCCCAGTCGGGAGGCTAGCTACACCACACAACCTCCACCAAGATCAAGTAACCAAACACAATCACAAACAAAGTTCAAGTACCAGTAACAACGCAGGTTCAACACTCACATGCACTCATGGCCATCCAAGACACCAACAGTAAAACACGGACTCAACAGCCCCACAGGCACTCACGGCCTCCCAAGGTACACCAACAGTAAAACACAGACTCAACAACCCCACAGGCACTTACGGCCTCCCAAGATACACCAACAGTAACTCACGGGCTCAACAACCCCACAGGCACTCACGACCTCCCAAGACACACAACAGTAAAGACACGGGTTCAACAACCCCACGGGCACTCATGGCCACCCAAGACTCCCACAGTAAAGACACGGGTTCAACAACCTTACGGGCACTCATGGCCACTCAAAACACCAAAGGTAAAGACATGGGTTAACAACCCCACGGGCACTCACGGCCTCCCAAGATACCAATAATAACAACACGGGCTCTCATGGCCACCAAAGACACAAAAATACTCAAACAACCTCCGGCATAACCAATGCCTCCAACAGTCCTAATATCAACAGTTTCACAATCAACCTCCGGGCATGGTCATATGCCTCCAGTACTCCTAATATCGATAAGTTCATAATCAACCTCCGGGCATGGTCATATGCCTCTAGTAATTCTAGTATCGCTAAGTTCACTGCTCCTACGACACTACTAAGTGTCACATGCATTTCCAATATTCGCTACGTTCCCGTATCATGCCTTTCTAATATTCGATAAACCTACTTAACCCACGACACCCCAGTGTCACATGCATTTCTACTGTTAACTTTCCCTAGTCAGGGCTGAGATCCGGCTACTTTTCCCTACCTCGTGCGTGTTCTCCCAAAAGCCAACCAACGAGCTCTGGTGATGATCTCAGTCACTCACCCAGCTTTCCCTTGCCTCGGTCCGTGGCACGATCTAAAAGAACACAATTTAAAGGCACTTAACAACTCGCAGGAATAAACTGAAAATCATTAAACTTGATGCCCAAACTTAACCCCGACAATGTCGATCACTCCCAAACTTCCCAATTACTCGACATTGTCGATAAGGGACCCGTAAAGGCCCGATTCGCCCGACATGGCGAATCTGCCCGGGTTTTGTAAATGCCCTTCCGGGGCTCCAAAAATTCCCGTTTCCGTTTCTACGGTCTTAGAATAAGTCAAGGGTCCCAACGTACTTGACAGAATCGAATTCCGACTTCCGAGTCAAATAATTAACGTTTCAAGTTTCTAAAACCCGTTAATTATAACCTTTCCAATTTAATTCCAATTTTCGATTCGGTTAAGGATAAATGATCCGGGGAACGTTTTAAACCTCCCGAACACTAAAACCGAGCACCCGAGCACGTGGGACCCACCCGGCCCAACTTGTCCGTGGGCCCTAGGGCTTAAATGGGGCTCGGCCACCATGGTGGTGGCTGGTCCCAGCTCCGGCCAGTCACCCATTGGCCGGCCGGCCACCACCCACGGTGGCAGGAGCTCCTCCCGAGCTTCTGGTCACAGGAAAACGTCATACTTCGACTCCAAACACCTCCAAAACGTCTCCAACACTTACCCCAACATCAAAACCACCTTAAACTAATAGTTTTACAAAAACCTAACTTCCAAAATTAATCAAAACGAGAATCGATTCGGTGTATACCGTAGAGGAGAACGAGGGGAGTGCACTTTCTCCTAGCCTTGAGACGATCCCATGGTTGGATGAGCGTGAATAGTGCTCCAAACCTCCCAACTCCCTTCTTCTTCTCTCCCTTTCTTCTCTCTTCTTTCTCTTTCTACAAACTAACACATTTTCTATTTTTTTTTCTTTTTGCACAATATGGCCGGCCACCCTTATGTCCTCTCATCTTTATTTTCCCCCCAAAACTAACACCACCACATAATGGACAAGTTCCAAGTGGGTCCCACACCTTTTGGAAAATATCTCCTAGATATTTTCCAATCAGATTCGCGAAAAATGGACGTTTCGGGCCCCGAACGGGCACTTTTCCCAAGAAATTACGAAACTTGGCGGGCTATAAGGAAACGGCTCAACTAAGACCGTTGCGACGACGGCTAAGCTTTTTGGATCCAAAACGGTCCTCGAATGGACCAAAACGTCGCTCGATTGACTTTTCCAGCGAAAAGTCAACATTTCCCAAACTGACCAGAAAGTTGCCCTGAGTCCCCCGAAACTCACTTTGGTCGATAACGGGGTCAACTTAAGTCCGGTATGACCCTCGGGGTCCAATTCCGGTTCAATTCAGTGTCTGCTTAAATTTTTTAAATTTTCTTGTTTTTCGCAGGTTTGATTGGCGTTGACCGGGAGTGGTTATTACAATCTACCCCCCTTAAAGGAATTTCATCCGCGAAATTTAGAACAACGCACTTCAGGAGTCGAACCGGTCGGGGTACTTTGCGCGAACCTCGTCCTCGCGTTCCCAAGTCGACTCGGTCTCGTGGTGTCGCCACAACACCAATTCTAAGCGGATAACCTTTCCGCGCAGGACCTGCTCTCGTGGATCTCTTTCCCACATCGGTTTCTCCTTGTACGGGACATCACCCGTTACCTCGACATCCGCCCCCTCAAGGACGTACTCAAGACCTCGAAAGGCCTGGTACACCGCGGGGCTAACCCACCCCTGCCGCGGTTGAAACGCACACATCCACCCTTCGGACTCACCTCCAAGGATACATGGTCACCGACTGCTGACTCGAGAGGTCGGCGCCGTCTGTCAGCCTAGCTCCTACCGACTCTGCTGTCTCTCGATCCAGTTCTAGACCCAGTAAACCCTCATTTCTCACTTCTGCCCAGCACACGGGCGATTGACACGGCCTACCACACAATGCTTCGAACGGTGCCATCCTGATACTGGCCTGAAAACTGTTGTTGTAGGCGAACTCGGCTAACCGCTCACGAAATCCATCGTGATGTGCCCCCCATTTCCGTTGTGCAACCCGTAGTGGTTGCACCAACCCATCGGGTCGCTGATGTTCGACTCTCACCTACCGACTAGGGAGGCATCGTGATACTAATCCCACGACCGCTCTCCGCATCCCGCTCTACTAGACATGCCACCTGATGTCGCTCTCCTCTCAGTGCCATTCATGTGCACTGTTAGACGCAAAAGCTGCGACTCTCGCAGCTCGTCGCCTCCTCCGTCACGCGGTATGTACTAACCTCCGCGACACCGTAACTCCCAATTAGTACAACGATCCCAGCCCTCGGCGTTAGTACCGCCGACAACTATCTCCCGAATCCTCGTCATCTACAAAACACCACCACCAACTGATTTAAGAACAGCCGGAATATACTGTTCATCGGATCCATGAACGCTGCAGGTGCGTTCGGCAGTTCAAAGTCATCACCCAGAACTCGTAATGCTCATAGCATGTCTGGAATACAGACCTTGCGACGTCCCCCTCTCGGACTCGCAACTGGTAGTATCCGGATCGTAGGTCGATCTTCGAGAAATACGTCGACCCTCTCAACTGGTCGAACAAGTCGTCCATTTTCGGCATCGGGCATCGGTCATTCACCGTAACCCGGTTCAGTTTCCGGTAGTCCATGCACATCCGAAGCTCTCCACTCTTCTTCTTCACGAAGAGTGCTGGCGCTCCCCACGGTGATATGCTCGGACGAAATAAACCCCTTCTCCCGAAGCTCCTCGAGCTGACTCCTCAGCTCGGTCAACTCGGGTGGCGCGTACCTGTAAGGCGCCATCGATAGCGCTGCCGTTCCCGGCACCAGGTCAATCCTGAACTCCACCTCATGAACTGGTGGCAACCCGCTCAACTCCTCAGGAAACACCTCGGGGAACCCCCACACCCTTCGCGGTAACTCTCTCCTCTGCACGGCCGATACTTCCTCCACTGCAGACAATGCCGACAGGAGGACCCCGCTAATACTACCCAGCACACACGACACCTTCGTGTTGCCTGCTGACACTGTCACTCGTCGCCTAAAGCAGTTGATATTGGCTCGGTACTTCGCCAGCCAATCCATTCCCAAGTTTACGTCAAAGGTTGTCATTTCGTAAGTATCCTTCCCACGGATACACGCACAAGCTCAGTCGCTGTCGATCCTAACGGATCCTCGCAGTCTCTCTAAAACCTCGCTCCACTACCGTCGTCATGCCTACCAACTCCGAACATACCCGACTCCTCGGGTTGAGGATTCGGTCCAGCTTCAGGGTTCTTGAGCTCTCTCTCGAACCTCCTGTGTCGGTTCGCTTCTCTGACTTCGCAGGCACGACAGACTCTAGTCAACACCACACCACCACCAACCGGCGTGTCCAGACGCAGGGGTGGACTCAACGGCTCTAAACTCAGCCCCAACCTCTCAGCACAACTCGACGACACAAACGAGTGTGACGCCCCGGTATCCAACAGAAATGACGTTCAAAGCAGAGAACGAAAAACCACTCCATTAGTTACTCTGGTAAAGTCTAGCACAAACCCTCACCCGGTCCTCTATGCATTTACTTATAACTTTCCGCAACCAAACCAGTGTTCGCTACTCGTCCCTTGCGGAAAAAGTAGTAAAGGGGATGAGCGTTATGCTCACCTCCACGGACACCCGTTCGATTATGGCATACTAGTAACGCACCAATGACTTACCAAACTAACCAGGGCAAACCACTGCCTCAAAACCTGAAGCCAAACGTCACACTGCTCACACTATCAACACCTCAAGTACTCGCTCACGTAAGATAAACCTCGACACGGGAAATCACGTCCTCGATTCAGTAAATCACTATAGCTCGCTACCTTAAGACCCCAACTACCCGATCACGTAGGGAAACCTCAAACAGGGACTATGTTCTCAACTAAGCCAACAATGTTGCTCACCACATCGATGCCCCAAGTTCCCGATCACCTAAGGGAAACCTCAATGACCCACTCACGTGAAAGAAACCTCCGACCACCCGTTCACACAAGAAAAACCTCGAATAACCCGTTCACAGGGGAAACTAGTTCGTACGGCGCCGCAGCGCACCAACCCTAACCTCTACCCGGCGAGACTCTCACACCGAGGCGCTGTATTAATATCGTAGGTCATCAATGAGTCTCGAACTCAAGACCTCATCTCTTAACACCGAGCTTTCGGCTCATACAACCCACAACGGTGGACACAACTACGCCAAACCAGCACTCAAACTGCACGAACGCGAACCAATTCACGCAACCACAACACTAACCTGCGTAATCAAGACGGTGTAAAAGACAGGGGTCACGGACCCGTGACAGACCCCGTCACGGTTGGGGTCACGGTGCTGTAACGAAGGCTCTAAACTGCCAAAACGTGCTGCTCCGTCACGGATCCGTGACAGGATCCGTGACACTCGCGCAGGCCAGTTTTCCAAAAACGTTTCAAACTCGACCCTTACTCCCTTTTTAACCTCAAAAGAAACCTTGAACGACACACACGCCCGACCCACAATTTACCAACACGCGTACGACCATTCAAGACCAAACACAAGTCTCCCCAACCTCAATCATAGGCCGACACGGCCAAACAACAACACTCGCCCATCGGGCCAACCAACATCGAAACACGCCCACCGGGCCAACCAAAATCAAACACGCCCACATGGCCAATCAAATTTTAAAACGCGCCACTGGGCCAACCAATTTTAAAACTTTTTCCACTTCATTAAAAACCTCATTTGCTGACATCAGGTAGTTACAACCCGGTCCAGGCGTCCCCGAACTACATTGTACCCACTTGATATCAACACCGTCACGCTCGACTACAGGGGCGCCCCTGAGTCGAGTCGCGATAGCTTAAAAACCTTTCACACAGCAACACACAAACAGTATGCCAGTAACCCCGTACTGCACATACACACAAACACAAGCAGGACTCACAACACAACGGGTCTACACACGGTTCCCGACCTGCGTACCCAACGTACGACGGGACTTTACCGACTCGACTCTCCCCACCTAATTGACGGACAGTCCGAGGTATGAAACCTCAAGCTCTGATACCAAGCTGTCACGCCCCAATTTCAGTAAACCGAACTCGGGACGCGAACATTTAAAATAATAAAACATTTCGAACCCTTTTTCATTTAATCACTTTAAAAACACCATTTGTTCAACAAAATAATATTACACCTTAAAATACGTCCCAACAAGTGGACAAAAGTATGGTATCCGTCGCTAGACTCAAAATAAACCCAGAATCCCGCTCCTAGCTCTTCAAGCTTCAGAAGCTCACCTAGTCCAACCTGTGACCGGTACTTGTAGGAAAAGCAGCTAGGGGTGAGCGTTCGCTCACCACCACGGATAACAGACTGACTACGGCATAATTAGCAGGCAATGCCGGTAACACTAACAACCAACTCAACACCGGGGATCACTATCCCCCAAAACTAAGGTAACCCGACTGACACACACACGCTGTTACTTTCCTCAACCGACTCAACACTCGGACACGTAAAGTAGACCCGACACAACAATCGACGATCTCCTCCAGGGACACGACAGACAACCACGCAACACCCCAAGATCACAAGGGATCGCACACCAAACAAGATCACAAAGGATCGCATACCAAACAAGATCACAAGGGATCGCATACCAGCTGCTCAGTAACCATCTCTGTCTGTCGCCCTTTCCGATCTCAGTCGGGACAGGTGGTCGACCTGTCTCAGTAACCTCTCTGTCCCTCGCCCTTTCCGATCCCAGTCGGGCCAGGCGGTCGACCTGTCTCACAACTTCCCCCGATCCCTGAAGTTCCAGTGTCCGTTTCTATGGAACCTGATGCTGTGGGAGCTGCTATAACTGGAATGCTCAAGAGGTCTGCCGCTGGAGAGCCTCGAGATGATCAGGCGAGGGCTGGAAAACAGCCCCGCCACGAGGGATGGTAGACCACCTGAGCAATAGAGACTACCCTGGGAAGGGTCCCTAGTCGATGCTTTGCCTCCCACCACTACTGTTGAAGTCATTTTCCAGTTTTCAGAGCAAGAATTCCAATACCACCTTCTCATCCCTCGTATTGTATCATTGCCTATATGGCATCCAAATACCGTCTTTGACGGTTCTAGTGAAAAAAGGATCAATGAATCATTGTTCTTTTGTCTGACCTTATTAGACAGGGAACATGTTCCTTAGCGTACATCGATGTTCTGATATATCATTTATAAAATTACACCATTCGCTAAGAAAAAATCTTATATGTTCAAATGGTTTAAGTCTAGGTATTTGAGAACAAGGTTAAAGTTCTAGTAGCAATATTTGTTTTTACTTGTCAGACGCTCTGCCTTGTATGGTTTATTGTGTTATTGTTTACTAATTTGACGTCATAATAAACGATCCGTGGTTGATACTTAGCTATTCGATCTTTTTAGACATGTTAACCATTTTTTCCTTCCTAGTACCCACGTCGTTGTCTAATGCACTGTTTATTTTTTGATAAAAAATATTCACCCTTACCTTGATCATTTATTTTTCTAATTTTTTTAGATCAGCATATTTTCATAAAACTTCCTTCTACAAGTATGAGAAGAAGGCAAGGACAAAGTCCTTATGTACCATTACAAACAGGAGCACCATATCAAGTACGGCCTCCGAACAATCCCAACAAGGGGATGAACACATACAACTGGTCTCAGAACCGGATTTAGCTACCCTGAAGTATACAAAGCCAACAAGGGCTAGAAACAAAACACGAAACAGAAAAACAACCCTAAAAACAAATGACTAATAAAGGTTTAGGATACCCTAATTTTTCCAACATGAAGTCCAGAACAGCAAACACCAAAACAAAACCACTCCGGCAGCGAAACAACCCCCAGTTCCACAACCAATACTGACACCAATCAAGCCCCAACCCTCCGAAAATCAACAGACCCATAACCCCTCACCCTAGCTCGAATCAGACAATTTCTTCAAACAAACCTCATGGCGGCCTACACCGAGAAACCGTGAGGCCCCAACCACCAACCGTGGTTGAGGAGGGGAAGAAAATTTAGATCGAGAAGAGGAAGAGGGTGTGTTACCTGGTACTGCGGATGCGAAAGTGAGGTCCAGCCTCAAGTGCCAAAAAGTGATCACAAGGCAGATCCGCTACCATCACCAAGCGACGAAAAGTCGTCCCACCCAGATCTGAATCGACACGCTCCCGGCAAAAAAGTGACTTCTCGACGAGTTACTGCACCTCTAGACCCGAAATAGCAGCAGAGCAACGCGCGATGGCCCAGAATCGCGACAATCTCCACCAAGGAGAAAGTTCTCCCACTCGATCCCGGAACAAAACGTCGCAGAAGGGAAAAGGACGTCGAACCCACAGCTTCTTCGGAACTCTTCTCCACTTAGTGTTACCCCCTTTCCCAAACCTCTAATTACCCAACCACAGCTTAAAAGCTGATAACAAACCCGTACCGGTCATCACCGACGATGAGCCCCGAAACCCAAAACCGCACAACCGCAAGTGGGTTCAGAATATGGGAAAGTAGTAGACCTGGAGATGAGAAGCAGACAAAGGGAAGAAACTGACCTGATGGGGGATCTGAAGGGGAGTCGAGGCAGAAGAGGAGAAGCACCCAAATCCGGTGATGTCTACCAAATCTCAGAAGAAAAAGGGTAGCGACGTCGTAGGTGCACCGTTTCCAGTTAACTGATCCACACCCTTCCTCTAGTACTCGATGTTGGCCAACACCACTAATACATCGACCACCGGAGAAGAAACACCCGGAGGAGAGACGAGGACCGTCATATAACCCCCAAGCTTGCAGATCTGGAGAGAAATCAACCGGAGAGGTTGCCGGAGCGGGAGGAAACGGGGAAGAAAGAACAAAGGAGAGGGGTGGGGGGTGGGGGGAGGAAAAGGTATGGGCGAAGCCACCACCGGTGACTCCATGGTCGTGAAGACTAGGAAGTCACCGATGAAAGAGAGAGACAAGGGCGGCGGAGTTGTGAGCGACTGGGGTTAGGGTCGAGTTCAATGAGAAGTGAGAGCACTTATGATGTGATGAGCTCTTAAAGCCGTCTGAAGCTTTTCTAATTTTTATTAAGTCTTTCTCCATCTTTCTCAACTTCTATTCAACCCCATTGTTAAGGCGGAAAGTTTGGTACACAAGCATGTAAATCCAATTTCGGTACACATGTTAATAAAAAAAACACTTAAACATAACTTTGTATAATAAGTCACTCAACCCTTTCCTTGCCCTATAAATAGAACCCCATAAACATCAACTTGGAACCACACCCAACGATTCGTAACTGTTGCCAATATTTCAAGGAGACTTGAAATAAAATGGACTCAACCAAGATTCTTCCTCTCATCTTTTGGTTCCTACCATTTTCAATGCTCCTTTGCATGGTTGATGCTGATGTCCATAACTACACTTTTGTCGTAAGTTTCATGAAACTTAATATTATTTCAACTCGCATAGATCTCTCAATCGTTTTTGTTCATGGTTGCAGCTCAAGGAGGCCAACTTCACTCGACTCTGCAGCACCAAGAGTATGTTGACCGTTAACGGTAGCTTTCCCGGGCCGGAGATCCGAGTCAGGAGAGGGGATACGGCTTTTGTTACGGTCATCAACGATGGACTCTATGGTGTCACTATTCATTGGTAAAGAAATATATATTGGATGAAAAATGAATAGTACTCATCTTAGCTATATAATAATTTCGTAAAACCTCGTTAATCATAGGCACGGAGTTAAACAGCCGAGAAATCCATGGTCGGACGGTCCAGAAAACATAACACAGTGTCCAATTCCAGTAGGATCGAACTTTACTTACGAAATAGTGTTTTCGACCGAAGAAGGCACGCTTTGGTGGCATGCACATAGTGATTGGTCACGTGCTACAGTTCACGGTGCAATTATAATACTACCATCCAAAGGGACCAAGTACCCTTTTGCTGAACCGTACAAGCAACAAACAATTGTTCTGGGTACTTCACGTCACCAATTTCAATCCTTATTTCTGCTCTGAAATTTATTATTTGTTCTCTAGTTTGAATCATGTTCTTACACGTAACCACCAAAATTAAATTAGAATGTTTCCAAAGTGACAACTGTTATGAGTATACCAACAATTTTTGTTTTTATCAAATTGATTAAGGATAGATTATAGTAATTGCGGGTGATTAACTGTTGTTTTGTTGCAGCTTCATGGTACAAAGGAGACGTAATGGCCGTAATAGATGAGGCATTAACAACAGGTGGTAATCCAAATCTTACTGATGCTTTCACCATCAATGGTCAACCAGGAGACTTGTTTAACTGCTCCAAAGGTAAATGTATACCAAGGGAACTTTGATGTTTTATATATTTTTTATTTTGTATGTCACCATGATTTAAAATTCTAAACCAAAGTGTTCTAAATATTTGAAGACAAAAATATATTAGTAAATTTAGTTTAAACCTCAAAAAATAAATTATATTTAAGAGAATTAAAACGACGATTGTTCAAGACAAAACACATTAATTTCAATCATTTATAATAAATTACTTACGTGCATTATAACTTGTCTTCATTTTTTTTTTTGAGAGGAAATGGTAATATTCATTAATTATAAAGTAACTCGGGGACCCCACAATGGGAAGTCGTCGTACATAAACCAAACTGAAATAACTGAAAAACAAGTGCATAAAGAGTAAATGTGCTCTGTAGCATAATATGAGGTCGGGGATTTGGGACTGCGGTAGCATCCGGAGATACCGATACAGTGTACGCCAACCAAAGGAACTGATCGAGCAGACCAGACGATAGGTAAACAATGGTGGACCAATTACTCCCCCGGTATGTCAGCGTGCGTCGTCCTCCCTTGCGTGATAGTGGTAGGGCTCCTGAACGCGGGAATGCTGACCCCGAAGTGGTAGGGTAGTAACATGTCAGCTGTTGGTGGTACCAATGCCACCAGTACACCAGGGAGAAGGTACAACCGACCAACCCCTCCCTGGCCCCTGTCCAACTCATTCCTGGAGGCGAGGGTGCTTGGAGCCCCCCGCCGCTGTAGGTGAAACCTCATTGGACGCCGCCGAGTCCTCTTCCTCCTCCGGCTCCTCCTCCCGCACTTGTCTCTTATTCCCAGACAGTGACGGGGCCACATCCCTTACCATCCACGCAACTCGGTCCTCCTCGACCCCTGCTTGACTGCGCCCCCACCACCCCGGCCCCTCCGTCCTCCCTGGTGTTCGTGGGGCCTCTTTAGCCCGGACACCTTTGTCCGAGCCCCCTACACCTCTATCCGACCCACCTAAGTAGGTCCAGTTCGTTCCCGGGGTGGCCTTCCCATGCTTCGCCTTCTCCAAAGCCGATCGCGGGTCTCCAGGTGCGCGTAGGGATACACCCCTCGAACTGCCCACAACCGGACAGACCGGAAAGAGATGACTCGCACAGCAGCACCTGAAGCAATGTTTAGGTAGAAATTCATAGGAAATTAGCAGACGAGTCCGTACCTGCGAGACAGAAAGGCGGAACCAAAGCTGGCTCTGCAGAGGAATCCTGATATCTGCCCTGATCTGAACCTTCATAAAGTCCCCCCAGTAGAGCCCGTCCTTATCAACATCCACACCTTGACAGACGCCCAGTGCGTTGCCAACCCTGAAGCCCACATCCCTCGTCCAGGCCCCTATCGGTAGATTTGAGACCCGCGCCCAAACCGAGAAATGGTGAAATTGCAGGTCACTAACATGCATATGCGCTCTTAGGTCTGTAAACAAGACCAGAGAGTCTCTAAAGGACCAGGGCTCACCCAGGAGAACCCTCTCTCTTTCCTTGGCCGTCCTGAAGAAAAAGGCCACAAGACCACCTTCCAGTGGCTTTGCCTCGACCTTCATCCCCCAGACGTCCTCCATACGCTCCACCACAGACTTCCAGAATACAGTCTTGGAGGTCAGGACCTTTGCCGCCATCGCGTACTTATAAAAGTTACCCCTGCCCGTAACCTCCTGAACGGGGACCACGACTTCCCTGATCCGCATAGCCCCCATCTGACGGTCCAACTCCACCTGTTCCCCCCTGCCAGCTCCATCAGCCACCAGTGGCTCGCCCCTGAAAGACGAGACAGGCACCCGATCTGTTCCGGTCCTCGGATCCGCCCCGCCCGTAAAGGCCGGCCCACCATGTGCGCCCCGGCCTGCCCCATATCGGGCGGCCCACTCGGCTACGTCACCCACACCTCCCCGGGTCCAGCCCGGATGAGGACCCAGCCCAGTCCGCAGTCGAGCAGGCCTACGGGCATCAGCCATGAGTCCTCGGCCCAAGCCCGCTTCCTCCCTGGCCCGAACTGGCGAAACCCTAGCCGCCATGGGCTCCTTACCCTGTCTTCGCCGCCAAGGCAGCACCTCCGGCGCCTCCCTCACTGCCAGCTCCGGTTCCGACTCCGTTGACCCCGTCTTCCCCTCCGTCCCTAACGGCGCGTCCGATGAAATCACCACCGGCCCGCCCACCACGCCATGCATCCTCGGCGTGCCTTCCCCGCCATGCAGCACCACCTCCTCTGCAGCAACAGCCCCTCGAGCCACCCTGCCCCGGTTCTCCCCAGCACCCAGCCGGCGTGGCCTGGGGACCCTAGCCGCCGTACGACGGAGGGTGGCCGGCCCGGAACGGACGCGACCTCCCACAACCCAGCCCTCCTCTTCCACCGCTACCGCCGAGAATTGCAGCGCCGGGAGACCCGTCTCCCTCCCTGACCAGATTCCAGTCGAGACCACCGGCGTGACTTCCTCCGCCGGCGTCTCCTCCATCGAAGGATCGGAGCCCTGCTTCGTCTCCTCCTCCGGCTCCACCCAACCGCGACCGAGCTCCTCCCCCGCCACCGGAGACGGCCCTCGTTCGCCAGCATCCACCAGACGCGGCCCCCAATGGACCCCATCTGCCTCGCCGCCTTCGTCGCTCGCCGTTGATGTCGACCTAGCCATGGAAGACGACTGCATCGCAAAACCTAAACCCTAGGGAATAGAGAGCAGGCTGCGTTTACACTAGTCTTCATTATTTATTAGTCTAATTTATTATATTGGTACATCAATAAACATCCGGAAGAAAAATATATCCTTTACATGCTATTTAATTTTCGAAATCATACCATTAATAATTTTTGTGATAATTATTGATAAATTAATCTCTATGTATATTTCCTTCTGCACGGACATCTCCACAGTTAAATAAGATTTATATTAGAGAATGATTCTTCCATAAAATTCGAATTCATTCGAGTTTATCTACATCCTCACAAAACACCAAATTTTAAAATAAAAAATAACTCCAATAAATATTTTTTTCTTTATTTTTATTTGAAAATTATAGATGCAGTGAACACTATCATGCTTATGTGCACGGAGAAATTGATCGATGAGATTGCTTAGAAAATTTGATAGTACATACAGAGAAATTCTATGATTGACACATAAATTGATTGATATAGTACATGTTTCAAAAATTTGATCCTTAGTAAAATTACTTGGATAAAAACAATCCTTAGTACAATTACTTGTATAATTGTATTACACTACATAAATTTCCTTATTTGTAGAGTCAACATTCCGAATGGCGGTGAAACATGGGAAGACATACCTGCTGCGCATAATCAACGCCGTGCTGAACGAAGAACACTTCTTCGGAATCGCCAACCACAGCCTCACCGTCGTCGCACAAGACGGCGCGTACATTAAACCCATCAACGTCACTTACATAATGATAACTCCCGGACAAACCATGGACGTCTTGTTCACAGCCGACCAAAGCCCTAGTCACTACTACATGGCCTCCACTCCTTACGCCGATACCTTAGCCGAGTTCGGCAATGCCACCGCCACCGCCATCGTCGCGTACACAGGCAACTACACTACTCCTACCACTCCTTCGTTTCCTTCCCTTCCCGCTTACAATGACACCGCTGCGGCGACCAACTTTACGTGCCAAATAAAAGCCCTAGCGAGCTCGGATCATCCCATTAGCGTCCCCCAAACCGTCACCGAGCGGATGTTCATCACTGTTTCCGTTAACAATTTGCCATGTCCGGCGAACAAGACATGCGCAGGATTTAATAATACCAGACTATCTGCAAGCTTGAACAATATAAGTTTTGTCACACCTACAACGGATATACTTCAGGCTTACTTCAGGTGCAAGAAACCTTTCTATTATTTTCTTTCATAGCATTTATATTATTATTATTATTATAAATGCATGTACCAACGGAATTATAAACATCGTTTCTTAGCCGTCTGTTACTTCTCATTAAGCTTTTTTTAACCGTCATCTACCTTTTGTCACAAATCCTAACATAAAATGTGATTTTTTTTTTACAAAAAGTAACATAAAAGATAACCTTTTGTCACAAATCCTAATCCGGTTTTCATAATTATTTATACAAGTTTTATAAAAAAAACACATTTTGTGTTAGGATCAGTAACAAAAGATCGAGGACGACTATGAATTGTAAAAGATTTTTTGGACTAAACTGGACGTTATCCCAAATGTACCTGTGATATGTTCTAATAAGATGTAGTATAGGTTGTAACGAAAACGATATGTGCAATTTGAATACTAATTTTTACAGGCAATTGCCGGACGTATTCAACGAAACATTTCCGAATGAACCTCCGAGATACTTCAACTTCACGGGCACGGTGGGAGACAATACGATGTACCCCAGCACAGGAACGGAGGTGAAGATGATAGATTATAATTCAACGGTGGAGATGGTGTTCCAAGGGACCAACATTGGGGCCGCAGAGAACCATCCCATGCATCTCCATGGCTTCAGCTTCTATTTGGTTGGAACTGGATTTGGGAATTTCAACAATGTTACCGACCCTCCGAACTACAATTTGCTTGACCCTCCGGAAGTCAACACCATCGGAGTCCCTAAGAATGGTTGGGCCGCCATCAGGTTTCTTGCTGATAATCCAGGTATACTATCGAAAACTGTTAAAAATTAACGAAATCCGTATGACCTCACATTCTCTAGTTAAATTTTAACTAGAACTTGTCACATATCTATATTTATGTTAACCTAATTATGTAAGAATTGTAACATAAACTAATATTTGTATATGTTATTGCAGGGGTATGGTTTATGCATTGTCATCTGGAGAGACATGCAAGTTGGGGTATGGATGCAGTGATCATAGTGAGGAATGGAGAGCTTGAATCCCAAAAAGTTCGTAAAGCTCCTCGAAATCTCCCTACTTGTTTGTAGTTCTCTACTGAATCGATCCTAGCTACTACAATTGCAATAAATTAGCAATTCTCATCATCTTTGTGTAATGTTATATTAATGAACTTGTCTGTATTTGCATTCCATGTCTTTCTAAAAGACAAGAAATAAATGGTTCTTTTTAAACGAATTATGGTAATAGAAGAAATAAAAAATAAAAAAGTTAGGTTATCATTTTGGAACCTAGGCCAACAATCGTGGAACGGTCGTTAGGATTTGACAGCACTAGATCAACCCATGGTCCCGTGTGGACTTCTGATTTTTGTAATATTAATTCATTTGATTCAATATTGTTTGTCCACGATCACAGAACTTTGTTTGTCATTTTGTCGTGTTCAATTGCATTGATGTTGTGAAATATAAAAACTATCAAAACAACTTCCTAACCCTAGCAGCCGCCTTCGTTCTTCTTCTCCGTGAGCGGCGTCCGGTCTCGGATGTCGTTGGTGGTGTCCTATCTCCCCTGAATCCAAAGTCCTCTCATCCCTTTCCTCTCTCTTTTCCTGTTTGTGTCCGGCTACTCGAGTTCGCCGGTGAGTTTAGCTTCGTCTTCTGCGTTGGTGAAGGCTCGGCCGACGCACGTGCCTTGTTCCTATCGGAGTTGGTGGCTCGGGATTTTGGATCTGCCGCCTCGTCCAGATCTACAGCCTCCTGGCTTCTCCGGCGTCACCTGCTCCGGAGAGGTGTTGTGGTCGGACTCAGTTGTGGTTGATGCAGCTCGTGGGGTCTACCGGAAGGGATCTTGGCTCGCCGGAATCTGCTGATCTGCAGGTTCCTTCGGTGGCGGCTGAAGCGGGCTTAATCGGTAGGGTTTAGTCCGGACCGGTTCGGGTCTGATGTGGTTTGGGCCGGGTCGATTTGACCTGTTCAGAACCGGGTCGGGTTCGGGCAGGACTATTCTTGTTTGGTTGGAAGCTTTGTGCTTTTGGGTGCGGCAAAGTCGTTGAGGCGTGCTTTGTCCACGTAAGAGTTTTGGGAGTGCGGTTACCATTCGATGTGGGACTCATTTCTCAACACTCGGTTGTAGATTGTACCGGTTCGGTTCTCTTTGCTCTGAGAGTTCTAGTCCGTCGCTATCCGACTCTTTTTTATGTCCTCGGTGTTTATCCGGCGGCTCGTCTTAGTCCCTGTGTGGGAAGCGTTTCTTCTGTGGGAGATCGTGGTGAGGGAAGGTACCTCGATTTCATCCAATACGAGGAAGGAATGGTCGGGGGGAGCTCATGACCGGCAGAAGGAGGTGGGGCGGCTGGGTTGTGGCCAGGACAATGCTTTTCAGAGTTTTTGGTTGGTCGCAACCCATGAAGGAACGGTAGACGGTGGTGAGATAGGATGCTGTAGTGGCTATAGGAGGAAGAAGAGGGAGAAAGCGGGGGCTTTTTCAACCCTAGAGAGCGACGCTTACATTCGGAATGATTGTTAGAGTTAATAGTTGATTAAGTCTAAATACTGAATCTAAAAAAAGAGAGGAAAAAAAACCGCTTTAAAGTTAATAATAGAATAACCTAAATTGTAGGAATTGATTAGTTCAATTAAGATATGTTCTGTTTTTTTTTTAGTGAAAGGTGCAATTCATTAATTTAAATTCAAATATATCTGAATGCATCAGAAATAAATTCATGACTAGAAGAACAGACAAAAGACACAATAGTGTCGCATTTCTTTTCATACTATAACCGTCATTGATGGTATTGAAAATTAAGAAAGATTGACGATCACTGCTCAAAGTAGGGCCTGTAAACCGCTGGGTCACCCGATTGTGACACTTTTCTTCTTATGTAAAACCGAACATGTGGTTGTCAGTGGTGAGGGAGGGAGAAATCGGTTTAAGAGACAACGACGACGACGGCTTCAGAGACGGCGACGACGGTGGCCAGGGAGACGGACGCGGCGGTGGCGACATCAACGAAAACCATCAGGGTTGCAGAGGTGGTGCCGAACAGGGTCGGGAGAGAGGTGGTGCCGAACAGAGTCGGGAGACACGTCGTTGGTGGCGGAAGGGAGCCAACGTCACGGTGGCTAGAGACGGCTCGAAAGGAGCCCTAACAGAAAAAATCCTAACAAAATCCTCAGGAAGAGGCACAAGGAAATAATTGTCGAAAACAAATCCATAGAAAACGAGTAAGAGTAGATGAGGCATGGTAGAAACCATGGCAACAACCATGACTGTTATGGCCTTAGACGGCTACGTCAAAAAAGTTGTGTTTTAAGAGGAGAGAGTTTTATGTTCTGTTATCTTTAATTCTCTTTATTTTTAGTTTGTACCTTGAATAAAATCAAGCAAATTACTTTGAGTTTTACAGAAAACTGGTTCATGTTGGAAAGTGAGAATTCCCAACATAAATAAACTATATTTAAGGAATCTAGAAGAGAGATACGACACGTCATCGGATTGAGATAAGGAAATCAAATTGCAAATAAACAAAAAGTTGATGCGGCGGCATGTATAATCCTAACCTTAACCGAACTACAAAAGGCCTAGTACGAATCGGACAAGATCTCCAACTATCACAATACATCAACCCTATGTATATAAATATAGAACACTGCCATGTCCATTGTCACAACAAAACTCAACCGAACATCCGACAACAACAACAATGGTTGTGGGGAACATAAAGTTGGTTAACATTATGTCAATTTCGTATATGTCTTTACTGATGCTAAGCTCCTCCATACCTGTTCTCGGAGGCAGACACAAGCTTCCTTCCTCTTCCTCGTCCTCAACCTCGTCATTGCCTTCCAATGGAGGTGCTCCCGTTGATAATTCCTATGATCAACTACAAAAATATCACTGGGCGTTTAGGTTTTGAACACACTCATGTTCTTCGAATTTAGTTCATGTACTATAGTTGTTTATCAAAGTTTATTCTGTATTCAAATATTTGATTTCTTATTCGTCAAGTCATGTTTAAGTAATAAAATGAACTTTTTAATTGCGAAACTCGATATGATACTCAACAAATATCGAAAGACCTTCAATTCCTTAAACAAGATAGTGGTAATTAAATAGCAATGGAAAGATTGGTGACAAAGAAATTGTGTTAGAATAACAGATCAACTTTGCTGGATTCATAAGCAAACTCTGAAAATGATAATGTAACAGTTTGGCATATGCATTTTGCATGAAAACTCAAAACCTGTGAGTATAAGTCTTACTCCTCATTTGAGACTATCTCTCAAGATTCAAGTAGAACAAGAATGTTATTGCAAATGTAGTATATATGTTTGTGGAGTTAGTAGCTTGATGTATTTCATGGTGTATGGATAATCTTGTTTTGAGGACCTTCACACACAGTTACTGAAATTGTTTGAGTAAGATTACAAAATTGGTTCTCTCAAAGTCCCAGCAACAATACATTCTCCCTTTTTGGGTTTCTTTTTCAATGTTGGGCCTAATGACAAAATTATAGCTTATATTAGTTAAAGGAAGTCTCGTCAGTTACCGTTACTTGTTAAACATAAAGAAAAGATAATGAATTCTCTCGCTACCTGTCGAGTGCATTTTATCAAGAAACCCTAGCTCTAACATGTTCATGGATCTCTCTATACCTGTCAATTCATCGCTAACAAGCCTACATGTTCTGTCGAATCTGTCCCATCGTCGTCTGCCACCATACGATTTACTGCACTCTCTCCCCCTCGTCCTTCCTCAAAGATTGTATCCCCTTTAAAGGTGCGACACCGAAAGAGGCCGAAGCAAACCCTAGTCGGGAAAGCTTTGCCGCTTCCTCTTCCCCCAGCGTCCGTCAATATACTGACACCACCATCCACGACTATCGTTGCGTTTTCTCCGGGGTTCACTACCCCATTAGTAAATCCTCGTAGAAGTCGTCCATTCAAACCCCACTGTTGTTTCCTCTGCAAGCAACCCACAAGTCGTTGCTCTAAGCGACATTTCGCCGCTACCCGTTGCTCTCAACGACATTCCGCTACCACCCGTTGCTCTCAGCAACGTCCCGCCGACTCCACTGTGTCGGGGCCCTCTTCGTGGGAAGGAACCCACGGTAGACACCGGGAGAGAGGAGTCGGAGGTTCTCATTGACAGGGTTTCAATCCCTAATGCGTCGCGAATTCCCGTGATCCCATCCGTGCTTACTACGCCTCCGGTTAGGGTTCACCGTCGTCGGGTGCCCAAGCCAAGGGAAGCCGTCTTTTCTCAGAGGGTAGTGGTACCGTCGGAGTCTCTCGAGTCTAACCTGGCTAGTCTCCAAGATGGCTTCTCTTCGTGTTCGCTGGTGGAGGAGGAGTTGGAAGTCCAGGTACAATACTCTCCGGTGAGCCCGTCGGTAATTGCACGCAAACAATTTGCAATGATGGGAAAACTTTAGACTTTGAAGCCTCCCCGAAAGGATGTTCTACTCTGGATCACCACCAATGCATGGGGAAGATCCGTGGAGGGCTTGGTGATCAAATACATAGGCCCGACGTCTTTAGGTTCCATTTCGAGTTGGAGGAGGCTAATGCATGGACCCAGGGCAACGAGCCTTGGTGCTTCAATCGACGTCCGCTCATACTCAGATATTTGGACCCGATTGCTACGGAACCCCCGGCTCTGGATCGGCTACAATTATAGGTTCATGCCCATGGCCTTTATCCATTGGTGAGGACCTTAGCGGCTTGGGAGACGATTGGCTCGGTTCTTGGGTTATGTGTCGTTGTCCCGTGTGACCAATGAGGCCTCTACTGGGGAGGAGCGGTGAAAGTGAGGTTTTGGCACATCGTGGAGAGTCCCCTACATCGTCATTTTTTGTTGCGCTTTAGGGAATTTCGGGACTCGGTTCGAGTCTCACTCACCTACACAAAATTTCCTTCCTTTTGCTTTAACTATGGGCTGATCGGACATGTAGTCAAGGACTGTGGCCGGGAGATGGGTGGTACCCCACAATTCTATTCATTTATATTGGAGTACCAGAAGGATCAGAGTGTCAAGCCATACACGACCAATTGGAGGAATCAGGGGTCTCAGAGCTTACCACTAAGGGCCAGACCCGTATCCCCGAGCACTGTACCTAAGGACGCCTAGCCTCGAGGCTGGGGCCCAATTGTATCCTTGAGAATTGCACCTAAGGGTACAAGTCCTTGCGTCATCATCTAGGCCGGGAAAGTCGATCTCGGTTGGAAAAACTTGGTGGTCGGCCAACTCTCTAGTAGTAAGGAAACCAAAGTTTCAGGTTTCATTCTGCATGGGTACAAAGATAGAGATGGAGTCGATGTTGGGGGAGTAAAGAGGGGGTCTGCTGGTGAACCCCGAGAGGATCAGACGAGGCTGGTAAGAAGCCTCACCAAGAGGAATGTTAGGATCCTCTTGCTTCTAAAACTGGCTCTGGGAGGGGTCCATGGTGAAATCCATGCCTCCTACAACTCATACATTTCAAGTTCGGTTGCTTCGCCCCCAGATGCAGCATTTAGGCATTACCTTGAGCAGGACAACCCCCCACCTTTTTGTCATGCCTATGTGGTGTACCGTTTATAACGATTATATTGTTAAAAGAACTACGAAAAATTATGTTCTTTGTCTATCCTTCTTGAGTGGTCAGGGAATAATAATCCTGACATACTCGTTTGTAGTTGATTTCATATTTTAATAAAATTTCACCATTCGTTCAAAAAAGGAAATCTTATCAACCTTAAGTCCGAAAAAGTTCCAAAATTTTTGTGCATCCTCCTTTGTTTTATACATAAGAAAGGCGAGCCCAAATTTTAATGCAAGTGACTGATACCAAAATTTGTCTAAAAATATAGATAATCAATTATCGAAACTATGTCATAAAAATCACTAATAGTCGTTCGAGTAGTATGACACACATAGGCATTCATTTACTTGTTGGTTCATCTCTATGCCATTGATTATCATGAACAACTAAACCCCCAATTTCTAGGGTTTTGGGTGATTAGAGTAGGGATTTCCATGTTTTGAATGCTCTAAATTGTTGTGATTGTTGAATTGTTTTAGTGTTTATGATCGATTTGTGCTTAACGCTTTATCTCCCGGGTAGGCTTGATAATTGATTTGAATTAGAATTTAACGCTTGAAAGAGGAGAATTCTAATTAGTCTAAAGTCGATCATAAATTGGATTTAAACCCTAGCTAGAACTAGCGGGGTTAATACAATTGCAATAGCTATAGGCTTGGTTGGTCGAAAGTTAGAAGTTGTCATGGAACTAAACGCTTTGGGTCTTCCTACATCGTGATTCGAAAGAACTCGGTGGTTAGATTCCATTAGGGTCCGAATCGTTCGAAAGAAGTTAGGACTAGAGTTGAGATGACTCGTTGCCTCTAAATCAAGTCTTCATCACAACAATCGAGTATTTTTGACTTTATGGAATGAACTTTATGAACCCGATATCCTAGAAATTTCATCATTTGATTCAAGAAGTTAAGAATTCTCGGTTTCGTGCTACGAGTGCTCTACTTGATTTGCATTACTTGTTAGTTTATTTTAGAAGCATAAAAACCAACTTTTTATAGAAATAGCTAGCTACAAGCTTTAAATAGTAAGTGTTTGTTTATTGCTCCTTTGGGCTCGATATTCCGGACTTCAAATCCGTTACTACTTGACGGCCGGTGCACTTGTCGTGCTCAAGTTTGCGATTTAAACCCGCAGGGCGTCAAGTTTTATGGCGCCGTTGTCGGGGAGCAATTAGGCAACCCTTGCTATATAGTTTGTGCTACGACTATTTCATTTACTAATTTGTCTTTTAAATTTGTTTTCTCGGTTCTAATCTCATCTTGTGTTTGGATTTGAAGGTTTTATGCTCACAAGATCCAAATCTTCTTCAAGTGAACTGCTTAGTGACAAGGAGTTAAGAGAAGCTGAGTTTAGATTCAAAGCATCAAGGAAAGCTGCTAAGGAAGCTAAAGAATTGCATAATATGGAAGACCCACCGGGATTTGGTGAAGATGGGCGGATTGCAAATGTAGGTCAACATGCTAATCAGCAAGAAAGACCACGAAGACTTTTGTGTGAGTTCGGTGCTCCACAAACCAACAGATTACATTCAAGCATTCAGGCACCAGCGATCACAGCTCACCAGTTTGAGATTAAGACTTCAGTGATCTCACTACTTCAACAATCTTCATTTAGCGGGAACACCTCTACATGCCCAGACCCGTCATTACACCTGACCAAATTTCTTGAAATATGTTCCACCTTCAGGTACAATGGTGTGTCTGATGATGCTGTCAGATTAAAATTATTCTCGTTCTCCCTATCAGGTGAAGCTTATGAATGGTTTCGCAATTTGCCTTACCATGCGATAAGAACTTGGGAGGATTTGGCTCAAAAGTTTCTAACTAGATTCTTCTCACCAAGGAAGACTCAAGAGTTGAGGTCCCAGATTCAAAACTTCAGACAGGCAAATATGGAGTCATTAGCTGAAGCTTGGGAGCGATTTCAAGGGATGATAAGGAGGTGCCCTCACTGTGGGTTAGAGTTGTGGTTGCAAATGCAGATTTTTTATATGGGTTTGAGACCGGCAAGTCAATCGGAGTTGAACGCATCATCAGGTGGTTCCTTCAAAAACCACACCCCAGAAGAGTGCCTAGAGATTTTAGAAATGATTATGTCCAATAATGATTGGCACTCTGAGAGAGGACCTACTGGTGCAGTCAATTCAGTCTCATCCTCAGCAGACATGAACCAAGTTATGGAGATGATGAGAGTGATGAGTGCAAAGATAGAGGGGTTACAGGTTCACTCCCAACAACCTGACCCTTTGGATTGCATTGAGGAAATGCGGCATCCAGCTCATGAAAGTGCTCATTATGTGAGCAACAACAATCAAGGAAGAAGATATGATCCTTACTCTAGCACCTACAACCCTGGTTGGAAAGATCATCCAAGTTTGAGATGGGGAGGAGATCAAGGTCAAAGGAATCAGAATTTAGCACCTCCTGGATTCCATCAAAGGCCTCAGAACCAAGGCCAGCAGCAAAGAGATCCTCAACCTCAGTAGAGCCAACAACCTCAAGAACCTTCACCTATGGATCTCATATTGAGACTGATGCAAAGACAGGATGCAGAGGCTAGAAAGCAAGAGGAGAACACCAAGCTGATGATGCAAAAGCAAGATCAGATGTCTAAGAGGCAAGAAGAGTCAGATTCTGCTATGAGGACAATGCAAGCCCATATGGGGCAGATGGCCACCGCTCTGCACTCGAGAGCTCCAGGATCATTACCTAGTGACACAGAAGTAAATCCTAGAGAAAATGTAAATGCAGTAACTACTAGGAGTGGAAAAGGTGTAGAAGTGAGATATGAGGGATTGGATGAAGAGCCCCCAGAAGATGTTTCTATTGAGCATATTCAAGAGGAAGAGCAAGAGGGCACATCAGAAGTAAGAGGAAGAGAGCACGCCATAGGTAAGAAGGTAAGGGAGTCCGTGGTTGATTCAGAAACCCGGACTTCACCTCTCCCTTTCCCTTCTGTTGCCAAGAAATATAAACATGATGATCAATATGCTAAATTCTTGAATGTGTTTAAAAAACTTGAGATTAATATTCCTTTTCTAGATGCAATTAGGAGCATGCCTGTCTATGCCAAATTTCTGAAAGATATTATATCTAACAAAAGGAAGATGAATGTGAATGATAGGGTGAATTTAAGTGAAGAGTGTTCTGCTATCTTACAAAATAAATTACCCCCTAAATTGAAAGACCCAGGTAGCTTTACAATACCCTGTGAGATGGGGACCCTTTCATTTGCAAAAGCCTTGTGTGATCTAGGAGCTAACATAAATCTGATGCCTTTGAATGTGTTTAGAAAGCTAGGATTGGGGGAAGAACCGAAACAGACCTCTATTTCTCTACAACTAGCTGATAGATCGATTAAATACCCTAGGGGAGTAGTAGAGGATATCCTAGTAAAGGTTGATAAATTTATCTTTCCTGCTGATTTTGTTGTATTGGACATGGAGGAAGATTATGAGATACCCCTAATCCTAGGTAGGCCTTTCTTGGCCACAGCAAGAGCTCTTATTGATGTAGAGCAAGGGAAATTGACCATTCGCTACGGCAAAGAAGAAGTGGTGTTTGATGTCTTTAGATCGATAAAACAAGCTAGGAGTGATGACACATGTTTTAGAATTGAGGCTATTGATTGTGTAGTGCAGGAAATGTTTGTTCCTGATGATCCTTTTCTTACATGCCTAGCTAAAGACATTGGTATCACTTGTGAACTTTCACAAGATGTTGTAGACGGAGTGGTCAATTTATTGGAGGCGTGTCCTCCATGGAAGAGGGATAGGCCCCACACTCGCCTCACCTTGGAGGCAAGTCAAGGGCCCAAGCTAAAGCCCTCTATTGAGCAAGCCCCTGAGCTAGAATTAAAACCCCTCCCTGAAAATTTGAAATACATGTTTTTGAATGAAGACAATACTCTACCTGTGATAATATCTTCTGAGTTGTCTTGTCTTCAGGAGGAAAAGCTAATGAGGGTTCTTAAGGATCATAAAAGAGCCTTTGGATGGACAATAGCTGACATCAAGGGAATTAGCCCGTCAGTGTGCATGCACAAAATTCTCATGGAGGAAAATCAAAGGCCAAGTGTGCAACCACAAAGGAGGCTAAATCCATTGATGCAAGAGGTAGTAAAGAAAGAGATTGTAAAGCTTTTAGATGCAGGTATTATATACCCTATCTCTGATAGTGCTTGGGTAAGTCCAATTCAATGTGTACCTAAAAAAGGGGGAATGACTGTAGTGACCAATGAAAAGAATGAGTTAATTCCTACTAGAACGGTCACAGGGTGGAGAGTATGCATTGACTATAGGAAGTTAAATGATGCCACCCGTAAAGACCATTTCCCATTACCCTTTATTGATCAAATGTTAGAGAAATTAGCTGGTCATGAATATTATTGCTTTCTAGATGGATATAGTGGGTACAACCAAATAGCTATAGCTCCTGAGGATCAAGAGAAAACTACTCTGACTTGCCCTTATGGAACATTTGCATATAGGAGAATGCCTTTTGGTCTATGTAATGCACCTGCTACTTTTCAAAGATGCATGACAGCTATATTTCATGATATGATTGGTGATTACCTAGAAGTGTTCATGGATGATTTTTCTATGTTTGGTTCTTCATTTGATGAGTGTTTGAATAATCTGCATAAAGTATTGACTAGATGCGAAGAAACAAACTTGGTGTTAAATTGGGAAAAATGTCATCTTATGGTTCAACAGGGTATTGTTCTAGGTCATAAAATCTCCAAAAAAGGTATTGAAGTGGATATGGCCAAGGTGGATGTGATAGGTAAATTGCCTCCACCTAGAAATGTTAAGGGGATTAGAAGTTTTTTAGGACATGCTGGGTTCTATAGAAGATTCATTAAGGGGTTTTCTGAGATTTCCAAACCATTGTGCAATTTGTTAGGAAAAGATATCCCTTTTGATTTTGATGATGCATGCTTGAAGAGTTTCTTGTCCTTGAAAGATAAGTTAGTGAATGCACCTGTGATGGTGAGTCCTGATTGGTCCCTGCCTTTTGAGTTAATGTGTGATGCTAGTGATATAGCGGTAGGGGCAGTTTTGGGACAGAGAAAAGGCAAGATTTTTCACACTATTTATTATGCTAGTAGAATTCTTAATGAAGCCCAAATGAATTATGCTACTACTGAAAAAGAACTACTTGCTGTGGTATTTGCTTGTGATAAATTTCATTCTTATCTTGTCTTGTCCAAAATTATTGTGTACACTGACCATGCAGCTCTCAAGTATTTGTTTAGTAAGAAAGATGCAAAACCTAGACTGTTGAGGTGGATTTTACTACTCCAAGAATTTGATTTGGAGATTCGAGATAAAAAAGGAGTAGAGAATGTTATTGCAGATCACCTATCTAGGATTGAGAACCCCCATGAGAACCTAAGTGTGCCAATTAAAGAAGAGTTCCCGGATGAGCACTTGTTTGGTATAGAAAATCAAGTCATCCCATGGTTTGCCTATTTTGCAAATTACTTAGCAAGTGGTGTTCTTCCTGCAGATTTTACCTCCTATCAGAAGAAAAAGTTTTTATATGATGTGAAAAACTATTATTGGGATGATCCTTTCCTGTTTAAGATTTGTGCAGATCAAATGGTGAGAAGGTGTATCCCCGAGTATGAGACTAGAGAGATTTTACATCATTGCCATGGAAGAGAAGTAGGAGGACATTTTGGGCCTGCCAGGACAGCACAAAAGGTGTTGCAATCGGGATTTTATTGGCCTACCTTATTTCATGATGCATCTGTGTTCGTTAAGCAATGTGACAGGTGTCAAAGAACTGGTAATATCTCGAGAAGCCAAGAGATGCCTATGAACATTTCAATTGAGGTAGAGTTATTTGACGTATGGAACATTGACTTTATGGGCCCCTTTCCACGGTCCAATGGTTATGAGTACATTTTAGTGGCCGTGGATTATGTGTCAAAGTGGGTTAAAGCGGTGGCTTTAGCCACCAATGATGCCAAACCGGTCTGTGCGTTTTTAAAGAAATATATATTTTCTCGGTTTGGCACGCCTAGGGAAATAGTAAGCGATGGCGGCTCACACTTTTGCAATAAACAATTTTGGAAGCTTTTAAATCATTATGGTGTTCGTCATCGCTTAGCTACTCCCTACCATCCCCAAACTAGTGGGCAAGTAGAGGTGACAAATAGGGAGCTTAAAAGCATATTAGAGAAAACTGTCAGTGCATCTAGGAAAGATTGGTCACATAGATTAGATGATACACTGTGGGCATATAGGACAGCTTTTAAGACTCCTATTGGAATGTCTCCCTACAAGCTAGTGTATGGGAAGTCTTGTCATTTACCGGTGGAGCTAGAGCATAAAGCATATTGGGCAATTAAGTTTTTAAATTTTGATGCTAACAGTTGTGGTGAGAACAGGTTATTACAGATCAATCAGATGGATGAATTCAGATCTCAGGCTTACCACAACTCAAAGCTATACAAGGAGCGCGCCAAAATTGCCCATGATAAGAGAATTGTAGACAGAGAGTTCAAGGAGGGAGACATGGTTCTTCTCTATAACTCTAGATTGAAGCTCTTCCCCGGTAAACTAGTTTCTAAGTGGAGCGGTCCCTATAAGGTGACCCGAGTTCTTTCCAAAGGGGCGGTAGAGATCTCTGATGGGAAGAATCCCCCTTTTCTTGTGAATGGTCATAGAGTGAAGCACTACTTTGGTGGTGTGTTTGGTCCAGAAGAATGTCTATATCTGGAGGAGCCTGAGTATTAGGCGGTAGGCGGCTTAGGCCGCCTTTGAGTCGAGCTAACGACGTTAAACAAATGCGCTAGTTGGGAGGCACCCCAACAATGGATGGAAAGTGGGAGCGGTTTAGTCACATGCCATGGCGCCGAGCTTCTTAGAAGTTCTCACGGGCGATGATCTTTCCATCCATCCATGCACACTAGGACTCCCACGTCAGCTCACAAGTCGAGTAGCGGTTCTTCGAGGGGCAGTATCTCTTCCCTTCTTGTTTTATATTGTTTACCGCTATTATATCTCATATATGCTATCTGGGGGTGCTGAGCACCCGAATTGCTGTATTGATAGACCATGCATATATGATTTCTTGACTTGTATGTTGCCTGATTCTGAGTGTGGGGTGTTTATTGTTACCATCTATCGGGTGCATGTGTAAATATGTGTAAATATATGTTTAGAGTCGCACTGGGGACAGTGCTTAGGTTTAAAGTGTGGGGTGGGATGCTTTGCATTTATATGTTTGCATTCTATGCTATGCTTCATGCATTTTTGGTGTAATTTTTTTATTTGGATCTTTATTTTGTGTGTAAACCTTGGATGTGCAATTGTGGCCTGTATGAGTAAGCTGGGAGTAGATCTTTCATGATTGAGGATTTTTTGAGGAATGTTTGGATGATTTACTATTGGTAGCATTAATGAGCTGTATTTTGTGTTTGTGCTATATTGCTTATTGGGTTCATGATGATTTTTTGATGCTAGATGCCTTAACACGAAAAGGCGGTCACACCAAATGTTAGGTGTGGTTAGGTTTCAATTCTTTTTATTGTCACCGGCCTGATTCTACCTTGATTTCTGCATATAGTGGGCCTAGTTAAGGTATACTAGTCTTATTTCACTTGTTGCATGTAGAGGAGGTTGAGGCCACATGCTTGTTGTCTTAGGACCGAACTATGCGTTTCGATAGATTAGAAATCTAGTCGAGTTCAAGGGGTTAGTTCCATTGTGCGTTTGTGGTACCAATTTTTCAAAATCACACACACTATGCACGGTGAATTAAGTATAGGTCCCGGGGAAAGGGGATCCAATAAAATCTGTGTGTTAACAAAGGCTTGAGGGGCTGCGGCGGATCGTTATGCAGAGTGAGACCCTCATGTCCCGAGTTAATCATAGCGTAATAAAAGGTGAACCCCCCACCCTATCTTAGTGATCCAAAGTTTCTACACGTAATCGAAAAAACCAAGCAAAACTTTGATCTACCACTTGACTCGTAAAGGAACTAGATAGGTTTACCACTCACGTAGTCCCAAGGCAACGTAATTGCATGACAACGTCCCCTCATAAGATTTGTGAATGAGATTACGTTATGCTCTTGATTAGTATTATGGTATGTAGAATTGAGAGAGCAAAAAGGCTAAATGACAATAGTTAGGCTTGAAATCTTGCTAGTTATTGCACTTCATCTTGTAAACCACTACACATATACTCTTAATCTACAACATGTAAAAATTGGTTGGTGAAAAGTTGGAAAAGAATGATGAGAGATCTTATTCCTTATGCATGCTCTAGGTTAAATTGCCGATAAAATCCAAGTGTAAGCACATACCTTCTTTGAGTCTTAAATTTTTGGTCGTTAATTTGCTTGTGTATTTGCACGGGAATTTTTGTCTAGTCGAGTCGCATATGCATTTTTACTGCTTTCAATAACCCGGAGTCGCCAAGCTCCGCCTACGGAGATAGTATCGCGGGGTTTATCTTGGCATTTATCTTAGATAGTTTATATTTATTTATGTTTAGTTCTCTCGGGGCGAGAAAAGTCTAAGTATGGGGTGTTGATGCGGGTGCATTTTAACACATAATTGAGCCACTTTATATCGAGTTTTATAGGCTTTTGGTCCCGGTTTTCTATCGTATATTTAGATTTACCATGAATAACTGATTTTATCGATATGTTCGGTGTTCCGATGGATTTTCGATGCATTTTGGGTGTTTTGTGCTTGTGAACCGTCAAGAGGGTCGATTTTGTTCGCTTCAAAATATATTCATGACTGATCTTGTTTTGTAGGTCTCGAGAAGATGAATTTTTTGGCGCAAGAATGAGATCGATCGGAGCTCAAACGAAGCCGGAGCGAGCAAAATAGCGAAAAAGGATAAAAATGGAGCAGCAAACCACCGCCTGACACGTGTCCTGGTCCCAGCAGCCGCCGCTCGCCCAGATGCGACACGTGGCGCCGCCGCAGCCGCCCTCTCCTCCTGCGCGACAGCTGGCGCCGCCAGATGCTTCTGCAGCTGACGCGTGGCCACCTGTTCGGACCCGCTCCCAGCGCCAGCCTCTCCCGGCCATACGCGTGTCCCACAGCGCCGCCAGCCGTCTTCTCCTCCTGCTCGCGCCACGTGTCCACCTCAGCCTTCTCCTCTGTGCGCGACACCTGTCCCCTTCCAGCTCTCCTCTCCTCTGCCAACACGTGTCTAGGGCAGCACTCTCCCTTTGGGTTGCCTAGCCGCATCTCACCAACAGATCATCTTCATTTTGATTTTTTTCGCTATTTTGCTCGCTCCGGCTTTGTTTGAGCTCCGATCGATCTCGTTCTTGCGCCAAAAAATTCATCTTCTCGAGACCTACAAAACAAGACCAGTCATGAATATATTTTGAAGCGAACAAAATCGACCCTCTTGACGGTTCACAAGCACAAAACACCCAAAATGCATCGAAAATCCATCGGAACACCGAACATATCGATAAAATCAGTTATTCATGGTAAATCTAAATATACGATAGAAAACCGGGACCAAAAGCCTATAAAACTCGATATAAAGTGGCTCAATTATGTGTTAAAATGCACCCGCATCACTGATACCAAAATTTGTCTAAAAATATAGATAATCAATTATCGAAACTATGTCATAAAAATCACTAATAGTCGTTCGAGTAGTATGACACACACATGTAAAAATAAAAATAAAATTAAGTATGGCGAGAAATTCTGAGTTCTTATTTTTATTTGTATATTTATAATTATAAGGATAAATTTTTTATTTTAAAATAAATTTGTTCAAGTTGTATTTTATTATTTTGAAGGGGATTAGAATTTATAAAAAAATAACCACAACATTTCTCCAATGTGTCTTAATAATTTATAACCACTTGAAACAAGATTACAAAACAACTTCCCTTTCCTCTCTCCTCTGTCGGTGACTTGGCTTCGCCCTACCCTTTTCCTTTGGTGTTTCATCCTTTTTCTTCTCGCTCCGGCACCCTCGCCGGTGGATTTCTCTCCAGATCTACAAGCTTGAGGGTTATATGACGGCCCTCGTCTCTCCTCCAGGTGTTACATCTCCGGTGGTCGATGTTTTAGTGGTGTTGGCCTACATCGAGGTTCAGAGGCAGTGTGTGGATCTGGTAACTGAAAACGGTGCCCCTCCGACGTCACTGCCCTTTTTCTTATGAGGTTTGGTAGACATCGCCGGATCTGGGTGCTTCCCCCCTTCTTCCTCGACTCCCCAGGCTTCTCCAAAGAGCGTCTTCTCCGACCCACCTTCAGGTCAGTTTCTTCCCTTTTTCTGCTTCTCATCTCTAAATCTACTAGCTTCCCATGTTCCGAACCCACTTGGTTTTGGGTTTCGGGGCTCGTCGCTGGTGATGGCTGGTACGAGTCTGTTAACAGCTTTAAAGATGTGGTTGGGTAACTAGAGGGTTGGGGAAGGGGGTAACACTGGGTGGCTTTCAGATCCCCGACCGTGTTCGCTGCTGGCCGTCGGCGACTTACTCGTTGTGCTCGGGATTCGGTGTTCTTTCTTTCTGGGCTTACGTCCGCGGAGGAGTCGGTTGTGGTATGTTCTAGTTCTTTTGGTTGCCATAGTTTTATGCTTAATTTTAGTCATTTTAGGTTTGCTAGACTTGTGGTGTTGTTCTGCTGTGTTGGTACTTTCTGTTTTGTTCCTCTGTTGCCCTTGTTGGCTTTGTTCTCTTCATGGTTGTTAATTTTCTTGGGTAAGAGTCCCGGCTGGTTGATCATCTGGTTCATGTAATCCTCAGTCTGTTGAGGTTCGATAGTCTGAGTTTCCTTTTAGAGTGGAAGGCTCTAGACTGTTCATCTCCTGCTCTTTATTTCAAAGAACAGTTTTTACATAATGTTACTGATCAAAAAAATCAAGACAACTCTTGAAGGACAAAACTTCACATCCAAGGCTATTCTCCTGGTTCTGAATGGGGTTTGTGTCTGTTATGTGTGAAGAGAAGTTAATAGGATAGTTCATGAGCTAACTCGTAACGCGTTCAATTGAGAGTTTATAGTATGGAACTTATATTGTCGGCCAGAACCAATTGCAAGGTTGCTGGCTTTTGACTCCCCCATGATGAGATTGATATATTTCTTCAAAACAAGAACTGCACATCCAAGACACTTATTACATATATGTTAAACAAAAGGCACATCCAAAATGCTTATTATATATGTTAAACAAAAGACACATCGAAACTTATTCAAGAGCTTTTGGACACAAGCTGTATCCATGTGCTCAACACCATTAACACAAAATTCAAACATGACACCTTAAAAACAAAAACAAAAGACAACTGATCAACATTGATCTTGCATGGAAATTAAAGTCAAACCCAATTCCCAGGCCTTGGAGTCACCACAGCAGAGAGAGGAGTCTTCATCTCACATGACAGCTTCAAGACCTCACTGAGGTCAACTGGGTTGACCATGTCTTCCACCCACTTGAACCGGTGCACCAACCTAGCCACCCACAGGCTCACCGTCGCGAGCCCAAGGTTCTTTCCGGGACACACCCTCCGGCCGGCCCCGAACGGCGCGAGCCTGAGGTCCCTACCCCTCACGTCCACGTCAGAGCCACCTGAGCAGCTCAGATACCTCTCCGGCTTGAACGCCATGGGTTCCTCCCAAATGGCCGGGTCGTGGGTGATGGCCCACATGTTCACCATCGCCGTCGTGTTGGCGGGGATGACCATGCCGTTGCTGAGCTGGACGTCTGACGTGGACAGCCGGGCCCACGATAGGAGGGGTCCAGGTGGGTGCAATCGAAGTGTCTCCTTAACCACGGCTTGGAGGTAGGGCATTCTGGCCACGTCAGCGTCCGTGACATCTCTCTTGTCTCCTACAACGTTGTTGAGTTCATGGTATAGCTTGTCTTGCACCTCCGAGTTCAGAACTAGCTCTGCCATTACCCATTCCGTTAGCAATGCCGTGGTATCAGTGCCACGAAAGATCATCTCCTGCAACATGATGAGAATTATACCCATAAAGTTTAATAAGATAACGATGATTATGGTCAACCAATAAAAATGTTCGATTATCCTCGTATGGTAAATTTTTGTATTTAAAACATGCCACTTATAAACGAAAATATCAATCTTGTTAGTTGAGTGTAACTCTATCAATTTTATAAATGAATTTTTGGTCATATATTTAGTCGATATGAGTTCATATACTTCAATACAAACAGAAAAAGTCAGGGATCAAACATCAGTACAACTAGGATTTACATATCACTAATATATGTTTATACTTCTAGAATTCCTAATCAAACACTAAACCTAATAGGATATCATACTATCTTTTGTAGGAAACATGCATGATATTTACTTAAGCAACTCAATAAAGAATTATATATGTACTAACCCATAGGACTGCGATCATATCATCTTCACGGAGCTTGTCATCACCATCAAGAGAGAGCAAAACATCCACAAAATCAGAATCGTCCGATAGCTTCTTAGACTCACCAAGTCTATGTTCATCAATGATTCGCTTAACGAGCTTTCTGACACGAGGAACAAGACTCAAACAACGAGACTTAATACGAAAAGGGTCATACACGTAACCGATCCAGGGAAGATAGTCGGACAAGTTAAAGGCCCCAAGAAGATCAAACCCTTCTCGAACGAGCTCATTAAGTTCCCGAGCTTCCTCCGTATGACTCATAGCCCCATACCTCTTCCCAAAAACAGTCCCCATCATATTTTCAAGAGCAGCCGATTGTAGATGCTTACGCAAAACCACAAACCCACAAAGCGACTGCTCCTTACCAACGGAGCACACCATGGCGGAGCAATCTAGCTGACGTCCGGCTTCATGCGCAGCGATGCGCTTCGGCGCGAAGAGATGGCTCGACGACACTCTCCTCAGGAGCCGCCAGTAGCTCCCGTCGGGAGCAAACCCGATGGCTCGGCTGAACATGAGGTCCTTGGCGGATTGTTTGATCGGACGGTTGGCGAAGTGAGGTGAGGTCAAGATCTCGCGAGCTGTTCGCGGGTCGGAGGAGACCACGACCGGGGTGGAGCCTAAGCTGAAGGCCATGAGCTGCATGGCTCGCGACGAAGCCATGCAAGCGAGAGTGCGGTGAGGCAAGCCGTGGCTCAGGCTTAACAAGCTGCCGAAGAAGGGGAGGCCTCTGGGTCCGGGTATGGGGACCCGGCCGAGTTTGGTCCGGCCGTTTTTCCAGGCGAGGCCTCCGGGGGAGACCAGCCAGGTAACGAGGACTAGGATCGTGAAAATGGAACAAATGAAGGGTCCGTTGTTGAAAACGTTGTGGGTTCCGACGATGGATGGGAGGGTGAAGAGACACCAGGTTGTGTCTAGTGAAGAAGTGAAAGCCATTATGGGTGAGTGAGTTGATGAGAGTGTGTGGATGGGTTTATATAGGCATTGACATGTGCACAATTTCAAGGCCAAGTGGGTGGTTTTGGGATTAAATTAGTAATATTATGTGTAGCTTTTTACGGGCGGTTGTTTAGAAATGCGGTTAGATCCATGGGACTCTGCGTGCACGTAAGTTGCTTGATGGTTTCGAGAGTGTGTGAGGAAGCGATGTTTAAGGACTTATTATGAAACTTTGTGTATAAACAATTTGAGTCATGGTCTATGTATTTATTAATTTGGCCCTAATGTGTCGTTCGAAATTGGAAGTTCAAGTGCTAAGTCAAAAGATTGTTAGATTACATGTCATCTATGACAGAGAAGAAACATTTCATCATATAGTTCATGAATATTTGTCACTTGTCACATCTATATGCTAATTGTGGAATATATTAAGATGGAGTCTTGTTCGTGTATGTATATTCGATTTCATCGTTTTTAACATATATATTACATTATTTGAAGAGCCCCTAAGGCTGTAAGGGTTTTACCCTATTCTACTATTTCTCATTTTCTCCTACTTGCAGTCATGACCGTCTATTCATCTTTCTCCTCCTCTCGTATTGTCGTAACCACCAAAGATATTTCTTCAGCGTATTCGTTCTCGCGTCAGACTCCGGCCGTAGGCCTTACCAACCTCTTCCCAAGGTCTACCACTCCTCCTCAAAAAGCCCCTCCACTCCAGGTACACTCAGACCTTCCGCCGCACCGACACCTCACCAAACCAACACCCGCAGGGTCACATCTTGGGCCTCTCGTCGCCGCTACACTTCTCCAAGTTAACCATGCAAGGCCAATAACCAGGCGTAGCCGCATGGACTCAGGGTCGAACGTCTCTGGCCTCGTCTTGCCGATGTCCAGTGCAATAGTGGGCCATTTTCAGGTCGTGGCAGCCGCTCCCGGTCCAAGTGGGGATCGTCTCTCTTGAGAACGATCTCGAAGAAGATGTTGTGGTGGTAGTCCAGATTGAATTCGTCCCAGAAGCCACTAACTGTCGGGATCTCCACTCACTAGTCGGGAGGATTGTGGCAGATGTTGGTTGCAACCCGAAAATCCTTTGTGGCGTTACGATACAACGTTGGAAGGTTAAGAGATTGGAGGTCGAATGTCTTTCCAAGGAGGGGGTTGTAAGAACCGCCCCCGGTCGATCCTGGACGAACCGGTGGATTTCGACAAAGTTTGAATTTTGGCCGGAAAAGTCAACCGATGACTCTGGAAGTCATTCGGGACCTTTCCGGGGCCCAAAAAGCTTAATCACCATCACGGTTAGCTTAGGTGGGTCGTTACCTTTCGTGTGACTGTAATATTGGATAGGTCAACTTTCGGTCAAACTTGAACTTTTTATCGGCTCAATCCGATATAAATTTGGACTGCTGGAAATTTATTAAGAAAGGTGGCTCCCACAATGCCACATGGCATTAGTGACTTGGAGGATGAGAATGAGGTTCTATTGACCCATATACCCTCCAAAAATTGCCTTTAAGAGGATAAGACCTTAAGGGGCTTTTAGTCCTTTCAACCAAATAGGTCATTTAAGGCAAATGGAGCAAACAATTCAGCCATTTCACATTGTTGTATCCGACCATAGCAAGAGGGACAGAGAGAAGAGAGCTCCATGACTTGACCAAGAAGAAAGAGAGGAAAGGGAGGAACTTTGGGCTCATTTCTTCATCATTTCTTCACCAAATGCTTCCTAGCTTCTTCATCTCATCATCCTCAAGGTTTGTATACTCTTATCTTCTCTTTTCATCTACTTTCTATTTTGGGTCTTTGTGGTTTTAGTTAGAACTTGAAGAACTAGCTTCATGGGTGGTTGATTGTTGATGTTGGAGAAGAATTAGTGAAGTTAGGTTAGTTTTGTTGTGAATAATGAAGTTTTGATGGAACCCATTGAGGGTGTTGAAGTTTGTGGGTTTTAGATGACTGTTTTGAAGCTTGATGGAGCTGGAAATGGAGGTTTTGTTGGAGTTTTGCAGAAATTTCGTGTTGGGGAAGAAGGGAGGAAACTGGTCTGGTTCGGCAAGGAATGGGATCCGGAGAGGGCCACGTTCCGGCACGGCACGCGGCACGGAACGGGCTGGCTACCGGCACGGTACGCGGCGCAGAACGGGCCAGACTCTGGCACGACACCTCGCACGGTCCGTGTCTGATTCCAGGCCGGTGCGTCGCGCGGTCCGTGTCTGGTACCGGGCCGGACCGTGACGCGTTCCGGCTGGGACTCCGGACCGGTCTATGATACGGAACGGGCCAGGTTTCGGTCCAGATCTCCAGAAGCTAGGGTTTGGCCTAATTGGCCCTAGTTTGGGCCCAAATTCGTTGCTTGGAACCGGAAGTTACAATTAGAACGTTCTGAAGTAGATTAGGGTGAAAACCCGTCTTTAGCTAGTTGTTAATGTTAGTATTGTTTGTGATCCAAGATCGTTTACCCGAGCTCGAAAGGAGGAGACTTGGACCGTGTAAAGGATAGAGAGGAGGCTAGCTTGGACTCCGGGAACTAGAAGGATTATTAGAGGAAGACCACAAGGTAGGGATAGTACTGAACTCCTCTTGTAATTTAATGCTTTAGTATGCATATTAGGTTAATAAAATCGGAAAGGTCCTAGATTGCACATAAGATGCGAACAACTAGAATAATTGTCTTTCAATTACTAATAACCGGATGTGTCTAGTATGCATGTGTAGGATGTGAATAACTAGTTTAACTCGCTTTCAATACTTGGGAAATTGCCGTGCTGGTAGAAAGGCCGGGATGAGCCATAGGATTGGTTATGGTTGCCTCACATGCATTGCGTGCTAGTCTTTAGGATAATTAAGAGTCTAACGAAACTAGATAAACCATATGCTTGAATGATTGAATGAATGCTTGAATGATTGAATGGTTGAATGAATGATTGAGTGTAATTGGTTGTGCCAAATGGTATGATCGGGTGAGTGATAGACCGATGGAACGTGGTTGGTAAGTATGCAGGTAAGTGTAATTGTTGGTATGAATTCCTTGTGGTGTGTATTGATGAACTTGTGAATTTCTAAGTTTGGTTGTATGATGTTGTTTGGCATGTTATTCTCTGGTGTATGTCTTAAGTGAGTTTGAATTCTGGTATGGCACCCACGCTGCGGTGTGGGGTAGTGCCTTTATGGTACCTACACCGAGGGGGCATTCCGGTGTGGGGTAGTATCATTGCCGATGGTTGTAGACCCTGCGGGGCATTGGTTATGGAGCCTGCGGGCATTGGTTGTGGACCCTGCGGGGCATTGGTTGTGGAGCCTACGGGCATTGATTGTGGACCTTGCGGGGCATTGGTTGTGGAGCCTGCGGGCATTGATTGTGGACCCTGCGGGACATTGGTTGTGGAGCCTACGGGCATTGGTTGTGGACCCTACGGGGCATTGGTTATGGAGCCTGCGGGCATTGGTTGTGGACCCTGCTGGGCAATTGGACGGTTTACCCTGCGGGGAATGGTTACTTGTTGATTCACCTGAGTGTATGCGTCCTGCGGGAGCATTACCTTGGTTCTCGATGACATATGGTCCTTTGGGGGCATTTCCGAGAATCCCGACGATATGTGTCCCTCAGGGATGTTACCGGTAGCCCGATGTATGTGCCTCCTCTGGACCGAGGGAAAATCTGATATGACATGAGTACTCTTGTGGATCGGAGTATGGGATCCGATATGACACAAGAACCTATTCGTGGATCGGAGTATTGGACTTGAGTTGTTGGCGTGATAGTCACTTACTCCCATTTTAGTAGTTATCAACTATTTACAGCGCTTTTTCAATTATTCTCTTAAAGTTACCGTTATTCTTAATAATGTAATATTGTTTTATCTTTACCTATTCCATAGCATTTTATTGATTAATAGTATAAATTGCAAGCCGTGTCGTCATGCAAAAGCGGTTTTATTACTAAATTGGAGGTTAAACTGTTTATGATTTTCCCTACTGAGCGTAAGCTCACCCCCTTTTGTTTATTTGGTTGTTTGTACAGGCGTGCTTGATGTTTAGTGGATTCGAGGCTCGGGAGCTTCTGGATAGTTTGGGGGTTGTTTTAGAGACGTTGTGGTCTATTGTATTGAACCTCATGTATCTCGCACTCCACGTTGAGCGTTGACTCTTTATTTACTAGAGCAGAGACAATCGTCTCTCCAGTTGCTCAAGCCCGTACCAATGGAGGGAGACCGTGAGCATGAACCCATATTTGAAGGCGATCCAGAGCGTGGGCTCCCTAGCCATCAGATCCAAATCCCCTAGTGGGAGTGGTCGGCCATCAAAGCACCAAGGTTCGTTTTCCACGAACCCATGCACGAGCCTGCTCCGACTCAAAGTAGAACCCGAATACTCCGGGACCAATTTCCTTGATAATAAAAATCATAATGTAACTTTAAAAAACTAGTTGATTTAAAAAAAAAAAATCTTTGTTTAAAAATCATTTTTTTATTTTTTTAAAAAAATCATTTTTATCAAAATTAGTTTATTTCAAAATAATCAGTGTACTTAAAAATTCATTTTTTTACTTTAAAATTCATTCAATTTTTATTTAAAAAATACTTTTTATATATAAAAATCAGTTTTATTTAAAAATAATCTTTTTTATTTTAAAAAATAAGTTGTTCAATAAAAATAAAAAAAATATTAATTTTGAATAAAACTTATTTTTAAAAATAAAACAAAACAAAACTGATTTTTATAAATTTTAAATAAAAAAAGAATTTTTAAAAATAAAAATATATTTTTTAAAACAAAAACTGATTTTTTTTAAAAAATAAACTAGTTTTTAAAATAAAAAAAAGGATGTTTTAAATAAAAAATGAATTAAAAATAAAATAAAATATTTTTAAAAATAAAAAATATATACTTTTAAATACAAACTTAATTTTTTTAAAAATAGAATTGTTTTTTAAAATTAAAATACGATTTTTATTAAAAATAATAATTTTCGAAAACCAACTACATGATTTTGAAAATTTGACTACTAACGAGTGTCTTGGATGATAAATTAACGTTGAGTATTATACCGACACAAATGATTTGTTTAGGGTATCGAGATGATGCAAAAAAAAAATGAAGGTACTTTAAATAAAATCTAAAAAATTTAAGATATTGAGATTGAATTATTGCAAAAAAAAATGTGCGTATGAGTTGCCAATTTAGTTTTTTACCTACTTCTAACACAACGATGCAAATCAATTAAACTGCACAACACTCTAAATTTAAAAACAACTAAATTGAAACTCATATATACTTCAATCTCAAAAATATAAATTAATATACAATTGAAAATAAAGTTATAATTCAAACATAAAGTAAGACCAGAACTATCCTATGCAGAGCCGCGCTTCCTCTCGAAACCCTAAGTTTGGGACGACGGCTTTTTGTGATTTCCTCATCCTCTCCGGCGAAGCATGAAGCTCACAGGAGGCACATATGGAGGAGAGATGGATCAATAGGAACCAAGACTTCCTTTTGATCTGGAACCGGTGGGTTTTGAGCCGGAGGATGTGTTGATCTCACGGCAACCCACTTGGTCGTCACCAGAATTACCGACGCCGCGGGCGGAGGGGGTGAGGGTGGGACAGGAGGAGATACATACGGAGGGGGAACGCCGGGCTGTGACGGCGCGGGTGCAGGAACCGTGGCCACCGTCGTGGCTTGTGGTGGTACATGAAGCCGGTGGACGTCAAGAGAAGGAGGCGGCGTAGTCGGGGAAGGAGGCGCGGGTTCCGACAGGCTCATATTGTGTCGAGAGGTATGGGCGGACTGCCATCGTGCAGTGGGAGAGAGGAGTCTCGGCCGGGAGACGGTGCCGGGAAAAAAACTTTGCGGCGGTTAGGGTTTCGGGTGAGGGTGACGATCTGAGGCTGGGCCGGGTCGTGCGATGGGTCGGGCGTGAAGGGCTGGGCTGAGGACGCGGGCCGGGCTGGTGGAGAGCAGGGCCGGGTGTGGGCTGAGAACGTGGGTCGGGCTGGTTTGGTCGGATCAGAATCTACATGGGCTCCAGGTGTGTATCGAACTATTCGTATGGTTCGTTTTCCTAAGGACATGGGGTGTTGGGGTCAGCGGAGAGCAGATGATGTTGATATACCAGTAGAAGGGTTACCACGTGATCCGACGCCTTCATTGTCGGGAAACAAGAGGGCTGAGAGAGAAGAGGACTCAGCGGAGGATGAAGAATCAGCGGCGTCGAATGGGGCGTCTTCAGCAGCGACAGGGGGCTTCAAGCACCCTCGCCTCCACGAATGAGTGTTGGGAAGGCCAGGGAGGGTTTGGTCGATTGTACCTTCTCCCTGGTGTATAGGTGGCAAGGGTACCACAACAGTTGATGAGTTACTTCTCTACCACTTCGGAGTCAGCAATCCCGCGTTCAGGAGCCCTACCATTATCAGTCAAGGGAGGACGACGCACGCTGACTTACCGGGGGAGTAATTGGTCCACCACTGCTTGTTTATCCTCTGATCTGCTCGATCAGTATCTTATGGTTGTAGTATACTGTATCGGTGTCCATAGACGCTACCGCATTCCCACCCCTCCGACAGCCCCTATGTCAAAGAGCAAAATTTACTTTTCTGCACATGTCTTTCATGTTTTGTTAGTTTGGTTCCTATGTATGGTGTCTCCGGCTCCCGAAGGCACCAGAATGCTTTTATATTAATAATATCACCATTTCTCTTAAAAAAAACATAAAGTCTTATTTTAATCACATACATACTTCATTTCAAACCAACATAGTAAAGTTATATCTCAAAATAAAGTCTTAAATATTGAATTTCTTTATCCTCGCCTTCGACATGTGGGGTGGGTTTGAACTTGATAATGTCGTTAAGCAACGAGACTTGATTGGCGAAAGCATATGTTGGTGATGCGTTTGGCCGACCAATAGGGAGTCATAAGCGTCAGACTAAATGTGTCACTGAAGTTTGTTTCAACATTAGTTATTTACTTCCATCATATTTCCAATTTGAACATAACTATTGAAAATAAAAATGTACTTGTACAATGAAAAGTTATGAATTTATTTATTAAATGACTTACGATGAAGTTTTCTCAAGAGCATGTACATCAAGGGGAGCAGGGAGCAGATCCATGTATTGATTAGGATGGATTGTGCTCCTGCCCTGTTCCATATCAAGGGGAACATGTATGAGGATCATGTTTATAGAAGTGCATACTGGATAATTAATTATATATCTTTTGAATTTATTAAATTCATATTTAAAACAATAAAATTAAAATAAAATACATAAAATTGAATACTAGATAAATAAATTAACTAAAATGCAAAACTAATTAATAAACTTGAAATTTCATTACTCCCCAAATATTACAATGCTTTCAGTACATCAAATTTATTGAAGGAATAATCTCAGTCGTCTGAATCCGAGTCGTTGTCTAAGCCACGGTAATCCGCTCCAAGCCGACTCCATATGTGCTCCATAAGGTCATGTTGGAGTTGCCAATGGGTTGCATAATTGATGACGTTGATTCGAGCACGCAACTCATCTTGGTATGACAAGAGCCCTCCTTGATTCCATCGTTGAGGTGGTGTCAAATCTAGTAGTTCCGGAGGGGGCTCGAAATACAATTCGTCATCCCCTGCTTCGTAGCGGTCGCATTAATCCTCCACAATCATATTGTGTAGAATGATACAAGCATGAATCATGTCAGCCAAAGTCGTCTTGCTCTTTGTACCATTATGTCGGTCCTCCGCCGGAGTCCTTGCTCCCAAACACGAAGTTCGGCTTCAATCTGGTGACGTTCGGCTTCGAACTCCTCCCTCATTTGAGCCTCGTCGTCGACGAACATTTCCTAGCACAAAAAATATGACAATTGGAGAGAAAATGTTGAGAGAATTTTGGAGAAAGGTGTTGTGGATTGGATGAAATGGGGTGAGGGATACTTATAGGTGGGGAAGAAATGTTTTTTGTATTATTTTTGAATTAATAAAAAAATATTTGTTGATCTGACCGTTGCGAAATGCAACGGTCATTTTTTTGTTTTCCCTTTCCACGCATCAACAGGAGAGAGGCCGAAGGCAAGGCACGAACCCGCAAGGCACGAAGAAGAATTATGCTTCGCGGTCCGGGCCCGGCCTCGCGACTCATGGGTTCGTGCCCCGTGCTCCGCGCCGCATCAACCACACCCCAAACCCCGATCCCCATGCTTCGTGCTCCTGTCCCTCTCGATGTATATGCTCTAATAGTCCCTCATTCTGAAAGTCATGGAGCCTTCTTGATGAATGACACCCAAGTTCCTGTAGTTTTTTGATAATGACGAAATAACCATATTTCACGCACTTTTTCATGTAGTATAGATATGGCAATTTTTGAGTGCGATACTCGAAAACCCCATATACTCACAAACAAGGTTGTAGTTGTACTCACAATATTTTGGTTTTTCGAAGAGTTGCGTCTTGCTAATTCCTATGATGAGTTGGTAGAATCGAGCAGCAACGTGTATGCAAATTGTGTGCGCGGTTCGGAGGAGAGGCTGAAACGGATCCCAAAGTCGGATGGCCACCAATGTCGGATCCTACGGAACCAGATTCGAGGCTTGTAGATTTGATTTCCTCGGACTTGACCACAAATGTATATGCCACGAGCACCCTCGTGCGTTGTGGCGGGAAACCTGGGACTCCTTGTGACCTAGCTCTGTTTTAAAGGTATCAAGTTATTGCTTTAGTGGTCAATCTATTATCATACGTGTATATATATATATGTGTCAAGTATAAATCAATTTTACGATATATTTTTTTTATTAGAAAGTACGAGTATTTTATTAAAATATAAATAGAGTCATTAATACATGACAACAAGCAGGATATATATACTATTGTAAAAGAAAAAACTATCTCATTTTTTAGAATCTCGCCTTAGTCCTACTCCTAGCAGCTATGGTGCATCCTTTTATTGTCGTCGCTGTTACACTGTCTGCCGCTTCGCCACTTGGTGTTGGGCATGTCGGTCGCGTCGCCCCAGTGTCCCACGGTCCCATCTAGCCGGCTTCCTCGCAGACCACGCTTGGTGTGGGGAATAGCTACCGATGGGCCGAGTTGGGGGTCAACAATCATCTTCCTCTTCCTTCTCTCTTGTCTCGTCCTGACTTCCTCCTCTTGAGGTCTCGCCGGGATCAGCTTCGGTCTCTATGGGGTCCTGGTATTCCTCTTCGTCGACAAGGATATCGGTTGGGTTCTCTGGTTCACGTTAGGGTGACCTGGTGTGGTGGCCCTGGATGCCTTCTACTCCACGTTAAGGTTTTGGTTCCCTTTGCCCGAACCCTAGACCGTCCTCTCGGGTTCACCATGCCCTTGCTTTGGTGTCTGGGTTGGACGGTGCGAGGTCTAGGGTAGCGCCATTACCATGCCCTCAGAGGCTTGTACCCTGTCGATAATCGGGTGCGAGGATTTCTAGGGACGTGACATTATGCTCGGTGTACTCCACGGCCACGACGGTGAGGGTTCGGACCCAGTGTTCGTTCCGTAACAGTTATGGGTCGGTCAGGCATATCATTTCGACGAAATAAAATGACTGGTAATGAAATTCATAATTATCGACAAATACATTTGGTTGGTGACGAAATTCATTACCGACTTTTTTGTTTCATCGAAAATGGTATTCATTACCGACGTCTTGTTTGATGCCCGGAAAAAATGATTAAACTCTGACGGAACTTGGCCGACAAACCTGATCGTCGATAATTATCATTAGCGACGAAAAGTGATTCATCATTAACCGACTGAATTCGTTGATGATAAAATGTTTTAATATACAAACATGGTAGTTTTAAGGGTGCTGAAAACCTCCTCTTTGTATATATCACTAAAAAATAATTGTGAAAAAAATTACAATATTGCAAAAAGTTTCTGGCCACAACGCTAAGTTTTGTACTATTAATGATGTTATTTTTTTTGAGCGAAAGTTGTAAATTTATATCAGAACATCGATGTGCATCAGGGAACAAGCTCTCGGGCCACTAAGGTCAGACAAAAAGAGCAATGGCTCACTGAACCTTTTTCCACTAGAACCGTCACATACAGTATTTGAAAGTCATATAGGCAAGGAGAGAATACGAAAAGGGGGAAGGGGGCGCCGGAAATCAGAGATCTCTACAGCAGTGATGGTGGGAGGCAAAGCATCTGCATGGGACCTCTTCTAGGGCCAGTCCCTGATGCTCAGTCGCGCACTAGTTTTTGACCCTGCAAAAACAAACGTAATGAAAATAAAAAAGACTCACTCGATAAGTTTGATCCAGAATCGAGAGAGGGGTCAAGGAAGTAGAGTCGGTGGAGGCCAGGGACATGGACGCACCCATGGCAGCTTCAGAGATGGCGAGAGTTGCTCAGACAAGATGATCTGATACAATAGGATCCAGTGCCAGATCAATCTGTAAGAGGTATAGGAAACAGGGGTGCATTGAACTTGTAAGTTGTTCGCATGCCTCGGTGGAGGCCAAGGAGGTGGGGACAACAATGACTGCTTCAGTGGTGGCTGCAGAGGTAGTGCCGGAAGAGAAGGAGGAATCGCCGACGAAGAGGACCAAGATAGGTTGTCTCGCAGAGAGGAGAGATCCTCTAAAAATCCCGGCCTAGCAGCAACAGAAGAGGCAAAGGAACGGAGAGAACGCCATAACAGCGGAGACAAGGAACCAAAACTACACCGGAAGGGGTGGATGCTGGGCTGGGGTGAGGCGCGGCAAGACGACGCCGAAACCCTAACAGAGCTCATTAGGATGTCGCGATTAATGATGTTGTTAAAAAGAAAGTCGATAAATAGAAGTATCCTTTTGAAATATATATATATATTAAAATATTTATGACATGAGCAAACATCTCTACTGTAATAATCAACAGAGGGTAGCTGCAAACATTATTTTCATGCCATCTTTGATTAACGATATTGTTTGAAGACCACTTCGTATCGTTCAAGCTCAGTGACTGATCAATGTGAATATGACAATAAATATAATTAGGAATAAGATAGGGCATAACTAGAAGTGGACTTTGATCATTCAAACAATGAAGTCAAACTCCCCCTTCTTATTAAGCAATCCACAAATAATAGATACAATTTTAAATAATGCTTGAGATAGATACATTTTTTTAATAATGCTTGAGATATTTCCGAATCTAAGATAGTAAGATGTACTTGATCATGTTTGGAATGAAGTTACTGGCAACAGTGCAAAGTTATAAATATAATGGAGAGATAAAATTTCGGGTTAATTACATTGAACCATCTTTAACGATGTCTACTTTTTCTTTCAGTCCTGTTAGGCGATTTTTAATATTTAAGATTGGATTTAAGGTTGGAGGGAGATTTAGATTAGAGTTGGTATTAGGGTTGTAACAATAAGGGTACTTTGGATATTTAAAAAAACAGTACATAGATGAAAAATTGGATGTTTTTAAAACATGACGTTTGGATAGTCATTCGTTACAAAAAATAGTTCTAGATATGTATTCGATATTTAAGACAAATTAAGGGTGGTTCAATATTATTAATCCTACAATTTTCCTCCAAAAATTAAAAATTAAAAATATTTTGATGGTAGCCGCAAACATCATTTTCATGCTTCCTTAAAATACTCCTATGGTTTGAAGACCACTTCATATCTTTTAAGCTTAGAGCACCCACAGTCGTGGGCGAGGAGCAGCTGGCGAGATCATCTCGCCGGCGAGGAGCAGGCGGGGAGCAAGCGAGGTGGAGGCGAGGAAGTTGCTGGCGACTTGGGTAGCCGTTAACGACCTTGCCAGCAGATCTCGCTGGCGAGGATGAATTTGATCTCCTCGGGTGGCGCGACGGCCGTTGGCGAGGAAGCTGCTGGCGACACGTGGCCTGGGTCGCTGCCAGCATTAATTTTTTTTTTTTCACTTTTCACCAATATAAATAAACAACCCAAAACTCATTTTACACACACTCAAATTCTCTCTTCTACTACACTTCAAGTCCTATTCAAATTTCTTTCGCCATGTCTTCTTTCGATCTCAACGAGTGGGTTCTCAACTCTAGGTCGGTGACCGATGAAACGTTGTCCCAAGAGTTTTTGGAGCCTTGATTTTCCCCCAACCCGATTGTCCAATCCTCTCAAATCCTTTCCGAGCCCGCCGAAGTACGTCCGTCCGTCCGTCCGACAAAGGCCAAAGCAAAGCGTGTCTTATGGACCGACGAGGAGGACTGCAGGTTAGTTCGAGCTTGGATGCACCACTCGTACGACTCAGTGCATGGCAACCATAAGCATAATTTGAAGTACTGGGGGGGCATCGCTGAGGAAATGGAAGCCACTCGGGGCCCGGATGATCCGGTGAGGTCGGGGAAGCAGTGCAAAGACCACTGGCAGGGGACAAATCCCAAAGTGACGTTCTTCCAAGGGCTGTTTGTGAAGACCTGCAGGGACTACAGGAGCGGCCGGAACGATGCGACATCATGAAGTTGACCGATGAGCAATACATAAAGGCCTGTGGTCATTCATTCACATGGAAACACTGGTGGGATCTTGTGAAAGGAGAACACAAGTGGAATTCTCATTACTTTGCTGTTGACGAGCCCGTTGTACCGACACCGGTTACGGAGTTCGATGTCGAAGATTCTACCGACTCCGGCAAGCGCCCTCGTGAAGACACGCCGGGCTGTGAGGATAGTCAGCAAACGACCGGTGCTAATACGGAGGGTCAACCCCAGTACAAGAGGCCTATGGGCTGCAAGGCTGCCAAGGTTGCAAGGCTCAGAGGTAAGGGCTCAGCATCATCGTCTAAGGAAGCGGTTGCCGATCGTGTCGAGAGGGCCCATATAGCGGCCAAAGAAGCAAGCCAAGCCAGAACCATTGAGAAGGCTGCGCAGCTGAAGCTGATGGCATACCAGCAGTGGGTCGAAGCTGAAAAAGCCGACACTTCGGGCATGGACCCCGAGCAGCTACAGGCCCACATGACGCAGCTTAATATTTTGCGCAATCTGATGGCCTAGTGACTTGTTTTTTTTCCAGCTTACCGTACTTGTTTTTTTTTTAGTTGTAATTCAAGATTCCTTTTTAATGAATGTTTTTTAATTTTCATGTTTTGGTAATTTGTTTACTTTAATGGCTTGTTTGAATTTGGTCAAAAAAGATTTATTTTTTTTTACATTATGAGGTCTCCATTATTGGGTTGTGTGCCATTATTTCCACCACCACCACAAAATGACCAATATGCCCCCTAGTGGCCGGCGGTTTTGGCCTATAAATGGCACCCTTCTCCTCCTTCATTCTTCACATCTCTTCTCAAAATCTCTCTCTATCTCCAATACTTTTGTTCTTCAATTTTTCCTCGCTTTCTTCGAAGCACCAATGGCCGGCGTAGGCTCATACCCGTGGACCAACGAGGAAGAGATGGTGTTGGTCCTATGTTGGTTGCAGGACGCCCGGCCGGGCCCAAATCATAGGTATTGGCCGGAAGTGTATGCCAATTTTGTCCACAATGCTCCGGCCAATGCCCCGCCGAGAACCCAGAAACAGTGTCGAGACCACTGGCAGGAACTCGCCCGGAGAATCCACCGGTATGAATTGTGCTACTGTGCAGCAGTTCATAACGCCCCGCCGGGAACTTCCGAGACTGACGTTCGCTCTCAAGCAGCCGCTGCCCATTACAGGGACCATCACAACCATTTCATGAAGATGGGTCTGTGGGAGATCGTTCGAGACCAGTACAAATTCCTGCAGTACGTTCACGAGCTGTAGATCGTGTCCTAAAATTAGAATTCGTTTAAGTATGTACTAACTTACCATCTGCGTGCTAATTATATGTATAATTATCGTTAAAGTTTGTTTTAATTATCGTATGTGTGGTATATGTATAAATATAATAAAGTTGTGGGTTATGTTGCAAATTGTTTTTCATTTTTTTTAATGTTTTTTCCTCCTTCTCGCCGGCTGCTCCTCGCCAGCTACACTTTCCCCACTGCAGACGTCGCTGCCTCCTCGCTGGCGAGATAATTAAAGTTTAATATTTTAAGTCATCTCGCCGACAGCCGGCGAGATGACTGTGGATGCTCTCAGTGACTCAATGGGAACATTACAAAAACATATGATTAAAAAGAATAAATGGCATAATTAGAATTGGACTTTGATCATTCAATCAATGAAGTCAAACTTTTCCTTCCATCAAGCAATCGACCAGATAATGCATACAAGTTTATAAATGAAATCACTGAGATATTGAATCTAAATGTACAGGGACAAGTGTTTTTAAGTGATGATTATAGTTTTGATCATCGTCTAATAATTCAAACACTTTATGGAATGATAAAATAAATTTTAATTAATAATTGTCAAAACACCATAGAAATTTCATGTTAATTAAATTGAATAATTCCAATTATATGATTTTATTGGAGGACATGTACGTATACCGAAAATTTAATATTTTCATATGAAATTTGTAAGTACATGTAACAAAATAAACATAAGCATATAACTAATGGTACAAGTTTGATATGATTCAAAATATAGTAACTCTTTGGTAGGGTTGAGAGCTCTCAATCTTAGTCGTCGTAGTCGTCATCATGAAATCACTGTTGTGCTCGCCTCCAACCACCATGAGATCGATCGTGAGTCTCCTCTTCTTTCTACTCCTGGTAGTGATCTCCTCTGCGCATCCACAATTCAGCAATGTTGTATCGGAAAGATGGTGTATCGGCGACGGACCACGACCCTCTATTGTTGTGGTGTTCTCCTCTGTGCATCCATAGTCCAGCGTTGCTGTATTCCAAGGATGGTGCATCGGCGACAATCCGCGACTCCTTGTTGCGGTGATGCTCGCATTCTCCGTGTTAGCCTCGCAGGTCTCAAGCGAGGACACGACTGGCGATATAGTCAGAAAAATCAGACGAATCAGGCAAGGACTGTTATGCAGCCTCGCCAAGCCCAATGAGTAAGCAATGATTCAGAGCTTTTTACCGGGAGGGATCCCTAAATCATACCTATCCTCCCCTACATATTATCAGGTTTAAATTTGGTTCCTCACACTATGACGAAAAGAGTCATTGGAAAACAGGGATCAAGCAGTGTTTAGGCACTACTTTGAACGATTTTTGGCAGTTTGAACCTTTTCGATTTTATTTCTGTTCTAGTTTTGGTTTCAATTCCTGTTTTAGTTTTGTTTATTGTTTACCAAAACCGTTTTATATAGGACCAGTTATCTTGTCTAAAAATTATTTGATCATTGACCCCTCTAAAGACTATAGCCGGTGCAATAAGCCAATAACTATGTTTTTATATTAATACAATTATCTCTTATTCTAAAAAATGGTACCAGATTGATGAAGTTCAAAGGAAATCAGAAACACAAAAATAAAATAAGGTGTTCGAGTTGTAAATAAATAAATACAAGTGATTTTTGTACAATTACTCCAACGATGCATGTTACAACTGTGTGAACAAATAGAAATGTGTGAACACGAATATAGAATCAGACTCTGCTTTTGTGTGAAGATAGAGCTTGTGCGTAACATTGAAACCAAGGTGCAATGTGTTGGGTTCTGTTTGACCCCCTATCTCCTAATAATCTCCCAAATGAAAGCAACAAAATATTCTATTCAAGTCACAAACCATTTTTTTCTGCATAATTTTATGTTACACTTTTGTTTTGTATTCTATATTTGTCTTAAAAGAAAAAAGGTAACATATCACTATTTGCAACTGCAATTTAATCATATCGTAATCTAGTTTTGAGCAACAATAATTGATTACTTTTAAAAAAACACTAGTTGATTACTTCAACCACAAATAATTGATTTTAAGTATAATTACACTTAATAGTCTTAATCGTACTTGGTTCTCACATAACTATTATGTTTAAAAAAATCGTCTGGGTGGTAACTTGGTTTCCAAAATTTGTTTGAGTAGTACCGATCTTTTTTTTTTATCAGCAAGACAAATGTATAAATGAAACGTCTTTTAAGGTGAAAGAGGAATACAAGAAGGTCTAGCTATAGACCTCAAAAACCCAAAGAATGACGCAACCAACTATAAGGGTATGAAGAAACCAACAAGTAAGACCACATACAGACTCGAGTGTTGAATGAAAGCTCGACCTCTGAAGAATACCAACAAAGAGAGAATAAACTGAAATAGGTTTGAATATCCAAAATTTACAAACATTAAGAACACAACAGTAAAAAAGGTCTATAATTCTGATTTTTCTACTATGAAGCACAAAAGATTTAAAGTAGGTCAAAACCCGAATTTTTCAACCATTAAGCTCAAAACGATACTGACATAACCCAACCGACTGCAATAGAAAGTAGAACGCCATGTCTCATCAGAACCACCAACCTATCACAAATACTTGGAAGGCGATGACTAACAAGTCAATGGCCAACACCGTAAAAGACGGAGACAGATCAGAGGGTAACCCACCCGAACGCACTATACCCAAAATCGAACAAGAAGGTAAACATCTAAAAGGCACAATGTCCAAACCACTCGTCGGGGACACAAATCATAAGTAGAATAGTTGGAATACAAGTATCAGCGCCATGGCGAAGCTCAAGATCCACAACGATCAAACCCGCTAGGTTTAAGAGTCCCACAACCAGATCTGATATGAAATGCAAGGCAACCAAACGAACCACTAGACGTGACTAGACCAGTTCCACAACGATCAACACCTGGAAGGATGGAGAAGCGCATCCCAAGGCCATAACTGAAACTAGTTACCTCCGGTTAGACGAATGAAGCTCATCCAATACCATTGTTTGGAGCAGATCTACAGTAGAATTGGATACTTTGATAGCCAACACCAATACCAGACCGAACTCCTTGAGACTATTGTCACCAAAACCACTATTCCTTGCGAAAGTAGTGATGACCAGAAGAGCCGCCACAAAGGCCGATTCTGAAGGTAAAACGACAATAAATAAAGAGTAAGGGAAATAACACCCAAACTTCTTCGAAAAGTCTCTTCAGAGAAAACACGCCGGGAAATGGGATCACCACAACCGCTCTTGACAAACATCAGTCGGCTAGAGCAACACCCTTTCCAAAAAGAGACCCAGCTTCCGGACGAGGTTAGAATACCATGTCCAAAGACCAAAGAAAACACCAGCGCACACTCAAAGGACCTCCGACGAGCCAATCTGCAGAACTCAGACGAGGAGCGGACCTCCGACAAGCGAATCTACAGAACTCCAACAAGAGCAGCGACCAGAGGTAGAGACTGACGAACAACGAAGCACGGACGAACTCAGGCTGGAACAAGCCGTCACACGAGTAGACCGGGAGTGACCTTCCAGATCTGATGTAAAACCCACTTCGTTTTAAAAGGGTTTTATTTTTACAAACTGAAACGTAAGGGTATGTTTTTGCAAACAAGTTAATTGGAAAAGAAGAAGAAAAAAAGAACATGCAGTTTTGGGGCGAGCTCGGGTTTGGGCCAGCTCGGGCCCATAAGCTTCGCACGCGCAGCCATTGAGTGAGCCCGACCAAAAACTCACGCTGGTCCAACCCTTAAATAGGGTCAAACCCTAATGTGTGGAACTGTTCACCCGTCACTTCCCTCTCGCCTCTCTCTCTCAGTGAACCTGAAGGACGTCTCGCCGTCGTCGACCGTGCTCTGAACCCGACCTCACCTTCCTCATTCTTCCTCTGCAACTTCTTACATGCACCTCCCTCTTCGTCCTCTACCCCACCGTGCTCTCACCTTCTTCTTCTCCGTCCGTCTTCAGAATCGTGCGAGACGAAGCTCGTCGGAGCTGCTGAAGCTCGTTCGCCCTTCTCGGGACCAGATCGAGCCTCTTCTCCCTCCTTTTCTTCTTCTCCGTCCTCTCTAGGCCTGAAACCCCATCGAAATGAGTTTGTTTGAGGTGGTTTCAGGGTGGGTCGTCGCCGGCGGCGGCTTCTCAACCCTAGATCCGGACGGAACACGGTTCCTGAAGCCGTGTCCGGCATCCTCGAGCTCGTCCAAGCATGGCCCGAACCCCACCGCCACTTCCCAAGCTTCGCCAGCGCTCTTGGCCGAGTTCTGGACTTCATCGTTGCCGGAGACGGTGGCCGGAGCGTTCGAGCATCACCGGAGCTGTACGAGCTCGGAGACAGGCCTAAAACCGGGACTTGGGCCAGGTCACGTTGTGGGCCGGTTGGTCCTGGGCCAGAACTCGGGCTCGGGCCAGAACCTGGGCCGGACATGGGTCATGCCCAAGTCTTCGGACTGGGTTCTGATCCGGGTCTGGACCGGGTCTGACTCGGGTCTGGGTCGAGTCTGGGACCGGGTCCGGGTCAGGCTTGGATCCGGGTCTGGATCCGGGTTCGGATCCGGATTTGGACCGGGTCTGGACCCGGGTTGGGCCGGATCCGGGTCGGCAGAAATTATTAATTAATTTAATAATTAAATTGACTTAAAATCTGTTTATTTTTAAAGACGTTTGGACTTTCCGAGAACCTTGGACTCGATAACTGATTGGGATTTTAATTGTTTAAACCCAGACTTGGAGTTCGGGGACTTCGCCTTGGAAGACGGTGTTGGCCCGGTCGTTCGCAGCTAGAAGACGCCGTCGTGTTACCATCTTGAGGTAGGGAAAGTATCGAACCCCCACCTTAATTATGGACTGATAACTAGTATGCATGTTTAGGGTTATTAATAACCGGAACAGTCTTAGTAGCATATAGGGAAGACCGTTATATTTATTCGATAAATCGGACGGGTCATAGTATACATAGAACGAACATGGTTGGTATCAGCTTGAATTGCTTGTGATTTTTGGGAAACTGCTGTGCTGATAGGTGGGCCATGTCTGGGTCCTAGGATTGCGTGTTGTGTGTCTACTCTATGTGTGAGTCTAAATAACGTTATACTCGCTGTGTGAGGGTCTAAACAATATTATAACCGCTGTGTGAGAGTCTAAATAGGATTATCATCGATGTTGCATGATGTGGCTGTGTGGGCAAGTGTACCATGTGTGATTACGCGAACCCTTGTTTGTGATATGACCGGGTGAGTGATAGACTGGGTGTATGCTAAGATGGTTCGGCTGGTATACCGAGACCATCAGTGAGTGTGATGTGTGCAAAACCCTGTTTTGTGTTTAAGAGACGGCGTAGCCGGAGGGATACCTATATTGAGGCCAAGGATGGCGCGATCGGATGACTCATAGTCCGGGACGGGATTGATCGAGGTGTGTGCTGGTCTTATACTTACGTTGAGTAGTGCCCTTCATCTATGTGAGGAGGAAGATATGACCAGTTCGGTACATATGAGAGTAGCGCCCTTCGTCTGTGTGAGGAGGAACACATCGGACTGAAGGATTTCCAGTCAAGGATGTTACCCTTCATCTGTGTGAGGAGGAAGATATCGTGACTGACGCTGTGTGTTCCGGTGCGATATAAGCGGCTGTGTGCAATCGGTGGAGTTGGCTCCCGTAGTTTACGACATCTGTGTGCGTTTCGTTCGGGCCCTTCCCTGTTACTTTGCTGTGTGTTGTACTATGGACTCTACGTGTGTTCGGCTGTGTGCCTTTTTCTCTGGTTTTGTCTGTGTGTATTACAAGTGGATTCATACTGGATGGTTTGGCTAGTAAGGGTTTTGCCTAAAGGCATCTTGTTGGGTCATCTCCCTAGTTTACCCTAATTAAAAATTACCGTGAGGCTAAACGGTGTATTTGGAGTTCGTTTACTTTTCCTACTGAGCGCAAGCTCACCCCTCCTGTCTTTGTGGTGTTTCAGGTGTTGAGCGGGAGCAGTACTAGCCGGACTCTCGGAGCTTGGGAGTTGTTGAGGGTTTAGCTAGTTTTAGAGACGTACACCCCTTTTTATGTTGGACTTTGTATTTTAATGACTGAGCGGTGACTCTTTACATTTTAAAGGCTTTATATCATTTGGAACTTTATTTATTTTTATTCTCCTTGTTTTAATGTAAATCTTTAGTCGCGTCTCGAATTCGGTCAAAATCGGATTTGGGGCGTGACATCTGAGGTTCTGTAGTGCTTCAAAGCAGCGGAGAAGCTCGACAAGGACACCGACCGGTCTTGGTCAACGAACAAGAAGGAGGCATTCACCGGACCGAGAGGAGAGCGAGCGCGAGGGGGGAGGGGTGGAAAGGTCGGGGGAAGAAAGAAAAGAGGGAGAGGCCTCCGTCGACAACCACCACAACCGTGGCCGTAAAGGCCACCAGTGGGGGCGAGCAGAATGGGTGGCGATGGGCGCGAGACTTAGGGTTGCAAAAGAGACCTTAGAGAGAGAACGAGACAAACCCAGCTCACGTTACTTTTCTATCATTTTAAAGTAACATAAATTTTTTGAAACCTTAGGGTACCACCAGACGAGTTTTAGCTAGAATAATTATGTATAAATCAAACATAATTAAGAATAGCTAAGTAACAGAACGGAAAAACCCTAGCAGAAGCTCTCTCTGCGCAGCCTCCTCCTCCTCCCCCTCCCCCATTTCACCATTGAAGCTCTTTGCTTCCAAGCTCTCGGATACCCTTGATTAGGTCAACCATTACCCTTTGGGGTCGCTTCTCATCGTCGTCGATTTCTTATCGTCGTTGGTTCTCTTTTTTTGCATCAAGACGGCCACTCATCGCCTCTCTTGAGTCCCGGCCTGCTCTATGTCCCATCATCGTCACCAAACCGATCTCCAAGACCCTAACCCTGCTAGGGCACCGTCGTCATCGACAGATCGTCCCTGGGTCCCTGCTCCCTCCTCCGGCTCGGTACTGCAGCACATCGGCGCAGATCAGTGTTGTCGTCCCTGGATCACGGAAGGACGGTTGCAGCAACCCTTGTTGCCGTGGCGTCACCCTCTCCCCGTTCACTTGGTCGGCCTGCATCAACAGGCCGCCGGGGCTCAGTCACTAGGGTTGTGTCATGGACCTGGCCCCGTGCAGCACCTCGACCGATATCCACAGCCTGCACCGTGAGCTTCCTCGCCGTGAAATCTCACCACCGTCGAAGGTCTGGAGATGAAGCTCGCTAAACATTATAAATGAATTAGGGAGGTAGATGTACTGATGTAGATACGAGACCAGGTTTAATCGTAGAGATTTCACCTCAATCCATTTTCTCAAACATACTTCCACTATTCTATTACTTTTTGACATTTTATGCCCAAACACCATTATCTCTAAGAAAATTAAAAAAAGAAGGTATTCAATTCACAGCCTCACCTGAATCACAGGTCTATTGGTTGAAGAGAAGCCCTAGATCTACAAAGATGAGATAGTATACAACGTGAATCCACAGCAATTCATACAGCACACACATGACAGAAAAGTTTCAACTAACCCACAATCTCCACAGGCTCACAACCACGGTCAATTGAAGCCTTGACCGAATCCAGTACCAGCTGTGTCTTCCTGCTGATAATAGGCCACTTATTGTCAGGTTTTGCCCCGAGTTTTATAGCTTCAACCATGCGAGCAAACTCTTGAACCATGCAAGCTTCCTGAGGAAGATCTGTGATGACATCGTGTTTGCTTGGCAATGGTTCCCAACCTGTCACAAGTTCAGTGAACCCTGATTTTGAGGCTAGAGTAAATGAAGCCTCCTTCTCTTGGAAAGGGATGATAAAGTCATTGAGATGCAGAGTCCCTTTCGACCCAATAGCAGTTAAGTCCATGGTCAAGTTAGATAAGAATGAGCAATGGAAGGTTGCCACCTTCCCATCTTTGAAATGTAATGAAGCCCCACAAGACAGAATCACTCCTGATTTGTTTAGAACAGTCCCACGCATTGCTATTACAGTCTTGGGCAATTCGTAGTCATTTGCCCACAAGATAGACCTGATGCAATACCAACCAGCATCACCAAGTGCTCCAAGACCATCAAGATCTGGCTTCACACGAATGTCGTTCTCGAGAAAGTCAGGATCAGCACCAAAGGTAAAGCAGCTGTGCATCTGTGTATTGAGAAGGAAGCATTAACTAAACAGCATAATCTCTTTTGGAAGGAATTTTTACTCTAAATAATTGACTTGAAAAGTAATTAAACGTTACAACAGCTTTGTGAAAATGAATGAGCAGGATGCTAATTTTTTTATTTTGGTCAATGCATGTATTGGAACCTAAAGGAAAGGGGAAAAATTATCTTTACCAATTTCCTTGACTTGTATTGTAATTGCATTTAAGGAAATATAGGGAAGAAAACATCTATTTAAGTGGAAGATCCCAATTCCAACACGCTACTGTTCCCATGTCAAGCTCAAAGGATAAGGCAGAGAAAGTAATATTTGGGGCCATAAGCTTGTTGGAGAAGAATATCCTGCCTAATGAAATGAGTAGAGTTTCGTAGCTTGCAAATACTGATCAGAATGCTCACGACCCATAGCAAAACATTGTTTTGCATTACGCTCTCAAAAAATTGAATTTTACAATGTATAAGTATGGTACTGATCTATAAGTCGAATGAACAATATAATGATCTAGGGATAGATTGAGAGTAATTTCATATTTGGGATTTTGAACGAAAGTCCAGGAACTGTAATCTTCTCTTTTTATTAAAAAAATAAGTAATCAATATTCATTGAATATTCTTTGAAACTTCAGTTTTAAGGTCCAGCAGCCAGAATTCCTCTCATCCACACTGAAGCAGATAAGATAACTGGTTGATAGAAAAAAGGCATTAGGCGGATTTGTTGCTCATGTCTAACCTCAGACTCTAGTTATCCCCTAAAGGACCACTTCCGACCACACAAATGAACTCCCATATTTTTTTTCTTCCCACTATCTGCTTATTTACGACATTTGTTATTTTTTTCCTATTTATCTATATTATGTACCAATTCATATTTGAAATAAACGGGTGTGTAAAAGGTAGTAATGCTTCTGCATTAAGACATGGCTACCAAATTTGGTTTGGTTGAGCTGGACACACATATCCAACATAACTGAAGGCAGTGATGCAATTCTTAAACCGAGTTAAAGTTAGACTGCTAAGAGGCTGCAGATGAAGTCTTTCAACCCCAACCAGATGTTCCTAGCTCAATGTAACATAGAGGTAAAACAGTGTACTATATATCAGCAAATAAAGAGTGATATGGCAGTAAGGCAAGTACATCTTTCGCATATAGTAGAACTAGAAGCTCTTATACAAGTATATTAGAGTTTCTACTGTTTTTCAATTCTTCATCATCTTTAAGAATAGCAACTAGCGCACAAGAATCTAACTATTGTAGGTCAGAACAATAGTTTATGTGTGCAGTCTGATCCTTGAGGGCTAATTAGGAATCTTAGCTAAGTAACAATAGTCACTAGATAAAGATGGAAGGAAAGGGTTCAAATACATAGAGATGAATACTGGACCTATTTTCCTTTCCATCGTCACAAGGTTAAGCAACACAAAAGACCACGAGTGATGATCGACATACCAAGTCATAATGATTTTTTTTAACATTTACCATACGATAATTTGAGATAATTTTCCATACGGTATTGAAACCTGACATCCTTTATTCTTTTTTCTTGATCATAGTGCTTCGGCCTTCAGCAAGAAACAAAACTTGCTTAGGTAAGCTTCCGACTACGGTAGTCACTCAATATGCACAAGTTTTTATTATTACTCCATTGATCTTGTTTGAAAAAATTAGCTATTGTAAGGGGAAGATAGTTGTTTATGTATTGAACCTTTCCCATGACTTGTTTCCAGATGCAATGAGACCTTTCCTATGTAAATTGAAGCAGCAGCTTTCAGAAATGCAGAGGGGAAAATACAAATTAAAGCACGTTCATGTAACTCTGACCTCCCTAATTCTCTCTGAAAACAATCTGTTTAATTTCATGACAAAATTCATAATAACCCACATATGGTTATGGATAGGTTGATCAATTAAGGCAGTGAGTTTCAGAAACTCAGAGAAATTCATCAAATTAAAGCAGAAACATACCACGTTGAGCTTCCCAAATCTCTCGGAATCAGAGATGACCTCCTTCATTTTGGCCGTCCGAGGATTGTGCATCCACATGGTGCCGTCCATGAGCTGCACCTGATTAGCTTCACATGCGTCGACGATCTTGTCGAATTCGGCGACGTTCAAGGCGACGGGTTTCTCGAGGAGGATGTGCTTCTTCTTGCGGGCGGCGAGGACGGCCCAATGGAGGTGGAGGGTGGTGGGGAGGGGGACGTAGACGGCGTCGATTTCGGGGTCATCGAGGAGGGACTCGTAGGAGCCGTAGATCTTGGCGGAGGAGGGGAAGGAGTTGGAGGCGGCGAATTTGGAGGCCTTGTCGAGGGAGCGGCTGGCGACGGCGGCGATGGTGGCGTTGGGAGCGAGAGACATGGCGCGAGAGACCTTGCGGGCTATCTCAGCGCAGCCCAGGATGCCGAAGCGGATCGGGGTTCCGGAAGCCATTGCTGTGCTCTGGTTGGGTAGCACAAGAGAAATACAAGGCAGCGAGCTGGTTGATGGTTGATTTATTGGGGAGAGTGAAGAAGACCACATGTATAATGTATGCATGTAATTGTAATGTAGCACATATGTAATCCAAATAGAGCAAAATGGTATACATTTGTTATTTTGTAATAAACAATAGTTATTATTGTTTGATAGAAATAATATTTTTTTTTTTGAAGAACTCTTTTTTTGATCGGCAAAGTAAATTTAAATTAAACATCTCTGAAGGAGGAAGATGAGTACAACCAAGAGAATTTAGCTACATACTCCCCAACAAAAACAGACCACAACAAAGATAACAACACTTGAAGCTATGAATGGGTACGCAGACCCAAAACCTATGAATGAGTACGCAAACCCTGAAGTCCCACACCGGGAAAGACCATCAACCACAATGAATGGGTACGAAGACCCAGAAGCTATGAATGTGTACACAGACTCTGAAGCTAACAATCGCGGGAAAAAATGCCTAACACCCAGATTTTACAACCATGAAGCGCTCAAAAAAGGAAAAAGGTCTTTAACCCTGATTTGTCAACCATTAAGCACAAGCGATATTGTTATAAAACCAACGAACAACCTAAGAAAGTATAGTACCTTGTCTCATTAGTATCATCAACCAGTCACACAGGCTGGAAGACGAGCACTAACACATCGACGGTCAACACCGCAAGTGATAAAGACAGTCCTGGTGAGTAATACCCACTAGAACACATAAACCCCTAAAACTAATCTTGTAAGAAAACAACTGAAAGGCACAAAGGCCTAAACCTTCACCGGCGGGCGAGACATAACCACAAAAGTGGAAGGAAGCATATGCATACCAAACCGAAATCGAAAAGGGGGCAATGCAGGGACACAAAACTTAAGCTGCAGAGAGGGATATACCAGTATAAGTATCACGATGAACCGCTAGACCCACGACGATCATCACCTGGGAGGATGAAGAAGTGCGTGCCACGACCGGATCTGGAGCAAAACATCAGGCGAGCAGACGAACCACCAAAAGCAAGAAGAACAGCTCTGCAACGATCCCCACCCGGGAGGATGAAGAAGCGCGTCCCACGACCAGAGTTGGAACTAGAAACCTCAAATGACCCGAAAGATGCACCACCACCAAGTCCGTGAGGGGCGAATCAGACATTGGAGCTCGTACTCAGGCCTCAAAAACCTCATTCGGACAACACCGAGAAGGGATAAAGAGGAGGACCGATATTTCTACCGAGTATGAGCTCAGACTTCTGAGCAAACCGCATCACGTCAAATCTCCCGGAAATCTGAAGCTGGAACGCGAGCTGAGCGTTCCGAAACCAAGAACGGTTACTTCTCACCGTAGAAAACCAAGCGAGAACCCAAGGGGGAAGGCCTGTAATGATACATAGCACGAGCCAACCCAAACCCGAACAGAACTGACGCCACAACTAGTAGAGAAGCGCAACGTCCCACAAAGGTCGCACCTGATCGAATCTACAGAATTCGACACCGGCGAAGACCCAAAACTCGTCTAAAGCCCAGGATGACCACACCACCAAGATACGGACTTCAAGAGCTACACCAAGGTCGCGACCCGCTACCCCGACCACGAACCAAGGAAAAAACCAGCCTAATCGGATATGGTAAACAGTTTGACACGAATCCGACCCGAACCGGGCAAACCCGACCCGGACCTGGGTCACCAGCACCCGACCCACACCTTCACCCGGCCGACCTGGATGGGTCAATCCGACCCGATCATATCAGACTGACCCGAGCAAATAACCCAGGCCCAAACCCAACTGGCCCAAAACCAAAAGGCCCAACCCAGCCCAAACCTGTAAAACCGAACCTGTACACCTTCAGCCGAGAACGAGGCACATGAGCAGAACTCCAGCAAGGTCTCCGACCATTCCACGGGAAGACAATGTCGGAGAGGAAGCAGCAGCACCTTCCCCAGGACAAACCAGCCGGAGCAGCCACATATCTGCGCGTGAAGAGACGAACCAAACCAGAGGTCGAACTCCGGCGAGCAGCAAGCGCAAGAGGTCGGCTTGGGCGAGGTGTACCCCGAGAAACACCCGGAACGGAGAAGCACGACCGACCAAGGAAAACCGAACTAAGGAAGAAGCAAAATAGAGGAAGAAGAGGGAACGAAAAAGAGGGAGGGGGAAAGGGAGGAGGAGGGAGAACAAAGATCTCACCAGTGACTACCATGGCCGGAGCCGGTGAGGTCAAGGGAAAAGGGGGGCGGCGGCTAGGGTTGAGAAAGAGAAGGGGCAGAAGATTGTTGTTTAGTTCTAACAATTTACATAAGAACTTGTAGAATTTATTATTCAGCATCAAAAGCCAGCAACTCCGGAAGTGGTACTGGTAAATAGCCTACATCCCACGTTATGGTAGCCCACATAGAGGCATTTCTAGCTAGCTCATTAGTCATTTTGTTAGCAGTCTTACGTCCATGAACTACCTTTATCTTCGTTAAACCCCTCAATAATAGCTTACAGTCATCTATTATTGCCTCCAACGGGGTAATTAAGCTTTTCTCACTGTTAGTAGCCATTACCACTCCCAAGCAATCAGATTCAATGGATTTGTGTTCCCGCTCTTATGCAACCACTCATTGCAATGACAAGCACAAAGATAAGGACTCGATAATTTCAGGATCACGCAATCTCAGCCATACCTTGCACTGTATAAAAAGGTACCTCCCCTCGAGAGCCCCTGCAGATCATTCCTCCTCCTCCGTCCATCTCCTCTAAAATCGCACCATCCACATTCATCTTTCAAAGACCCACGGCCGGTATACTCCATTTTATCGGAGCCGCCCCCCTAATCGGGGGTCCTGTAATATCACCGGCTTGGGCTTCCTTCCACCCCTAAAACAACGAAATTGTGCTTCGATTAATCCCCTCAGCCGAGGAGCTTTGCCCGTCATAGACTCGACGGTTCCTAGCCTTCGATAACTCCCAACAACCAGTAGCCACTAACGCCTCCACCCCCTCCTGACCCGTCTCCCAACTATCCTCCAACCATTCCTTAAATGACGTTCTTGGTCGCATATGGAGCCCTGGATCCCGACTCCAAACTGCCTTTGCAATAGGACAAAGAATCACTGTGTGTTCCACCGTATCAACTTCACCGCATCTTAGATAGCCTAATTGCACATCAACCCAACTAGTTCGAAGGCTCACAATTGTAGGAATAAAGCCTGAAACCCCCCTCCACAAGAAATGAGTAATCTCGGAAGGGACCTTTAGTTTCCACAGTCGTTTCCAAAATAAGTCACATATGCTAATGCCCACCTTCCTTCCTTCCTTCATTTGTAACGTTCTATAGACTTCTCGAACGCTATATACCTCATTCCTTGTTCCCTTCCAATACCAGCCATCCGACGCAAGATTAAAATTCAGAGGAACTTGTCAAATAGCCTTTGCATCTAACTCTGCAAATCTCTACAGTATCAAATTTCTGTTCCATTCTCTCCTGTCAGGTTTAAATAGACGATTCATTGTCCATAACTCTATTCTTTCCAGTTTCTGATCAATAAGACCCGAGTCTAAGTGCTCCCACGGGACCCTAGAACCCGATTCTGATGAGCCGACCCAATACGCATGCTTAGTCCTCCTTCCACCAGCTCCTGGCTTGCCAAAATGCTATTCCACATTGGAGTAGCCCTTGCACACTTAGTAGCATGAATAAAGTCTGATAAAGGGTTATACCGAGCCCTCAAAATCCTAGCCACCAAGCTTTCCGGGTTAGTCATATGTCTTCAGCCCTGCTTCCCCAGCATAGCTAGATTAAAATCACTCAACACTTCAAAACTCAAACCTCCCTTGAGTTTATGATCACATAACCCTTCCTAACTCCTCCATCGAACCCGTTTACTATACACGCCTTCATTCGACCACCAGTACCCATTCATTGCTACTTCAATTTCTTGAATCAAACAAGCAGGCAATAAAATTACACTCATTACATGAGTAGGTAGAGCCTGAATAAGAGATTTGAGTAATACCTCTTTGCCCGCCTTACTGAGAATCAATTCATCACATCTACGTAATTTTTGGAGATTCCGCTCCTTAATAAAACATAATGTTCTGATCGACTCCTACCCAGGACCGTGGGAAGCCCCAGGTATAAGCCCATTTCTCCCACCATGGGCATTTCCATAATATCCCCAATTTGCGCCCAAACTCCCTACTCCGCATTCGTTCTAAAAAAATGGAGGATTTATAGTTGTTAATTTTCTGTCCAGATGCCTCCTCATACTGGCCCAACAGACACTTCCAATTTCTAGCTTCCTCCTCAGTAGCATGACCGAAGAAAAAACTATTGTCTTCAAAAAAGAGATGAGACACCGAAGGGGCAGTTCGTATTACCTTCATCCCATGGATTAGACCTCTCTGAGCGTAATCATCAAAAAGGTTGGACAACCCCTCAACGCATATAATGAACAAATACGGGGACAGAGGGTCCCCTTGACGGATACCACGACCCAGGATAATCGATCCTAATCTGTTCCCCTCAGCCGTGATCCACAATCTAGAGGTCCGAAGACACTGCATAATTAGCTCCACCATCTCTTGTCAAACACCATAGAGACCATAACCCACTCCAGATAACCTCACTCAACCTTTTCGTATGCTTTCCTCAAATCTACCTTTAGAGCCATACACTCGTTCTTGCCTTTCCTCTTTTCCCTCTACGCGTGTAGTATTTCGCCTGATATAATAATGTTATCGGTAATCAGCCTTCCTTTCAAAAACGCACTTTGTGACTCAAAAATTACCCCCTGTAGAACCCATGTCATTCTCCAGACAATGGGTCTAAAACCCCACCTTTCGGGATCAGAACCATATTTGTATCATGTAAAGAACTTGGGAGCTTACCCGATTGAAATACCTCCTGAACCAGTTTAAAAACACGGTCTCCTACCACCAGCCAAAACCTTTGATAAAACCCTGGGTTGAAGTCATCTGGTCCCGAGGCTTTCAAAGGTTGCATGCTGAAAATTGCCCTTCTCACCTCTTCCTTGTCAACCGGCCGGAGGAGCTCAGCATTCTGTTCCCCCGTTACCGCCTGAGGCACCCTTGTCCCACTCACTCAATGCCTCCAAACTTGGCAGATTTGCATAATTCCAATTCAAGACTTGAATTTGAAAAGTAATCACGTGATAATTGGAACAAATCCCCCCATATACTGATAGGAAATATTCAGCGCCTCACCCAGACCTGAGACCGCCACCGGTCATCGGTTCCGAAGAAAGATTAATCAGCACCCGACGTTGTTTCTAATCAATCTGAATTGATGAACTATTCAACATTGTGGCTTGAATCTCACTCGGGTCGTCACTAGGAAGACGAAAATAGTTGTTGATCTAATACATGAATTCCACAAGCATACAAGGTCGTAAAAACGTTAGCGCTTGTCTTAGCGAAAACTTGGCTTCTCGGCAGACTAGATCGCCCTCTGACTTGTTGCATGAGTATTTTCCAATACTCTATATCATCAAGGAAGGGAGACACCTCAATTCACCCCATCCAGAGGAATTCGCCAAGGTGACCCACTCTCCCCATACTTGTTCTTGTTCTGCATGGAAGGCATGTCCTAGTTGCTGAAGCAAGCCCAGGCCACGGGGGAAATTCATAGGGTTCGAATTTCCAAGGGAGCCCCAAAAATATCCCACATGTTATTTGTAGATGAATGTTGTATTTTTTCTGCAGGGTGGATGTGATTGAAGCACACCACATCCAAAATATACTAGGTCTCTTTGGCACACTATCGGGTCAAGTCCTAATTCTATAAAAATCCTCGATCTTTTTCAGCACCAATACCCCGGTTAGTGTCAGACGAGATTGTTGCAGGCTACTATCTATTTCCGAAACTTATGTCACCTTTATGTATCTTGGTGCACTTAATATGGTGGGAAGAAACAAGAATCGCGCCATGGCTTTCCTAGGAGATCGGGTCATTTCTAGGATCTGTTCATGGGATGAGAATCTATTATCCCTTGTAGGACAAGATGCCATGATTCGATCAGTTCTGACCTCCCTACCCATCTACGCTATGTCGGTATTTTGGGTCTCCTACTGAATCACGAACCGTATTCATGTGGCCCTTGTGAAATTTTGGCGGGGAGAGACTTCAGTTCGGCCAAACTGTGTATGCCAAAAGAGTGTGGAGGGATGACATTTGGTAACCTTCGGGATGTTAATACTACTCTTATTGGGAAATAGATATGGGGATTGGTTCATAGGCTTCAGTCACTAGTTGCTCGAATCCTCAAATTTAGATACTTCCTGACCACTAATTTCCTCTAGGCGTATATTGGGAACAACCCGAGTTTTATCTGGGCCGACATTCATTCCTTTCATAACCTTCTACGAGATGTCCTAAGGGAGGATATTGGTGACGGTCGTGACACGTTAATTTTGGGAACCCCGTGGTTAATTGGCCATGAACCACGAATCCAGACAACATTTAGGGCATTAAAGGGAGCGATTATGGAAGGCATGATGACCTTGGGAACACGATGTTGGGATGTTCCCCTTATTAGGAGTCTATTTGATGCGGAGGATCAGACTACTATCCTCTTGATCCCCTTATTTGATGCGAGAGCTAAGGATGAATGGTATTGAACAACTGACAAGATGGGTTTTTACTCGACTAAAGCAAGATACAGAGTATTAGTTGATATTAACCGTTAGTGTGAGACCCGGTTTAGTGGTCTTCTATTTGGAGTATCCCAGTTCAACCCCGACTTCAAATATTCCTCTAGAGATGTCTTATGAACACCCTTCAGGTAGCATCTAACATGCATCATTGATTTGTTCCTGTTTCTCCGATGTGTGCCATCAGTGGACAATCTAAGAGACGGTGACCCACCTGCTCGCCTCTTGCGGTTTTGCTAAGACATGTTGGTCTACATTTGGGGACGTCCAACCCACGGGGGATACCACTTCTTTCTCTACTTGGTTGGAATTTATGACATCTTGCCAGACCCCGGGACGAGTGGCAGAGGTTATGAGCATTTTATGGGAGATCTAGAAGTCAAGGAATGCCTTTGTCTGGAATGGGATCGCGTCGACTACTATCGGGGTCATTTCCGTTGTCTGGTCTAATCTTTTGACGTGACGTGAGGCTAATGCTGGTCTGGTAGTAGCACGCACGGCCGGGGCGGGACTACCTGCAAGATGGGTCCCCCCCACCCCAAATAAGGGCAATAGCTATTAATGTCGATGTGGCAGTCTTCCAAGATATTGACCAATCGACGTGGGGCATTGTAACTCGTACTAAGACTAGGAAGACTCGACTAGTGGCTAATGGGGTACTCCTTGGAATCTGGTCCCCCATAAAAATTGAAGCTTATGCAATTGGAACATCCCTAAAAAATGTGGCGGCCTTAGGGCCTAGACCAATAGTCATTCGCTCGGACGCTCAGGTCCTAGTTAATATATTTCTCACAGGCGTCCGTCCTACCTCCCCAGTAGGCATCATCATCCAGGATATCCGTCAAATGTTTCTTCAAAACGAGAGACTAACTCTTAAATTTGTTAAGAGAATTGCGAACAAAACGTCACACTAACTTGTCAAAAAGACTCGTTCTATGTCTATTCTTCAGTGGTCAAGGGAGTTCCTCCCTAATACACTTTGTTGTACTCTTCATTTAAATCATTAATAAAATTGTACCTTTCGATAAAAAAATCTCATATTAAATTAACATGTGGACAAAACATTTTTGTAACTATTATTTAATATTTTATTTTATCCCTGCAAAGAGAATAAAACCATTTTACAGGTTGGATGAGAGATACTACCCAACTTTAATTCCCACCCCCACCCCCTCTCCTTCCTTGCTCCACCATGGATTCTCTTGAAGGCGCTACACACACCCATTTATGGGTACACTCTACCCATTTTTGGGTTTTACTTTGTTGTTTTTGTTTTTTTTTTGCAGCCGGTCTTCCCTCACAGGTCGTCGTCCAACGTTCAAGTCGTGGCATGGTCTCTCCCTCGTCTCGCGCTACCGTTCCAGCATCGCCGGACCGGCCCCGCCTTCGAGCCGGTAGCCACCGTGGCCCCCCTGCCGTTCTATGGAAGACGGGCTCCACGCGCCGCCCTCCATCTGCAGCGGCCTACCGCACCGGGGTCACCCCTCGCCGGCGGGGGCCTGCTGCTCCCAAGATGGATCTGGGATCCGGGAGGAAGGACGATAGATCGGGGTCTGACTCCACGGCACCCGAAGTCGGGACCCGCGATCTCGGACAAACCGTGGCGGATCGACTCATTGCTCTCGCCTCCCGCACTACTTCGAAAGATCCGGGCGACTCAAGACGAAGATTGGCCGACTTCAGATCGCTCCAATGGCACGGGGCCTAGAAGATCTGGTCTCGCCGACTTGGTAGTTTGTTCTTTCGATCGTGTGCTGTTTTTCTATTTTGTTTTAGGTCGAATAGTTTGTCGCTTAGACATTTTGTTGTTTAGGATCTTTCATTTCAAGTCTCGTTGTTTTGAGACGATAGCTGTTTTAGGCCGAATAATTGGGACGGTTGTAAGGAGTTGGCTTAGTTCTGTGACCACGATACAAAGTGGTCTACTTTTATGGGTCCATGAGCGCCGGACTTGCTATGGTCGGCCCGAACATACATCTGAAACCCGGGACGGTTACGTCTCACCCTACTTGATTACCTTTTAGATAAATGAAATTATTGGTTAGTCAAAAGTTGGTTGGTAAAAATGGAGCGTAAGTACAGCAGAAATCTATATATCGGCTAAAGGTATTAACACATCTCTTCATGAGTATCCGGAGACATGACTTGGTCTCACGCTGCTCTGCTTTGACCACTGTTCTCGAAATCCATCTTCGATCTAGGGTTTCTCCGATTCCCCAATTCTCCATTTTCCGATCGCGTCACTTAGGTTTTGTCATTTTCCCGGCCCCTCTAATTTTGATCCATAAAGGTTGTGCCTTTACTTTTGACCGCTTGCTATTGTTGCTGGACTGGTTATCACTGAGCTTTTGGTCAACCAGTCCATGGGGGTTCGGTCGGATAGCTCTCAGGCGCTTTGTCCCGCCGTTGATCACAGCGGTGGTGTCGCCTGGCCTCCTGGGTTCCGGTTCCACCCGACTGACGAGGAGTTGATTCTGTATTATCTGAAGAGGAAGATCTGTAGGCGTGGGATCAAGCTTGATGTCATTCGAGAGACAGATGTGTACAAGTGGGATCCTGAGGAGTTGCCTGGTACGTTTATTCCTCTGGGTTCTCGTTTTTCTTATTCGTTGACTTTCATTCTAGTGTAACTGGGTTATGATTTCTTAGATGATGATCGGTTTGATGTGGCTATTAATGCTTTTTATGGTGATCGATTATTGTTAATTGATCTGTGTTGATGTTCTGTGTGCTTAATTGGTTTGATTTATGGGAGTGTTTGTATAGGTTTTATTTGTTTTGTTCATATGTTGGGATTAAATTATTGGGATTTGTAAATGAAATTCATTTGCTCTATGATTGTCTGGTAATGGAAAATATTTCTGCTGATATTATCTTAGACAAAACAGGCTAGTTCTCTTAGAGAACAATGAATTTATCTGTATTTAGTTTCACTGTTAGATTTGAACTCGGAACATAATTGGTTGATCAACTTGGTTGACTTTAGAAGCAATGTTGTTTTCTGTTCTTAGTAATGATACCAGGGTATGTGCTGTGGTTTATATATTTTTACCTTGAGGTATTCTGGGAAAGGATTTATATTATTTGTTTGGGTTTAGTTCTTGCCGCGGTATCATGTTGTGACTGATTTAATCAGTGAAGTTTTTTTCTTCATAGGGAAGTAATTGTTGAGCATCAACAAATTATTTCGATTGGTTGTGGTTTGTTATTTCTCCCCTTCAAATTTATAAAAGTTGATTGATATTATTTTACTATTATAGGGAATGGAACCGGAAGCTTAAACTATTGGTTTAATGTTGTTTGAGCTAATGGTTTAGATGTACATGTTTGTCCAATATCTAACGCATGGGTTGCACTTGTGCAGGGCAATCTTTACTGAAGACTGGGGATAGACAGTGGTTCTTTTTCAGTCCTAGAGAGCGGAGGTACCCTAATGCTGCAAGGTCAAACAGGGCAACTAGACATGGGTACTGGAAAGCCACAGGGAAAGATCGGAATATTACCTGTAATTCTCGTTCAGTTGGAGTTAAGAAGACCCTAGTTTTCTACCAAGGCCGTGCACCTAATGGGGAGCGCGCTGACTGGGTGATGCACGAATATACCTTGGATGAAGATGAGCTTAACAGATGCCAGAATGTGCAGGTATGGGACTTGGGTAACTTTTTCTTTTGTCAGGATAGTTGGTGTTTCTGATTTTTTTTTTAATGATAATCGCATTTGTTACTAAAACTTGGGTTCTTTGACTGTTTCAGGACTATTATGCTCTTTACAAAGTTTTCAAAAAAAGTGGACCTGGTCCTAAAAATGGTGAGCAATATGGGGCACCATTTAAAGAAGAAGAATGGGATGAGGATGATCATGTAGAAGTTACTTGTCTTAAGAATTCTATGGTTGATTCTACTATAAAGCCTTCATTCGATGAACTTGAGGAGTTCATGAATCAACTTGATAATGAACCTCTGCTTGGTGAGCAAACCAATGTGCTCCACTCAAGTGCTAAGCAATGCAATGCGCCAGCCAGATTTGACATCACACAATCTGCCACCTCTCAATTGCAAATGTATGAGGCTTCCGAGGTCATATCTGCTCATGACAACTTTAAGCATAAAGTTGACTTAAGTGAGGAAGGGTTTCTTGAAATGAATGATCTCTTTGGTCCTGAACCTTCAATCTCAAATCCTGTGGAGAACATGACATTTGACGATTTTAAGCATAGAGTTGACACAAGTGAGGAAGGGTTTCTTGAAATGGATGATCTCGTTGGTCCCGAACCTACAATCTCAAATTCTGTGGAGAATGTGCCATTTGAAGAGATTGATGGGTTGGGTGAGGTTGTTGACCTTTTCCTTGATTCAGACACGTTTCTTCATGACATGGGTCCTATTGATCAGGCAGTTAATACACTTGACAGTGATCTGCTGAATTACCAGTTAGAACCCTATATGGTAAACGAGTTGCATTACCAGGCACAACCTGATGACATGGTGAACCAGCTCAATTACCTGTTAGAAGCTGATGATACAGTGAACCAGGTGAACTACCCATTTTTACCTGATTCAGATGTTTCTGATCAGCTGTGGATGGATGATCAAAGGGGTGAGGTAGTTACTCTGTCAGAATCGAACCAAGGAACTTCAGGTAAAGTGAATCAATGTGGATTTGGTGTTCATATTTTTCTGAAATAGCCTCTGGGCTTGGTTTTCATTCAACTGAACTGATATTTTTTATATGCACAAAGTTGCTGGCACCAATCCCTGTCCAAGCAGGGCTCTTGATCAGAAGGGCAGTTTTGGTTGGCATGCCATAATCCACATGGCAAAACCCTGTGTTGAAAAGGGATCTTAAGCCAGTCCAAGAGCTCTCCCCCTGATACAAGTATTGCTTGTACCTGACTTGGGAAAAAATGCATTTTTTTTATCCAACCCAAGATCTGTTTAAAATTGTTTAGTGAATGTTTTACTAATTTAGGGAATGCTGGTTATGTTTAGGTGCCTTGCTTGAATCTGCACATGTTCAAAATCCCGAGCCAAGTGGGCAACAGCATGTTGCAACCACAGGTCGCTTTTCTTCTGCTTTGTGGTCTTTTGTGGAGTCAATACCTACAACTCCTGCATCTGCTGCAGAGGGTGCTTTGGTAAACCGTGCTTTTGAGCGCATGTCTAGCTTCAGTCGGTTGAGAATAAATGCAAATGTCGATTCAAATAGGGCAGTGACTAAGAGGTCTGCTAGAAACAGAGGATTCATCTTCTTTTCAGTTCTGGGAGCAATCTGTGCAATCTTGTGGGTGTTCATGGGAACTGTGAGGCTATGGGGCAGATGCATCTTGGCGTGATTAGAGAAACTTTCTTTGCTGCCCTATAGTTATGTGGAATGTAGATGTAAATTGTTGAGTTGCAAGTCAAAAGATAGAAATGGGAATTATTGAAACCATTGATTTAGGATGTATTGTAACTACAGTCTATCTTATATATAAGTAATTGTCTAAACTGAGTATGTAATGTAGAAGTCTACAAACTGACTGTATAACGGTCAAGTGTCAATGTTACCAATTCTCCATGGTTTTTATCAAAACTTAATTTGTCTACACACTGTGCAAAGGTCAAGTGTTTGGCCGTGATCTGGTTGTGAAGAGTTCAAATCACAATGATGAGGACAAAAAGAAAGGACTGATCAAGCTTGGGGGATTCCAAAACTTTCTTTGATCATGACAGAACCATGATTTTATGAAAACAATAAGCCATTAACATGACCTAAATGAAGTCATTGAGAAATTCTGAGCAGATAGTCAGATAACTATTGAAATTGTCCATCAACATATATTTGAAATAATAATAATCAGATACAAAGACCTCAACACACTTGCAATCCTCTTAAGCATTCCGAAAGCAAAATCACAAGTATGCTGCACAAAGGGTAACACCAAAATAAACAGAATTACAATTTATCAGTAATTCAAACACAGCAAATTAAATGGAGTCAAGCAACTAAAAGGGAACGAATAACTTGAACCAACTCCTGCCAGAATATGAAGCCCTTTCTCGATCGATGTCAAGCAAAAAATGTTCCTATGTGAAGCAAAGCTCAAAACAATACACACAAACTGTCTAGTCTTTTTTCACTATGCGGGCCTCATAACCCCCTTCAGGCCGTTTTACAAGGCTGTAAGGTACATAAGTACCAAGAAGCCTATCCCATATGGAGAAAAAAGGCTGTGAATAGTTGAACTTTGTACCCTGGAGCTGATGATGAATGTCATGATAAGCAGTGTTGTTCTGGAAGAACATGTGGAAGATATTGCCCGGCAGCCAAAGTCCACAGTGATCATCCACAGTTTTTACCACAGCAAAGCAGAAGAAAATGACTGCTGTTCGTGCAGTCATTCCAGAGACTAGGAAAGAGAGGGCCCCACCAAAAGTATCGAGCAACAGACCCTCCAGTGGGTGATTGTAAAGAGCACCAATTGCATATGGCACAACTAACCTGTGGTGTTGAGAGTGGATGTGGCGGTATAGATATTTGTTCTGGTGCATGTAGCGGTGCACAAAGTACTGCCATGTGTCCATCACAAACATTGCGATGACGATTTGCACGGCTTGGATGATGATGGATGGCTGAACCGAAGATGAATTTGTGTCTGCAGTTAGCTGTAACAAAAGTAAAAGAAATAAGAAAGTATTGGTGTGTGAGAGTGAGAGAGAGAAGTTCTATGAAGCATGAATCTTAGGGAAAGTAACAGGATTGCGTTTAATTTCTATCTCTATATTCTTACATACTACCAGAGCTACAGAAGATAACCACCTGAACTCCATGGGCTATACAAAATTAACATTTCCATGCATTTCCAACCAATAGGAAAAATGGCCTAGACTAGATTGCAGAAGAAAGATGACCACTTCTGTCAATTGCTTCATTTTATTCAAGATATGTATTTTCTTTTTAATCGGCAATGTGTACCAACATTTGGGCTTCACTTGCTTATGTAGAAGCAAGAGAGCACCAAACTTGTGATTCTTATAGGCATGAGATTGATGTATGACTCCCACCCTTGGGAAAGAAGCCCAACAGAAGTTGGGAGAGAGAGAGAGAGGCCCAACAAGAGTTGGAAGAAAAATGTAACAAAGTTGGGGACTGGGGAAGTACCGCTGCTGGGACTTGAACCCCGGTCTTAAGAACCCAAGGACCGGCAAAGACCTTTCCATGTTAGCCATGCATACCAAAAACATCACAGGAATTTAAATTGCTCACACATTAAACAATCTAAATTAGCACTTCATTGCGGATGTTTTGTTAAAATGTGAGTTCTTGCATCATATGTTCAATATAGTGAGCTGCGATCACTTTCACAATGACAACTAACTCACTCATATAAATGCATCATATGTTTTATTTATTAGCCAACCACAAATGTAGTTCTTACCCGTTGATGATTAAGAGAAGGAACTTGGAAAACACAAATGCAAATGTAAGGAAGATTAGCTTCAATTTTACCATGTGAGCTTGAAATCCGCATACAACTTATTCTTTTCTTACAGAAGGTTTTATGTGAGTCTAACTAGAACTCCAATGTCACATGATTAATGTGGCCCATAAGCATGCCTTTACAGCTAACATCTCAACAACTTAGTGAAAGAGAAAGCAACATGTACATTTACCTTTTACAAGATTTATCAAGACTTTTCTCCACTCATCAACTTAATTTGTGGCTACATAATGGAAAAGGATTATATTTAATTTGAAATTTTAGAATGCTATTGTAAATTATCTTTGTAAACTAAACAGAAAAGATCCAATAAGCTATGATATTCAGAAACATTATACAGATGCACACATATAAACACCAGTAAATGAATTGGAAATAATAACTTCAAAATTTTAAATGGAAGGGACTTGAAGAAAAAAGTGCAAAAGGCAATTAACAGCTAGAGAAATAGCATGTGGCATTGTTCCATTAGAAATGAGAAAGAAATAATATAGTGCAATTACGGTCAAGTCTTTGTCTGTTTCATTAGAAATGAATGTGGCGGGACTTGTGAGCCAAGTATGACAAGTCCAAACAAGGCAGATATTTCGTTATGAGTGGTTGAACATATTCAGGTACTATAAAGTTACTTCATTAACGTACAATTTCAATTAAGGTATGTTGGCCCATTAATTTCTTAACATTTAGGACCCACATTCAACCAGTTGATAAACTCAAACCTCTGGCATTATTTAATGGGATAGTAGCACCAAAGATCAATGATGAAATAATAACAGCTCTATAACACTTACAACCCATAAGTACTTTGATCAGTCGTAATATGCCATGAGAATTGACCTCAACTGTTGCAGTCACAAGCTTTATCGTATGAAAGTATTGAGTTGAGATGAAATATGAACTGAACTATAGGAAGAAATATTGCAGAGAGTGAGAGAGAAGGTTCAATAGCTTACCATAAAGAGGCCCTGAGCAACAGTTGCCTGAACAAGCTGCTGAAGCAAAACTCCCTTAACCACTGATGCGAGGGGTACTAAGTTCTTCTCATCCTCTTCCTTTCTAGTATGTAACCTGAACTTGTCCAAAGGTGGCAATAGCTGGTAAAACCCAGCATACACCCAGTATACCACAATTGGGGCAAAAGTACCCATAGACTCATCACTCAAATACCCTTCCCAGAACACCATTGTTGATCAAATTTCCAGCTATAGCAGACTGGTTCTAGTCCAAAAAAGAAATGCTCAAAACCCTTTGACTAAAAGTTGCATCACATCCAAGATCTATAACTTAATGTGCATCCCCTGGCCCTGACAAAAATTATAAAATCCAGGAGAAAAAGAATCCCTCTTTCTGTTAGCTAAACCAGTAAACAAAGGAAGCTCAATTACTACAGAAAATTCAAATCTCATGCTTAACATTGTATTGTTAAGAAAATGCAGAAAAAAGAAAGTTCCCTTCAACTGAGATATAGTTGCACTAGGCTCAATTCAGCTCAGCTTTTTGTTCCAGACTCCATTACAAATAAATAAACAAAGACATAAATTCAAAAATCAACTGTTACGAAACAGTACACTTTTGAGCAAAAAGAACATCAATTTAGCATTTTTCCAGGAATCAAAACAGACCCAGAAATCGGAATCAGAAAACGAGAAAAGGGCACGATTCGGAAATAGAGGAACGGGCGTTGACTTACCGGGATCGGAGTTGATGGCGAGGCAGCAGAGTGGGGCGAGGAGAAGGAAGTTGTCATCCAGATCCAAGGCCCTGGTTGAGGTGCGGATCGAAGAGTGTCGACGAGAGAGAGAGAGGGTAGTGTTGAAGTGGAAGTCTGAGATTGTGAGGGAAACAGAAGTTCAAAAAGATGGAGAAAAAGATTGACACAAAGCACAGTAGAGCACAGCGCAACACAACCAGAGAGAGAGTGAGAGGAAACAAGCCGCTTTGCTTTGGTTGATTCTTCCTGATAAATTTCCACGTGCTCCTGGATTTTCTGTACCGTAATTAACAGCCTACCTTTTTCTTTTTCTTTTTTCTTTACCGTAAAATACAACCTAATTTTTCAAAAAATCAATACTTTTAAAATAATATTGAGTATATTTAAAAGATATAAGTAACTCATTCGTGTTTGAAAACGCAGCACGAAAAAGAGTCTAAAAAACTGAATTAGGTCACCTAAAGACATTTCTTCCTTTTTTTCTCTTTTTCGTCTCTCTACCCTAGAATCTATCACCGTTCATCCTAGTCGACAGACTACCATAGCCGCCCACCACCGTGACCATCTTCACCCTATTGTTATCGGAACACCCTCTCACTGGTACAGGCCTAGCAACAGAAGGAGGCTTCGCCATGGGGCTTCGACAAGCAACATTGTCGCTGCCACCACCGTGGCCATCTCCTCCCTCCCACCGCCGCCCACCATCGTGGTCGTCTCCTCTCTCTCGCTCTCGAAGCAATCATCGCAAGGAGCGATCTCAACCCCCACCGTCCTGCGACGCCCCGAGCAACCATTGCTCCGTCGTGATCGAACCTCCAATTCCCACATGCAAGGCCGAACCAGACCACCAATCTCCCGCGAGGTCCTCCACGGCGACCATCTATAGTGGAGTCGACCATTCCCACCAATACATTGATCATACATCAATATGATCAATGTATCATGCCATTGTATGCTTGCTGAAAGTATATTTGAACAAAAAAACAAACCATGTCATATTTTATCGTATTAATAAAAAAACAATGTGTAATTTTTTGTATCAGCAAGACAGATTTAAATTAAAACCTCCTTAGAAGCAAAGGAGGAGTACAAGCTTGAGGTCCAACTACAGACCAAGCACAAAAAAGAACACCCAACAAAGAAACAACAGGCGATGAAAATGAAAACCCCTCCACAGCAATTCAATGACAAACTGCGAATGACCAATACCACACCAACAAAAGAGACAGGCCTAATACATAAATACAACAAACTTAGTCTTGAAGAGCCTTCTCTGAATTGAATTTCTGCGGCAACTGAAGTAAGAAATGCACCCTAATGACCGGGGAATGATATGAGACCCCCAAGGAAACTTGCAATGAAAAAGCTTTAACCATGAAGCTTCGAGGAAATGAGAAACCCAAATGCAGGTTAACCAAAATGAAATGAAAGAAGAAGAGCCTCCAAAACCCCAAGCCGAGTCAGATGGCAACTTGAAACCCAAACCTAGGAGGACAGTATTGGGTCTCAAGGTAGGGTTGGAGATGAACCAACTCGCAGCGGAAAATCAATGAAAACCAAGAGACAATTAAAACCATGAAACAACTAACAAAGAATGGATTAACAAGAGAAAAATTCAGCATTAGTTCTTACCAAAACAAGAACACCGGTTAACGAATGATTGGCTTGAGTCTCCAAGACGCCTACGTATCCGCATGGGAATCAAAGCCACATAGTTCTTCTCTTTGAGGACTCAAGAACACAAACATGGAGGTGGAAACTAGCCAAACCCGAAATGGCCATGGAAGAGGGAGAGAAAATGTGTTTCCTATTCTTGTCTTGTGTTTGTTATGTTGAAAAAAGATGACTTAAACATAACAAAACCCATACTTGTCCAACTAAAGGCATGGGACAAGTATGGTGTCAAGTAAGGTGTAAATAGGACAAAGTATGGCAAGACAAGATTGGGTTAGGTGGTGAATCACCAACACCTTAATCCTTGTCTTGCTTACTTAGTACTAATTAATCAAGACTTGATTAATTAGTTCCATGGGCCTTGGTTGCATGAGCCTTTCATGGGCCTCTTGGAACATGGCCCGTGGCCATTTCCAACGAGGTCCCGTGATTCGCTCATCGCCTCCATGCCTTCCATACCGGAAATGTCCAACATTATCCGACGCGATCAATCCCAAGACTCCAAGCCTTGTCTCGATCTGTGAAGTCCTATTCACTTACGGGCACATGACCCAAAACCCAGTTTGGTCATGTCCCGAGACAACTCCCTTTTGGCCATTCTCCATAAATGTGTCAATGAGTTTCATCCTCCGGTGTGACCCTTAGGTTTATGCATGTCAATAGATCAACGTAAAATCCCATTTTACTTGATCCTATTTAAGTGGAAACTAACGAGACTTTAGTATTGCCTGACACTACATAACGAATCGACCCTGTCGATTCTAACCTTTCCGTCGTCCCTGTCATTATCCTTTTATCTCCGATATCCTGATTGAGATAAGGCATAGAGCCGTCATCCTTATTATTCTCAATCACCGTTCCTTGATATGTGAGATGACTGAAGATATGATACCCAGTATCATGTGCATGGCCATGCTATTCTTCCAGTCACTCTCGATCAAGTGGCCGAGAACCGATATCTTTCCCATACCTTAGTATGAGGGATAAATCCCTTAGCCGTCTTTCGTGTCACTCATGTAGCCCGTCCCCAAGCCAATCCTGGCCGTTATGGAAGCCCTGTTACGGACAACGTTAGGCTCAGGTCAAACTCAGTTGTTGACTACATAGCGATCACAAAGACTCCTTGGTCTAAGGATACATGACAAGCTACAACACTGAATATGTTCATGACTTAATCTATGGCACATATTCAGGGCGGGTCGTCCAATATCATGTCCCACATGATATCTATGATCAGACTCCGGAATCCCATTCCAATGACTAACAGGACGTAAGCCATAAAGAGCCATCTTTCATACTAGTCGCTTCTAGTGAAGCTTTGTTGACTAGGGACCCATCGAGTGTGATCTATCTCGATCTATGGTTCTATTCGCATGGTGGGCATAGATCAGAGCACACATCGATATATTACTCCAACACATAAGTAATATAAAGCCGCTTTAATTTTATTGCTAACGATGATATATACATTTGGACATTTAGGATTGAACTACGGGCACTAAGACTAACAATCTCCCACTTGCCCTAGTTCCAATCTAAACTCCAATATGTCCCCATCGACTTTACATGTCTAACATGTTCAGGCAGTGACATTGCCTTAGTCAAAGGGTTGGCTATGTTATCATCTGTTGCAATATCGGTTATCTTCACTTCACCTCAGTTCAGTATTTATCTGATGAGGTGGATACGCCGCAGTACATGTTTGGATTTGTTATGCGATCTAGGCTTTTAGCTTGCGCAATGGCCCTTGTGTTGTCGCAAAATGGATTCACCGGACTGGATGGGTTTTTAATTACACCCAGCCCTGCCATGAATTTCCAAATCCACATAGCCTCCTTAGCTGCCTCTGCAGCATCCATGTACTTGGCCTCTGTCGTAGATTCGGCAATGGTATCTTGCTTTACGCTTTCCCAGCTAAAGCTCTGCCATTCAGCGTAAACACATATCCTGATTGACTTCTAAAGTCATCTGGATTTGTCTTGGAAAACTAGCGTCTACTCATCCTTCGACGACTAGTTCAGCATCATCTTTCCCCCGGGTTAGAATGATGTCTACTGGTACAACATAAGGCTTACGAGACGTCTGGTCTCATACATGTCATGACATATATGATCGATCCTGCCCCCAGGCGCATAGGATTCTCATCATCCTTTTCAGCTCATCAGGTGTCTTAGGACACTGAGTCTTGCTGAGATGAATGCCATGACTAGTGGGTAAGAGTCCTTTCTTTGAATCGAGCATTAAGAACCTACTCAATGCCTTGTTCACATAGGTTCCCTGACTTAAATCCAAGACCCTCTTGGTGCGATCTCTACATATCTTAATCCTTAAGATATGAGAAGCATCACCTAAGTCCTTTATTGAAAAACACTTCCTCAACCAAGCTTTAGTCTCGTGCAAGGTTGGGATGTCGTTTTCAATGAGAACCAGAAAGGTAATATTGCTCCCACTAGCCTTCTTATAAACGCAAGATTCATCCTCGTTCTTGATTAAGCCAAATCCAATTACAGCTTCATCAAAACGAAGGATCCAACTCCGAGAAGTTCGTTTCAATCCATAAATGGATTTCAACAACTTATAAATCTTTCCTTTATTCTTCAGATCGTCAAAACCTTTGGGCCGAGACATACAAACGTACTCAGTCAAATTTCCATTTAGGAAAGCGGTTTTGACATCCACTTGCCATATCTCGTAATTATGATACGCAGTTATGTCAATAAGAATTTGGATCGATTTTGACCATAGCCACTAAGGAGAAGGTTTCCTCATAATCAATCCATTGGATCTGCCTATAACCTTTCGCCACCAGTTGAGCTTTGTAGGTCAGAGGGTTGCCGTCCATGTCCATCTTCACCTTGAAGATCCATTTGCATCCTATGGTCCTCACACCATTGATGGGATCAACCGGTTCCCAGACTGGGTTGTCCGACATGGATTGCATTTCCTCCCTCATGGCTCCCAGCCATAACTCGGAGTTGGGCCCATCCACGACTTCCTGAAAGGTGGCTGGATCATCGTGATCCACCATGACTTCATTGTCACCTCCGGATACCATATCTTGGAGGTGGAAGATTGATCCTTTCAAATCGCCTTGGACCTTCCGGAATTGTAACAGGAATTGGTTCTTACTCTACGACAATCTCTGGCTCCTTTCTACTGGGTTGCCAATTGGTTTAGACAGATCTGTACCATCCTGAATTTCTTCGAGATGCACAGTCCTCCCAATGACGTCTTTGGAAACAAAACTTCTTTTCCATAAAGACCCCACCCCAAGCGACGAACACCATGTTCTCACTGGGATTGTAGAAATAGTATCCCCTTGTTGCTTTGGGATACCACACGAAGGTGCATATCTCAGATCTTGGTTCGAGCTTAGTCGAAACCAAATGTTTCACATAAGCCTCGCAACCACAAATCTTTAGGAAGGACAAAGCGGGCATCATCCCGTACCATTTTTAAAATGGTGTCCCTTCCACACCATTCGTCGAAGCCCGATTCACTACGAATGCGGTCGTCTCTAGAGCAAAACCCCTAAAAGATATTGGGAGATCAGTCCAACTAATCATGGAACAGACCATTGTCTAACAATGTCCGATTTCTCCGTTTGGCTACACCTTTCAACTACAGTGACCTAAGAGGAGTCCATTCCAAAAGGATCCCATTCTCTTTTAGATGATCTAATAACTCTGTGGTCAAGTATTTTCCACCTCGATCCAATCGAAGTGCCTTAATACCTTTGTCGAGCTGGTTTTCTACTATAGTCTTAAACTCTTTGAATTTATCAAAAGCTTCAGACTTATGTCTCACCGAATAGACATAACCATATTTACTGTAATCATCAGTAAATGTGATAAAGTAGCTAAAACCCCTCCTGGCAAGTGAACTTATTGGTCTACACACATTCGAGTGTATCAGCCCCAATAATTCACCCGCCCTTTCATCGCAATCGATAAAGGGCACTTTAGTCATTTTTCCCATCAAACAAACCTTGCACCTATCGATCGAATGGAATTCGAATGAACCTGAAAGCCCGCACTTCTGAAGTGCTGATAGGCGCTTCTTGTTTATGCGACCCAAATGACAGTACCATAACAGAGTTAGGTTTAAATCGTTGGATTTAGACCTCTTGGTATTAACGGAATATATAGAACTTGAGGCATTGTTACCCATATCTAATATGTACAATCCTCCAACCATGTCAGTACTGGTATAAAACATATCATTGCATAGAACATTGAAAACTCCATTTCCAATATTAACATTATATCCTTCCTTGTCAAACACGGATACAGATATAATATTCCTACTAAAAGTAGGTATGCAATATACATTATACAATACTAAGACAAGACCTCTTGGCAAAGCAAGACTCATGGATCCTACAGCAGTTGCCACAACTCTGAGGTCCATTTCGTGCTTTCCAAATCTCTCCTACTTTCAACCACCATATATTAGTGCATGTGTGAGATTCAGTCATGGTATCTAATACCCATGAATCTTTGGAAGTAGAGAGATGTAGCTCTATAGAGTTAATACTGAATGAAGGCACGATCCCACCGCCCTTCCTTAGATCATCCAGGTTTCCTGATGAAGGCGCAGTCCTACTGCCCTTCTTCAGATCATCCAGGCTATTTGATGAAGGCGCAGTCCCACTGCCCTTCTTCAGATCAGCCGTGAACTTCCTGTAATCCCGGTTCCAATGACCAGGCTGTTGGCAGTAGAAGCAGACATTCTCAGGTGTCTCATCTTTCCTGCCAAGTGCGCATGGGCCCAGCCCTTGCCACTTCCAATTCCCTTGTTGACCATCAGAATATCCTTGGATCCCAGATCCCTGAGATATTCTTCTCAGCAGCTGATGACACTTCATGTAACTCTGATATGGTCTTAGAGACAGCCTTGTCAAGGACATATTCTTTGCGTTCAGACTTGAGGACTATCCTCAAAATTCTGTACCAGTCCAAATAGTTTGTCCCATTTAGCTTGACCCTGTCAAGAATGGTTTTTAATGACAAACTATTAATGTTCGCTGAATTTGCCATTTGATCTACAACAGATAAAATTCAATCAGTAAACTGAATAAATTTTATGAAGATCAAGCTTAAACACCAACAATCAATTCTAAACCTTTAGAATCTGAAACCAAGATCCTTGATTCACTCGATTAAGCTGAACTAATGCTCACCACTTAATCGAGCTATGTAGGTAGGACTCCTTCCAATCACATCCAATGTGACTCTTGGCTAGGGTATGTACTTATGTACACGACTTACCCTATCTGTTACCCTAGCTCAACCTCAGGCCGAGAATCGTAGTCGGGTCCACCAATTTTCAACTATGGCTCGTCACTATGTAGGTGCTCCGCTAATGCGCACGACACCCACATATGTCGTCCAAACCTACTACCCCGCTTCCCCATGGATGCTCCGCTAATGCGCACGACAACCATAGGACGGGGAGGTAGTAAGGTGTTGATGATTGGGAGGTATTGGACATGACCCGCTTTTACTTGTCCAGTTGTGTTCAAAACTTTGGCACATCCTAGATGCGATGAGCACATCAACTACATTCCAAATGCAATGATGCCTCAAATTACATCCAATGCAATGACGGTTCTAAGGGTTCACACACAAGGATTAAAATTCCAATTTTATCTTTGCATGTGAGGTGATATGCTCGGTAAATAAAGTTAAGCATGCAATTCTAAAACACATAGAATTAATCATGCATAAACTAAACCAAGCATAAAGCGATAAATGTGCACATAATAGCCCCCTAAACTAACTCCCACTAGCTTCTTGAGCTCCACCGACTCCAAGCCGATGCCAACACCCGAAAAGCCACCAAATGACCTTTTCGCCCTTTCTTCGTCTTGAGTAAAATATTACAATTTAATACACGACTCGCAGGTCGGGAATAAATAAATATTACAAACAAGTGGTTCGACGACCACACCTTGAAAGAATAATTACACGTTAACTCTAACGTATCGCAGGCCGTGAAAAGCGATAAATAATTACATTGAGCTCGGGGCTATTATGTACATCATGCCAACATCACATCACACATCGTGTTATCAAACAAGCATGTTATCAAACATCATGTGATTTTCCGGTTTTAATTAATAGCCAAGTTTCGAAATTTTTTGATGCTCGGTTTATCGAAACCGTTCAAAAATGAAACTTTTGAACATTTGATCTTCGAGTTCATCATGACGGTTCCAAACTCGTCATAACTAACAAAACGGTTTAGCCTTGGCATATCAACCATCCAATGGTCATGCTTGGCCTAGCTCCGTCCAACGGAGCCCCGTTCGGTCCCGGTTTCGGCTCCCCGAGAGTCCCGCTCCCGAGACCCGAAAAATCAAATTTTTTTCAAAATTTCCAGATTTGAAATAATTTTCAAAAATTCATTTTACATGCATTAAATCCATAAACAATAATTTAAAACATGTTATCAAACAATTTAGCAAAACAACATGCCAAAAACGAAACTTTCAAGCAAAACCGAAACTTTGAACACCGTCTTGTGAATCCCGAAGCTAGCACGACTCTGATACCACTGTTGGGTCTCGAGGTAGGGTTGGAAATGAACCAACTCGCAGCGGAAAATCAATGAAAACCAAGAGACAATTAAAATCATGAAACAACTAACAAAGAATGGATTAACAAGAGAAAAATTCAGCACTAGTTCTTACCAAAACAAGAACACCGGTTAACAAATGATTGGCTTGAGTTTCCAAGACGCCTACGTATCCGCATGGGAATCAAAGCCACGTAGTTCTTCTCTTTGAGGACTCAAGAACACAAACATGGAGGTGGAAACTAGCCAAACCCGAAATGGCCATGGAAGAGGGAGAGAAAATGTGTTTCCTATTCTTGTCTTGTGTTTGTTATGTTGAAAAAATATGACTTAAACATAACAAAACCCATACTTGTCCAACTAAAGGCATGAGACAAGCATGGTGTCAAGTAAGGTGTAAATAGGACAAAGTATGGCAAGACAAGATTGGGTTAGGTGGTGAATCACCAACACCTTAATCCTTGTCTTGCTTACTTAGTACTAATTAATCAAGACTTGATTAATTAGTTCCATGGGTCTTGGTTGCATGGGCCTTTCATGGGCCTCTTGGAACATGGCCCGTGGCCATTTCCAACGAGGTCCCGTGATTCGCTCATCGCCTCCATGCCTTCCATACCGGAAATGTCCAACATTATCCGACGCGATCAATCCCAAGACTCCAAGCCTTGTCTCGATCTGTGAAGTCCTATTCACTTACGGGCACATGACCCAAAACCCAGTTTTGGTCATGTCCCGAGACAACTCCCTTTTGGCCATTCTCCATAAATGTGTCAATGAGTTTCATCCTCCGGTGTGACCCTTAGGTTTATGCATGTCAATAGATCAACGTAAAATCCCATTTTACTTGATCCTATTTAAGTGGCAACTAACGAGACTTTAGTATTGCCTGACACTACATAACGAATCGACCCTGTCGATTCTAACCTTTCCGTCGTCCCTGTCATTATCCTTTTATCTCCGATATCCTGATTGAGATAAGGCATAGAGCCGTCATCCTTATTATTCTCAATCACCGTTCCTTGATATGTGAGATGACTGAAGATATGATACCCAGTATCATGTGCATGGCCATGCTATTCTTCCAGTCACTCTCGATCAAGTGGCCGAGAACCGATATCTTTCCCATACCTTAGTATGAGGGATAAATCCCTTAGCCGTCTTTCGTGTCACTCATGTAGCCCGTCCCCAAGCCAATCCTGGTCGGTATGGAAGCCCTGTTACGGACAACGTTAGGCTCAGGTCAAACTCAGTTGTTGACTACATAGCGATCACAAAGACTCCTTGGTCTAAGGATACATGACAAGCTACAACACTGAATATGTTCATGACTTAATCTATGGCACATATTCAGGGCGGGTCGTCCAATATCATGTCCCACATGATATCTATGATCAAACTCCGGAATCCCATTCCAATGACTAACAGAACGTAAGCCATAAAGAGCCATCTTTCATACTAGTCGCTTCTAGTGAAACTTTGTTGACTAGGGACCCATCGAGTGTGATCTATCTCGATCTATGGTTCTATTCGCATGGTGGGCATAGATCAGAGCACACATCGATATATTACTCCAACACATAAGTAATATAAAGCCGCTTTAATTTTATTGCTAACGATGATATATACATTTGGACATTTAGGATTGAACTACGGGCACTAAGACTAACAGACAGGTCAACTTCCAAGCCATAGAATGTATTCCCACCAGAGTGGAATCCAGGGTCTATTGCTGGCGGCCAGCACCGCAACGGCGAGGCAAACTCGAATTACCTTCTAAACCCTAACTGTTGCTTCTGAATAGGCAGAAATTACCCTGAGACATCGCCGGCGGCCAACCCCTTGACCGGCGAGCTCGACCCACACATGGGCGAGATGAAGTGAAACAAAACAGCCTAGGGAAGAAAGTACGGGAGGGAGAAGACTTACCCAGCCAGAATAGGGAGAAAAACATACCAAGGTAACAGAGCATCCTTCAGATCCCCAAAATCAGAATGCGGGCCCAGCCATCCCTACGAGTCGGCCAACCCCAGAGAACGATCATCAGATGACGGTATTTCTACCGAGCATTGTCCTGGCACAAAGGGTTGTCCGATCTGAAACCCAAAACAACGGCCGGAGACGGGGAAGCGAAGGGAAGAAGTATCGTCGCCAAGAGCCCACCACCAACAAGTCGGAAGCTCAAAAACCGCTTTGATCCACACCAGAGTGGCATGGAAGGGAGTCCCACGGCCGGAATTTGGAGACCCCACTGTCGACGGAGAGAGTTCGACAACCACATCGACAAAACCGAGCAAAACCCACCACGATCCAGGTCGGAAAGAGCGAGGAAACGCGCCCCACCTATAGATTTCGCATCGATTAGAACCAACAGGAAGAGACTCGGGCGAACTGGCGACAACAGGCGAGGCTAGAGAGGAGGGATGAAGAAGAAGGGAAAAAGGGAAATTGATCGATGGGAAAGGGAAAGGAAGGACAGGGAAGAAGATCTCCGCCGGCAGCGACCACAGTCGTGGCCGTGGCCGTCACCAGTGAGATCTAGAAGGGTCACTAGGGTTGTGAACAAGTAGAGCGTTTGTAGAGAGAGTTACCAAGGAATTCTTAAAAACAATGTGTCATTGATACTAATGTTTTTGACAAATATGTCCCAACATTGTCTATATATTGGGTTGAAGTATAAGTCCTACATTGAAAGTGTATGGATAAATTGAACACTTGATAAGCATATTAGTGCCTCCACTCATAAATTCGAGTTTTTGGGTTGAATTGAGCTTTAACATGGTATCCGAGTTAATTCGGCCCAAGACCCGTTTCTCACCTCCACCTTGTGGTCTCCGGTCCATATGCAGATGTCCAGTTTTGTTATGACTCACGTGTAGATATCCAGTCCTACACGTGAGAGAGAGTATTAAAATATAAATTCCACATAAAAAGTGAGTGATCAAATTGAACACTTATAATATATTAATGCCTCCACCTATAAATTTGAGCTTTTAAGTTGGATTGGACTTTGACATATTGTGGTTTTTTTTTCCGAAGAAAAACCTGCATATATATTAAGCTGAATCTAGGATTACAATGAGTAAACAAACAGCTAGGAGAAGAAACATTATCATGCCACTTCAAGTTCAACATAGCCCGCTCATGAGCATTTCTACCAATAGTATGGGCAGCCTTGCACAACCCATTTCACTATACGTGCTTTATGTTTTCTTAAAATGTTTTAGGTTTAAGAAGAAAAAAACAATCAAACCTTCTGTCGAGGATACAAAAAAGAAATTGTTATGCACATCACCTCTTGCTGTATTTTTTTTAAGGATATCAAATTTAATTACAAAGGTTGTTTGTCGAATGCAAGTCCCAATAAAATTATTCTTGTCTACATATTATAATTTTTCTTGCGTTATCCCACGATTGTCTTCGTATTGGAGCCCGTTAATTGTTGGTGTGGTTGTTAAGCAATATCCGAGTCAAACTTTAGTATGCAATATGGTTCATAATAGTTATATCTTCACGATCGATACATAATAAATTAAAAAATACAATGTTTACTTATAAAAAAGATAAAAATATGTAACTATATGTATAGGAAATGGCATAAAGCATCTGATTGCAGCAATGGAAGGGGAAGTGCAAAGACAAACAAATCAAATGGTTGAGTATGTTGAAGACAGTAAGAGTAATACTATTTGCCGGGCAAACTAAGCTGTGCTCCCTCTGCTGGGGGCCGTAAAGTCCAAACCATTTCTTTTGTCTTTCCAAAGTAAACCTGCAATATCATATAATAAATATACATTAAATGTATGTATATGTATGTGTGTATGTATGGTATGTATGTCAAATGGCAATGCGCAATGGTTAACATAGCATGAATGTATGCCAAAGGGTAACATACATGCATACCTGATCCAAAGAGTTTCTCAGTTTACTTTCCATTTCCTCTATCATCCTTCCCATGTTACAAAGATGACCCTCTCTAATGGAAAGATCCATATGCATCTACCAACACCACACCACTAATGTAATGGATACCAAGGGAATCACAACCTGGATCTACAACCTTAAACAAACAAAAGAAACACTTGACTACCTGTCTTCGAATCGATCCTGACAAACTGAACTTGCCTGATTTTTCCTCCTCTGTAGTCAAAGACAGCATCACAGTACTATTCAAGCAGTAACGGGTCTCTTCCTCCTCAGGTCCCACCTACAAAAGCCTACCATGGCTAATACAAACTTGTTCAACAAAACGAAACTTCTTCCTATATCCACAACCTACAACCTGAATCACATGTACAGCATCCCATGATCCCTCTTCTAGGTATCCTCTTCGACCGTGTCCAGTTTTCGAACCATCTTCATCCTCAAATTATACCACATCAGTAACACTTGTGTCAAATGCCATGCTTTAAGGAAAGGGCTCACCTTTTTTCACTAAAAAGCACCCTACAAAACCGTCATCATCTTCATCTTCCCACATGTACACTGATGATGTTCCGCCTTCATAGTACCTGTCATTTTACTAGCTCGTCAATGGCGCATTGGATACCTAAATTCAAGAAAAATTAAAGAACCTCACTGGTCACAGTAAATGGCAAAGACGTCGTTAGCTTCGATTTCAAGTTTCCTCAACTCTAAAGATGGCATATCTCCATCTTCCAGTAGTGGATGGTATTTATTTGACCAAGGCGATCTATACAGTAACATCGAGACAAAATGTGAGAATTAGCTGAAACTCCTAACTAACTAAAGAATATGACAATGAACCAGTTAGCTGAAACTTACAAAATCATGGTTGCCTACTTTGAAATTTTAAAATATCAAGTAAAAGTCCATAACTAGATGGTCAACATTAATAGTCAAGTTTGATTCTTCCCTTGTGTTTTTATTTGATGTGAGACTGAGATTCACTATCTTGATATATTCAATTTAGTCCATAACTAGATGGTCGACATTAATAGTAGAAATAAGGCATTAGCACATGCACTTATACATCATTACATTAAGGATATATTGTTAAATTTGTAATGGACTTATATCATGTGCATGCATCAAGCAAGCAAACATTTATGATTGTATACCTTACATTACTTTAAAGTTTAATTTTTAAATGATCTATTTATGTTATGTCTATCTTATAGTAAATACGAGGTCAAACTTAAATAAGTATAGACTTAATTCTACTTATTGATTGGTATGTTAGTAATTAAGTCAAAGTAGAGCTAATCAGAATTATGGTCCCTAATTGTAGGTGGAGAAAGACTCATGTCTGACGCCTCAATTGGAAGATCCATAACTCAAAGTTGGTAAAAGACTCTTAAGGAATCAGGTACCCTTCATTATTTCTTCTGCTTTCCTTATTGATTTCACATAATTGACTGCGACTGTAATTGTTGGATAAACCTTAACTAGCCAAAATTTTATGTCAAAGCGGTAAAGAAAGAGGAGATAGATCTGATCAGAATGCTAATTGAATCCACAAGAACAATTTGCCTCTGTGTTTGACCATGGATCTTCTAGTTGTGGTGCAGCCTAAGTAATTTTTTCTCTCGAAGAAGAGCTTATCAAAGGGAAAATAGAGTCATATATAGATGTTGCTGCATACAACTGGGTAACATAGCCCCAATACACTTAACCACTCAATTACTAATCGACTGATTAATGATTAGAATTAAATTCTACACATTTCTAGTTATTATAAGGTGCCTTAGACACACATAACTAAATTAGATCACTTATAATCGGGCCATGAACTCTAAAATTCTCATCATAATCCTGAAGTTTTTCGAACAAACGAAGCGAATGCCACTATGGATTTTGTTCTCATCCGAGTAAATCTTTCAATGACTAGTCATGTGTTATCTCTTCCCATACTGCCTTGTGAATACTTTCAGTTTTAAATACTTACTCATAATCCCAAGATTGATTGCAAATTGAACACAGCTTAGGTGAACCACATTATTTTACGACAACCAAACATTCCAAAGCATATGTTAAAAAAACATATGTACCTGTAAGAATCGGCATCTCTGTTGTATTCACAGAGAATGAACTCTTTTCCACAATCCATGTCACATAAAACCTGTCTCTCACCCAAATGCACAAATTGGATTCAATTTACATTTTCCTATTCTTTCTGGATTCAATTTACTCCATCTCATTCTCAACACATATTATTAAACAAAAACCAAAATTGCCCAAAAAAAAAATTAGAATTGAAATTAGTGGATCAGCAACATTCCCTTTGGAAACAAACAGATTGTATGAAAATGGATGAAGAAGGAGGAGTCGGAACCTGAAGGGGCTGATCGACCTGGGAGAGGAGATCGGAGGAGTGCTCGGGTAGGAGGCCGAGGAGGGCGGCGAGTGCCGTCTCCGACTGCTTTGGGTGAATCCTTCTTATCAATCCCATTGCTGCTTCCATTTTCTCTTTCTTCTTCTCTCGATTTCGGATTTGGGGACGAAATAGAGAATTAAGTGGTTCGTTGGAGAAGAAGGATCCGAGTTTCCCTCGCCCAAACCTCAGCCTCTAACGTTGTATCAAATCCAACATAAGTAACAAGTTTCTGTTTCAATCAACGTTGATGATTGCATCAAATAGCATGGTCCTATCTATATTCTATACACGTTCTGCGTATCCAAATATTATTATTTTTTGAGGTAAATTTGGAAATTGTATTACTCGATCGAAACGTCATTTAATACTACAGGCAATTTATCCGGTAACGGTGTAATCACTCAATCAACAGTATCCCAAACACTAGTATTTTGAGCTAAACAATGAGTTATCTTATTTGCCTCTCTTCGTACATGTATGATGTATCAAAGAAAGCCTGGAAGAGCCTTCAACTTTGCTATGTATTCAGTCACTATAATACCAAACGGCAAAGTCATATGCTCACTCCCATCAACCGTCTGCACCAACCCTAAGCAGTCCGACTCCACCACTCCCACCGGCTAACTAGCCTCAAATATCCAAGTCAGCGCTTCAGACAATGTAATAGCTTCAATCACCTCCGGATTCCGTTGTCCTGGTATGACAAAGCATTCCGTTGTTGTAGTCATATCATTGTTGTCTCTGGACTACACTCCCCCATTTACATTAATCTTCTCCTTCCCGAGTGTTGGCTTCCTCCCCCCTACGAGTCGGCCCTGTAGACAACGGAGCCTTGTGGGTCCTCTACTCCTTGAGTTGAGCCTCCTCCCACTCTTTCAACTGTTTCATAGCAATCTCTCATATCAGCTGCACACTTTTCTCCTTTTGTTGTCAAACCCGTAGATTCCTAGCATTCCAAAGTTCGCACAACATTACCGTCTTTTCCATAAGCCCTTCAACCCCCAATCCCCACACCATCTGTAACCAATCCTCAAGTAGAACCTGTTCCCAAGGATCTAACCGAATGTGTCCCCAAACTCCTTTCGTGAAATGGCAGTCAAACAAAACATGCCCATCATCATGTCGCACCTCCCACAATTCCCACTAACCGGCACATACCTCCCCCTCAAGAAGTGCTTCACTTGGGGGGGGGGGGGGGGGGGGGGGGGGGGGCTTTCGACTCCACCTATATTCCTCCCTTCTCATTTGGGCGCTCCACCTTCCTTCCATTTTCTATATCAGCTTATAGGCTTCTTTCACCCTATATTGACCATCTCGAGCATCCCTCCAATACCGGCCATCCTCTCCACCAAACTGGCTTAAAAGAATGGTTATTATCTCGATAGTTGACGTAAGACCAAAGAGGTCCTCAATTAAGTTCCTATCCCACCTTCGTGTATCTTGTATCATTAAACTGTCAACGCTCATAAGGCCAACCTCTTGCCTGACAACCCGCACCCATAGACAGGATAACACCATTAACTTGAACTATCAAGCTAATTAGTAATAACTATCAAGCCTATAAGTAACACAGGCTCCCCAAGTCAGATGGGATCCATCTGTCACCCCTATGTACTAGAGTAGAGCGCCCGTTTCCCACTCTTCGTCGAGCTACCTCTCGGATCAGCGCATGCCCTTCTAATAAGCTGGTCCAGAGGTAGCTGCAAACTTGTTTTGTTGTAGCTGACAGAAAATTACAGTTCGAATAGTATTTAGCTTTAAAGACCTTCTCCACCAAGTTATCAGGGTAATTAAGGAGTCGTCAGCATTGCTTACCCAAGAGAGCCTGATTAAAGTCCAATAAATATTTAAAGCCCATACCACTCTGTTCCTTGTGGGCACATAATCTTCTCCATGTCTGCCACTGAATCCTTCTCCCAATTCTAACATCATGATACCATCATAATCGGTTCATAACTACTTCAATTTCATTCACCAACCTTTTTGGAATTTTATAAACCCTCATAGTGTACATAGGGAGAGCTTGAATTACAGCTTTCAGTAACACCTTACCCGCTTTACTGAGTAAGAGTTCATCCCAGTTCTGGAGCCGTTTAATAATCTTGTCTTTAATAAAACTGAAAGACATGTATCTGTTCCTCTGGATGGTCGACGATAGCCCCAAATAGTCTCGGGTCCGTCACCACCCCTATTTCTAATGTTGTCGAGACTGCCTGTCACACGTCCTCCCTCACACACGGACGGAACATAAGAGAAGATATTGTAACATATATACTATGTCACGAAGAACTTTCATACTGTCTAAGTAAATATCTCCAATATAATGCTTCCGAATGTGAGGCTCTGGAGAAAAAATAACTATCATCAGCAAAAAAAATAAGTGTGTAATAGCAGGTGCTCCTCTAGCTATCTTACACCCTTTGATTCTCCCTATCTGTTCCTCCCTTGCTATTAACTGAGATAGTCCTTATGTACAGATAATGAACAAGTAAGGCGACAATTGATCTCCTTGTCTGATACCTCTGTCCATTTTCAGTGATCCCACCCGTCTACCCTCAGCTGACACCCAAAGCTTTGCGGTCCGGACACACTCCATTATCATCGCTATCCATTTCTTGCAGAAACCCATAGTAAGAAGAACTTTTTCCAAATACGACCATTCTACCCTGTCATAAGCTTTAACCATGTCTATTCTGATAGCCATACTTCCACTTCTACATGCCTTCTGTTCTCTGATATAGTGTAAAAGTTCTCCAGACACAAAAATATTGTTATTTATGAGCCGACCATGCATAAAAGCACTTTGGGATTCAGTGCCACCTTATTCAGCAAAATTTTCATTCTGTTTATCATGACCTTTGTAATCACTTTATATAAAACATTGCAGAGTGTTATAGGTCTGAATTCACTAACCTTCTCGTGATTTCCACATTTTGGTATCAATACCAAATTTGTATCATTTAAATCTTCAGGAAAAAATCCTAAAAGGAAAAAATCTTGTACCATCTTCATAATATCAGGTCCCACCGTGTCCTAGTAGGCCTGGTAGAACCCCGGATTGAACCCATCTGGCTCTGACGACTTCAACGGTTCCAAGCTGAATATCGCACACCGAACCTCATCCACTGAAACTAGTCTCATTAACCTATCATTATCCTCCGGATTGATCGTTTTTGGTATCAATTCACTGACTCCATCTTGGACGCCTCCCTCCTTACAGTACATGTTATTAAAGTAACCCTCCAACCAATTACCCCAATGTTTCCATTCCCCTGCCTCATTTAGTAACTTCCGAATTCTATTCATGCGTCTTCTCTTCGAATCCTTGGAGTGGAAGTACTTTGTATTCGCATCATCTTTAGACAACCAGAACTGTTTCGCCCTCCATCTCCAGGCCATGGTCTTCTTTCGGCGTAACTCATTAAGAATACCACGAATTTGTTAGGCTCGAACCCCTCGGATTGGATTCTAGGGTCCCTACTGTTCGTTCAGTTCCTTTTGATACCTCCTTATGTCGTTATCCAGCGCTCTGTAGTGTTCCTTGGCCCATTTCCATAATTCTAGTGCCACTCTACTACTCTGCTCACGGATAGAAACATCCTTTTATCTGTCCCAAGCTGTTTTCAAAGTTTTTGCACAACCTGCATCTCCCACCTATCCTTGTTCGAACCTGAATACTCTCGGTCTTCCCCCCACCTCCTCATGTTCAGCATAGACAAGTATAGGTGCATGATCCGAGGGCGAGAGACCTCCATGCACCAACCGAGTATTAGGAAACACATCATCCCATTCCCTACTGATTACTGCTCTATCCAATTGGATCTCCATACCATCTCTCCTGTGTACCCTGAATTTCCAGATCCTGCAACCCGCTATCTGAAAGAGCATTTCGGAACTCGTCAATCAGCGCTTGGGGATAATGTTGGGCTCCCTTAGCATTTGCATCACTCAGCACATTATTAAAGTCCATAAGCATTAGCCACGGTTGTACTGCCTCCCTTTCCAATGAACGAACTACGGCCCACGTCTTATGTCGCTCCTCCCTGCGAGGTTCTCCATAAATCCTTGTCACCCTGAAACTCACTCCAGAGGGTGATCTATAGTTTAAATCCACATGATTCTTGGAATAGGTATGCAGTATACCCACCTCTTTGTTTCGCCAAAGCATCGATATACCTCTACTTGCCCCTCTCCCTTTAACCACGAATGCTTCCTCCATTCTCGTCTGCCTCCTGATGTCTTGAATCACTTCCTCATCCACCTTAATCTCGCTAAGAAAGACCACCTCGGGCGACTTTTGAGTTAAGAACTCAACAATGAACTCTACTGCCCAGGGGTTCCCAAGCCCTCGGTAGTTCCAAGCTATGGTTAACATTATGCTTAGCGGAGTTGCTTCGCACCCCTCGCCATTTCAGATGAACCAGCCTCCTTTATCGCGGAAGTAAGTACTTCAGACTTTAAAGGTTGATCGTCCACATTACATTTTCTTTTTCGTGACCCGCTCCCACTGTTAGTTTGTACATTCTTCTCCTCTCCCACTTTTCTTGACCTCTTTCATTTCTTAGGGGAGTTTCTACATTGACAGTTTCTCTTGGGACAAGCGCTCCCACTGTCAGTTTCTACATTCCCAACCTCGCCATATTGGGATGAGTTTCTCTTGTTCACCCAACCATAGTTTCAATGTGTTCCTTAGGGGGGTATTGATGTTGCAGCTCACCCTAATATGGAGAAACTCATCCCAAGCTCTCCCCTCCTCATTGACATCGACCTCCACCACTCCCCCCCCAACCTATTACCATTAATCTTCTCGACAGATTTAGAAAGAGCAATGAAAGGAAGGTTAGAAGCCAGTACCCACAATATTGTACTCTTAAAACACCAGATCATCTACGTTTTCCTCTCTAGATTACTTCGTTAAAGTCACCGATGCTTTATTAAAGTTCCATGGTTTCATGTCCAGCACTCGACGACGATCTCTATCATTGGCAAAGAAGAAACCCGTGACTCCAGGCGCCGGAGTTTGTGTAAGGATCCCCTTCGCGTTCCAAATATTCTTCATCACAACACATAACACATTCACTCGAATCGATTTATCCGACAACACCTTTGCCGCCAAGCCATATCGGTATTTCTCCCCACCTCACTCTAAAAATTCATCTGGGACGCAAGCTCGGACTCGGTCGAGCGTACTATATCTTATGATTTTGATTTTTCAATCCTTTATAATTGTTAATGGAGGCATTTTGGGTAAAATAAAAGAGCGACAAGATATTTTTAAAGCTTGGGCCAATAAAGTGAAAAATGGGTACATTAAAATACAGTTATCCGATATTAGAATATGGGCTTGAGAGTTAATCCCACGTTAATTCTTGAGTTGTTTTGGCCTGATGCTTCGATAGGTATAAGTAGAAGTGTAAGATCCCAATGTTCTGAAACCCTAGAAAGCGAAGAAGACGAAAGAGTCCATCCATGGGTGAAGAATATCTGTGCGGTGTTTACCATAACGATGGTGGCAACCTAGACTTGGCGATCTACCGGTGGAAGGTAAGCGAATTGCAAGGCGATGATAAGCCAGAGTACTCGAATTTTCGCCTTCCCCCTACCACGAAAGTCTATCCGTCGGTACTTTTGCCTCCGTCGGTTCCAAAATCTACATGTTCGGCGGTGTCTACAATCATACACTGATTTCGACCGACATCTTCGTGGTGGACACGGACAAGCTCCACACCAATGATGTGGCTCAGATCGTCAGGAAAATCCCTTCCGCCCTCAAAGCCAAGGTCCGGTACCGCAACGCCGTCGCAATCGGCGACAAGATCTACACCTTTCCTACCAATTTCGCCCATCCAAGGCCATACCAAGACCCTGCACCGCCGTCGAGATTCGAGGTTTTCAATCCGGAGACGGAGACTACAGATTGTCTTCCGGAACCGAACCATCCTCGGGACGTTGCCCATAATAGTTTTCTAGTCCTCAAAACCCAGATCCTCCTCTGTACAGGACACGAGTGGCTGTCTGCGTTCGACACGGCCCATCCGGAAAAGGGATGGACAGATTGGAGATATATGACTCGTAAATTTAGGGAGGCGTCTGTTGGGCTTCATTCTTGGGACATATTGCCCTTCTTACCAACAACTCTGAAGACGGAGTGTGCAATAGATTTGGGAGGAGGTAGATTTTTTGCTACCTGCATAGCAGACCGCCCCTGCTGTGTAATCTTCAAGTTGGGGTCTGATCCTTTTCGAATTGAAAAGTGGTACAGAGTCTTTGGAATTCCAGAAAAATTGGTTATGCGACCTCGTTTTGCACATGGAGGCTATCTCTACTTTTCTTCTGGTAGAACAGCCAAAAGTCGTGATGGTGACAAAATTGTTTGGGGATTCAAAAAGTTTTCACTGGCCTGTCGTTCTTCTTCTCCTTCAGATACGGAGGTTTATTATGTTGCCAGACAAGTCTTCTACTTCCAGGTTAAGCATCCATCAATCCATAACTGTCTATTTTTGATTCCGCCTTCCAACTAGTTCCGAGTCAGTCTTATTTATATCGTATGCATATTGTCCGAACAATCTAATAGCATGTACAGTGGGTTAGACCGGATGATCAAACCGTATACCAACTGGTTTACAATCTTTAAAATAAATTATGTTCTGCAGTGGTATAAACCGGATGATCAAATCGTATTATGAGTTGTAGGCTGAATTGAATTGATATTTTGATTTAATTAAATGTTTTATTAAAATATTAAACATTATATAAAATTAAAATTGATATAAAAAAATAATTAATAATAAAATAGGTTACTTATAAATGATTTTAACACACAAAAATGAACCTCAAATTTTGTTCTATCTCCTTTTAATACAAACTAGGTGTGAGCACCGCGCGATGCGCGGTATATTATTAGATAAATTATACGTTTTTCTATAGGTCAATCCAGGCTCAAATAATTGAGCAAAATTGAACCTAAAAAACAATACATGAAAGTAAGTGAAATAAAATATCGGAGAGTTTAAAATGTAGTACATTTTAATTTTTTGTACCACGGTCTAACAATCACAACATGCTAATTAGTTATTTTGGGCCATATTTATTGACGGTAAAGATAAAATCGATAACTAAATGTATGTTCAACAATTATATTACAATAGTACTACTTTAAGTTGTTGTCGACACTATTGGATAAACTCATAAAACTTAAGGCACCCTCAAGTTTGTTGTAACCATACAACTATACTGACTGTAGCGACATAATTTACTATTGCTCTTCTGTCATGACTCATGAGACAACTTATTTTAACACTGATGATGAAAACCGCCCACATTTTATCCAGATTAAACACTTGAAATAAAAGAATTGATATTCCATTATGTGTCAAAACAAATATGTAAACCATCTAGTTCTTAACAATCAACAAAGGTTATTATTTGTTAGTAAGCATAATTATAGTCTAATCAATAAATACTACAAATTGCAAAAATCGAGAAGCATAATCACAATCTAATCATTAACTACTACAAATTGCAAGATAATGTGAAGAAAAAAAACTCGGTTTTAATTCAATCGGAGATGAATAGCAAGCATTGCTAACACTCATGCATACAAGTGGCATACACTTAAAGCATCGATCATCTGCATATGCAAGAAGGCTCGCCATTTTGTAACAAAGCTCTTCAATTCAATTTGGTTACCGTAGAATAGGCTTGCATCTCATTCAACTCAATTGTGAAGTGTTAGTTGAGCAAGCTTCGGGTCACCAATCTTCACAAAAAAAGGGATAGCCTCTATAGTTTTATCCTTCTTTGACTCACTGAGAGAAATCTTGCATCAAAATATTGAACAACCACTACCATTTTTAGTTATACTATTAATCAATTAACATAAATTGTTAACAAAGGTAAAAATTAAAATCGCAATTAATATAAGTTTGTATAAAAAGGACAAGTATAATAAATAAATAAAAAGTAGTCGATGAATGCAAATGCAGTATTAAAATCACAAAACTGGTGCAATCTGGTTGAACACCTGAATGCAAACTGTATGCAGAATTCAAGTCTCTGGTTTTTCCCATTCTCTAAGAGCATCCACACTCATCTCGCCGGCTGCCGGCGAGATGGCGCCGACGAGATGGAATAAAATAATAGAATTAAATCATCTCGCCAGCTCCCCGCCAGCGAGCTCTACAGTGGGCTGGCGAGGAGGCGCCGGCGAGATGCAAAGAAATTTAGGTTTTTAATGTTTTTTTATTTAACAACCCAGATTTTGAATAAAATAGTAAACATCGATAAGATGGAACGCCCGATAACATAAAAGGATAGAGGTACTCATTAAGAAACCAAAACAAAGGAAATTAAAAACCAAGCAACGTAATACAAAGGAAACTACACCAACTAACATCTACGCGTCTCCAAATTTATTCCAGAGATGTTCGACAAGATCGTCCTTCAAACGGAAATGCATACGTTCACTTTGCATCCTCTCAGTGTTTCCAAGTATGACATTGGTCGGGACGAAGCCTCCTCGTGAAATATGTGGTTGACTTGTACTACCTTCTTCTGTTTGTTCACGATACCCGTCGTACGTATGACGTTCAGCCTCAACTATCATATTGTGCAGTATAATGCACGCATTCATGACCAAACCGATCGACTTAGGAGCCCACAAGCGGGTCGGTTGTTTGATAATGTGAAACCGAGCTTGTAGTACGTCGAAAGCTCGTTCCACATCCTTCCTGCTTCAGCGTTGACGGTAACGAAATTGTTTTTACGAACACTGGCCACGAAGGGTAAATACCGTCAGCAAGATAATAAGGAAGTGTGTAATCATTACCGTTTATGGTGTATGCAACCGGTGGTTGCCAACCGTTGATAACGTCCGCGAACAGCTTCGAATGATTCAGGACCGTCAAATCGTTGTTCGACCCCGCCATGCCGAAGAAAGAGTGCCAAATCCATAAGTCACGAGTTGCAACCGCCTCAAGGACCACGGTTGGTCGATTACCGTGGTCCCTTCGGGAATGTGACCCTCGAAGGGCCTTTGGGCAGTTCTTCCATTCCCAGTGCATGCAGTCAAGACTTCCTAGCATGCCCGGGAATCTGCGCGCTTCATTAACCGCCAAAATGTGGTCCATATCAGATTGTGTAGGCTTCCGCCGGTATGTAGCACCAAAGACTTTATTCAGTGCACTGCAAAATGTGCGCAAACATTCCAAAGTTGTTGTTTCCCCTATCTTCACATACTCGTCCAACGCATCAGCTGCAATTCCGTAACATAATTGCCTAATGGCGGCAGTACATTTCTGGTAAGTAGATAATGAAACTTGACCCAATGCATCAAAGGAAACCTTGAAGTAATCGTCGTGCTGCTCCAATGTATGAACGATACGGAGGAACACCGACTTTGGCATTCTAAACCGACGCCGAAACTGCACCTCGGTGTACACAGGGTTGGTGTTGAAGTAGTCATTCATTAACCGTTCGTTTGCGGCTACCCGGTCACGTCGAATGTATTTGCGCTTCTTTGGTGGAGAATCCACCAAAGCGTCTCCTCGGTTGACAGACAGTCTTCGAGCATGTCATTCAACATAGAATTGAATTCCATATCCTCGGGATCGAATTCCATGATGACGGACAAACAAGGATGACTGTCGGGACGATTCTAAGATGAAAAGGATGAATAGTAGAGAGTGTGTGCATTTTTAGTTTGTGAGGGTGGGTTTATGTAAGGTTTTGGTTAGGTTTATTATAAATGTTGTAGTTATGGTGAGCGACGATCAAGGTTATTCGATTGGACGTACATATATTTGTTGGATAATATAGGTGAGGTTAAATTTTCAAAACAAATAGCATTGAAACCATGCATTTTTTTATTGGACAAAAAAGATTTATGAGATCTTCATCTCATCTCGCCGGCGTGAACTGCCAGCGAGAAGCACGTCGCCAACGGTCCTCCCCAGCGCTGATCTCGCCTGCTCCTCGCCAGCTCCCCGCCTCCTCCTCGCCGGCGAAGACATCTCGCCAGCTGCTCCTCGCCCACGACTGTGGGTGCTCTAAGTACGTAGTCCAACTCCCAATATAAGTAGAAAACATCAAAACCTATCAATGCTTGGACACCTAAATTTGGCTCAAAACCGTCAGAACATGAAACTAAATTACCCAATCAATGGTGTAAAACCCGGTTTGGTTTAAAAGGGTATTAAAGTGCAAACTGTTACTTGGGGTTTGTTTTTTCATCGAGGTTGGTTTAAAAAAAAAAAGGGACTAAGAGCATTTCTGGGCTGGACAGAGGCAGACGCGAGTTGGGCCCGAGCCAGTAGGCCCACGCCACTCGTGCGCAGGCCCGGATGACCCGAGCCTAAACCCCGTCAAACCCTAGCCTTAAAAGGGCTCTTGACCCTTCTTCAGCCTCAGTTTTGCACGCCGACCGAGACGAGACCTGTCTCTCTCCCTTCGAACCGAGACCCTTCCTCGCCGTCTCCCTCTCCTTCCCCGGCGACCTCACCTTCTTCTTCTCCGAGCTCCCTCACACCCACCACTTCTTCTTCTTCCTCTTCTCCGTCTTCTTCTACCCGACGTGCCAGAAACCCAGCACCCCCACCCGTCTTCTCCCTCTCCGATTCAACGCCGCCGCCGACAAGGACGAGCCCACCGTGCCTGATTCAGGCAGAACTTCACACGGTGAGTCGTTCCTCACTGGTTCCTCCCCGTCCCCCTTCTTCTCGCGTCGATTTAAGGGGCGTCAGGCTCACAGAGGAGGTCGGGAGCGTCGTCGAACTCTCCGAGTTCTAGATCCGCGATTCACGTCGCCGGCGAGCCGGTTAGCCGCCAGATCTGGTCGGGAGGGTTCGGACCTCACCCCAACCCTCGTTTCCGTTGAGTCCTGACCCTATGTCAACCCATCAGACGCCGGAGCCGCCGTCGAAACCCTGACGCCACCGCCGCCGGAGTCGCCGGAAACCTAACCTCAGCCACGGCGTCTTCAGCTCAAACCGGACGAGGCGAGACCTTGGGCTCGGGCTCGGAGCTCAGCTGGGCTTCGGCCTGGACAGGATTTGGGCCTTGGGCTCGAATCTGGTCTGGGCCTTGGCCCAGACTGACTCTGGTCTTCGGGTCCGGACTCGGGCCTGACCCCGGGACTGGATCGGATACGGACCGTTTGGACAAACTCGTTTAATTAATCTTTTAAAACTGATTTAAACGACACTTGGGACTAAGTCAGACTTTTATCAGATTAAGCGGTTAATCAACGGAAATGAAGATCTGTTAATTTAAAGAACTGGTTAATCTGGACCCGATCTGATTTTGGATCGTTTGTGTGTAAACCCAGATTCGTAGCTGGGACTTCGCCGAGGTGACGAGGCGAGCCGGACAGCTGTTGATAGGAGTATTTGTTCGTCGGAAGACCGCAAGGTAGGGAAAGCCTTAATTACTTCATTACCGCTTAGAATGCATGTTTAGGATAATAAAATCGGAAAGGTCCTAGAACTGCCTATAGGGTGCGAATAACTAGAATAATCGTATTTCCATTACTAATAAACGGATGAGTGACAATTAGTGAAGTGTGCTTTCAATACTTGGGAAATTGATTTACTGGTAGAGAGGCTGTGAAGAGCTCTCGGATTAGTTGTGTGCTAGGTTCACATGTTTGGTTGCTAATTGCTCGGTTAACTTAAGAGTCTAATGAAACTAGATTATCTCATATGATTGAATGCTATTTGGTGTATTCACATGATGATTGATTGGTGGAATGTACACTTGGTTGATCTAGTATTTATGCTGATATAATTGTTGGTTGAACGGATGATCGAGTATGACTGATTGTGCCAAAGGGGTACAATCAGGTGATCGATGTACCGATGGTTGGAGACAGGTAAGTACACGGTAAGTATGAAATGGTGTTGTTGTCTTGGTTATGATGAAAGTGTGTTCTGATGTGTGATGCTTGATGGGTGAACGAAGTACTTTTTCCTTTTTTTTTCTTTCTTGTTCTTGATTGTATGCTCATTTATTGGTTTAGCTATTTGTTTGCTTGGTTTGGTACTACACCGGGGGGGTGGGTGGGTAATCCGGTGCCGATGAGGTGGTTGGAGTTGGACAGTTACAGTGAGTTATTGACCGAGTTTTAGAGCGTGAGAGTATTGGTTACTGGATATTATGAGAGTTGAGTATTGGCAGATCCTGCGGGATATCAGTTGGTTATGGGACCCTGCGGGGCATTGATTATTGGGCCTGCGGGCAATTGGCTATGGGACCCTGCGGGGCATTGATTATTGGGCATACGGGCAATTGGTTATGGGACCCTGCGGGGCATGGATTATTGGGCCTGCGGGCAACTGGATATTTTACCCTGCGGGGAAAGGATTACTTATGGTTTCACCCCAAGGAACTGCATCCCAGTGGGTGCACTACTTGGTCCCCTATGACATATGGTCCTTAGGTGGCATTTCCGAATTAGTTTCGGTGCCTCGGTGCATGTACCTCCTCTGGACCGAGGGAAAATCTGACGTGATGTGGATACTCTGGTGGATCGGGTTATGGGAACCGAGGTGATCCCAGAATCTATTCACGGATCGGAGGCTTGAGAAAGCAAGTGGTTGGCAAGATACTGATATTTCCCAGTTTATTATTATTCGTCCTTTAAATTATTTATTATGAATTTATTTATGTCACTGTTACTTGGATACTATTACGTTGTTGCAATTATTTCTTATTCTTATCATTTCCTTGTTTATTATATCGTCCTGTCGTTCGGGTTACATTCGTAGACAGTTCATCTTTAACTTAAGGGTTGAATCATTAAGGTTTTTCCTACTGAGCGTCAGCTCACCCCCTTTGGTTTCTAACTGTTTTACAGGAGTACCGGATGTCTAGAGAGGCCGAGGCTAGGGAGCTTTGGGACTCTTCGGGTTCGCACTAGAGTTATGTTGGTCTCTTGTGTTGGACATACCTTATTTGACTATTTATGTTGAGCTGTGACTCACGCTGTTTTAAACTATTTACTGATATGTCGTTTTTGACGAAGTTGGTATGAGATTTTGGAACCTTTATCTATCGTTTACGTTTCCTAATTATTTCAACTCAGGTCACGTCTCGAGTCCGGTCAAAACCGGATTTGGGACGTGACAAATGGCGTGTGCAACGGAAAGACCAGAGACTTGAACAAAAAAACTCATATGCATAGCATCGCAGACTCAAAAATCACGCACCATATACCATTCAAAAATCAAAATCATAGAAATCTAGAAGTTAGGTAAGAACTTACGGAGAGGAAATCAGAGATGATCGGAGCCGAACTCTTATACAAAACCGGATGACCCAAAACTCTTCCTTTTCTTCATCCGCCTTCGTGGCTCGTCCATTCCCATGTCAATTTCAACATCTCTGATCCAATCCATCGATCCACGAACAGTACTCGGGTGAAACTCTCTATCAGAGTTGAACTCGTTTCTATTGACTTCTACTTATGACAATCACAATCAGAATCGTCCCTAATATACCAGAAACGCATCAGATATGAATTGAGAGAAGGGAAAAATGAAACGGCCGAGCATTGAAAGTAATTGAAACCTAGGACCTAATTAAGAGGGCTTAGAGGTATTAGCACCATTGAGGACGGTTTAATTGCACATTGATAGAAGGATAACAACAGGAAGAGTTTAAGACTCGTAACAGACGAACGCCAAACTGAAAAAGGAAGAGGGAGCCGAGTCCGAACAAACTTAGAGCATCCACAACCATGAGATGTTAATCCCACGCTAATTCAATGCCACACCAACGTCTGGGCTGCAGAACCAAATGGTTGGGTAACGGTCTCGAGCCGCCAACGCCATATGTGCCGGTAGCGCTATCCATTACTTTATTTTTATTTTTTATTCAACTTTATCCAAGCGGTTGGATATCAATTTATTTCCTTTCATTTTAAATTTTACAATCAGTCGTGTATTAGCATTACTGTCTTTTTTTTTAAATTTCGGAATTAATTGAAATCTGACAAACATTAATTGGTTTTGAGTTTTGACCCACTAAAAAATTAGGGAAAAACTGATTTAATTCAAAGAAAATTAAAAATAAATTCTTTTTGAAGTGTAATGCAACCATATTTTCAAACCATCAATTATCAAATCATTTTTTGAGATTTGTAAAATATAATACTATTTTTTTTAGTTTCAAGAGTAATTAATTTTTTATTTCGAAGATTAAAAATATAATAGGTTTTCAAATTTTATATTTTCATAATATATATTTTTGACACATTTTTTAAATTCCAAAAATATATTTTTTATAGCTCAATTTCATGTGCAGTCGATATTTTGAAATAAATTACATATTTATTGTATTACATTACATTTTATTTGGAAAATAAAAATAAATTAAGTAATTCAATAAAATAGTAATAAAATAAAATTTTAATTTTAATTTTACCTTAGCATTTCTCCATTGCAAACAAAAAATTAATCATCACTAAAAAGTATTATCTCTTTTCCACGTGACACTTGTTTTTCTCTCCTTAAGTGATGCTAAGATAATGCTGGAGATGTGGATGCTCTTAGAGCCAAGAAATGAGATTTTTAGTAAGTATAGAACGCCACGTCAGCTGCCATGTCAACTGTTAACTTTGCTATTATATATTATAAGATTCAACAAAATATAAGTTGAAGCATATATTCCATGTTCGCCTCATAGTTGTGGGTCTTGACGAATGTCTCAAGGTCTTCCAGTCATGCCTACAATCATGACATCTGATGTGTTGGGTCACCTGGTCTTCGTTGTAGTCGGAGACATCTTTATCCTGCAAGGCCTCATACTTGTCGTATAATTTTTGTCATTGCGGTTGTAAATCATGATATTGACGACCCCTTTCTAGGTTTACTCGAGCTATCTCGGCTTTTGCTCGTTGAGTGTCCAATAGGCAGTCATTTGGTCGGTGAGGACCTGCTCCTTCCTCTTCGAAGCCTTCTTGCCCAGCGGTCTTTCAGGAGGGGGTGTTCGAGAAGAGCCTCCCTCGATCGTATGAGATGAATGACCTTCCGACCCACCTCCTTCCGTCGTATGTGAAGGGGGTATTTCTTGAGAACCTCCTTCTGTCGGATCGGAATATGGACAATCATGTTGGGAGTCACCATCGAGAGGCGTGTAATCTTCACCGATACTAGTGGGTGTGGTTGAGCTGTAACTCCCAGCCTCATCCAATAGTTGTAAAACACTACTCTGTCTAAAATTTTAAGGTGTCTTGAGCATCTCACTCGCGTGCTCTGAGTTTATTCCTCTCACATTCTCTCTTTACTTTTTAAAACAAAATGGAGTTTCCTTTTATGTTTTCCTTCTTATGCTATCGTCAGAGTATGGCCGAGCTCATCCAACAATACTCCTCCTTTCTACCCCAATTTTGTCCACCTCTATTACATCTGATCTTCCCTCCAACTACTACCCCACACCAGCGACCGACCATTCTCTTTTACTTTCCACCTCTTCTCCCATCCCCACAACCTCTAAATCTCCTATAGCTGCCTAACTTTACTTGACAACAACATGCACCAGATTCGATTTCGGGAGCTCAATCGAGTTCCCACCACCATGTGTTCAAGGTCCTATTGTATGTTCTCTTAAATATAACTCAATCGCTAATCGGCTTAGCCCAAATGATTAAATAAAAATGGTTTATCGTCTAACTCTAGATGCTCGTGGAGATCTTGGTAGAGACTCATATCTAGTAACGATGACTGATTTCAGGATTTCCACTCCTTTATTTTATAGAGGTAGTGTCATGTAGGTGGACAGGCTCACGTTTATACTTTGAGATGGTAAATTCCTTCGATTGGAGGTTTAAAACTAAATATGGATGTCGGGGTTCGGAAAAATGAGGATTGACTTGGGCATGGTGGGTAGAAATCACGTTATGAACATTCCTTGGTGTAAAAGCTGCTTCCAAGCAGGAGTTTTCTGCACTCAGCGTGTTAGTGTTTGGTTTTGATCGTGAGGGTTCAAAGTAAAGTATAGTGCTTTGTTGGCAGGTTTTGGAGGGGAGTCGGTTGTCTTAAGTGTAATCTTAATCGTTTTTTATTGATCGTTTGATACTTTAGATGGTTCTATTATTAAGAATATATGACTCTCTTTAAATTCTCTAGGAGATGTGATGGTCTATTTGTATCTCAGAATAGTAATAAAAGTTTTTTTAATAAGAAAATAAATAATGCATTAATAAGTGATGTAGGTTCCGGGAAACAAAACCACAAACCACCAAACCAATAAAAAGATCCAGACAAAGTCTACATGACCCAAGAGGCCGAAAAAGATGAAAAAAAGGAGGAGCTCAAGCATGCTGAGTAGGGATGGCAACGGGGCGGGTATGGGGCGGGTTTCATGATACCCGACCCCGCCCCGATTTCACCTTGCCCCGAAATTGACCCGCCCCGATTTTACAAATATGTTCCAAAAAATTCAGAACTAAAATAAATAAAAATTTGTCAACTATAAAAAATGTTAGGCCATATTTAATATAGACCCAAAAATTTACTAGATTATTATGGTAGAATAAGCCCATAAATAAGTTGTAAGTAAAGCAAACTAATGCTTCATTTTATAGAGAAGCAAAGTGATGAACACCTTGTACGCGGGCGATGTGGGACTTGAAACTTTGTGTTTTACGTATTGATTAAATACTACATATACAATAGAAATAATCAACTAACGCAAATGTATACATAGCTCAGTGGTACTCCAGGTAATCTTGGCTACATGAGGTCTTGGTTTCGAAACATACAAGTTCTACTTATTTTGTGATTTAAGTTTAACAAATCAAAACAAAAATAAAAATTCTTGATATTGTGGAGAATCAAAACCAAGTCCTTGGACAAATAAGGAAGCCTTTTACCACTACACCAATGTTACTTATTTGCTTCATAACATATTTTTGTATTTAATAATAATACCGGGGCGGGTTCGGGGCGGGTGGTACCAATCCCGTCCCCGCCCCGTCCCCGGTCAAATACCCGGTTGATCGGGTTTTCCCCGCCCCGATCGGGTCGGGGACCTCGGGTCCCCATCGGGTTCGGGTTTTTCTGCCATCCCTAATGCTGAGATAGAGCAAGAGTCAGCGACACCATCCAGGAGCTAGGAGATGTGGCTCGACGATTCGCTTGAAGCAACGTAAGTTCCCCGAACTAAATTCTCCGAAGAATGATAAACGGATCAGGGATCGGAGCTCCTTGGAAACTTTTGGCGTTCCGAGCTAACCAAAGGAATCATAATACCAAAAAGCTGAGACGAGACCAAGATTTACGCAGGCGGCGCACCCCACAAATTGAATGCCATTACGAGATGAACAAAGCATGAGAAGAAGGGAGAGCTGAGAAGACCCCCCACAATTGAAGAACCAAGGACTACACTTGCCCAGCCCATCCACAAGTAATAAGAAAGGTGAGATGTGTCCTCGATGTGTCTGCCACACATAGGGCACAATCAAAGACACACAGGGATCGAGAAACCCCTCGCCGCCAAGAAAGATCTAGTAGGGATGGCATCCAGAGCGACAAGCCAAGCAAAAGATTGGACCTTAGACGAATCAGCGCTCTTCCAAACTATGCAAGCCCAGAAAACAAAGTCCACCCCGTCGACGTTGGAAAAGGCATTAAAAGCTGCCGATGTCGAAAAACCGTGGGGATATAAGGACCAGGAGGACAATCTGTCAGGACCTGAGAAGTTGAGGCGAACGCCCAAGAGAAAGGTGCATATGTCCTTCAAGGCGAGGAGCTCTCTATCTAAGAGGTAACGACGGAAAGTGAAATTCCACCCATCGTTCACTTTGAAGTGAATAACTGTGACTTTGCTCTACCAACAAGAGGTAAAGGCGAGGAAACAGAGTCGAAAAAGGAACATCTGTGCCCCAAGCATCCTCCCAGAATCGGATGAAACACCCAGAACCTAACACCCAACGGACCTTCCCCGGACCAAAAATCTCAGGAAAGCGAGGATCTTGAGCTAGATGAGCAATATGACGAAGAAACAGAGAAGAGGAGCAATGAGCGAGCGGAAGACAAGAGAGATTCCACTCGTACTCGACCCAGCCATGCCGAGCACATAACACCCTCCGTCATAAGAAAGTCCGCTCCGTGACAAACCGCCACCACCACTTCAAAAGCAAGCTCTTGTTGACGGCCGCAAAGTTGCTGATAGCTAAGTTAACTTGTGATAATTTGATCAACTGTACAGGTTATTAGACTCAATCTTTTTGTATAATATTAATCATTTTGCTTCTTATATATATAAAAAAACTCTAGATGCTCATCTATATAGCTCGAGTGGACATGCCACACTCATACCCACTCAACAACAACTAATATTTTCCATAAATGCATGGCAGCATATTTTTTTTTAAAAATGTTAACTGTCGTGTGATTACACCAGCAATGAATACGAGTTTTCGTGGATATTTGCTATCAAAAACAGAAAAGTATATGCGGTGAAGGTGGATCGAACACCTGACCTTCAGATCTTCAGTCTGACGCTCTCCCAACTGAGCTATCCCCGCATATGTTTGCAACCTGGTATTTAAAAATTATGTAGTATATTCAATTTTTTGAATATATATTATTCATGAAATTAACCTTATTTGTAGATGCAACAATAATAACATTGAGTTACATTCTGAATTCGAGCTTGAAGCCAAAGACGATTAATGGAAAAAGGTGAAGAGGGTGAATCCAAAATGGAGGAGAAGGCCGAAGGAAGCACAGAGATCCAGGAAACGACCCTCAAGTCCTCAATGGGGTCTCATTCAAACCCGCATCCGAAGACCGTCAGAACCAAGGTGCCGGAGGTCGAGGTCCATTTGTACCGGCGAGGGAAGGGTCCGATCGACAAGTTCAAGTCAAGCCTCGGAGGTTGGGACCAGGACCAGCTCGAGGCCCGCGACATCTGCGACAAGTACGGCCTCAAGGCCATCTTCGCCTTCACTCCCGGTACCGGTCGGGGCGCCCCCATCCGCTTCAGCCCCAGGAACGGCAGGTCCATGCTCGCCTACAAGGATGGCTCCGTGGTTTACATCGATGGAGAACCTAAGGTAATTATTCTCTGCTTGCTTTTTTTGAGCTTTTTTCGATTTGGGTATTTTTCATTTGATCAATTAGTATTTGGGTTTGATTCTGTTCGTCATATGATTCCACCAAGGAAGCTTCCTTAAGGTTTTATAGAACATAATTTCAAATTTTAAGTATGTTCTTTACAATGCATTTTTATTGTCTTGACTTTATTTGTGTTAAATTGAGGTATTGCCTTTTTTTTTGAGTAATTGCCTCTGCTGAGAGATATTGCTGGTGTTCTTGGTTTATGGCTAGTATAAAATATGGAATTATGTTGTTGCTGACTTGTGTTAAAGGATGTATAGTTGTAATACTTGTGTGTATCATGTGAATGGGTGTTTATGTATCTATATGAAGTTTTGCTTTGAGTTGTTTCTTGGGATAACTCCAGGAAATAACTGTTCTTTGACTTCCATTTTCACATCCTACTATTAGTGACTTTTGTTTCACTTCCTACCATCAATTTGTAGAAATCAACGTTAGTTTTATGTAAAAACTACGTTACCATACAGGTAGGAAGTGAAACGAAAAGTCACGAATAGTAGGATGTGAAAATGGAAGTCAAAGAACAGTTATTTTGTGGAGTTATCCATTGTTTCTTTCACTTGGTCTTGAAACATATTCATATATTTGCAGGCATGTAATAGTTTATCTTTTTTATTCTTATAAATCAACCCGAGAAAAATATAACATTCATCAATCATCAACACAAAAGTCTAAAAAATCTCAACCAGGCCATAACTCATAGCAAACTTCAAGCATTCAATTAAATGAGCAGCTTCAGTTGCAACATATTAAGGGTGATTCTAATCACCATCAGTGATTGCATGGTTAAGGGTGAAGGAGAATCAGGTGTTGAGGTGGCAAGGTAGGTAGTCAACTATGTCTTAATTAAGGAGAGTAAATAATGCAAACCAACTTAGCAAGTCCAAGTAATCGAGATCTCTGATTGCATGGTCATGGGTGATTATAATCACCATTAATGATTGCATGATTAAAATGGTTAATTTGGGGATCGAGTAACTGACAAGGTGATTAGTACAATCACCAGAAGGTGGTGGAGAAGCCATATTTGGCTGTCTCTATATAAGAGGAGATGAGTAGAGGTTGCAGGTATTTTGAGAATTCTAACTTGATTGTTGGCTCGCCGAGACCGGGTCACAAACAATCGTTTGCTTACAATATGATTCCTATCTTCTTACTATCCTTGTTACTTAGTCTCAGTTACGATCTACTCACCCTAACATAGCATCTAATAGAAGTTTCTTAAGCTGCACAGAAATTAGGCTTCCCAATCTATAAAGCCTTCAATCCATGCTACTGATCATGAACTTGCTAATCTTAGGAATTTACCTTTGTATTTGATGATTCAAGACTTGTACAAGAACACATATATATACTAATCAAGGTGCATTTATTAGAAAATTAGATTAGGAAACGGGATGTCGTGAGACATGATGCACTGCCATGGGTCTTCAGAAACTCGATCATGGAACTCAGAGACGAGGATAGTGAGAACTGGAAATAGGCAAGAAAGAGAACAAAGGCTCTGATACTATGCTAATATTAGGAATTTACTTTTGTATTTGATGATTCAAAACTTGTATGAGATCATATGTATATACTACACAAGGGTTGATTTGGAAATCAGATAAGAAAACGGGCCTAAATTCTAAAGCCCATTGGATTGACAGAACTCTGATACAAATATAACAAGGTTTACGTGAGAATTCTAAGGGAGATTGGTGAGAGATGGCTGATCAAAAACACCCAAAAATACGAGGTGTGCCTCACCGCTTCAGTGGTGAGGCGCACACCTCAGGTGCTTCGAAAGCACCTGAGGTATAAACTTGAAATTTGTCCGAGAGGCGCCGCCTTAAGGTTAAAAATGTTCACCTTGCCTCGACCGATTTTTAAAACAATGCTTTCAGTTAACTTGTTTGTATTCAGTTACATATGCGATCATGCCATTGGTATTGCATTAACCAAGGAACTCATCATATGTCTTAAGCATCCTGCAACCACAATCCCTGTTCATCTACATCTCTAAAACTTAACAACTCCCTTATCTGATATGTGTTTTATTGCTTGAATACTATTAAGTTCATCCACATTCTTTTATTTCAGGACTCCATGCTCCTGCCTGTGACCAAGATCTTGGTGGGAGTAGCGGTTATAACTCTCTTGATCACACTGGTTTCTCAACAATATCCAAATTGGAACAATAAGCTGAACATTTATGGCTTCAGCTTCCCTCCATGGATTCTTGCTTGTGTGGTGATTATTTTTACTCGCATGAGTAAGAGAACCAGAGACTTTCTGAAAAAATATGGTTACTGAACACAATCCCTTTCCCTTAACGAGGAAGAAGGACAATTTCTTTTTTGTAGAGCTGTCTGTGTATTTCTGTTTTCATATAAGTTTGTTTTCAAATTTTGTTGAACAAAGCTGTATTAGAATAAGAGGTTTTCCAATTGTGCAGCATTTCAAGTTTGATGATGATTTATTGGTTTTTAGAAGTTCCCGCACTACTTATTTATTTTGTTTAGATTTTAAAAAGTAAAGGATCAGAAGATACAAGTACTAACTTAGAATGAAAATGAACAACTTTCTTAGATCAATCTTTCACTAAAACTCAGTTTTTTAATCCCTAAAAGCTGAGATGATACAACAAAATCCCCTATAATATATGATACTTTGGTATGTTGTATTTGTCAAAAACCCATATGATGAGAAGGATTTTAAGACAATTATTGCATAGAAACTATAGATTAGGGGTGGGAATTGGGTGGTTAACCACCCAATGAACTCTTTCACGAACCCAACCCCATGTTCTTGGTTTAATGGATCTTGGAATCAGCCTCAACCCAAAGACCAATTCTTCATAGTGAAATCAACCAGTTTACTGACCGGTTGGTTAGTGATTTTAACCAACCAGCCACTTTACTACATCTAAGTATAAATATGAATACCAATAACTATACACATGTTTCTATTTCAAGCAAAAACATATTACTATATTCTCCAAAACAAAAGGAAAAATGGGAAAACGCTGGTTCCTAACCTTTTTGAACCTTTGGTTATCACGTCCTAATCCAGACTAACTTTTGGTTACAATTCCATACATGAAATGTTCAGAATTTTACAATTAGTATAAAAAACTGTTAAAAATTTGGATGATGTTAGTTTTAGTTATGAAATGTCTTTTATGTCCTCAAGCCCTCTTCTTCAACCTCCCTCACTTTCTTTTTTGCTCTGTTTTCAGACCTTGAAACTTCTATGGATGTTAGGTAAAAATATTGCACATTTTTTTTCGTTTTCTCGGTATCCAAACACTCGGAAGCGAATTCATGAAAAAAAAGCTCAAACCCCAGTAAGGATTAAAAGTCAAATATTTTTTTATGTTTCTCATATTTACTGTTTTTCTTTCATTTTCTCTCTATCCAAACACTCAGAAGCAAATTCATGAAGAAAAGATCAAACCCATAAATATAAAGGATTAAAAGTCCATAATTTTTGTCATTTGTATTATTTTTCTTTCATTTTCTCTCTGTCCAAACACTTAGAAACAAAATAATAACAATCATTTTTACCATATTCATGAAAAAAAGCTAGAACCCATAAAAGATTCAACGTCAAAATTCATGAAAAGAAGCTAGAACCCATAAAAAATTCAGAACTAATGAGTTGTGAATGTGATTTTGATGGTTTGTGTGAAATAATGCATAGTAAGGGTTAGGATGTGTAACAAATGTCGGTGAATGTTAAGATGTGTAACAAAGGTTGAGGGCGAAATAGTCATATTTAAATTTAAAACAGTACACGTGACATGCACATGTTCTGTTGTCCAACAGTGATGTTAACTTGGACAAATTTTTATACTTTTTGTAAAATTCCCAACCTTTCATGTTTGGAATTGTAACCAAAGGTTGGTCTGGGTTAAGACGTGATAACCAAAAGTTCAAGAAGGTTAGGAACCTGTGTTATCGTGTTCTATGTTGACAATCCGTGTGACGCGGAAGAGTGCTCACGGGCTATTCATCTGCATCGGATCAGTGACTATTATGAAGCCACATGTATATGATGATTAATACCGGTTTAGTTGGTTAACCGATGGTTTGACGTTTTAAAAAGCGACAACCAACCTTAATTTTTCGGTTCGGACGTCTCTCCACCGAAAATGTCGCCGGTGATCCCGGTTCCGAGTTCTCCGGTACGGTTTTTGATTGGTGGTGGTTGGTTTTAGCGGTTTCGGTTTTTTTTGCCCACCTCTACTATAGATGGTGGAACATTATTATTTTTATAAATTATAAAAAGTTTACAAATCAATTTGTACAAACATTAGTTCCAAGCAAAATGGTAGGTTGGTTTGGTTTTATTATTTTTATGCGAAACTTAGATTCTACTCCTACTTTCCTAGGAATAGGACGGTGTCGTCTCGTGCTGCTTTCTAAATCTAATTTTATTCTAATAAATTACAATTCGTAAAAGTAAATCTAGAAAAAGGCGTTTGGTAAAATTTTTGAAAAAGCGAAAATGTTTGAGAATATTAGGCTTGCGCAGAACCCAAAACCAAACGTGTCCTTAAACAGAAAGAGCCACCAAATCAAAAGGCTAAATCAATATTCATTCGATTCACGCAACACCGAGAGAGGATCGAAATTCGCGCCCCTTTCTCCTTCTCCTTTCTCTCTCGAAGCTCTTCTCGAACCCGAAACCAGACATTCGGGTCGGGTCTAGACAACTCCATCGCTTCGACCTCACAGCTCTGAGTCTGAGTCTGAGTCTGGCCTTGATTCACCGAATTTCCATTCTCGCGCGTTCCGTCGACTCTTTTTGTACCTTCTTCTCCTCTGCTCCGCCATGTCTCTGCGCAGGCGCACTTTGCTCAAGGTCATCGTTCTCGGCGACAGCGGGTACGTTCCTAGGGTTACGCTCTCGCATTTTTTTTCTCTTCAGTCATTGTCCGTCGCTTACCATTCCTGTGTATGTATTGTGTGTCTGATTTGTGGTTTTGTGGTGTCAGGGTTGGGAAGACGTCGTTGATGAACCAGTATCCTTCAACTTCTGAATAGAGTTCGCTCTGTGTCTATTGTTATTTCTCTGGTTCGAGATCTCTGAAATTTGTGTTTTTTTAATATTCGTACGATTTATTTTTGTCTGTTTTCTAATTAATTAGTTGAGTAGGTTACAGTGGTGCATTGTGTTGTGTATGCAATTAAGGTTTTGGTTCCGTTTTGATTGAAATGTATTTGCTATAACTTATTTGTTTTCTGTTCGAGTTGTTGATGGTTGTGGATCTTTAGCCTTTGTTTAGATATGTGCATAAGAAGTTCAGTCAACAGTATAAAGCTACAATTGGTGCTGATTTTGTGACCAAGGAACTCCAAATTGATGACAGGCTTGTTACTCTTCAAGTGGGTTTCTCTTTATTCATTTTAATTGCAATTTGGTGTTGTTTAGAAGTTCCTTTTTGGGTGGTACGGAGGGGGTACTTATATGCTAATTTCCTGTGTCTGCATTTGAAGATATGGGACACAGCTGGGCAAGAGCGATTTCAGAGTCTTGGAGTTGCGTTCTATAGAGGAGCTGATTGTTGTGTTCTGGTGTATGATGTTAATGTGATGAAGTCCTTTGACACTCTTGACAATTGGCATGAGGAATTTCTCAAACAGGTACACTAACTTAGCGTTCTTTCTTTTGATTCAATCTTTTCTTTCCTTTTAATTCCTTGAATAATGTTGTAGCGATAGGTCGTTTCTCCCATTATGTCTCTCGATTGTTGGGGCGATCAAACCTTTGTAATATATCCTGAAAATGGTAAAGTGAATTTGTAACGGTAAATCCCCCCCACCCCCAATTATATACTCGTGGGTTCTTCTACATAACATGTTAATATGTTTCCTTTAATATTGGATTAATGTGTTTAGTTTTCTTTAAGTGGAATGAGTGTAAACTAGAAAGGTAATCAATGTGGGAAGCGAAATCCTTGACTGTTTTACTTAAACTTTGTACCTGCCAAAATTAAAGTTATGAGTGCAGGGTTTTCTAATGATTAGCTGGATTTTGTAGATTGTTTGATCTTTATTTTGTTCTGTGAAAGCCACCCATGATTAATTTGAAAACTTAGTGCTTTTACGGTTCATGGTTGACTTGATTTTTAAAATTAGTGTATTCAGTAACAATTGTTTGGAGTGGGAGCATGTTGATTTTCTCGATCTAACTGACAGTTTATGTTGCGATATTTGCTCTCTTTCGAATAGATTCTTATGCTTTGAAGCACAATCTTAAAACAATTTTGATCAATACAACAGTGTGAAGGTGAAAACATGCATTACTGATTATTTTGTCTAATGATGGCTTTTGTCTCCCTGATCAATTTGAAATATTTTTTGTGTGTTTCTGATGTATATACAATTTGAGAAATATGATGCCTTGATCTGTTTTTTTTTCATCTATGATATTTTCTCCACCCTATAAAAATAATTATAGTTCTATCAATGTTTAGAAGGATTATAGAGGTTTGTGAGGGTGATGGATAGAGAAAATTTGACTGTTGAAAAATTCTTTTGTATTCCCATTACTTTGGGATGCATATATTTTTTTATCAGAAAGCTTTGACAAAAGCTGAAATGTAGATTTTAGTGTTCAATTTCTGACAATATTGCTGGTGAAAAGTGTTGCTCAACCTGGTCCTTTGACATCCACATTTCCGTGGCTCTTTTAGCCGGCACGATGCCATAAAATGGTGCATAATTGTCATCCATCTACTAGCTTTGGTATCTGGATCTTCATATGATGTACAATTATGTGTTTTAATTGTTTGTAGTATTACGTTTCTCCGTTTCTCATACAATACAACCATTTTCAGTTGCCTACCATTTTTGGTTCACTTGTAGTTCCTTGAGTTTTTATTGCAAAATCCTTACGAATAACTTTGTTTCCTGTTTGGAGTATTGACTTGCTTTCAAATTCGCGCTGTCCTAGGCAAATCCACCTGATCCCGGGACCTTCCCTTTTATATTGCTTGGCAACAAGATTGACATTGATGGAGGGAATAGTCGAGTGGTAAGGATATACAACTATAGAATTAGCTAAATCATTTTCATTTAATGTTGGTCTAATCTGTTGTCGTGTACAGGTTTCTGAGAAGAAAGCAAAGGAATGGTGTGCTTCAAAAGGTAACATACCATACTTTGAAACATCAGCGAAAGAGGACTACAATGTTGATGCAGCATTCCTTTGCATTGCCAAAGCTGCTTTAGCCAATGAGCATGATCAGGACATGTAAGTTTACTTGACAGCCAGTTTCTACCTTATATGAAGTTGGCATAATATGTGTGGCTTCTTACGTAATAGTGACAGTCATAAGAGGATAATGGTTCCCAAGCTAAAATTCCACCATCTATTATATGCACTAATTTGACATTTATTATGGTTATAACTACTTGGTTAGGTGCTTATCACATAAAACTACAATGTTTTTTTTAAGGGAATAAAACTAAAATGTTAATGGCCTAAAACTGTGGAGAAGGGTTAGTATAACGTAATTAGGATATGTACGATCATTAATGCTAAGGATGCCCACAGGCTAGGTATCTAAAGCCTGCTGACCTTGCATCGGTAACATTTTCCTATCACAGTCTTAGACATTAGCCTTTTTAAAAAACTCGTTGAATCAGTTTTGGTTGATGTGAAGTACATAACAGATGTGCATAGGATGCCAAATCCTGAGACAGATTTTTATTCTTTCCAAATCCCTATTTACATTACTATATACATAACAGACCATTAAGGAAAATAGAGAACATCTGCATAATGGATACACATCTAATAATCAACTGTTACCATTGTCGAACACAAGTAATAGAGCGAAAGAAGTAAATGAAAAGACGACAAAAGATGCATTTGTGGCTGCTGATCAGTTATAACCGTGGTTTGGTAGAGATGATGAAGGTTTGCACCATTTCCTGGAATAAGGAATGACTGTAAAACCTTCAGTTTTGTTTATATAACACAAAGTGTGTGGAACTCTTGGTGTACATTGTGAAGCATCACTATGGTTCCTGTAGGATAGTGGGTGCAACTTGTCTCTGTACATCTATCTTAATGTTCTGTTATAAAGCATGGTGATGGCCATTATGAAGATTTGAGATACTCCCGCTTAGTTTTTTTTTGTGTGTAGTAATTATCCATGTTCTTCACGTAAGTTGGAATTCTGTTTTAGGCTAAAGCCAATCTGTAGTGCACATGGCATCCATTTTTATTTTGAAATTTTTAGATACCTTTTAATATGAAGGCAGCATTTTGTTGGAAGGAACTGGTATTTTCCTTCGTTCATTTATATTCCCGTAATGATTCTGAGTCCTTCAAAGTGGATGAGAGGAGTGGGATCCTTAAGCATAGAGTATAAAAAAAATGCTAATTCCCAAACTCTAGAGTTGATTTTGTATTTGAAACATTGGCACTGAAATCATGAATGTGAAATCAAACGCTATCTCCCAAATTAACTTAAAAATATTTCTTTATAATGTGTGAATTGTGCAATTAACCGTTTACCATTGCAACCGGAATACCAATTTACATTAACATATGCTGATGTTTGAAGTGTAAAATGATGGTTTCTAGTATGGTTCTGTTTATTGCACTATCAATTTCTTTTCTTGACATGAGTGAGCCTCCCTGTTTCTAGAGCTATATGTTTTAGTTTAGTTATATGCAATAAGTTAATCTTATTTTAGATAGTAGAAAACTGAACTCCGCAGCACATGTAAATAATATTATTGTCATATCTTAACTAATTCTATGAGATGTTTGGTCGATGTTGTTTACAGATACTTCCAGGGGATACCGGAGGCTGTTGAGACAGAACAGAGAGGTGGCTGTGCATGCTGAGTTAGAACCAACTAAATGAATTGCCAGATTCATCTCCATCCTTTTATTCCTATTCTGGCCATTTCCAGTAATCGCCATTTTTTGTACACGCTGTATACTATGCATGTCTGATTGAGGCATGCGTGACTGTGATTTGACCTTTTTCATTCAAAGATAGCCTAGTTTTGGCAAAAAGGTAGATTCGACTGAGTCGGGTTGGCCATAAGTATTTTTGGAGCTTTGGTTTAGAAGCTGAGTGAGTGCTTGCCTTGTTTTTTTGTGGCACAAGGCATAAGCACTGAATGATGGGTAATGCGAAACCTTGGAGGTTGACTCTGTTCTTTAGTTATTCCATTCTATGCCGTGTTTACTTTATTACTGCAGCAGCTTCATCTTTCTTATCTATGCCAGCAATATGTTTTTCCCTGTCTTAAGTTTGCATTTTTTTTGTAACCTAGTGATCTGAACTCTTCACATTATTCTCTTACTGTCATTTGAAACCAGAAGAAACTGATAGGAATCGGTGGCGATACATCCTTGGTGTGTCGGTGCGGGGCAAAATCTACAGCTCTTGTCTAAGTTGATGGTTGTGGAATGATCACGTCTCCACCTCTCAACCATCCATAACAGTTACCACATCAAACTCTGCCAACCATTCCTCCCCACAAGACTTCATCTCCTTTTCCTCGCTGATAAAACAGCTCCCTATCCACTCTCCCTCCTTTTTTAACTGGTAGTCAACATGTTCAACCATTGGTTCATAATTGAGGATACAGTGTCGGCATATGGATGCTGGATAACTGATTGCTCAATTTATTGGCTCGCCTTTATAGGGAGTGTCATGTTTGCAATTTATAAATACAAGTTGAGACAAGAAACCAATGGCGATTTTGGCTTAAGTGTTCTGATGGCAACATGACGGGTTTTGTGATACCCGTACCCACTATATATATTCTGTCCTTACTCAGTTTTACCCGTCCCAATTTTCATCCAAGGGTCGGGTATAACCTATCCCGACCCCTTTATAACTTGAGTATTAACATTGACTTGTAACATACTCATATATATAATATATCCATATACAAAGCTAATTAGAAAGAAACAAATTATTGATTAAATATGACATGACTAAGTATTGACACAATTAAGTATTGACATCGAACATATCCACATACAAAGGTAATTACAAGACAAAGATCAAGGAAAAATTGTAAAATATATATGTTCATGAATCATGTCCAAACTTTCAAGTGATCAATTAAATAATATAAACTTAAATAGTAACAAGTAACAATTTTATCATCATATAAACTTCAATAGTAACAAATAACAATTAAACCAAAGCTAAATTCATCCTCGCCTCCTAATCCTAGCCTCTGCGCTGGTGAACAGCATAGCTATCACATCCACCACCACACAGAGAGGAATAACCGTTGAACAACAGACGGGAGCACCGAGAGCGAGACATCCAAGTCCGCAACGATCTATGATCAAAGGACGAAAAACGTGACCCACATCAGATTTGAAACGAGACACCGGGAAAAGACAGACAAAGCGACCTGCGAACCCACCGACGAAAACAGTCGCACACGGAGGAGCCGGCCCGCACCGGTTGTCACCGGAGCATCGCTACGCCTGCGACTATCACGAACTGCAGAACTAGCGAGCGGACGAGAACGACATGGCAACGTCGGAGACTGTCACGAGCTACAAAATCGAGCAAGATCGGAGAGGACCTACTCAGATATGAGGCAGATCTTGTTTACCCCAAGCCTGCAAAACCCGAACCTGGCGAGCGTACCACTACCGCAAGCCAGACGCCACTCCTCACGGCCGCCGGCGACAAACTAGACGGAGGATGAAGAGCGACAACAGTAGACACCACTCCTCAGATTTTAGGGTCAGTTTGAACGTCTTGTCTCCTCCCGTTCTGACTAAGAGGGTATGTTAAGTAAGATAAAAGTCATTTGTAATTTGAATTTATTAATCATATATATCATGTATTCAACCATGATTAATCTTTGTATATATACACAATACAATCAATAAGAAAATCAGGAATCTTACTCCCACAATTACATAAATCAATATTATTTGTAGAGAAAAAGAAAGAATTATATATAAGGTATATGGGTACCTGCGATTCTGAATTCAGAATAAAACAAAATTATCAAATACATAAATTTATTGGCATTGCACATCACATTTTGTTCAACTGTTGTTCTACTTGATTGCTATACTTATAGAGCTGTAGGGAAGATGATGAAGAAACTTTGCAAGAAGGCATGTCCAGCGGAGGGTCACGCATGGTCGACTCTGGGGTGCCACCATTCTTCACTATAAGCACAGTGTTCATCCCCCAACTCAGGTGCCGGTCTAGATGACAGTGCCATAACCACACTCCTGTACAACAATATTACTCCTCGAGTCATTTATGTACTCTACCACTATATATAAACATATTAATATGCAAACATCAACGAGAATTATCAAGCGTACCTGGATTGTTTGCTTTGAATCTGATGGTAAGCCAGCCGTTCTTGGGAAGTGAGGCGGTGTTGACAAAGGGCGGATCCACAAAATTATAGTCCAACGGGTCTCTATCGGCGTCGAAAATGCCAGCACCAAAACCAACAACGTAGAAGCTGTGACCATGCAAATGCATGGGATGATCCTCGGATGCATTAAGGACATTGGTGGATTGAAATATTATCTCAAGCTCTTCATTGTATTCGACCACCTTAACTTTTGTCCCCTTCAATGGGTTTGTCGTGTTAACTCCCAAATCATCGGCAATGAAGTCATAGAAGTATGGCGGCTGGTCCGGAAAATCATTCGTGTAAAACCCACTTATGTTCCTGAATTTTTCAATCAAACAACATTTTTATTAAATTAAGCTATCTTATTTAATTCAAAAGACTAGCCGATCAGATCCCGAGTCTAATATATATATATATATATATATATATATAATCTTTAGTTTTTTTAAAATAGGGTAAACTACAAACACTTACCCCAAACTTGTAGCGTTTAATTGATACATACCCTAAAGTTTTTTTTAACTGATACCTACTCAGATGTTTAGTTTTTTAACAGATAGCCCAAGCAGACAAGTAAAATGACGAAAATGCCCTGAAGTGATTTTTTAAAAATAAAACTGAAGTGATTTTTTAAATAAAACTGAAGTGATTTAATAAGTACCTACGTATACCTAACAAAAGTGATTTTTTAAATATTTTTTAAAGTAATTACTGAAATGTAGTTGAGGGCATTTTCGTCATTTTACATGTCTGTTTGGGCTTTCTGTTAAAAACTAAACATCCAGGTATCAGTTTAAAAAAAAACTTTTGGGTATGTGTCAATTAAACGCTACAAGTTTGGGGTATGTATATGTAGTGTACCCTTTAAAATATTCGATGTGACACGCTTGACTCATAATTTATTACACAACAGAAGATGGAGTTTATCCTCGTACCTGTAGTAAGATTGTAGAACATCCATATAAGGGTTTATCCAGCTGACATTGTTGAGGCTCGAAGCCAAGAATATGGATGTATCTCCACTATCGTTGTAAAAGTACTGATTCACCGCCGTGGTCACGTACATCCGAGTAGTAACGTTCATAGGGACGTTAACGGGATGTTCGGCGCTGGCGAGGCTCCGGAGGTTCTTGTTGAAATTCATCCCGGCGTCGTAGTCAGCGTAAGCGGGAAGAGGAGGCAATGACGGTGAGGCTGGTTTCGTATAGTTGCCGTTGTACTCAACGATCGCCGTTATGTTCGTTTTGTCATACTCGGTGAAAATGACTTTGTCCGTGTAGTATTGATGGAGAGCCATGTAGTACTCGCTTAGGGCTTGATTGGCCGTGACCAAAACGTCCATGGTCTGTCCCGGCCCGAGCATCAGGTAGCTCGTCGAGAAGGGTTTCAGGTACGCCGCGTCGGTTCCGACCACCGTCATGTTATGGTCGGAGATCGCGAAAAAGACTTCGGCGTTCATGATTGCGTTGACTATTCGTACCAAATATGTTTTTCCGTAGTCAACTTTCCATCTATAGGTCGAATCTGTAGCAAAAACAATAGTGTTACTATTGACTTTCCGCTAAAGAACACTAGCTCGGAACATTTGGTTTGCCAAGTACCCAAAATAATCATCGGCTATTCACTACTAATAGATAATACAACCCACACCTAACTTTCATAGCAATAAAAGCTTTAATTACATCTAATTAAGATCAATTTTCACATGTTTTCTGTAACTAAAAAATTCGTCTGAACAATGTTTAAGATTTTAAAATTTTCACGTTATTTTTAAAAACAAGAAAGTAACGTGAAAGTTTGTATCATCCGTAAATGTAATTATGTAAAATCTAATAATGCTATAGTTAAATGATATTATCTTTTAGAACGGTTCAATTGAAGAAATGACGAGAAAGGGAACGGCGAGTGTACCTCTAGAGCAATTACAAAAATCTCCCGGTTGGCCATTAATAAGGTAAGAACTTGAAATAGGCAAGTCGTACCCTCCATTTAGGTCGTATTCCACCACTAAATTCACATCGTACTTGTACCATGATCCTACACAAATTACGATCATACGATTCAATAAATCAAATCCACATCGTCTGGAATGTAAAAAAAAAAACAGTCAAATATATTACCTAGTATAAGTATTTCTTCACCATCGGGTTTGGGGTACGGATACGTGGTCCCTTCGTCGGGGTAAATGACAATGGCACCGTGGACGGTGTTCCTCGTCCAGTTGCTATGAGCGTGCCACCACAAAGTTCCTTCTTCTACCGAAAATATGACCTCGTAGGTGAAATTTGCACCGGGTTCAATCGGACATTGTGTAACGAATTCTGGACCGTCCGACCATGGATTTCTCGGCTGCTTAACGCCGTGCCTATATGTATCGTCCCATTAGACATTTAAAGATCGATGTCAATTGTCATTTCGAGCCATTAATAAGGTTTTGAAGTACGTACCAGTGTATGGTGATACCATAGTCGCCTTGGTTATGAACATTAATATACGCTATATCTCCTTTGTTCACATAAATAGTAGGTCCGGGGAAGCTTTCGTTCACAACTAGCATGCTCTTTGATTCGCATAACCTCGTGAAGTTTTTATTTTTCAACTATCAACCAAAATGAAAAACGAGTAAGAGTAACTTAAACTAAAAGTTGATAAACCTTTTATCTTCAATATTTATCTCCAAACATGTAGATATGTATATACTTACAACGAAATCATGGTAATGGGTTTTAGCGTGAGCCAAAATGGGAAGAAGAGCACCGAGAAAAACAATAAGCAACCATGACATTGCCGGTTCCGGCGCCGGCAACCGAGCCATCTTGTGCCCTAAACTTATGGATGAAGAAGAGACGGGAAGCTGAGTTAGAGAGTTTTTGAACACATATATATCTTTATTTATAGAGACAAGTTTGGGTCATGTTGACTTGACGCTCAGTTCAATTGTTAGTTAGGTAGGAATAGGGAGGTATGATGTTTAGGTAAATTATGTATCTGTGGGCACACACCAAATTGTATGCATGTGGCTTAATTACTATGTTATTCAAAATGTTCCAATTCCAAGAAAGAAAATAGTTTTCTGATATGATAATGACTCTTGTCTTGAATTATGCTCCATATGGTATGTTTCTTCAAACTATTGATGTATGTAAGACCTGTCACAACGAGATTAGATTGAATTAGTTTAATCCCGGTCTGATTGAATTAAATTTTGGAGAAATTAGTAGAGAATGGATTCGATTCGTAGGTCTAATTCAAATCACCTTACAGTGGGAATAGATCCGATTCGTCTATTTTGAGTCTAATGGTACGATCTCCTTGTGTCGGCGTTTTTGGGTGGTCTATTCCTTTTGTGTGGTGGTCTGTCATTCGGTGTTGTGGCGCGCGGGTCTTCAAACACTAAGTTCCGAGTCAACGATGGGTGACGATTGGAGTTCTCAAGGGTAGGTTAGAGTTCTTAAGCGTGCATTGCAAAACAAGGAAATGCAGTTCAATTGGGTAAGAGCATCTACAATCATCTTGCCGGCAGCTGGCGGGGAGGATTAAAAAGTTATTTTTTCTTTCCCAGCCAGCTCACCGTCTGCGCACGCTACAGTGGCATTTTTTTCCGGCGGGGAGCTGCCGACGGTAAGGATAAAAAATACATTTAAAGAAATTAAATTTATTATAAATTCTGACGATAATTTATTGTTATTACGATAATTAGCACACACAGAAGATAGAGAATAACAGAAATAAAATTACATATTCACGATTTACAGCTCGTGAACGTACTGGAGGAATTTGGGCTGGTCTTTAACGACCTCCCAAACATAATACTTCATGAATTGATGGCCATGTCGTCTAGCATACTCGTCCGCCGCTGTAGATCGAAAGTATGCTTCGGTTTGTCCCAGCGGGGTGTCCTGAACTGCTTGACGGTAGCAAATTTCAAAACGGTGGATTTTCCGGGCTAGATGCTGCCAGTGGTCCCTGCACTGCTTATGGGTGCGCGGTGGGGCATCGGCCGGAGCATTTTGGATAAAATTGGCGAAAACTTCCGGCCAGTACCTATTATTTGGCCCCGGCCGGGCATCGTGTAAACATTCTCTTTCTTAGATGCTACAGGGTTTTTAGCTCTGAGCTTTGCAGCTTTGGCAACCTTCTGACGCATAGGCCGCTTGTACGACGTTTGGCACTCTGTAGTAGCACTCGTGGTCTGCTGACTCTCCTCGAACGTCGTTTCGTCACGACTGCGCTTGCCCGAGTCCGTAGACTCGTCGACATTGAATTGGGTGCACAAAGTGCCTCCATTGTCTTCCTCGGGCTGATCCACGACAAAATATTTTGAATTCCACTTGTGTTGGTCTTTCACTAGTTTCCACCAACATTTCCAAGTGAATGGATGTCCATTCACCTATTCGTACTGTTGCTCGGTCAATGACATGATTTCATCATCGGAGCGACCGCTCCTGTGGTCCCTGCAGTTCTTGACGAACATCCCCTGGAAGCTCGTCACTCTCGTATTGACTTGACCCCAGTGTCTTTGCACTGCTTATCTGACCTTACCGGATCAGTAAGTCCACGAGTTCCAGCAACTTCTTCGACGATGGCCGCCCAGTACTTCAGATTATGTTTATGATTCCCGTGAATTGAGTCGTACGAATGGTGCATCCAAGCTCGAACTAACCGCTCGTCCTCCTCGGCGCTCCACATACATCGCTTCCTTTTAGGTTTTGGTGGAACCACGCTGGCGGCCTCGGTAAGCGTTGGAGGTGCAAAGTTTGTGGGATCGGATGGAAGGTTTGGTGGAAAAAACTCTTGCGTCATTGTGTCGTCCTGCAACGACCTAAACATGGGGCCCCACTCGTTGAGATCGAACGACATTGCCAAAAGGAAAAAAAATAGTAGAATGTAGATAGAATAGAGAGAAGAAAAGTAGAAGTGTGGGTGAAAATGAATTAGAACGACCTAAATATGGGGCCCCACTCGTAGAGATCGAACGACACGTGTCGCCAGCACGTCAGCAGCCAACATCCGGCGCGGCGACCATGGCAGACCAGTCAACAACGCCAGCGAGGAGTGCCAGAGATAAGCTTAACGGCTAGCTTCCCCGCCAACGACCTCTCCGCCAGCTCCCCAACAGCTCCTCGCCGTTGTTTTCTCCCCGCCAACGACTATAGATGCTCTAAGAGGCATTCACAGTCCCAAGTTCTACACAGTCATCATCATCAATCACCAAACATCTTCCCTTTCAGGAAAAAAAGAAAACATGTCATGATAGATAGCGAGAAAGGAAGATATGGATTTTCAATACCGATTCCAATAAATTGATCGATTTGAATGTGTGGTGACAAACAAAACAACAAAAAGAGAGAGATAGTATGTACTACGTAGTCTCTTTAATTGGTGACAACGAGATTTCAGTAACAAGTAGTCTTTGACAGTGTATGTTTAAATCTGAAACATCACGTGCCTGTATTTATTTATGGCTAATATGCATGACACGTTCACCTTTTCTTATGTACAGACAGAGGGTTGTCCCCTATATCCCAATGAATGACCAAAATCCAAACACCAAAGAGAGAACAAAAACGTGCATTTGGACAGTTAGTTGGAAACCCTAAACGAATACCACCACTTAAGCAACATTTAAGGGAATGTGTAAGAGAGTTGATACTCATGACTGTCAGATTGGGATATAATCAACCATTAGGTATTAGGTTATGTACAAAAATTAATTGCAAGATTTGGACACATACATGGGTTTGTGTTATTTAAGATTGGTTGATTTTGTCTCTGACTAACTTTTTTTAGGATGGAAAGGGAATTTTATTAATGGATATAATTCAAAAAAGATAGTAGTAAAAACATATATAAACTAACTAAAAGGACAACACATAGTCCCAACAATATATTAGAGGCGTTGGCTTTATGAATAAAATATTCGGTTAATTCATATGACTCTTCTAATAATGACAATTTAAATATTACCTACTTCGATCCTTTCTTGACCCGACTTAAAAATACATTTGGTGTTTGTTGAACACGCTGATCTCTCGGGGAAGATCATTTTGGGGCAATTGAGGGAATGTCGGATATCTAGGGAGAACACCAGGAAAAATGGGTTATAGTGGGTCACAATTGACTCTAACCCGGGCAGGACAGGGTATGTTTTCCCACACACACCCCGTTGTTCGTCCTTAGACTCATTGGACCGGGCGAGGCTGCGTAGCAGACCTCGCCATGTTGTTTGGGCCAACAAGGGATGTTATCATTATTCCACGACGACACTACGTCACTACCGAGCTTTCTCCGGCCGCTCCCAACATGAGCAGCCGGTAATTCCACTCTCCCTGAGGCCTATCGGGGGTGTCAGAGTCCGATCCAGCGAAAGGGATTGAAGAGGCCCTACACGGAGCCCCTTAGTCATCAGGTGCGTCCTGAGCTGATCATCGGACCCTAGGTCATGCCTCCAATGAGTTTGGATCAGAGGCGACAAACGTAACAGAGGCAACGATGGTGGCAGTAGAGGCGGAGGTGGCGAAGGAGATTGTAGAGGTGCGAAGCAGGCGGAGGAGTCAACGGAGGAGGTAAGGGAAGTGAAGGCAGTGGCGGAGGCAGAGACGGAGGTGGTGGCTGGTTGGTCGTTGGAGGAGAAGGAGGAGGATGTGCTCGATCCCACTCGGTAGTGGGAGAAACAATAGAGAGACAATGTCTGATCTGTGATGGTGTAGGTGACGGACGGGACGAGGCCCAGAGAGGATACCGCAATCAACGACTTGAAACCCTAAAAAATGAATTAGAGAACATCTCTATATCTGATTAATGTATGTCAATAGATGTGTTTATTTCTCTGTTACTCCTTCAATTATGTATAGGCTTCTTATAATTATATTTAAGTTTGAATAACTTTTGCTACATCTTTTAATTTTTTTTAGCATATTATGGGAACCGTATTGATACTAGAAATCAAAATACAAGATGGATAACATGAACTAGATCTAGAACGGAAAACAAATTAAGAAAAGGGAGAGACTCTATTCTAACCCGTGGGTATGGAACGCTCGACCCTATAAGAAGGTATTCGGTTATACCAGTGATTAACGAAAGAAAGCAGACTCTTAAAATAAGGGAGGTATCAGTGAACTTCATCACATATCCTGACTCGACTTGACATTCACGGTTGAAGCTTGAGAGATGTTGTGGGATGCACAAATTGTCAGGGAGAACTCTAGGAGATCGGGGGACCAGGGCCTCGGGTTTACACGGAGCATAGCAGGGCGGAGTATGCATCCCTATACACACTCCGTTTCTCGGCAGGCTACTCATTTACCCTGGCGAGGCTGCTTTGAAGATCTTGACTCTTCCTGTTCCGGGGAAGCTTGCGCCTTGATTTTTATGGGGTCATCCAGACTTCTCTTTTTCATGGCTGGCATTGGGCTAAGGCCCTCTTGTCCTTAAGGCTAAATCTGGGGGTCCCCATCCGTGTTTGACGGCTGGTGATGAGTGGGGATGACTATGCGTCAAAACCCTCTTTAGATTATCCCCTTTTAATAGGATACGAGGATAATATATTAAGTAGAAAAAAATCTAATTCAAAGTGAACACAACACAATAAAATAAATAGAATACTAAACAAACAGTCCTAACATCATGAGACCAAACTGAATATAAAGATGCTTAGGTAACCGAACCGTTCCACTGAGATGTTCAGAATCTAACGTTGTGGTAGCATCAAATGACACCAATACAACAAGTCTGAACTAGGAGCTAGGGTAGAGCCGGTCCATTTTCGGGGTAGCGCTGAGGTGTCCTAAAGACTCTCCCGGGTTGCCAGTATGCGTCCTTCTCCCTGAAATGATAGAGTAGGGTTCCAAAAACGCGAGAGTGCTGGTCGCCGAGAGGGTAGGAGAGTAGTGTACCAGAATTTGGTGGAACCACTGCCACCTTACATTCATTGGGCGGTATTGCTAGCCGACCCCTAGTGGACCACGAGTTCCTCATTGATCGAGACGAGCGTTTTAGCGTCCCTTGCTGGTTAGTCTGATCCCTCCTCGGACTTCGTAACGTTCTTTTAATATGTGGGTGGGCCATCACCACACCCACTTCCATCCACCACTGTAAGAACCACGATCAACCAACCTCCAACCATGCTTCCACCAGCCCAACACACTCCTCCATCCTCCTTGTCCTAGCCATCAATCGACCTTATGCCACGTATAAGGATATCAACCTCAAACGCAAACCCTAGCGTCGGAGGCACAATGAGCCGCACCCTAACCGCGTGCGGTATATCATCGGTTCCCTACAAACCATGAAGCCCAACTCCTCGTGGCCACCACATATGACGCCCCTAGTCACGATCTCCAATAGCTTCTCGGAGGATGAAACCCCGACATTTCCCTCAATCCGAGTATCGATCACCAGCACACCCCCCCCCCCAAACGTCGGAACGCGAGAAAAATTGTGTTGGACATACATCGGAGATGACATGCTTTCCACCACTGTGAACTCGGGGAAGACGTCTGTATCCCGTCACCCCTATCTCTACCGTCGTCCTATTGACTATTGTCCCAAGCCGTAGGACCGAGAACAACAAATAGAGCGTCGACAAACACTGCACAAGCCCTTCATGCTCGCTTTACGTCTACTTCATATAAGATACACCAACCAAACTCGCCGGCCCTCCTTGCTCTTGACCATCGTGAGACTGTATTTTGGTCGTTGGATCTAACATGCTCCGCCACTGTTGCAGAGGAGAAACATCTCTCAACAGGACGTCACCTCCCCTCTTCTCAGCTTATTCCAATCAAACTGTGGCCGAGAAGCACCCTAAGCCGCCGCCAGAGCTTTGTGCTCCTTGATTGTGGCTACGATAGCAATAACATTAAGAAGATGGTTCTGATTTTATAACAATCATTTAATTTTTTGTAATTATCATCTAAACACACGTATAATTATATCATGTGTTGGCATTTATATTTGAAATTTTACTGAGAAATCACCGTGGCTTCCATGATCTGTACTTCATGTTTGGTAAATTTAGATTTTTAGATCTTATTTTAGGGTTTCATTGTTTGCAATGCCCGTGTCTATACTTTAAGGGCTTGCCCTTGTTTCTTGTTCTTTTTATAGCCAAGGATCCTTCTATTTGCTGATCAAAAAAAATATTTGAAAATTTAATATATAATTTTATTTGATTCTCTCCCAAACATACAATACAATACCCAACACCTCATTTTAAACAACAGATTTTCTTTCCTCAACTAAATTGAAAGCCTCGTGTAGTAGAACCACCGATGAAGCCTTGCAGGAGGGCATGTCCAGCGGCGGGTCTCGCATCGTGGACTCGACCGTGCCGCCATTCCTTACTATGAAAACCGTGTTCATCCCCCAACTCAGGTGCCGGTCCAAGTGACAATGCCACAGCCATACTCCTAAACAAAACAAAAGTCACATCAATAAAAATGTGACATTATGCTAATTGATCTTATTATAAACAAGGAACGTACCAGGATTGTTTGCAGTGAATCGGATAGTAAGCCAACCATTCTTTGGAAGGGTAGCAGTGTTCACGAAAGGCGGATCGATCAAATTGTAAGTCTTGGGATGAATTTCAGGATTGAATATTCCTCCGCCAGCTCCAACGACGTAAAAACTATGCCCGTGCAAATGCATCGGGTGATCCTCGGACGCGTTTAGCACGTTCGTGGATTGGTACACAATCTCCACTTGTTCGTTGAAATCGAGCATCTTCACTTTGGTTGCCCTGATTGGGACCGTAGTATTGATTCCCAAATCATCAGCTGTAAAGTTGTAGTAAGTTGGTGGCTCATCCGGGAAGTCTTCCGTAAAAAAACCACTTAGGTTCCTGCCATAATGGTCAAAAACTATGTACATTCAAATAATCATAACAATATACTATTACTTCTTGTAATGAAAAAGGAAATTTAACAAAATTCCTAATACAAGGCCTGGTTCACTAACACTGCTCCGGAAGCATTTATCACCGACCAACCTATTCGGTCGGTGATTAGGTCAAACTAAATTTTCGGTTGGGCAAGTGTCTTTCTGATTTAGTGTAAGGACAAGTTAGATAAGAGCATCCACATTGCTAGGGGGAGCTGGCGGTGAGCAATCAACGACAGAGAATTGACGGTGAGTTGGCGGGGAAAACGCTGGCAGTGAGGGTTGACGATGAGCTCAACGCCGGCGGCGAGCAAAATTATGAAGAAAAAGGCACTTATTAATTACCAGCTCTTACCACCTAGGACTGGAGTGTGTCGGTTGTTCCTGCTGGCGGTAAGACTCAAAAACAATTTTTTAATCCTTCCAGCCAGCAAATCCCTGTCAATACCAGCGTTTGGCGTTGTGGATGCTCTAAGTAAACATCAAACTATATATTTTTGAAGGGAATGGGATTTGAATGTGTCGGTGAGGTACAAGTACCAAACTCTGATACGGTGGATGTACTCGATTAACAGGTCAAGCTGAGAGTTAAAACCTCAAGGGATGACTCTGGTTCCTAATATTTTTCAACATTTCGTTTTGACGTCCTAGCCCAGACCAACGTTTCGTTACAGTTCCATACACGAAAGGTTGGAACTTTTACAAAACCTGATATGAACCGTTCAAATTAACGATTTCGTTAACATAGGAAGTGAAAAGTCGAAACTACAATTCCATTCACGTTAACCTTTCAGCTCCTCTTTCCCAAAATAATGCATTATTTTGAAATTCAGTGTTGAAAAATTGTTGGATATGTATACTAAGTGTTCTAATTGCATGTTTAACGGGCATGAGGAGTTGAAAGGTTAGCGTGAATGGAGTTGTAGTTTCGATTTTTCACTTCCTATGTTAACGAAATTGTTAATTTGAACGGTTCATATCAGGTTTTGTAAAAGTTCCAACCTTTCGTGTATGAAACTGTAACGAAACGTTGGTCTGGGTTAGGACGTCAAAACGAAACGTTCAAAAAAGTTAGGACCCAGAGTTTTCCCAAACGTCAATTATAATCTTATGTTCTAACAAAAGAGTAAAGTAATAAAGAAATTATACCTGTAGTAAGCCTGGAGAACATCGGTTGCTGGATTAACCCAACTAATGTTGTTCATGCTGGCACCAATGGAAACCTTGTCATAATCGGTGTCGATATCATAAACATATAACGCCAATGAAACCGTAATGAACATGCGGGTTGTGATGTTCGTAGGAACATTCACAGGGTACTCTTCATTGGCAAGGCTTCGTAGCTGTGTCATGAAGGCGTATCCGGCGGCGGAGTCCGTGTACATCGGAAGGCTCTCCGGGAAGGTCGGAGTGGCGGCGGAGTCACCACCGTTGTACTCCAAAATGGCAGTAGTGTTGGTGTGGTCAAAGTCGGTGTAAGATGCTTTGTCGGTGTATAATTGCCTAGCGGCCATGTAGTATCGGCCTAGGGATGGTTGGTTTGCAGTGACCAAAACGTCCATGGTCTGTCCCGGAGCTATCATGATGTAGCTGGTCACTAATGGTTTTAAGTAAGCGGCGTCCATCCCGACCACCGTTAGATTGTGGCCGGCGATCTCGAAGAAAACCTCGGCGTTCATCACCGCATTGATGATGCGAAGAAGATAGGTCTCGCCATAATCAACCGACCAACGGAAAGTTGAATCTGTATAAACCAAGATAGGAAAGTTTCATAATCTATTTTTAGGTGTAAAATATGAATTCTTGAAAAGCATGGATCAAAATAGTTAGAATGGTTAATTAGACCTCGTTACATTAAATTATGTCAGTTTTTCATGTGCCTAGTTTGTCTGGGCGTCATCGATTTTCACATTGTTATCATGTTCTTCTAACTTGAAATTTTGAGAAAGATAGAATACCGAGGTAGAAAATGAGTATAAGAATATCTTCAGTGATAGGTTGTGTGTATTTGCTATTCGAATAAAAAAAATTAAAAAAAATTATCAGCCAACATTATCAACTAGCGGCCTTCAGTGGTAGGCTGATAGCGCTGGTTGTTGGAGTTATATTCTTCACAATCTTCTATCCGTCGGCTGTTCGCGTCGTAGGTAAACTTACCGTCAACGGATACGTTACCGGCTGATGGGAGTATTTTAATATTTTTTTGCTTTCCCTCGTTTACTTTTTTTTTCTATCTTACTTTTGTTTTCAACAGTCAGCTAGATTAGTTTTGGAGATCTCTAGATAAATATAATTAATTTAATGAGAAACGTTAGCGGCTGATACCTTTAGAGCACGCCATGAAATCTCCTGGCTGACCATTAATTAGGTAAGAATTTGAGACAGGCAAGTCAGCTCCGGTTTCCAGATCCTCTTCAACTAATAAATTCACATCGTATTCATACCAAGATCCTGTAAAATTTACAAAACCAATTTATTCCACACAAAAAAAACACTGAACAAGCAAGTGAAAAAAGAAGAGAGAAAATCCTAACAAAGGACACACACAAGCTCTAGGTAGAAGAGGTCCCATATATATCATAACATGAATAAAATTAAAACTGAAAAACATATGTACTGATTTGGTAATATTATTACCTAATATAAGGGTTTGTTCCCCGTAAGGTTTGGGGAAGGGATACATGGTCCCCTCAGCTGGTTGGATAACAATGGCACCATGAACTGTATTTCTTGTCCAATTACTATGTGCATGCCACCATAACGTTCCTTGTTCTATACTGAATATAACCTCGTAAGTGAAGTTTTGTCCAGGTTCAATCGCACACTGTGTTACGTATTCTGGACCGTCTGACCATGGATTTCTAGGTTGTTTTACTCCATGCCTTGAAACAAAACAAACAAAATAAATCTTGTTAAAATTCGTTGTATCTTTATCGACATATATGATTCACTTTAAATGATTTCTACTGACATACCCTTAAAATTATAAGGGTAAACTACAAATACCTACCCCAAACTTGTCACGATTAACTGGTACCTATCCTCATGTTTTTTTGTAACCGATACATACTCAAATGTTTAGTTTATTAACAGATAGCCCAAGCAGACAGGTAAAATGACGAAAATGCCCTCAACTACATTTCAGTAATTACTTAAAAAAAAATTAAAAATCACTTTTGTTAGGTATATATATGTACTTATTAAATCACTTCAGTTCTATTTAAAAAATCACTTCAGTTTTATTTTTTAAAAATTATTTAAAAAATCACTTCAGGGTATTTTCGTCATTTTACCTGTTTACAGGGGCTTTGCGTTAATTTTCGAAACATTTAAGTATGTATCGGTTACAAAAAAACATGAGGATAAATATCAGTTAATCGTGACAAGTTTGAGGTATGTATTTGTAGTTTACCCAAATTATAACTACTCTATATAGGTGTCATTATGCCAATAATAACAACTTGTCCTTACACGGATATTTGTGATGATATCAATTAATCAATAATTAAGTATTAGTAGTACAACACTAAACATTACTATAGACCATGTTGACTCTGTTTGTCCTCATTTGCACTATTTTATGTAATGTGTGAAGTTGGATTATATTTTGAAATTGCTAGTTTTGTGTATTACAAATAGGTCCCCAAATCTATGAAACATAAAAGAAATCTACTACAGAATAAATTCATCTGACTTCACTAGACAGCTTCCACCCAACCATGAATGCAAATTAATATATCTTTTATTGCTTTCTCACCTAACATTCCCCATATTGATTTGTTTATTTGGAATGCAAATATCGAAACATATATGCAAGTACAAACCAAAAATAACTAAATAAAAGACATGAGCACTTCACTTGACAAGTGAGGACACTTACCAATGAATAGTAAATCCGTAACCTCCTTGATTCTGGACGTTAACAAACATAGTATCGCCTTTACGAACATAAACTGTCGGTCCAGGAAATTGCTCGTTCACCACAAGCATGCTCTTGGTCTTGCACAATCTTGTGAAGTTCTTCTCCTTCACCTATATGACACCAAAGAAGAAGAAGAAGAACGAGTTCACGAAAAGAGACGAGAAGAAAAGGAGGAAGAAAGATATAGAAGATGGAGTCTTGACACTCACGATGAAATCATGGTAGTGAACTTCTCCCTTCGCAATGCCACTCATCGTGACGACGAAGAAGACAATACCCAGAAGAAGCCATGGGAGAAGATGTTGAAGCTTCTCCATGATGACCAACTTATGAGAATAAGAAGAAAGGTGGCTAATTATATATACTTGGGATGCATCCTTTTCGTGGGATATTTCTATTATTTGAATGATGAGAAAGAAGATGAGCTGAGGGATGTTGAAGCGGAGATATAATATTTTGGTTTGACTTCTAGATCTGCGTACGTATGCATGTTAGTTGGATATAATGTGTTGTGTAACGTGGAGCCTCATACTGCTTTCTCCTCTTTTAATTACTCCCATGTCGTAGCCAATGTTGATTCACGGTTGAACAATTATGTATGTGTGTTCTTTAGAGTATTTCAAATTTGCTTGTGCTAAAAAATGTTTACTTTAGATGGTTTGAACTATGGCTGGCATTAAGGGACACCCACCTAAATCTAAGCCTAGATCCTTCCAATATTTTATATGTGTTATCCATTTACCTCAAACGCAATACACGTGTAAAAAGACTAGAGTAAATCGTGAGGGGAGCGTGACGCTTCTCTTTCTGTCGTCCCAGTTCTTTACAAGTGTCTGTATCATACCTCGCTTGATTGTGTGAGCCAATAAAAACACCTGATATTGAATCCCGCTCGTCATCGGCGGTGAGAACTCGTGGTCTAGTTATGTCGTCAGGTGTACACTTGCTCTTGGCCACGATCATGACGGGCGAGAAGCTAGCATGAGGAAGAGGAGAACCACCACGACAACTAGCCGCCGATTATCGACAGAGATGCATCGTCCTTCAGACACGATGACGCTTAGATTTTAGAGGCGTTGGAGAGAAAAGCACAAGGACTTCCAAAATGAAGACTATGAGACTCATGAAGATCTTGTGTGGCGGTTGTGCGGCGACTTCAACACAACGTGTACATGACGATTAACGAACACTAGGGTCTAGAGAGCCCTTAACCCTTTGCGATACATGTGTTTGTATATGCGATATTATGTTTTTTTAGCCGCATATACGAGATATTATGTGATCTAAAGAATTATGCCATGATTAACCTAATAAGATAAATTATATTAATTAATTAATAAAAGATAATTTTCTTTCATATCTTGATGGTGTGTTTATGTATAAAGTGAAACCATAAGAGCATATGCAATGAGGTCTATTACATGGGTTGATTCGGTCTCAAAATCCCGAAAACAAGGTGTAATCATATTTTTTGGGTCGAATTTGTGTCTCAAATCCATGAGTTCTAACTAGACGTCGAAGATTCATCGACATCTCATACATGTCGATTCTGCCATGCCATCTTATACCAAATTGTCACGTGGTAAGACCATTTATTACTTAAAGATTAGGCTTTTAATATTTCATATTTTAATTAATTTAAGTTTCCTTACTTTACGATATGTTGAATCTTATATTTTTTTAATTTATGATGAAGTTATTTAGGATTTCTTAATTGATGATTAGATTATTTAATACTTCCTTAATAGAGATTAGGTGATTTGTATTTTAATTAATTTAATATTTCACGTTTAACTAATGTAATATTTCCTACTTTAAGACATGTTAATGTTTTTAAATCGTAGATGTGGATATTATTATCTGAATTCGAAGTGTTCCAAAATAGGGTTAAATATTGAAAATTACTCTTAAGTATTAATCACGAACACTACACTACCTAACATTTAAAATGACAAATGCAGTACTTTAAGTATTAGTCACGCGATTTTGTTAGTAAAAATGGACGGAATATTCCATTCCATTACTCATATGACCTAAAGTGTCATATAATGGATGATAAAATGACGTTTTCCCCCTTAAGTATTTGACCTCTATACATTATATAAGGAACAATAACGAGGGTACAATGGTAATGTTCCTTATAAAATGTATAAAAGTCAAATAATTAAGGAAAAACGTCATTTTACCATCCATTATATGAAATTTGAGGTCATATGACTAATGAAAAGAAATATTTCATCCATTTTTACTAACGAAATTGCGTGACCAATACTTTAGGTATTGCATTTGTCATTTTGAAATGTTGGGTAGTGTAGTGTTCGTGACCAATACTTAAGAGTAAGTTTCAATAATTAACCCTTCAAAATACAACCAAGTGCATATGTAATATGGTATCCGGACCACGACTGGACAAACACAAAATGGGCCTCCCGGGCTAACCACTGGGCTGCCCGCTGTCCTAGGAATATACTCAAGTTTAACATCATTGAGAGAATATAAAATGAATTGACAACCACCAACTAGCCGACCCAGAGGGGAAAAGACTAGATTATTCCGTTAGATCAAGTGCACCATATATTGTGCATCACTGCGCACTAAAATCCTAGACTGAGAGAGATCATGTGCCCACTGAAGGGCGTGCAAGATTGCATGTACCTCTGCAAACTCAGACCCTAGATGTCATTGACTTGTACCACTCCAGCCTTTTAAAACGACCCCTTGCTTTGATCTACATATCCATCCCCATCTGATCTGACTTGAATCAACAAAGGTAGCTCCATCCACATTTATTGTTGTCCATGCCATGGGGTAGGGACCATCCCCTTTGTCTTCTTCGGATAGGTATGCTCAGCTTTTCCCGTCCTAGATGCGCCCCAGTCCAGCTATGCTGGTTACTCCGCACTATAACGATGATACTCTGAGGGAGCGTGTGAGATTGGTCCGAAACAATTCCATTTCTAGCTTTCTAGATTTCCCACATGGTCATTGCTATCTTGCATTTCTTGTCTATATCTAGTAATGCCAGAACTAGTGAGAGCCAATCAATCAGTGTATAATATGGGAGGATTGGGACTTGTAGATTGGCCAAATCTCAAGCTCCCTATGCGAAAATGCAATGCATGAGAAGGTGTGAAGCTGTCTCTATCCCTATCTAATAGAGGGAGCAGTCCTCTAGAATTGGGACACGTTTTTTCCAGAGATTTTCCGCTACCTGAAGTGTACCCGAAAGAGCCAGCCATAAGAAGATCTTGATACAAGGTTGTATGTCCAGGTCCCACATACATGTCCAGATCGTGACTCCCCCTGTATAATGTCACCTTCCGTTTTCCCGTGACAGAGCCCTATACCTCTCCTTACAGGTGTATACACCTCGCACATTGCATGTCCAATACCATTTGTCATCATGATGAAGTATCAGGACTGGTACCTGCAGAATATCCTCCACAATCCCCTAGGGAAAATTTTCCCGGAGCTTCGGTTCATCCCACTCGCCCCCTATAGTGTAACAAGATCCGAGACCACCATATTTGGTGTGAGAACCATGTAAGAGGGTATGATAGGATCATTCCCCAAAAGCCACGGAATACCTTCAACTAGTGTTGACCGACCATCCCCAATAGTCTGACATAGGCCTTGACAAAGAAGACTCTGTGTAGCCCATACCCCTATCCATAAATGGCTCGGGTTACGTCCCTTATTTATTGTGAGAAAGTCACCCTTCGGGTAATATCGAGCTTTAAAAACCCGAGCCACCAACCTATCCGGTTGAGTAAGAAATTTTCAGCCCATTTTCGCCAACAAGAAAATGTTTATGTCCCTCATGTCCCTGAAAGTCATGCCCCCTCCTCCTTCGGCTTGCATATATTCTCCCAATATTTCCATATGATCAGTTTTTTCTTCGCGGGGTACCCTCTTACTAGTATCGGGCCAGTGTAATGTGTATTTGATTAATAGAGCCTTCAGGAAGCAAAAAGGCACTCATGGAATATATCAGCATGGCCTATAAGACTGAACGGATCATTACCTTCTTGCCTCCTGCAGATATCATCTAGCCATCCTACAATCCAATCTTAGTCACGAGCCGATCACAAATAAGTTGTAGACTCTGGCCCTTTCTTATCCCGAGCATATTTGGAACTGTTGAATTCTAGGGAGCAAAACGCAGCGGAAAATAAAAAACTTCCCTAGAATAGCCTCAGGATCCATGTAATACCGAGTAAACCGACAAACAAAATTAAAGGAGAAATTATCTCTTTCAATTTTTCAGCTTGGTTCGAGACAGGGACCAACTTGCAGCTCGTATATCTCAGAAACGAACCGTTGAAATGAAAATCCCTCCGGTCAGATTGAAGACCAATATGTGTAGAACGTTCAATTCAAGAATCAGCTCGATCGGATCTCGGATAAACCTCCGATCGTGCTCATTACAGTGGCTGGTCGGACAGATTCTGGGCAGAAAAATCTGGGCACGTTTTTCTTCTCCTCTTGCAAACAAAGAACACCTGAAACAAATTGATTTGACTTGAGTCTTCCAAGACGCCTACGTAACCTCTTGGAGGAATCAAAGACACGTAGTTCTTGAACAATGCTTCCCAAAATCGTTTGTGTGCTAGCACAAGATGAAGAACACATTTTCCTCTCTCTTTTCTCTCTACTCGTTTTTCTCTCTACTCTTTGAGAAACATTCTCAACCCAAATGAAAAATCTAATTTTTTTTCTCTCCTCTTGCATGCTTATCTAATTCCCAAAAGTGACCACATTATGGCCTCTCTAAACATGACTAGTGGAGACAATTTAGGAGTTAGTGGATGTGCAAGATAACCCTATTTTAATTTCATAAATTAAAGAGTTATTTTGCATTTTAAATTGCTAATATAATCTAATTATATTAGTAATTGAAAAACGAGTTAATGAATAAATAAATATTGTATCAAATATAATATTATTTTATTCACTTAGCCGATCGGCTTGGAAGTATGACCGATCGGCTCAGACTTCAAAGTCCAATTCGATTTGTTTGGTAGTGGACCCGAAATTCCCGTTTCGTCCACATGTCATAGTTGGCCTCTAGCAAGGCATTATGACTACCCAAACGTGTATGATCATCGTCAGTACGACTTAACCTTTTACCGCCAATATCTTAATCCCTTTGTCATCGATATCTCGATCGAATAGGGCATAGGACCGTCATCCTTATTTTATTCGATCGCCGTTTCTTGATCTTAAGTAGACTGCAAGTGATAACTCTTTTATCAATTCGTATGGCCATGCATTTCCGCAATCTCACTTATCAAGGGGCCCAAACGATATCTCTCATATTTACATGAGTGACAAATCCCTTATTAGTCAACCACGTCTCTCACATAGACAACTATGTGTCCAACAACAATCTTTATTGTTGCCCGGTTAAAGACAACGTTGAATTGTGTCAAGACACATAACCACCTATGTAGAAACAATGATGACTATAAAGTCAAAGGACTTAAGCCATATTACGATACTAGGAAATACCCATGACAGTTCCTATGTGGTATTCTCACAGTGAGTCATCCAATGCCATTTCCCTAAATGTCATCTATGATTTGGCTTCATATCTAATATGTATGATCAGTAAAATGTGACCATCAACCAACATCATACTAGTCTTAGTATATTAGTATGACCAGGGATCAATGGAATAATACTCTTTTACTTCTAAGAGTTTTACTATCAAATCACGTATTTGATGATCTTAGAAGGAGTCGATTATTCACGTATCAACATTTCACAAATGATAATAGCAGTGCCAATGCATTAATGAAATGGTAATGTCATCTAAGATCACGATTGACCTAGGGCACAAAACCAACAGGAACTCCTAGATACATTGATGGTTGAGATATTTCATGTATCCCCAGAGTTGTACAACATATAGCACGGTCCGCCAAGGATGTATTGGTGCTAAAGAATATAGACGACTTGGCTTTATTGATAACTTGCCCCGACATGTCCCCAAAAGTCGTAAGAATCTGATGCATTTGCTCGTCCTTCTTATTGTTTGCCCTGCAGAAAATGTAGCAATCATTTGCGAAAAAGATATGTGAGATAACTAGAGCCTGTTTGGCAACCGAGACCCCATGTATATATTCCCCTCTCGTTTTGCCTAAGCTAGCATACAGGATAAACCCTCCATACAAAATAAAAACAAATAAGGGGTAAAAGGGTCGCCCTGTCGAATACCTTGGCCTGTTGTAAAAGGGGAGGTGTTCTTTCCTCTCGATCTAACCGTGTACTGAATGGAGTGCATACAAGCGAGTACCAAACACCTTCAGTTGGGTCTGAAACCAAAAGCTCTCATCATGGCCAGATTAAATGACCAATCCACACGATCGTACGCCTTACTCATATCGAGCTTAAGGGCCATAAACCCATTAGGTCCTTGGATTCGTCGACGAAGTGCATGAATGACATCGTAAGATATGAAGATATCATCATGAATTGCCCGACCTGAAACAAAAGCTCCCTGTTTTATCGAAATAATGAGATCCAATAAAGGTTTAATGCGGTTTGTCAGCACCTTTGACAAAATCCGAAAGTTGACATTGTACAAAGCAATAGGTCGAAGGTCTGTAATCTTCCGGACAATTTTTTTTTTGGGGATCGGAACCAAGGTAGTCTTGTTTATGTCATTATCAATTTGTCCTGTTGCTACCGCTAATAAAAAAACCGATGACATCAGGCTGTAATGTGTCCCAGTAGTGCTGAAATTTTTTCGGATAGAGTCCGTCCGGTCCCGGTGACTTGGATGGCCCCATTTGAAACACCACCACCCGTACCTCCTCATCCGTGACTAGCCCTGTGAGTGTGCCATTATGTTCTGATGAGATCATGGTGGGAATGGCCATGGGAATGTCGTAATCCATGTTAGGATCCGCACTAAAGATCTGCCTGAAGTAATTCAGTAATAACACATGCATACCCGTGTCCCACGAAACTTCTATCCCATCATCATTTTCCAGAACCCTGATCTTATTTCTCAATTGTCTTTTCGTAGCTGACCGTAAAAAAATTTGGTGTTCCGATCGCCTTCCTCCAACCAGTGTTGCTTTACTCGTTGGCGCCAGAACACCTCCTACTATGCCAAGGCCCAATTATATAACTTTTGTACGACTAATTTAATATGGTTAAACTTCAAAAAATTGCACAGAAGCATACGGAATTATTGATTACATACACAAATATAAAAAATCTTTGTCCCCCATAAATACAAAAATTCTTCATCCCCCTTATTTTTTTCCTTATTATTTTTTCTTAAATTCTTTTCTCTTGTTGATTTTCGTATATTGTTTTCTCATATTAATTTTATTTTTCTATAATTCTTTTTTTCATTTTTTCTACAAAAACTAATTAATTTTCTTTATTTTATTTTATCTTATTACTTATTTAATTTCTTTATTTTAAAAATAATTTAAAATCTCTTTAATTTCTTAAATTTTCAAATATATTTTATTTATTCTTTCAATAAATTCAACTATTTCTTTAATGGGTTTTATAGTAAAAGTCTTTCACAACCTAGGCTTTTTCTCTACTCGTTTCAAATCTCTTCCCTCACCCCAAATCCAAAACCTTCATTTTTGTCCTCATCCACTACTCTACCTATCACCCCCTCCCTATCGTCGTCATTGCTCACCATGATTGCCCGTTCACCGAGCCCGATGACACCACCCACCAACTCTCGCATGCCGATCCGTCGACCAGTGATGCCTCGACCAACGTACTAGGGTCCATGCATCACCCCCACGGGAGAGCAATTAGCAACTAGAGTTTTTGCTTGTACAAGGCTAAAGAACATAACACATACATGCACTAAGAATACTTGGGTTTGTCGTTTGGTTCGGAGTTGAATTATGTAAATTAGTGATTAGCTAAAAAATGAAAATAAATATATATAAAATAAAAATAATTATTAAAATAAGGAAAAGTATAAATAAAAAAGAAAAGGAATTAATGAAATTAAGAATTTAAAGGATATATGAAAATTATTAATAAAATTAGAATTAAAAAAATAAGTATTGAAATTTTTGTAAAAATAAATGAGATTAAAGAAATAATAAATTATTTGAAAAAATATTAATAAAAAATAATCTTAATGGCATGTTTTGAAATTTTGAAACTTTTGAAGGTTAACTTAAAGATTTCAAAATTTTGTTGAACCAATGGTATGATTTTGAAAATTTGATGATAAGTAATGGACATTTTCGATTTTGTGCATTATTTGGATGGGAAATTAACAATTTTAGAGAAAAATGAAAAAAAAATAAAGTTAGGGGAGTTAAATATCACAAAAAAATAATCAGGGGTGATTTGAAAAATTGCGATAGTTAGGCAAGGTTATGTGTAGTTTCTCATTGAATTGTAGATTTGAGAGTTCCTCCTCCAAAGTGTGCCCCGAATCGATCCTCCAAGCCCTACAACAAACATCCATGAAATTTTGTAGATATGAGAGTTCCCCGACAGCAAAAACATGTTGGTGATTTACACGTCCATGACGAGAGGGATCAGAAAAGCGTTCCAGGATTGTAACAAGGTCTAGTCAATCCTAGAGTCCCACGATGTCCCTGTGTTCGAGAGGGACGTCTCTATGGATTCAACGTTGGGGACCAAAGACGTGAGAGTCCCGACAGACAATGTTGATGAAAGGTAGGATGGTCGGAGGAGCTGACGAGGTTGTGAAGATGGAGGAAGGAAAATTGGGGGTGCTTTTGGAGGGACTTTAGGGAGCTGCGGCGAAGGGATGCGACGATTGTAAAGGGTTCTGGCTCGTGATGTTCAAAGATTCACATCCCTTCGCCAAGCTCGTCCAAATCTGCATCTTCTCTAACGAAGAACAGACGGTGGTCGGAGCTTGCTGGAGCAAAAGAGAAATCAGATATGGGATAGGGTTCTGAGTTGTAGGAGATCCAGATTTTTGATCTGTTCCTAATTTGGATTATTTGCTCCTAATTCCTAGGTCGAATGGACAAGATTTGTGACTTGTGTGACTTGATTTTGTGGTGGGGGAGACACAAGGGTTAGTGTTGAATAAAGTTGTTGGAGACATGTTGCGCTGATTTTGTGGATATGATAATAGATTAGGTTTGTTTATTATTATTATTTTAATTCTTTTATTTCTTATTTTATCTCTTTATTTATTATTTTTATTTTCTTTTATATAAATAATTTAAAAAATAGTTTCGAGGAGTATAATTAAAAATAAATAAGAAATATTGAAAATGAATTAATAATAAAAATGGAAAAAACAAAGGAAAAGGAAAAGGAAAGGGAATTTAAGAAAATTATTAATAAAAATCTATTAGTTTAATAAAAAAATAATGGTTTTTATTAATTGTAGATAACAAAAAAAATTAAAATATTTGTAATGGTATTTTCCTAATTCTTTGAAAATCGAGGTTAATATTATGGTTATAAGAACAATGGTCTTTTCACCTTTTTAGAAAAAAGTAATAGATCTTTTGACGGAAAAGCTGATATTGATGCTCTATGCAAAATAGGGATTCTGATCGGCGTTAATCAACTACTATCGTTGATGTCCTTAATCGGCAACCGGTCGAGGTACCCCCGATTTCGTGGTTTACCCGCCAACATCACCACAAACACATCCCAATACCAATGATTTCAACATCAATTGTGATCGGTTGGTCCAACACCTCATAATTGCTCCCCTTTAGTGATGTCGTTCGAATCATTCATGTCCCTTAAGATTTTTCAATTCTAAATTTTGTTTTATAATATGGAGGACATTTTTCATATCTCACGTCATTTTGTTTGGACGATCTGGTGATATCGACGGTTACGGAAAAACTTTCCAAAACAACCTTATTTTTTATGACATTTTCTCTGATTATAAATAAAAAAATGCGAACGAGAAAATGCAGGAAAGTGCAAATGAAAGAGGGCCACGTTATCCCACCCACACGTGTGGATCGATTTGCTTCCTTTAATCCCTACAAGACCAAAACGCAGCGTTTGAATGTCCGTATAAAAGGTATATAAAGCTCTTTCCTCCTTCCTCAACCTTTACTCCTTCCTCCTTCCCTCTCTTCTCCTTCTTCCTTTCTCTCTCACAACGGAGAAAAAGGAAACTATAAATAATTTATAAATAAAAACCCAACAATAAAAATAAAACATCCCCAATTAAAGCAATTCCTGTTTCGGAACTGTTGCTAGAAACCTTAACCCCAGCCCTAGTTTCTGGCATTGCTAATCATTTGAGTTTTTTCGATTTTTTTTTTCTGTTTCAGTGATCGTTTGTTCGAGATGGAGACTCCGGCGGCAACGGGACAGCCGGCGGTGGCGGTTGTTCCGGTACCGGCTGTATTTGCGGCTTTCGGGAATTTGTCGCTATACGTGGGCGATCTGGACCCGAATGTGAATGAGGGACAATTGGCCGACATGTTTAGCCATGTTGGTCAGGTCATGTCCGTTAGGGTTTGCAGAGATCAGACCAAGCGATCGTCTCTCGGATACGCCTATGTCAATTTCACCAATCCACAAGACGGTTCTGTTTCTCTTCCCATCACTTTTTTTTCCATCTTTGTTCCCTTTTATCGTTTGATTATGAAAATGCCAATGTTTGTGTCGATATTGATCTTTGTTTTGTTGATTATTGTGTAGATGGTTGGTTTATTGAGGCTTGCATGTGTATTTTTTTATCAGATTTCTGTACGGATTAAAAATGATATTCTGTTGGGTGAAATTGGTTTTTATTTATGGATTAATTTTTTCTAATTTTTGAAATGTTTATGACTCAAATTTCAATGTATTTTGATCTGAATGTGAAACTAGATTTCAGTCACTTGAGTTGTAAAAATGTATAAGACATTACATTTCAGAATTTAATTTTTTTAAAATCAGTGATTGTTTAAATGTGTTGAGATTTGGGCTCAAGACCACCCCTTATGTAGAATCGAGGTCTATTTTTGTCACCTGACCAAACTATAGTTGGTGAGAGATCAAAGAAGCCCAACAGAAATTGGAGAGAAAATGCCTCAAGGCATACCGCTGCTAAGACTTGAACTCTGGTCTCATGGACCCACGTTCAAGTGCTTACCTGTAATTGGGTTCCCTTGTGCTTTTGATGAATGAAAGTACATGATCAGTACCTTTGACATTGCAAGAATATATAAGAGAATGAGGTGGCGGAGTATAAGGTTTTGGATCGACCATCTTCATCTGAGTCACTGAAGAATGTTGGAGCCTTAAAAAACTTAATGGTGTTAGATGATGCCATTTTAAAATTTCTGTCAATGTGTTTGTGTACCAATATCTTCCATTTTCAGTGGTTGGTTTGCACATTAATTCTACTTTTACAAGATCTACCAACTTAGTCATTGAATTGCACCTTTTGGAATTACATTATTCTTTATGCGATGAACTGTTGAGATGAGGTTTATGTTACCGACATTGTGCTTTGACTAGTTAGATGCTTTTTATACTTTTTTAGCTATGCATTAGTAGGTAATTTGTTGGGAAAGATTATTGACTATGATTTGTAAACAACAGCTGCTAATGCCATGGAGATTCTGAACTTTTCTCCCCTTAATGGGAAACCGATTAGAATTATGTTTTCTCATCGTGATCCCAGTATAAGAAAGAGTGGCCATGGAAACATTTTCATTAAGAATCTGAACTCTACTATAGACAACAAGGCGTTGCATGACACTTTTGCAGTGTTTGGGACAGTACTTTCTTGCAAGGTGGCTCTTGATATTAATGGTCAATCAAGAGGGTATGGGTTTGTACAGTTTGAGAATGAAGAATCTGCACAAAATGCTATCGGGAAGTTAAATGGAATGCTGATGAATGGTAAGAAAGTTTATGTTGGGCGTTTTGTTAGGCGGCAAGAAAGAAGTCAAGCAAATGGGTCGCCCAAATTCACAAATGTATTTGTGAAAAAATTGTCTGATTCAGCTACTGAAGAGGATCTTAAGAAAGTTTTCGGTAGCTACGGAGACATCACTAGTTTGGTTGTTATGAGGGACGAGAATGGGAAGTCGAAATGTTTTGGTTTTGTCAATTATCAGAGCCATGAATCAGCAGCTGCAGCAGTTGATTGTTTAAACGGGATTACTATTGATGGCAAGGTGTGGTATGTAGGAAGGGCTCAGAGAAAAGTGGAAAGAGAGTCTGAGTTGAGGGCCAAATTTGAACAGGAAAGAAGTAGTAAATTCGAAAAACTTCAAGCTGCTAATTTGTATCTGAAAAACCTTGATGAGAATGTGAATGATGAAAAATTGAAAGAGTTATTTTCAGAATTTGGAAATATTACATCTTGCAAGGTATGTAGGCTATTTATATATCCTTCCATTGCTCTTGTCTTCAAATTATATTTTTCCCCTGTATATTGATTTATAGTTGAAATTCTATTTGTAAAATTAATGATTATTTAGGTAATGCTTGATCCACAAGGAGTTAGTCGGGGCTGTGGTTTTGTTGCATATTCAACACCAGAGGAAGCTGCAAAAGCTGTAATTAAATATTGTTATTTTTTGGTTCATATTTGCCTTGCATAATTTATCATGTATGAGTAATCTTTATCAATTGTATTATTCAGATGAATGAAATGAACGGGAAGATGATCAGTCGGAAACCTCTTTATGTAGCTGTAGCCCAACGCAAAGAAGAAAGGAAGGCTAAGCTACAGGTAGTTTTATCCTCCATATGCATTTCTTGCTTTAATTCATCTAGTTCCTGCTCTAATGCACAAAGAAGCAATTCTTAGCTGAGTAGTAGGTATTAGGAGTTATAAATGCGCAACTTTCTAATCTTCGACGATTATTTGATGTTTCGAACCAAAAAGATTCCAGAAAATATAAGTTTTGTATAACAGCAATGAAGCGGTAAATCCTAATCTAAACTAAACTTAAGTTAACCAGAGGTTAACCCCCGACTGGGATTCGAACCCTGACCTCCAGGAAGTAATGGAGTTCACTAGCCAACCTAGAAAGATATTTGGCACAAGGTTGAACAAATCGTTTTGATAACATTTTTGTAGGCACATTTTTCCCAAGTCCAAAGACCTAGTGGGTTGTCTCCTGTACCATCAGGAATTCCTGCACTCCAGAGTCAGCAGGTTTACTATGGCCCCGGGGCACCTGGTCTGATGCATCCACAACAAGCAGGATACGGCTTCAGGCAACAACTCTTACCTGGAATGCGTCAAAACTTTGTTATGCCATACAACATACAGAGACAGTTGGGTCAGCGAATGGGTGTAAGGCGGGGTGGAAATGGCCAACACATGCACCACCAGGTACATTTTTTTTCCTCTATATAGTTTCCTTATCAGATCCTCAAATCATTTCATTACATTCATTTTCAAATCAGGGCATCAGATACATGCAGAATGCACGAAACGTTCCTCAAGGTCTTATAGGTTCTGCTATGATGCCTGTGCAGCGTTCTGGTCCAATGCCGATTGCAACACTAACCTCTTCTCTAGCCTCTGCTAGCCCTGAGCAGCAGAAAGATGTATGCCACTTTGCTGCTAGTAATGGGTTTTGGCATTACACAATTACTTAGAAAAATGGTAACTCTTGAATTTGCTTACATTGCAGATCCTGGGTGGAGAGGTGTATCCCCTAGTCCAGCGCCTGGCGCCCAATCAGGCATCCAAAGTGACCGGGATGCTGCTGGAGATGGACCAACCGGAGGTGCTCCATCTGATAGAGTCTCCGGACGCTCTCAAGACAAAGGTGGGCGAGGCACTCAAAGTCCTTGCTGCAGCTGAATCCGAGGTTAGTGATCAGCTTGGTTCAATTGTGGCCAATGAATGAAGCAAACCCCATTTCTTTTGATATTTGCCTTCATTTTATAACATTTGTTGGGAGGATCATTTTTTCCTAGGGGGTGGTGAGGTTATCATTGGTGTGGAGGGATTTAAGTTCTTGACTTTTAGGATTTATGATGTAGACCTTTCTGAATTTATCTTCTGTTAAAACTATTATTTCGGATTTGATTCTGTGCTGTTTAGGACTTTCCTTTATTTTTCTTCTGTTTCACTACTAAATGCACTAGTAAGATGGTGTAGTTATATTTAGAAAGAATAAATACTTTTAGAAGAACAGACTGACTAGTAACAAATACTCATAAAAGAACAAACTTACTACTAACTTTATCGCAAGGTTTTTACAGGCACGTAAGACACAAAAATTGAGTTGGTAAATGTTTCTTAAGGCCATGAATACATTGAAAAGTATATTCATGTGTATTTTTTTTAATTCTTTTGCAACACTTGGATAATGAAAAGATATGCGATCTAATATTTAATGAACAAAAAGAATTTCTATCCAGAGTAATGGGTAGTAAGTAATGAGAATCAAGAAGCCATTTAGTGGTTGTGTTTATGAATGTTGAGTTTTGATTATTAGACCATTCACAATGGAGTCGGTGGAGTCCGTCGAATCGGTAGGAAAAATCATAGTCGGATTCGGTAATTTCTATAATGAAACGAATCTGACAAAATTCAATACATGTTAGTAGAATTGGAGGAAAGAGAAAAGCAAAAAGGAGAGAGAGAAATAGAGAGAAGGAGATGGAAAATGGTAGCAGAATCGACGTCGATGAATCTGCAGACTCGGAGGATGTCGAATCGTCAGGAGAGAATTTGAGCCGCTTTTTTCGCCACTTTCAACGATTTTTTTGACCTCCATTATGGATGATCTTATCTTCATGATTGGTATATAGTAAGAATAATTGCAAAAAAATGACCTCTGCTTTTTTTTATAAATTTGTTTCAAAATTAAGGGATGTGAAATGTTTTACATTTGGGAATCTTAGGATGTCTGCAATTTCTCTGTCGCCGAGCTCTCGCCGCTGTAAATCTTGATCGTTATCGATCTCGTCTCTTCGTTGCTCCAGCGCGTCCCCAAACCCATCCATGGCCTGGAACCATCGGATCTAGAGGCAATTGAAGCTTCCCCGAGACCCCAACCCCAACCCCCGTCCGAGTCAACCAACGTCGCCCTAGTCTTCTCTTCTGAACCTCCCACCACCACAGATCATATCGCCGCCACCGTCTTTCCCACGCATTCTGGCCCACGCCTCCTCTTACACATCGTGATTCATCATCCTCAACAGGTGAACGGAGGACATATGGTATCTAATCTCATGTGGAAGTTGGCCTCTGAGGACCTCCTCCGGAACAATACCCTCATAAAAGGAATACATGGTTGATCCTACATGACCGGCTTGTATGGAAACAAATGAAGGGACCTTCAGGACTGCTGATCATCCATGGTATATCGACGAGGACTGTACACCAAGGTGGCTTAGAACCCGAACCACGGCTCTTCGACCCCTTGACTTGTACCTACCTGAGTTGCAGAAATGTCCGGTCATGCGACTATTGCCACCACAGGAAGATGATGGAGAACCCCCGACCAAACAAACCTATAGAGAGATATGCCTCTGAAGGTATTGGTTTCTCATGACCCACGACTCTCGAAATCCTTCAACAATTGGGGGCCCTCCAAACCATATGCTATAGCCTCCTAGAACCCGACTCGTGGATTCCCATGAGGTAACTACCCCCTACTCATAGGATGGTCCACTTTGAAATGGAACTAGTGCCGGTTTGTGCGGGATTGATCGAGTTGGGCCGACACTATTGACTCTCACAGAGGACTCACAATGACAGATAATCCAGTCGTGATACTGGAAAACTGGGAAGGATATCTAAGGGATTGGGACCCCCACATGAAGGTCAAGGCACAAGCTCTTTGGAACAAGATGAGGCCAGGTCTGGGAAGCAGCCTCGCCAAGGAAAATGAATGACCCTCTGTGTAACGGAGTGCGTGTAGGGACGTACACTCTACCCTGCTATGTTCGGTGCAAGCCCGAAGCCTTGATCCCCCCAATTTCTGGTGTTCTCCCCAATTGCCCGTGTAATCCACAAACTCTCGTACTCTATCTCCACTTATGTCATGTTCAGTCAGGAAATGTGTTCAAGTTTCGCAGTACTGCCCCAACAGCACGAGTCTGCCTCCTTTTTTTTAACCCTTAGTATAGTCGGGTACTTTGTTATAGGGTTGAGTGTTCCACACGAACAAGTTAGCATAAAGTCTCACCTTTTCATTTTCTGTCATTTATCTTAGTCTCGTTGGTGTGTCTACTTGTAGTTTGGTTTTCGTATCAATAAAAATTCCACTACGCGCTCAAAAAAAACTTTGGATTTTTTTATACATATTTATTTTTAAATATTAATCGTAAGGGTAAAATCGTTATTTTTATACAAACTACAATAAAATGATAAGTGAAAAAAAAATGAATACTTGATGGTACTTTTTGCAATTATCCTTTATAATATATACAACTTTTATTTCTATTTTTAGCGAAAGGTACTACTATTTTGTTTAAATCTAAAGAGAGTTAGTACATAGAATGGGTCCCTAAGGTCTCTTTCAACAAAGTCTATGACATATCGTCACACACAGCTTTGAAAAAAACATAAAGGTAGCTAAAAATCAATACTGTCGAGAACCGCTCAAGATGGTGCCTAAACGCTACTTGATCCTATGGGTGGGACTCTTCTCGTCGTGAGGAGTACGATCGAACCTGATCTCAACAATACCAAGGGGAGGACATGCTTCACCAGGGACCCTCCAAAATATGGTCCCTGAAGCCTTGGTTGCCTATCATTCCTCCTGGTGAGACTGCTCATGAGCCCTCGCCTGATCTTTTCGGGGTTCTCAAACTGACCCTCCCTTTGTTCCCAATGCCACATGTGTAGCAGTCCATGAAGTACAGGTTGACTCACATGTCGAGCATTAACCTTCCTCCCGAGGGACTCGTAGTGTCTCCTAATCCCACCCACTATACCCCTCGGGATAGGTATAATGATCAGGGTTACAATTGGGTTGCTATCTCGAGGTGAGAGGCCTTTTGTATAGTGGTCGGCGTCAAGGAAGAGAATCCTAGTGGGACGGATGTTTTTGCCTTGGTCTCCCAATCATTAGCATACTTCGACCCTAAGGTGTCCGATTTGAACTCCAAGAGCGAATTATCAAACCGGGAACCCCTGGTGTCTCCCTATCACAATCCCGGACCACATGACCTATCCTACCACTATTATAGCAAAAGGTAGGTAATTTGGTGTAGGTCAGCGAGACCCGAAGTGAATCCGGGAGTTCTTGGAACCAAAGAAACAAGGACCGATGCAGCGGTCGTTCTAAGGCCATCCAGAACCGGACCTTCTTCGCTCATCCCCAACAGAATCCTCACACATGGGACGTCCACTCATTCCCCTAAAGCAGCTCCAATGGTGTCTCAAGTGGCTTGCGTTTGAACCAGAGGTGGCAGACCTTTGGGGTGGACCCAGAGTTGTCGACGGTCCAACTTGGAAAGGTCCCGTGCCAATGGGTCGATAGCCCCGAGCAGCAGGGGATAGCTATTGAAGCACCAAGGCTCATTACTCTGAACCCAAGTCTGGGATTCTTATGATTCGAAGTAAAAGGCGAAGAACTCGGGTTCGAGGTCCTTTACGACCAGTCCCGACGCCGACCGACCCCACCCGTTGGTTATGATCCGTAGCATGACTTCCTTCTAAGGGGGTCACAGAGATAAGAGTTTCTCGACCATACCAAAGCGTTACCGAGCAAGGATGATGGGTTCTACCAGAGTGAACGGGACTATCACCTCTATGTCGTCCTCCTCCGTGATGGAATAGACCGAGAACCCCTCTTGGAGGGTAGTCATAGGCGCTCCAACCACTCGTGGAGGCTGGGAGTCAAACGGAACCGGGTGAATCTTCTACGTGAGCGCCAGCAAATCACCCGAGACGACGTTGTTCTTGACAGACGAACGCAGATGGGAGGCGGCGGTAAAGAGACGAGTATCTGTAATGGTGCCCAGCCCCCGAGCCTCAAGAAAACTGAACTATCCTTAGGTAACCGATGGATCGTCGGCAACGGTACCCCTGGGGAGGGGTTAGGGTTAGAACCTTAGTTGGACGTCCTCTCTTCGATTTTGTCGATGGGGACGCCGACAAAGTACGTCTCAGAGAGAATGGAACTAGAGCAGAGGCCATAGGGGATGATGCGTTATGACTATCTCCTTCTCCAAATTTTGCTCGACTTTGCTTTCCTCCTATGATCTCTATTGTAAGATCGTGGATCGCTCTGTTGTTCAACCTGCTTGTCGCGCCAAGGTTGCCAAGCCGAAGCCGGTAACGGGTGGTCTACGGCAAAAATTTGGCCCTGTCAAAGCTCCGGAAGCAATGGTGGAGCTCCGGCCAATCCAAAAACAAGGAAGAAGCTTGAGAAGAGATCCGTCCCGGAAAAATAGAGCTCGGATATTGTTCTACCTGTGACAGTGGTAGCGGAGTCTGGTCCTGTCCGAGCTACCGGTGGTGGTTTTGAAGAGGTGGTCGTGAATTCTTTAGGAGAGGGCGACAATGATCGTGACTCTATTGCTCTAGTTCGCATAGTTTCATCAGGCAAGGAGTTACAGGCGAGGCCGAGATCCTCCTATCGTTTAAAGCCGTGCTTGCAAAAGGATGAGATATATGTCCATAGTCTGCCTTTTGGAACCAGTATCGAATGGATCCACAACGTCTTTGGAACGTTTGGTGAAATCGTGAATTTCTCAACTCCGAGTCGTCCAAATCGCAAGGGTCACCTTTTCGGATTTGTTCAGTACCGATTGAAAGAGGAAGCCAATCAGGCAGTTGCTACCCTCAATGGATCCAACTAGATTTTTTTGGAATCAATTCACCCTGTATCTCAGGCGGGTGTATTTGAGAGTGGGGTGAGATTTAATTCGGTTTTGAATGTAATGGAGGCGATCTCGGGACAGGTCGAGATGGTGAAGGTGAATCGCAATATAGTTGTAGACAAGGCCATGGATCGTGGGATTTCTGAAAACAGATCCCCGATTGCTTCAATCACGGGAGGGTTGTGTGATTTGCGTGATTTTCCTGGAGAAAAAATTAACTGCGAAGACTAGGGTGTCTGGGCCGGGGAAGGTTGGGCCTGAGCCTAGGCTTGAAAATTCAATTGTAGAATTGCCCAGTTTGGCGCGCGATGATGGTGAGGCAGACGCAAATCAGGGGAGGTATGGACTGTTTCAAACTGGTGATGGTTCTGTGCCCATTGTTTTGAGCCCAAACCTTGCCTTAATCAAGGACCAGATGTTAGATGGTTCAGTTTGAGGTCCACCTGGGATGTTATCAGGGTTGAAATCCCAAATTTCTTCAATTTCCACTGTGGTTGCTTCGGGAGTTACAGCAGATCTCTCGCTACTTCAAGTGGAAAAGAGCGAAAAGATCGGGGTTCAGAGTAGTCCGTGGAAGGAAGCCCTCCTTCAACCTCCGAATCCTAAACCTTTGTGTCAAGGTCTCCTTTCAAAGTAGGCTCTTCCAAGAGCCTCTAATCGCCAAAGCCGGCCTCCACAATATTTTTGGGACTACTATATTGCTGAAATCAAAGCAGCTCGCTCCTTGAATCGTTATCCTATGGACGTTGGGAAACAGATTTTGGAAGCTAAAGCTGCTTGGATAGCACACTTAGCTAAAGCATTTGATGACCCAACATTGGCTTCGGAAAATGAAGAGTGGGTCATTGATGGTTGATTTTGTATCGCTTGTTGGTTTTTTCGGGTATTGTACCTGCCGCTCCAGTTGAGAGCTCTCTTGTAATGGTTGCCTTTGGTTAGGTCCAGCTTGGATCTAATTCTTTTTTTAAATAAAAGATCGAGCTTATCCAAAAAAAGAAAAGCAGAGGCCATCGGGGATGGAGATTCCACAATGATGATTAGTGGTGTTCCTCTTCCTCCTCGTCTTAAGAGGCCTGGTGACCTCGAAAGATGAGATGACTGCCATTGGGGGAAGGAGAGGTGCGTTAAAAGTCATTGGAGAGGCTGGCGGTGGTGAGGTGGCAGATGAGGGTGGCTAGGGTTTAGGGATAGAGGGAGACCTTTAGAACAGTAAGGTACACGAAAGCGTGAGAAAGTAATTGTGGTGTGCTTGTTCAAAACTAAAATAAAAAACAATTTTAAATGTTATCCTAACGTTTTCTTCAGTGTCCAAGGTATTTAAAGAAACTTGGTTTTCTTCATTGAATTTGAATTACAAATACATGCATAAGTGATGAAAGCATGCATTCGAAGAATTGAGATACATATAGAACCAAATCGTCAAGATGTCAGTTCGTTGGTATTACTTCCATGTAAGTAGAGGCAGAGCAGAAGGAGGTTTGGAAGGAGCAACGACATTTCCACTGGAGTCATAAATGATAACGCCTGAAAAATCCGGTAACTGACACTTTCCGCCCATGAGTATGTTCTTCTGCCAAACTGAGACGTCCTCGACCTCGACCTCGTCCTCATCTGCCATTCCTTGACTGGTGTGCTGCACAACAGGCTCGTGGTGGTCAAAAGCACTACAGCACGCCCGAAAACGGCGGCGCCATTTAAGTGAATGAGAAGCGCACATGAACAAGGCGAAGCCGCACAGGAAGAGGGTGGCTCCGGCGAGGCTCACCTGGGACGTGCTCACCGGAGGATGTGCGGGAAGAAGAAGGCGGGCCATGAGGTCAATCTAAAGCTGCATTGGCTTTACAGTGGTCAATCTATTTATATCTACCTATGTGTGTTGCCGAGTGGGGTCGTTGGGGTTATGAAGGATTTGTTGAGATACTTGACTTGTGGATTGGTTACTGACCTGCTCAACAAAAACACTTCCCAAACCTTTGAAATTGTCCCCTTATACGAGTCATGTTCGGTAATTAAGGGTGTTAATTACCTTTAGTACCCCATATGTATTGGTAACACTCTTCTAGTACCTTGATGTATTTGTAACGCTATGGACAAAATTTTGGTCAAGTTTACATTATTTTGATGATATGTGACCAATTTATAAGGGGTATTAAATGATTTATCACCAATTCATAAAGGGTATTAAATGTATGTTACCAAAACAGAGAGGTTGTTTTTTAATGTTACCAAACGTAACGGTACTAAAGGTATATTACCAATAGAAAATGAGTACAAAAGGTAATTAACCCAAATTAAGGCATCATGACTTGATATTCTGCTATGACTAAATAAGCAACTCTCTGTACAATCTTACCCAGATCGAAAAACTCTCCCCTCCTTCGACATGTCAACCAACATACTTCATCGTTGGCCAACAAAGTTCAGTTATAAAAGAAAAGCTTCAAATGATGACAACATACTCTTCTTTTATCATGACAAGGTACATATGAATTTAGGGGCAGAATCACGAAAGTGAATCGAACAAGATATGAGACCCCCCTCTCTAAACTTGGGACAGACTTAAGGGTCAATTAGGTTCATTATCCCTTTCAAATTTGAACCACTTCCAATTTGCATACATAGTTGCTTCATTGTCAAAAGGCAGGTCATTGGCTGACAACCCTTCTAAGTTCAACTTACCACTTGCGACCCTCTTAACTGGCAGCCTTTTTCTATACTTCTTAGCCATCTCTTCAGCCTCGGAAAATACTTTCTGCCAAGAGTCACAAAATTTAAATTAGATCGATCAACACGCTATGAGATTGAGCCATGCAGTAAGCATATTAAGTCAGAGATACAAGCACCTCTTTATTTGATATAAACAGACCAGGCTCACTTTCAAGGTCCGCCGTACTGCAAAGCCACAAAACCAATACAATCATTAATAGTCCCATTACTCTGAGAAAGTACAGCCTCCAAATCACATATTTTTTTTATATGAAGTACTGCAAGAGTTGGTTCATCTACAAACATGGGCCAAAGAAAGCAAAAAGAAAATCGATTTGAGTACCTGAAAAGTATTTTTCTGCCAACCTGTTTCAGAAGCAAAACTTTAACCTTCTCACCAAGCACAAGTAGATTGTGCACAGATGAAAATTTTCCATGAGAGATCTTTGACATATGCAGCAAGCCGCTGCAAAAATTTTAAAAGAAAGTTCAGCGCAACTTTTTTTAATCCTGTCAAGAACTTGCAATGAAGAAGTTCCTCTATCACCTACAGTCATAGCTACTGTTTCACTTGGCTAGAAGATGACATAATGAAGAGAAGTGTTCGGATTCAATTTATTTGCCAAGCAATAGGGGAATATGAATATCACCTTCTGTCAGTTCCACTTATTTGTATTTCAGCTCCAAATGGCAAGAACCTCTTAACAGTGCCATCAAAAAGTGTTCCTTCATGAAGGTACAATGTTTCCTGCACCATGACATGGCAAAATGAGTTGACTTGTGTCAAGTAGAAGTATACAGATTGCTATATCAAAAAATGAGAGAGTAACAAACCCAAGCTCTCCTTTCACTTAGTATTATGTCATTTTTAGCTTCATTCATTCGAGTAATCAGCACATAAATCCTGCACCCCACCTACATTGTAATGAACGCTGTAACTAATGAAACACAAACCACTGAATAAAACAGTACTCACACAACACAAGTAAAATAATAGTGTGATATTTTCAGCAATCGTCTAAAGGAATCAAGCTTCCAACAACGAATTCTAAGTTATTGTTTTAGTGACCAAGTTCAATGCATGACCCCTATCATAAAATGGTCTGCAAAAAATCGCATCGAACTGATGCACCAAAATCATCAGGTATGCAGAAATTACAGGGACTACCAAATGAATATGATAAATTTACAATGAAGAACCCAAACGACTTTTTTAGTGTGAAGAGTCCAACTTACTTTTGCTTTCAGCTCGGTGAAGCTGTTTATTTTCTTTATTAAGTTACCTTTAGGAAGGAGAGCTCGTATACCCTACAAAATCAGAAAATGTGACCCAATAAGATAAACACATACACACAAAGATGAAAAGTAGAGATAAGCAAACCTCAATCCGTGTAATTAGACCGTCTGTACTCCACTCTGTAATTTTGACCTCGATAGGTTCCTCTATTTGTTTTAACTGTCCAAGAAATTGTAAAATTTATATTATAAGAAATTAGTACATCTCACTGATAACAAGAATCATAAGCCAACAATCCTCATGAGATATCAAGATCTTGCAGCATCAATAATAATTCAGGCAACAGACAAACGAAACCTAATGTTATGAGGATAATGGAATCTTGATAAACTATAAGGAAATTTTCAAGAACCTGCCTCACTCGACGCCAGGCGTATCTCCGGAAGAGTTGTCTGCAAGAAAGCACTGGGCGTCCACTGAGTGCTATGCCGAGAACCTCGGCAAAGAGCAGAGTTCCGGCATTGAGAATCGGCCGTCCAGGGAGTGCTCCCTTGCTCAATGCATTATCATGCTTGACAATTCCCACCTTCCCTCTAGCTACAAACTCCTCTCGATCCTTATCCAAATCACATAACAGGTAATCCATATCTTTGTCATACAAAGGAAGCACCTCCTTTGTCAACATTGAACCGAATGATTCTGAGCCTATGTTCACATCTAGAATGTTCTCATTACCAGAAACCACCACTCCAAGCACAAAATCACCTGGTTTTGGCTTGTAGAACTCAACACCAACTTTCTTCACCTCCTCCTTCTCCTCACCCGTATCCCCAACATCAGGCATTTCCAGTTGAACGTCATCTTTAGTTTCTTCGTCCCCGGAACCTTTTGGCTTAAAAAACTTCAGAAAGGGCGCTAAAGCTTCCTCTTTGTTGGGTTTTTTCACCGCAGTACCTAACTCTACAGAAGGCTCGTCGCTTACAGGTAAAGGGGAAGGCTTATTATGCAATTCAAGCTCTTCATTCTCTTTAAAGTCGCCATTTTTTTGCTCACTGAGCAAATGGGTACTCTGGGCATCATCAGGAACAGCGTTTCTAGAGGAAAATCCAATGTGGGTACTCGGCCATATTGTGAAATTGTAAGGAAATGTTAGGGTTAGAGGCGTGAAATTTCGGTGTTTTGGAACAGAGCAGTTATGTTGGGGTATAAAGAAGGTAGAGAAGGATGAACTGTGAAGTGGCAGCAAAGGAGAGTTGAGAGACTTACAGAGTAGCATCTTTCTTATCCCGCGCACCTCCTCCTCATACTGATGATGTTTCCTCAAAACTCACAAGACACCATTAGAGGCTTAGAGCAGAGACCTCGTAGGTTCTGTGAACTCTATCCGTTTACAGATTGAATGTTGATGATACAAGCTAGGACAGACCAAGCCGATAGGAGATTGGTATGATTGTCTTTGGGCCTTATCCGATAACACCATCATGTATTGGGTTTGGGCTTGGGTACCTTTATTGTTTTTTTATCGGCTAGAAAAGAAAGAAATGGAGATGCGGATCTGGTAAAACATTAATTACATAAGGTCGATCCATCAGGTAAACCTGACAGTGAAGGTTTAAGAAACCAAATTTTACAACCATGAAGCGCAGAAAAAGAAATAGGTCCTAACACCCGGATTTTACAACCATGAAGCGCTTACAAAAGGAAAAGGTACTCAACCCTGATTTGTCAACCATTAAGTAGGGCTGAGCAAAAATCCGACTATCACCGTAAACCGACCGTCTCCGGCCGTCCTCGTCACCGAAAAACCCGAAACTGATCTTACCCGGGTTGGGAACGGTTTAAAAATCATCGACCCGGCCTAGTCAATGGTGGTTAACGGTTTGAGATGTTCTAAACCGTGGTGACCATGACCGGCCGACACTGTAGTAGTTTACTCAAAATTGTATTTTTTTTGTGACTCAACTGTTTGTTTTGTAGAAAAATGGTTTTTGAAACCGTGTTTTGTAAGAGAACATATGATTATGAGTTATTAGTTCTAGGAAGTTTTAATGTGTTTAATTGTTAAAAATAGGGAGGTTTGTAAAATTAAGTAGTAAATTTGTATGTCGATGTTTGAAAAATGTTGTATTTTGGGTTTTATTTAAAAGGGCCATCAAAAAACTCATTGGGCCTGGGTTGGTTGATTATAACCGTCCCCGACCGGTAGTGAGGTCGGGCGGTTATCAGCCTTCCCTTTAGCGACCGATGATGGGGATGGGTACGGGTTTTATGTAACCGGGAAAAACGGTTTGGATAACGGGTTTGAGATTTTGGGCGGGTACCGGCCGATGCTCACCCCTACCATTAAGCACAAGCAATACTGATATAAAACCAACTAACAGCGTAAGTAAGTATAGCACCTTGTCTCATTAGTATCATCTACCAATCACACAGACTGGAAGACTAGCACTAACACATCGACGGTCAATACCGCAAGCAATAAAGACATTACTGATGAGTAATACCCACATGAACACATAAACCCCTACAACGAATCTTGTAAGAAAACAACTGAAAGGCACAAAGGCCTAAACCCTCACCGGCGGCCAACACCTTAAACCGACGAGACTTAACTGATCTAAGTTGATTCAGTTCATGTGGTTTTCTGGTTCACCAAATGTAACCGTGACAATGTTATACTACAGTGAAATTGTTACATGAGGAAATCAACAGATCAGGTATACGAGATGTGATGATTAGAGACATTTGTAATAAAGTAGTAGTAGTGTCTATTGATGACCGGGAGATGGAGATCAGTTTTTTCGGAATCAAGGTGGAGCTGGTTATCCTCTTGGTTGGTGATGGGACTCGGTAAAGAGGATTTGCTGCAGGAGGAAGGGGTGTTCTGATGGTATCGAATTCAAGGGCTTCCAATTTAATGTTAGAGCAAGGAGAATATCACTATAGGGGCTCAACTTGTCGGAGCTTCGATGATGATACATCCCAACTCCTGTTCGGGGTTCGATCTAACTGAAACTATCTGCTTGATTAAATTGGATGTTAATTCGCTCTGAAATTAGTTAGTGATAGTAGAGAACGGAAGAAAGAGATTTACGGTAGAGATCTCAATGTTGGAAGCAAAATTTGTTCCAACGATTGGGCACAAAGTTGTGGGATCAGAGAGCATGTCAGAATCGGTGAGTTCACCAGTATTGGGAGAAAAACGTCTCTAATGAGGTTATCAAATCGCAACTGAAAGTGAGGAGACAAAAAAGGAACTAAGGGATTCGGTTGAGAGCCCAAGTCCCGTGGAAGCTTTTTCATCAAGGATAATATTATGTTCCCAGACACAGAGTAGGGATAGGGAAGAAGTAGAGGATTCAGAAAAGACATTTGTTGGATCAGTAATAGCAGAGGACCCAAAAAATGGGATCGAAAGCAGCTGAGACCGAAGCTACTGGGCAAAGAAATAAACACATTGGTTGTAAGTGATAGGGATTTGGTAGACGGGGCATATGGACCTAGGTCGGGACAGAAGCTTTAAAAAGAAGCATGGAAGTAGGCCAACGAAGATTGGGCTTACTGTAGCACTATCGGGTTGCGATCCAAATTAAAAGGAAACGAGTTACAGCAGCACCTGGATACGCTAGATTCAACGCTCAACCCTTGGATTAGAAACGACGACATATCCTTGTCGGGAGAGAAGGAGAGTGGACCTACTGAAGAGGGAGTCGTCTCAAAGTAATATCGCTAACACCGATTGGCTCTTTGTCTTATGGTGTTAGCCATGGCTTAGACGTTCATCGGCGTCTAATGGGGTTTTTTTCCTTATTCCCCATCTCCTCCGAAGCCAATGGGTTTTTCTCTGCTCGATTTTGGTTGTTCGGATTCTGGTTGCCACTAAGTTAAGAGTCTCTTCGTGCTGGAAGGAGGCGAGTCGCTGGATTTGATTATCGAGGATTGAGTAATAAACATGGATCGGTTCATGTGATACTGGCCAACCGATCCTGTGACTTGGCGTTTGTTGGAGGCTGAAGCGTGTAGTTGAGCTGTTATCGTTTGCGTGTTGCTTTTGGTGGAGGGTGGTTGTCGAAGTGTGGTGGTTTCCGGCTTATGGTGAGTCATGACATATGCTAGATGGTCCACTTGGTCAAAGATTGTGTTCTTTTGGGTAGTTTTCCAAGGTTTGGTCCAATTTTTTTGTGGATTTCCAATTCTCGTGTTTTAGGCTTGGCCGAGTAGGTCTTGTTGGTCCGTATTATGGCAAGTAAGGTTTTTCTTGTTTTGGTACATAAGCCAGATAAGTTTTGTTCTTTGCTGGTTTATTTGGCTTGGATTTAGTTTTTTCGTTGTATTTTGAGTATGTTGTTTTGACAGATCCTTCTTTTGTTACCCATTTTGGACACAATGGAGAGCTATATAAAACATCCTCGAGAGAAAAAAAAAACCATCAGTTAATGCCTTTTTATGCCAAATGTTGTTGTTCATACTCCCGTTTGTAGTGGTGTCAAAAGAAGTCATCAAGGATTTTGGTTGGTTGTTGTCCGGACGGGCTACAATCAGCCTCGACTTTTGGAGCACTCTTTCCAATAAGATGAAAATAAACGAATAAAAACCGTGAACCGGCCTATTAAGATATTCCACGCATTTTAATATTACTAGATTGTTTTCTTTAATTCATGTCTTCTTAAATATAAATCCATATTTTTTAATTATCTACATTTTTGTATATATTATACAATTATGTTATTTATGTTATTTCAATTATGCATGTTAAACTTTTGTTTATATGTTATGAAATCATGTATATATATTAATTAATGTTTAAAAGGTATACAGGTTGTATAATTATGTTATTTTAGATTAATTATGATAATTGATATTGAGATTTATAATACGATTTGTACTTTGATATGCCGAAAATCGGTCACCAGAAAACAAACACAATCCGTAATCAGTGCAAAAAATATAAAAAGACAGAAAGTCCAAATATCATAGGACTAAACCAGATACAAGTTGTTATCAGTAAATAAGGTTAGAACTAGAAAATGGTCGTTTGCTCGAAAGAATGTCTCTAGGGTATAGTTGTCGTAACGGTCAAAACTACTAATACAACTGCTAAAAGTTGAACGCAATGGTTGGGCTTGCCTGAAACCAAAAGACTGGTGGTAGACCCAGTTGTCATCATCCTCCTTTAGATTATCATAGGACCTTAAAAACATGGAAGTGTGTGCTATCTTATCGGTACTTGATGGAACCAATAACACCATATGAGCGGTGAAAATGTGGTACTTAGTACTTACATACCCCTTGATGACTATGATGCTCATTGAAGGAGGTGATGGTTCTTTTCACTCCTCGCTGTTTTCACACCATGTATCTGAGACATGTGACTATGGTACCATTTCCACCGAGAATCGTCGAGGTGCCTATGGATCTTCTCCCCACTCCACTTGGATATCGCGCCATGTGGAGAACCCTAGGTAAAAATGAGGTGGGAAGAGAGGTAGACGTCTGTTGTAGCCATCTCACGCCCTTTATATGCCTTCATCGCACGGGTTGGTCTCCACCGTTCACTATCTAAAATTCGTCCTGTCTAGGGGATCGGATAGTACCGATCTTGTGCCCAATTTGAGATCAACGTCAAGATCCACGCCAACAACATCGTCTCTCCACCCTATTTTCATCACTACAGTACTTGAATGTCCCCTATCCACACTCTAAGCATAGTAGGAACCATGGAAAGGACCACCATTGATGACCATCTCCCTCCTTTGCCGCTACACCAAACCCTAAAAGGGAAAGAGTGCATCCCTGATCCGATTATTAATGGAATTTATATTGTGAATTGTGATTGGATTTTGGACTTTATCATGTTCCAAAAAGAAATAATATTGACCAAAATGACCGCAAACCAAAAGTTAATGATGACATTTTAAATACGGAAAATCATCATAATTTAGGTTTGAAATTTTAAAATATTATAAACTATTCAAACCGAAAACTTTATTATGAGCGGTGAAAAGGTGGTACCTATAGATCCCTCAATGACTGTGATGCTCATTGAAGAAGGTGATGGTGCTTTTCATCCCCCAATGTTTTCGCACCATGTATCTAGGACATGTGACTATGGTACCATCACCATCGAGATTCACCGAGGTGTCTATGGATCTTATCCCCACTCCATTTGGCTATCGCGCCATGAGGAGAACCCTACGTAAAAATGAGGTAGGAAGCCATCGCAACCGTCTCACGCCCTCTGTATGCCTTTACCGCACCAGTTGGTCTCCACTATTCACTATCTGGAAGTTGTCCCATTTGGTGGATCGGATGGTACCGATCTTGCGCCCAATTTGAGAGCAACGTCAAGAGCCACACTGAAAACATCGTCTCTCCACCTCGTCTTCAACACTACAATGCCTGATTGTCCTCTATCTAAGCTCTAAGCATAGTAGGAACCATAAAAAGGACCACCATCGATGACCACCTCCCTTCTTTTCCGCTGCACCAAACCATAAAAGGGAGAGGGCTCTTGCGTCCTCGTTTCGTTGATTAATGGATTTTATATTATGAATTGTGTTTGGATTTTGGACTTTTTCCTTGGCTGACGGAAAATATTTCCGTGGATAAGGTCACTCAAGGACGTTGCGTGGGAAGAACATAACTGGGGGACGTCGCAAGGGCTGCCCTCATCTCATCTTCGCGGCCGGTTGATTGGTGGGTGGCGGCGGTAGTGGCGACGCAAAAGTAGGGATTAGGGTTCTCTCTAGTGGGTTAGGATCCACCCCATCATGCCGGAGCAGATACACTCTTGGTTGACGCTTCCGTCGAACCCTAAAATGCCGAACCACTTCACTCGATGGGCGTGGTGGAGGGACGTCAGGCAGGGGAGATCGTGCTGGTAGGGGCGGTGCAACACCTTCCATTGGTGGCAGGGATAGTGGGATGATCAGACCGGGCAACGCAGGCGACGCAGGTAGGGATTCCTCGGGGAGGATACACACCGTCGATCCTAGAGAATCCGAAGCCGAGTCCGCAGAGACTGTCGACAAAGGAGGCGGGGCCGAGACATGGGGGAGGAGGGAGTGGTGGGGAGGAGAGAGTGGTGGGGAGGAGAGAGTGGTGGTGGGATCTTCAAACCACACGGAGCAGAGAGGCTAGGCGACATCGACGGGAAGGAATGAGGGTGCATGGCGATCGGACTGGAAGTCGACGAAGCCACAAGAGGGACAGGAAGGGGAAGAGACTCCGAGGGCTGGGAATAGCTAACCACTCTCATCCGTATGAGAACTCTGCACCGTTGGGACAGGTGAATACGGGAACGACAAAGCCGACAAGCCCATGTGGCGCAGCAACAGCAGCGTCGACATGAGAAAGGTCTATAACAGCAAGGGCAAACTAAGGTTAAGGTAGGCTCTCAAAAACAAATTAGTTTTTCCGTACGTGTATGTGTAAAAGTGATTAGCAAACAAAGAATTATATTTATACACTATGTTAACACCATAAAAAGTATGTTATACACTATAGTTAATAAAACTTCACTAACCTTCACTTTTTCTTTAAATGAATCAACCGCAGGTTCAAATCATTATATTAATTACAGTTTGGCCTAAACCTGGTTTACACATCTTCAGCGCTCAAGGATCAACCAGATATATATTTGAGTAGGGAAGAACTGATGCTCCCATAGAATTGAGCTACTCATACTTTTATTTTATTTTATATAGAAATAGTCATAATACACATAAAACCCTAAATCACGAAACTAATACATATAAATACACCTTATATCCTTATCCACTATGATGCAAACTGCAAAGTGACTGTGAAGATCGAGCATTATAAAATGCACTCCTTTTTTTTTTTTTTTTTTTTTTTTTTTTGCAAAAGCTTATCATAAACGTAAAATTGTAAAGTATTTATGGAAGTTTTGCGAATATCAATCTTGTCCATTAAAGTCACCTTCGTTCGGAATCCAAGGCGGCGTCACCTTAATTGGGGCTGTAATAGAAAAATAAGAATCAGAAGTTGACTTCATCACATGGCATGTTTACAAACTGCCGAGTCATGAACGAAGACAAGCCAAAGCTTTTTCAATGATATTATCTTAATATAACTATGACACAATAATGAGATAATTATCATTTGATTCTCATGTTGTTTTGTAAGAGAATGATTGGTCCACGACAGGGTAGGGACTAACGTTGTTTTTATTGGTTGACATGTGCAGTTTACACAAGACATGCATATTATTACAGCACCCTCTGACCTTTTTTTTTATTTGGTCACGGACAATATCTTGTTCTCTTGCTTTGTCATTTCATCTTTGTATCGTTTTTAAGTTTTTAACTATAGTTTTGAGTTTCTTAGTATCGTATAATTATCCATCTTATGTCTACGTATAGATGGACTACATCATAGGTGTTTTTTGTAAACGTTAAACAACCTCTCAGAGTGAGCGACAATCATTCTCTTATTCGATGTTGTTCTAGATAGAAGTATTTAATTGTGTTTTACGAAAAATATAAATATTCTCGTAAGAGTTGTTTTTTATTGAAACAGACAACGAGGAATTCTATTATTAGTGTAAGCCAAACAATACAAATAGGGTTAAAAACCCTATAAACAAAATGTTGTCCGAGCCTCTCGTAGGAAACATGACGCTCATGAATCCGTAGAAATAGCTTAATTTCCATCCTAGACAACAATATATATTCATACGTTCTACCCTGAACTGAAAAAATAAAAAATTTGAAAGCAAAACAGTAGAAACAAATTCGACTAAAACAGTTCAACACAAAATAAATAGAACAAAAAGCAGGAAATCCTTGGTGTAGAATCTCTCCCTTAAGACATGGCCTATAAACCGGGTTCTAGATCAGGGGTAGGCTACCAACCATCTACCCCCCGAGCCCCAGTCAGCCTTATGGCTCCTGACGGGGCAGCTTAACCGCCCTCGCCTATAAAGACCTATCTTCCTCCTCGTCTAATAGTTGGAATGTCTCGTCCTCCTCATCAGCTAGAGAAAAGGACCCAAAATGTCCATGAATCCCATCCATCCCTGGGACAGATGGGATGACGGCCAACAACAACGGTCTCGTGTGGGTTGCCAAAGAGGGATGGGTCTGGTGTCCCCGTCAGAATGGGACCAGATCTGTTTCCGGCGGCAGGGCAGGTGGCCCGAGAAGTTAAGGCGCAAATATTGGCAGAGTTGCATGGTAGCGGTGGGACAATCCCTGGTCCCCTTTGAATCCTAGAGTAGGTGACGACGACTGGTCTCGTAGGAGGCAACCATTAGGGATCCACGAGGGTGACCGGACAGGGATCCTTGTGGTGGTGATGCGAAGGGAGATGCATCAGGAAAGACCACCGACCAAGGTTGAGAGTTAGGGGGCCTTAAAAGGCTGAGCATTGTCATCCTTCGTGTAGGCGATGGAGGGTTGGAGATAGATCCTGAGCTGCGTGAGGATTAATAGTAGAGGCAAACATAGTGGTTGGTGGTAGACGACGACGGCGTAAGAAAAAGGAAGAGGGGTTAAGCTTGATATTCTCTAGAGAGAAATTCGGTCTCTTTGACTCGTATTCAAGAAAATTAATTTATTTGATCTTATTCTCGTAAAAAATATTAATAAATATATAGAGGTTATTATTCATTTCCATTCTTACAAAGTTTTATTATATTATATTTAATTATTATAACATCATTTTACATATTTATGTTGTCCACAGTGGAGGCGTTTCGTCTAATTTGGTGTCAAATCAGACCAAAAAGCCCAAAATTTTGGTCTAATACGAATCTGTTTGTCGATCATGCGTCTAAGGTGTAGGAGAGAGAAAATGCCATCGACAAAATTGTAGACTCTGGAGGAGAGAGAATAGACCGTCTAATGTCACGATTCTCTTATGGAGAATCGCCACGTGGCATTGAATAAATTAATGATATATTAAATTTCCTTAATAAACCTATTTGTAAATAACTTTATTTAATATGTTTTCTTGATAATAATTAAATTTTCTTAATAATAGATTCAATAATTTCCTTAGTAAATTATATTACGTTATTTAATGTTTTCATAAATTAATAATTTATAATTTCACATTTTCTAATTAAGATTATATTAATTTCTGATTTATAATTTAATATATCTTTATTAATATTACATTATATTAATTTATTATTTATAATTTAATAATACAATTTATATGTTTAAATTAATTAATAATACAATCGATATGTTTAAGTATGGGTGGGTATTGGGTGGTTAACCACCCAATGGATCCCTTCACGAACCCAATCCAATATTACCGGTTTAACATATCTTGGAATCAGCCCCAACCCAAAAACCAATTCTTTACAGTAAAACCAACTAGTTCACTGAGCGGTTTGTTGGTGGTTTTAACCAACCAACCACTTTACTACATGTAAGTACAAATTTGAAAACCAATAACCATACACAGATTTCTATTTCAAGCCAAAACATATCACTACACCAGAAAGTTTCATTACCAACTCATTACTGTTTAGTTGGTGATGGAACTTTCATTACCAACTGAATTTATAATGGGTCGGGAATGAAATGTCAGATTCATTAAATACTCATGAATTTTTACCTACCTACAACCATCAAATGGCTACATGGGACATGACTTTCAAGGATGCATTACGTCGTCATGGCGGCCCGCGGGAAGCCCACATCCTCAGTCGTGGTGTCCAGTACCACACCGTCCTCTATAAATGCAACCGTAACGGGGTAAAATTCATTTCGGTTGAGCGAGACAACAATAAAACCACACAAAACTCTAGCGTGATGCTCGAGACAGAGGAAACAAAACTCTGGCGTGATGCTCGACATGACTTCTGATGATGAAGAAATAGAGTATCTATCCAGGGGGGCTTTGTACCGGGGAGGGCTATCCAAAACAATGTGTTTATTTCATATGAAATTATTCATTCTCTCCGAAGACATACCCAAGGGCCGAATGGATTTATGGCACTCAAGCTAGACATGAGTAAGGCTTATGATAGAGTGAAATGGTCTTTCATTTTGGCTATGATGGGAGCATTTGGCTTTGGACCAAGATGGAGAGTTTTAGTTCTGGCTTGTATGCAATCCATCTAGTATACAGCCTAAACGGGGGGCAGGAAGACAAAGGTCGTTACAACGGGACGAGGTATACGACAAGGAGATCCTTTATCGCCATACCTGAAGCTGTTTTGTATGGATGGGCTATCCCGACTTTTATCTCAACCTGAAAGAGATGGTAAAATTCATAGGGTGTTTGTGGCTAGGGTAGCCCTGGTTATATCCCACATTTTGCGGACGACTGCTACATATTTTATCGAGCGGATATGCAGGAGGCTGAATATTTTCAGGGTATCCTCCACACTTTTGGGCAACTTTCGGGGCAAGTAATTAATAAGCAGAAATCCTCAATTTTCTCTAGCACGAACACAATCCCGACGAATCGGATTCTCTTCTGTACTACCATGGGTATTCAGGAAATTTCTCATGTATCTACTTAATTGGGAATATCAGTCCGAAAGAAAGGACAGAGTCTACAGTTTGTGTGTGACCGCATACAGGCAACAATTACTTCATGGGATGGACAGATGATCTCGGTTAGTGGGAAAAAAGTGATGATAAAGTCAGTTATTCAATCGATGCCAATGTATGCCATGAGTGTTTTCCTTCTTCCAAGGTCTTTAGTGGCCAAAATTTATGTGGCCCTAGCTAGATATTGATGGGCAAATACCCTAAGGGCGGAACGACCTATTATTTGGTAAGACTGGGCTAAACTCTGTCAGCCGAAAGAGGTGGGTGGTGTGGTCTTTTGGGATATGTATGATATGAACGTTGCATTATTGGTAAAAATATGATGGAAATTTCTATCCAACCCGAATAGTTTAGTGGCCAGAATCTTTAAGGCCGGATATTTCAGAACTGACGATTTTCTTACGGTTGGGGCAAGATTTAAGCCTAGTCATCTTTGGTCGGGTTTGCGAACTACACAAAATATTATACACGAAGGTCTTTAGAAGACGATAGGGAATGGAATGTCCACTAGAGTGAAAGGTATACCATGTCTTATGGGTGATATATCCACTATCCCAATTGGGACGCTACCAAACGGAGAAATGTTGGTTTCAGAATTAATGATCCAAGGTGGGGAATGGGATATTCAGAAAGTTACTACCAGCCTAACGTTGAAGTTCGTTCTAGAGGTTCTACACATCCTGATCCCTAACCACACAAGGTCAGACATATGGTATTGGACACGAAATATCTGAGGCCGATATAGCTTCAAGGAAGGGTACCGGTTGTTGGCTCGGTTGCACGGCCGGTGGGTGACAACTCAAGGAGCCTCAGTGTGGACGGTCATTTGGAATTTGGACATTCAACCACAGATCAAGGTGTTCCTTTGGAGGGTAATACCAGGTACCTTGCAGGTGGCGGCTAACTTTCGAACAAAAATTTGTCCTCATTCAGAGGATTGCTCAGTATGTGAGTCTAAAAGAGAAACTGCGTTCCATTTGTTAGTCCAGTGCCCGTTTGCCCATGAAGTATGGCAACGGTCCCGAATATCTTTTCCAGTCTCCTCTGCTACTACTTTTATACAATGGATGATTGAAATTGTGAATATTTCGGATATGGCAACAAAGAGTAGAATTGTTATGACGGTATGGGAGATTTGGAAAGCTAGAAATGGCATGGTATGGGAACAGAACCACCTGCCGGCCAATTCAGTCGATTCCCCTGTTAGAAGTAACATCCATAGTTGGAAGGAGGCGCGCATGAGTTTGAGTATACGGACTACACCCTCGGTTTGTCTTGTCAGGAGAGGGTGGAAACCACCACCGTCACAATGACTATCTCAATGTGGATGGGGCGGTTTTTACAAACACATCTCAATTGGGGTGGGTATGTTATGCAGGGATGAGAGAGCGATGGTTGTGGAAGGTTAGAACAAGATTGGATTGGGCACACCGATACCTGAAATGGTGGAGGCCATTGCGATCTACCAGGCTCTCCTTTGGGTACATGATTCAAGGCGGTCGCGAATTATCATTCTAAGTGACGCCCAGTTTGTGGTGAGGATGATTTTAGCGTTTACCCCTCTTTTCTCACCGGTGGGCCGTATTATTGTAAAATGTAGGTCCATTTTTATATAGCTCGAGGATGTTAAACTCTAGTTTATTTTTGGAACTGCAAACAGGGCTGCTCATTGGTTAGCACGAGAATCACATTCTATATCTGTTTTGGCGTGGTCTGAGTTTCAAATACCATATACACTTTTACGTATTCTGAGACATTTCAAATAATATCACAAGTTACTCATTTTCAAAAAAAGAACAGCTAATATCTTTTACCCTTATACAAACTCTTATACAAGTAAGTAAGAAAGAGACTGGGTTTACCCTAACCTATTTCCAGGTTTTCTATTTCAAAATGCTTGGTGCACAAGGTTTATTTGCACCCAAAGAAGTTTCATTTTTGGTTCAAAATCCTTCTAACTTTGTAAAATTCTTCTTCTTTGTTGATAAATCTTTAGAATCCGAACATATCGATATCTTCAAGGAAAAAAGTTATAGACATAAATTACAACTCAAACAAATCTAATTATTTGATCTGTTGGTTTAAATGATTATTAGGCTTAACCTCTCATATCCTGGGATATAGGCATGTGTTTACAGTTATTTCTATATATAAAAAAAGTTAAATGCTGGTGGGTTCATCCCAAACAATCTTAAAGATAATAACAAAGGATGATTAATGAAGAAGCTTCGAAGAAGTAGCTTACCATGATATTAAGGTAAATATTTATCACCATAGCCATTATTGTAAATTGTAAATAGCATGCAGAGGGCCATGTGGCAGCCTCTCAATTCCATGGATCCATTGGGTGAAGAAAGAGAGATAGCGACCCTCACGATTTTGACTATAAATGAAACAAACACACTGAGCCCAGACCGAGACATAGCTTCCCTTCTCCTTCTTCTTTCTCCTTCTCTGCAACAACGCAGTACTCAGACCCAGTCCCAAAATAGAAACCCAATATAATCCCCTCTTTCATCCCTTTCCAGAAATAGAAACTAATTCTTGGACAAAGCCATCAGAAACCTCGGCTTCTCAGAAAAAAAACAGGTTGTGTAACAAGCTCCAGCCTCCACAGGTACCAATACTAGTCTTTCTTAATTTCTTCTAAGCATCGTGAATTCATGGAAGATCACAGAATTGATGATCCGATGTTGATTTGTTTTTATTTTGAAAAGTAACTAATTAATATAGTTAGGTTCTACTTTCTACAACTTTTTGTTCATCAATGGTGGCTAGATCGTGGCAGACAAATCAAGTTTTCTCTGGGACAATTACTGATTATAAATTAATTATATATTCTCATTAACGCGGTGAGACATCATTAATTATTCAGAAAAATGATAGTGATTTAACCCTAATTGACGACTTTATTTCACCACTTAGTGGGTAGCTTTGGTTTTTGGTCCCACCCTAAATTCATAGCATCTTTTCTGGAATTTCAGAATCCAATTGAAATGAAATCTCCTAACATTTTTCTCTTTATTCCCCAAAGAAAAAGAAAAGAAAATGGGAGTCACTCCTTTTATTTATTCAAATTCTATCATCTTTTCAGTGTTCAATTTTCATGGATGCTCTAAAAGACTTTCGTGCTTCGATCATCTGATATTGTTCCAGCTTTTTAATGTAGTTTTAAACAATAAAAAAAATACTTCCAACTCTCAAACAATTCATACATTTTGATGTTTACCAATGCACTAAAAAGTTATTGATACGAGAACAGAACACAATTACATACTATATGTTATTTTTTCGATTGGGCTAAGGTCAACACTAAAATAACCTTTTTTGATATAGCCATAAAAAGGTATTATTTAGTGTAAAACTAAGTTCTTTTTCAATAATCCAATATTTAATGCCATCAGTGTAAAACCTCTGTATTTCAACATACTCTTGTGTACGCATAGATATGTGACTCACACAGTTGATATAGAGAGACCATACAACAACAAACTTAACTTTATTGTTTACTATCTCTTCAAAAAAAATTTATTGTTTACTATGATTATTATTACAATTATTAAGGTTTAGCATAACTATAGAGTGCAATCCCCCAATCAACAAATATAAAGATAACACAAAAAACCTAAAAAATTGTCTCGTCTACGATCCTCGACCTAGCCCTATCCTTGTCACTATGGTGCTGCTGCCTGACGCCGTCACCGCTGTGCCGCCTGGGTTTTCGTCAATCAGCGGTGTTTCTCTTGGGCAGGACGATTTGAGGCTTTACCGTCTCATCTGGTCAATCTTCTTGCAGACCACGCCTGATGCGGGGATAAAACCTGTAGGGTTTGGTCCTCACCATCCACCTTCGTTCCCTCCTCCTCCCTCACATCGCCGATTTCAGTTCCGGGTCTCATAGAACCCTGGCTATTCCCCACACCGTGGGCCTTGGGGGAGGGGTTGGACCTGCCGCCTCCTCCGCGTGGGGAATTCCGTCCCGGGATCCTACGCCAGCGGCCACAGATAGCTTCTACTCCTCACTCCTGGGGGGCTCCTACAAAGCCGCACCCGACTTTGCTTGTCCGTCCTTACACTGACCTTGCTCTGGTAACGGCCCGGGCGGCGACAAGAAATATGCATACTGCAACATGGCACTCGGGGGATCACTCGTTCGGGCCGTGGTGCCGAAGGTGGGCGGCCTCCATAGAGTCCGTCGTCATCAGTGGTCGCGAAGGTGGCGTAGGGTTTGGGACCCCTTCGGAAAGGGGTTAGGGTGTTGGCCTACGTTTGGTGACGGGCCGTTTCTGCACGGATGGGGGATGTTGGCCCAACAGGTTACTCTTGCAGGAATCTGGGCATGGCGGCACCAGAGGGGCTGGTTGATCTCCGGGAAGGGCGCTGCCGGAGCTGGGTGGAGGCCTAAGGACCGAGGCGGTGACGCTGCTCTGGACGGGAATCTGATGGATGGATCGACATCGAGAGGACGTTGGGGGGACGATGGTCCCTCCCCACTAGCGTTGGATCCGAGACCTAAAGATGGGTTGTTTAGAGGACAGGGTGCCCGTGTGACGTTGGATCCGGGACCTAACTCGGCCCCCCGTCCTTTGCATTGGGGCAACACCTAGTTGCCCGAGACAAGCCTCCCTGGGAAGGTTGCTCCTCTACGGGGAGCCATAACAAGGGCGAGGGAGATGCCCCGCCGAGTGGGATGACGCATCGTCGGTGCATTGAGAACTGGCCCTAGGAGGGGTCCCTAGGCTTCCTCTCTCGACTACGTCAACATTCATATTGTGTCGACTTCGACCTCGCCAATCGTTCTCACTTTTCATTGACAAACGTCGTCTCAACATTTGACACTCGTGTCCATTGCATAGGGCACGAGGGGGCGGATTTTAAAGTCATATTCTAAACTCATCTCCGACGTCTACTTAATTCGGTTTGTCACGACACTGGTATATATTTCCATACTAGAGCTAAATAAAACGTGGATAGATATAGGTGTACAAAAATCCAAAACTAGGTTGGGTCGGAAGTAGATATGGCATGACCTCCAAGTCAATGTGCCCATTAATCCAAAATCTAGCTTGGCCAACATAATTATGGTATTGCCCATGCATGTCGAGGGCTCTTGTTTTTGTTTTGTTGCCTAGGTTTGGAGCTCTCCCATATTTGTGTCTTTTCCCATATTTTTAATTCATTGAAACGTACACGGATCGATGCCATATTAACGTAACATGGCATGTTGAGCTTTAATCAAACAATGTCTCGTTATCATCCACAAACCCAGCTCAGGTGCTTCTGTATCTTCCTCCTCCAACACCTGCACCAATCCCTTTTTTCTTTCTTTCTTATAATTAACAATATTTTTTTTGGATTTATCGTCATCATCTAATATTCGCTTTGGCTTTTCAATAATTTTCAATTCTCTATATAAGTAATTTAACTTTGAAAATACAATTATATGAACATAAGTATCATTAAAACATAAAGGTACTATAAAGATTCTAAGCGAATGTTTAATCGTGCTCAAGTCCAAGGCATGATGTATTGACTTATTATGAACCCTATTACCTATAATTCAAACAATGTAATTTATCTTGATTCATACGCAAGAATATGCTTGAATACAAACTATTAATAATTTCAAATAGGCAGGTTTATATTTTCTTATTTTCTTACATACAAGTGGCTTATACCAATTCAATTTTTAGTCATTTACTATATAAAAATTATATTATCATTGTGACTTGTTTTATGAAATTCATGTAATCTAGTTATAATTATTGGAGCTGGTTGTTATACAAGTGGGAGAAAGATAATAGCAATTTTGTTTTTTGTTTTCTGTTGGAAATTAGTTTATTGAATGATTAATATGCCTATGAAATTAATTTATGTCAATATGGGTATAAATATTCATACCCCAAAATTGGAAAATTATACGCACATCACATGCACACGATGATAGAAAGTCTGGGGATAAGGAAGAAGCACCATACAAGTTTTTGGAGCGTGCGAGCCACACTCTTGGGGTTCAGGAAGAAGACATACAAGTTGAAGGAGCGTGCGAGCCACACGCCCCCAATGTGGACCCCAAACACCTCCGTGGCACGACAGTGTCACTGTCTGTGTCTAGACTTGACTTGACTCAATCAACCCAACTTTCTCTAGACCTTTCTCTCATTTTCCCTTCTTATCTGTATTTTTCTTTTATATTTTCCCACAATATTCACCAGTTACATTTCATCTTAAAAATATAAAAAAATAAAGCATATTCTATTAATATTATATTTCTTAAAGCCAATGTCTCCTCTGTATATTAATTACTTGGTAAAAATGTGTTTATTTTTGTTGTAAGTTGAGTAGTAGGTTGAAAGTTACGTATTTAACATTTACAAAGAATAAATGATAATATTTGTTATAGAGCATAGTGGGTGTAGTTATAGTGGAACAAATATTTTACCCACAATGCATGCACGTTTTATGCAATACTAATTTTTAATGGTTTTGTTATAAAATCTAATTACACATGTCCACACATTAATGGTTTTGTTATAAAAACTAATTACACTTGTCCACACAATTGACGATAACACATTAACTTATCTCATAAAATACAAAAAAAAAGTGTGAAATCTAATTTATTTTTATATATTGAGTGTTATATTTTATCAATTCACATAAAATTCTATTTCATAACTGAGTCATACTAATAAAAAACATTAATATTAATACTACCATTTAAATATATTCTTAACATAATAAAAAAGTTCACTCTATGTTAAGGTCTTTTGTTCTGAGGCAAAGTTGTCGTACGGAGACAAGATCATGGTTATGACCAAGGTTTTACTATCGCATACGTCATAGTTATGTTTCTAGTTTCCATACACCCTCTTTTTTGTATCTTTCCTTCGGGTTCTGCGATGTTTTTTTTGTAAGGGTTCCTTTCGAACCGTCTCTAGCCACCGCGACGTTGGTATGTCTCCCGATCCTGGTTTTTGTCTGGCTCGCCTCGGCATCGATCAATCTCACCGCCTTGGAGTCTCGCGGCCACCCTGTATTGGGTCATCGATCCTGATCAATCCATGCGGTCGCTGAAGCCGCCACTGGCGCTTCCTCCTCCTTGGCCTCCACCACCGCACCCTCTGAAGCCGTTGCCGCCGTCGTCGTCCCGGACACCACCTCTCCTCCGGCATCCACCTCTGCACCCTCCTCGACCCCTCTATCGATTATGGATCTGGCTAATCGAATGATTTTTTTTCTTCTCTTGAAATCAATTATCGCATGTTCGGTTTAATACAACGAATTGAGCATGAAGGCTACACCTTGAACATCGATTATTAGTTTCATCATAGTTTAGTTTTATTTTTAGTTCGCCTTAAAATCAATGATCACAAGTTCGATTTAATACAACGAATAGAGCGTAAAAGCTACACCTTGAACAACAATCATTTGTCTCGTCCTAGTTTAATTTTAGTTTCAATACTTCCAACACCAGTTATACCGAATTACTTGATAAACTCTTTTATAATTAATATTTAAAATAATGAATTTTACACCTTTCATCCCCCCAAAAATTACATTCTTAACATCTGATAAAAATGGATGTGTTTAACTATTTTATGATACATGTGATATGTGAGTTGGAGTGTAATCTCCAGTATAAAATTTAAGAAAGGTAAAGACTGAAAGAGGAAATTACGAATGAACCCTTGCCACTACCGTTATTAGGAATAGTGGTTAGTTACTTTCTCTGCTGCTCTTTCGAGTTTTGCTGTGTTTGTGCGATAGTAAGCGATCTCTTCCTCCTCAGAGCTCACTTCTTCTCGTTGCTCTCTTTCTCTCTTCTTCTTCTTCCTTTTCTCTTCATTTTTCACAACATGACCAACAGGTCAGATCATATAATTCAGGTACAGTACTCAGATTTTCCAGATACAGCCATGCTTTGTTTATTTTTCTTCCTGTAATTTTGAGTTTTTGGAGATAACTGAGGAGAAGTTGCAGAGAGATTGGGCTGAAAACTGTTTCGGTTGCTCGTGCCTGCAGCTCTCCTGGGCGAAAATGGCCATGCGCAAGTGGCTCAACATCACCGCCAGGAGGCCCGATTTAGGCGCCGCCGACGAGGAAGAAGATATCGATGAGTTCGATTCCGATGAAGAAGGTCAGATTCGTTCCGATTATCGGTTTTGGTTTTGGAGTTCGAATCTTGATTTGTGATGTGTGTTGTTTTGTTTTTAAGCAGAATTTGATGGATGTGGCAGAGAATCACGGTTTAGAGATTGCCGCGGAAATGGAGCTCCGTCTGATTCTAGTGGTAATGCTTGAAATTTGAGGTCCAGCATTTTATTTCAACTTTGTCAGCTTCAGCTTTGTGACCTCTGTTTAGCTTCTAATCAATTGAAATTATCCCCAAATTGAAAACAAATTGACTCATACTCCTAGTAGGCTTGGTTGTGCTGTGCATAATTAGGAACTTAGATTTCAAGTACTGTGGACCGTGCATTCTTTTTTGTTTTGTTTTTATTGGTATTGTGGAGTTCTGATTTAGTGTCATATACATTGGTCATTGCTATTGGGCCCTAGGAATGCCACCGATTCATAAGCACTAGTTTCATGCTGTAATAAACAAACTATTTAACAACTGGAGAAGAGTGGTCAATAGAATATTTAAGTTTTAACATCCTTGCAAACTTGAATAAGTGCTGACTCACATCATAAAAAATATTGGTAGCAAACCAACAGTTTCAAATAATTAACTGAAGTTAGGTACTAGTGCATTCATTTTTGTGTCTTAAACTATTGTTTGGTCCAACAATTCCTCAATTCTAGTGGCTGGTGTTCTCCAGACGCTATATACATAGTGATAAACTAGAACTATCATATAGAATTAGAGTAATTATTTTAAATTAAGTGCTCCTTATGTTTTGGCCGGTATTCTATCTTGTGCAACCGACCTTTTTGTTGTCCTTTTAATAAATACTTGAAATGGTTCGAAGTTGACAGTGAGTTATTGTATTTTACTTTTATGCATTTTTCAGGATGGCACACGCATTTGATTATTTATTTATTTATTTCTTTTGTTTACTTTGGGCCAAGTATACTGTCATCCTACTTATTTTGCTCTTTATTTATGGACTTCAGACACATTTCCTATGTTAAGGAGAAGAAAATCAGAAACCTTTAGAGCACAGTATATTAACACAAAAGAACTCAGGTTTGACACCCTTCATATTTGCTGATAGTACACATCCATCTGAATGATGCTGATCTACTATGCTTTTTTTCTTCTTATTTTTAACCATTATTGCTTGGTTATTCATTTTCTAATCCTTTTATTGGTATAACTAGGATATGTGTTGGGACGTGGAATGTGGGTGGAAAAGCACCACCAGATGATCTAGATATTGATGATTGGCTTCACGTTGATGACCCTGCTGACATTTATGTCATTGGGTAAGTGATTTGCCAACTTATGAATTTATGTACTTAATCTGTGTCAAATTTCAGGATGTTATGTTTATGTTCTGTCATAATGACATATAGAAGTATAAGTTCTAGAAGTTAGTTGCTGGGTCCTCTTACTGGAAAGTGATTATGGCTAACATATTGCACATACAGTCTTCAGGAGATTGTACCGTTAAATGCTGGGAATATTTTTGGTCCTGAAGACAGCCGACCAGTTCAAAAATGGGAAAATATTATTCGTGATACCCTAAACAGAATTAGACCTGTTCCAAGCAAGATTAAATCCTTTAGTGACCCACCCTCTCCTTCAAAGTTCAAACCATTTGATGACATCCAAGATATAGATGAGGAGATGTTACTTGAAAGTGATAGTGACATTGGAGAGGAAGTTCATCCTGTGGATGATGATTCCAATTTGGTTGGTGAGTTGAAGGATGCATGTGATACAGATGGAATGTTCATAAAACATGGAGACTCAGACTGCATTGATAGTTCCCAATCAGATACACCTGCACAAAAGCATTTCCACAGGCAATTTTCATCTTCAAAGAGGTTGGATAGGTTAAATTGTTTGCGCACTGAAGATTCCAATGGAAACATTGAGACATTAGCCACCCAACAAAATAGCAAACTGACCCGATTGCTTAGTGGGACTGAGAGGATAGGTTTGAGCTGGCCAGAGCCTCCTATGCACTTGTTACCTACACAAGCACTAGAGAAGGCAACTTCCTTTAAATCATTTAAATCTTTCAAGGCCTCAAAGTCTTTTAGAACTTATAACTCTTTCAAGTCTTATACGAATGAAGTGTCGCCGGATTTAGCTTTACTAGCAGAAATTGACCTTGAAGCTCTGATGAAGAGGAAAAGAAGATCATCATTTGTGAGGATAGTAAGTAAGAAAATGGTTGGGATTTTTATCACTGTATGGGTTCGTAGGAGCTTGCGCCGGCACATTCAGAATGTAAAGGTGTCAAGTGTTGGTGTTGGTGTTATGGGCTACATTGGTAACAAGGTATATTTGTTTTGTTTTCTGGTTAAATTTTCAGTTATTTCATGAGAATTCTTTAGATGTTAAATGTACTTTAATTTTTCAGGGATCAATATCTGTCAGTATGTCCATATATCAGACACTTTTCTGTTTCATATGTACACACCTGACATCAGGTGAAAAGGATGGAGATGAAAACAAAAGGAATGCTGATGTGTATGAAATACATAGAAGAACTCAGTTTAATTCTGATTCCAGTATTGGGCTACCAAAACATATTCAAGATCATGAGTGAGTACTTGAGATCTAACTACAGTCTCCTGACCTGAATTTAGTTACTTATTGTTGATACCCACATGAAACCCCATATTTTCCTGCTAGAATTATGAATTCTGTGTTGTTCTGAAGATATAAGTTATGTAGAAATAGTTTTCTGTCACTTTGTGATTTGATCCTACTTGTTTGCAGTTTACAGCTTCACTTCATGAAGTAATTTCATATATTCTAAATAATTCTTATTTTTCTCTGCAGGAAACTAATTTGGTTGGGCGATTTAAATTACAGACTTAACTTGTCATATGAGAAAGCGCGGGAGTTTATCTCCAGAAAGCAGTGGTCTAAGTTGCTTGAAAAGGACCAGGTAAGCTATCATCTTTCCTCTAGTTCAGACTATGGAATACTAGCATATTAGTAACGGTCCAAACTGCAATATGTTGTTCATGGTCTTATTCTTACTGCACCATTACAGAACTCTGCTTCGCAACCTCTAAAAACTAAAGCCAATTATGCATATTATAGATTGAATGAAGTGACATTTTTCAGTGAATTCACATTATTTTCCATGCATTTTCAGTGACCTTTTTTTATATAGATTCTTGATCAGTCATTGATAACTTGAACATGGCGTGGATTTCATTGTCTTGTCTGTTGTTTATCTGTCCTGGTGATTTCTGCGTTATTATGGCTTTCTGGCATTCTGTTCTGGTTCTGTCTTTAGGCTAATCTTAAATATTCTATGGATCGATTTTTTTTTCTTCATCCAAAAACATTCAACTCCAATGCTTAACTTGATCATGGTTTGAGGAGTTTATTCCTCGTGAAGTTGCCCACTGTTTTGTAATTCTTTTGCATATACTTGGTCAACATATCTGATCAACAAGTCATCTTCATTATATTGGAGTTTGATAAAAGGCTAATTGATAGATGGTTTATTATAACAAATCAAATTCGTACAATTAACTGCTACCAACATTGACTTTTTTTGACAGCTTGTACGAGAGTTGAGGAAAGGTCATGCATTTGATGGTTGGACAGAAGGTACTTTAAACTTCCCACCAACGTATAAGTATGAGATCAATTCAGAAAAGTACTGTGGAGAGGATCCAAAGAATGGGAGGCGCATTCCAGCATGGTATGCATCTATATGATTGATTTTCTCTAGTCTTAGCATTGAACACTACATCTTAATATCATGTTTGCATGAATATCCTACCATTTCTTTTCACCTGTTCAGTCAAAAATGATTGTGCTTCTTTTCAGTTCATTAATATGGCGTTCTCTTATTATTTTATGCTTCCATTTTGTTGCCTTTGGAAGTTGACAACAATGTACAATAAGGTTCCTAGCATAACTTGGCAGTAATTGGTGTTTTTCATTCAGGTGTGATCGCATTCTTTCCTATGGGAAAGGAATGAGGCTATTGAGCTACAAGAGGGCTGAACTTAAACTTTCAGATCATCGACCTGTGACTGCAACATATATGGCTGAGGTTGAAGTGTTCTCTCCAAGGAAGCTACAGCGGGCGCTAACGTTCACAGATGCAGAAATTGACAATGAGGAAGCTGCAGCAGATCATTTTGGTATTGATTATGGAATGAGCTGCTACAGAGTGGATGAGGTAAGTACTGTCCAATGGTTTTAATTGCATGAACAATGTCTAATTGCCAAAGCTTGCTTGTCCAACTGATCAAGCACTTGAACTTGGGTTCTTGGGACCAGGGTTCAAGTCCCAACAGCACTTACCCGCCTTTACTTTTTATTTCCTCCCAACTCTGTGCTTCTTCTACATAAGCAAGTGAATCCCAAATCTTAATACAGATATAGCTGATAAAAAAATGTTTGGTTGTTTTAGTTGGTTACACTTTTGGGGTCGTTTTGACAAATGGGTCTCTAACATTTACTTGTAAATGCAATTGCAGGAGGAGGGTATATCGAATTGGGAGCGGTGAAGGAGGCTAACTTGCATGTTCAGTATTAGAAGTATGCTTCGCTTTTTCTGTCTCTTGCTGTATACTGTGGCGATGTTGTGTAAATGGCTTGGCCTTATTTTTGTTTTCACGGGCAGACCAAAGAGCATTTTTTTTTCCATTTCTGGAAGCAAGAGCTCATATATTAGAAGGTAGTCACAGACAGTGTTGTCAACATGTTGATTACGGTGTAAGAGGTGTGATTCATAGATATACAAATGATTCAGCTGTCAGTAGAATCTTGTAATATTAAATAAAGTTGATGTGTGCTTGCTTGTTTGTAAAATGGTGGTGTTACCGATATGACATTATAATGATACTACGAAGCTGTTATGTTTGCAGATATTCTAAATATTTGTTGCAAAACAAAGACAAAAAGAAGGGAATGAAAGTACCAAACTCTCCTTACAGAGGAGCAAGAGTAGGCGGTGGTACCAAGCTCCTAACGGAGCAGAAACTCTAATATGGGCATGGAGGGGATGAGCGGAATTTGGTATGCATTCGGAAACATTAATGTCGGGGGTTCCTTCCTTCGTAAGTTACCCATCCCGGGACACGACGGTGACCTAGAGCCATCCTCAGCAGCCCCCGAGAGCACATGAGGGGGAGATAGAGATGACCCTGTAGACATCCCAGCCAACCAGGTCCCTAGGGTTTTCGGTGGGCGACCTCGCCACACCTTCGGCTATGCCTGAGCAGGAGAGGCCGCACCTGACTCGAACACCACCAACGCCATGGATATCATAGGAGGCAGTGGTGGTGATTGCATCAGTAGAGGTTGTGGTAGTGGTAATTGCGGTGGGAACGTAGGCATTGGTGGTAGTTTCAATGACGAGAAAGGCGATGGTGCAGGTTGCTGTAACAAGGGTGTAGAAGACGTGGATTTAGGTTTCCTCTTCCGGCGTCCCTTTAAAAGGCTTACTAGAGTCCGCGAGGGGCATGAAGGAAGGACACTTGTCATCACCGGAGAGGACTGGTCAGGCGGTGATGTGATGTACGTAGGCGGCGATATGACAAGAGCATTAGGGAGTGGGGTGGTGGGGGCAGACGACAACACAGCCTGGGGAGGGGTAGGGGTGACGTCCTCCTCGGGCTGGGGGGCGCAACTGACGTGTGATAATGGCAGCGATACGGGAGCACATGTATCTAGGTTTAGGGTTGCTCTCGACAGAGAGAAAGGATTAAAGTTTTCAGGCAACAAAGTATTTTTTTATAAAAAAAATAGGGATTAATATATCGGAGTTGAATGAATTTTCTTATAAACAAACTCTCGTATATACAAAAGCTACTAGAGAACTTAGACTTGTTTCTGAAAAGAATGCAAGGCTACTTTATGGTCAATCTAAATGTACGTGTTTGAATCTTTAAGAACTTGTCTTGTTCTAGAGAGAGGCTCTACCTTCTCTCTAAAGACCTTAACCCTTCCTTTTCTAGTCAGTCATCGGTTGTACTCTTCTCCCCCATCGGCGTTCTCCATGTCTATGAAGATTATTAGAGGTGGCTTCCTTACCCTTACGTCTTCCCTGACTCCTTCTCTTATGTTCCCTCCCCCTCTATGCTCTCGGTCCTCACCTTCGGTTCTTTCGGTCCGTCGTCAGACCTACGCCATAGATCATCCCACCGTCCTACTCAGGCCTCTCATCTCACTATCGAGAGGTGTGAGCTTCCTAGGTATTGTTTCGGCTACCCAAAAAGTAACATTTTTCCTCCCTCCTCTTAATCAAATCTTCCTTTTCCCGACCGTGTTGGGTCGAGGTCTCTGGGTGTTTGTTTCCCGAAATGGTGGTTTGCATGTTGGCTTGTTGTGAAGATCTGATTTTTGAGGATGGCGTCAGATCTACGCCTTGAATCATCCTACTGTCCTACTCAGGCCTTTCATCTCGTCATCGAGAGGTGTGAGCTTCCTTGGTATTGTTTCGTCTACCCAAAGGGAACCTTTTTCCTCCCTCCTTTTAATTAAATCTTCTTTTTCCCGACCATGTTGCGTCGAGGTCTCTCGGTGTTTGTTTCCCGAGATGGTGGTTTGCATGTTGGCTTGTTGTGAAGATATGATTTTTGAGGATTGAAGGGGGGGTGAATGGTTGTTGGAGGTGGTGCGAACTCGAAGGGTGGTGTCGTGTCCGGATCTCGCCATTTTCGCCGCTTCCCTCTAGATCTATCGTGGTTATGGTGGCTCGTTCGTCGGATTTTTGATGTTGGCCACCGACGAGGTAGACTCCGTCTCTGTTGACTTATGTGACCTTCTTCCTCCCTTCTTCTTGCTCTACACTAATCTTCCCCTCCTCAACTTTTTTCGTGGTTGGGGGCTCACGATTGTCACGCCCCAAATCCGGTTTTGACCGGACTCGAGACGTGAGCTAAAAATAATAATAAATAAAGCAAGTTTAAACGAAATAAAGCTCCAGTGAGTTGTTTAAAGTCAACAATACCGAGTCAACGCTCGAAAACCATAATAAAAGGAAGTCTAGTACAAGGAGAAACACGTCGCTAGACAACCCAAATCTAGGACTCTCACCAAGCTCCCCAGCTCTGAGACGTCCTCTAAACCAACTCACGATCGAAACCTGTAAAACAGTAATGAAGGGGGTGAGCTTTCGCTCAGTAAGAAAAAGTAGTTAAGGGGATGAGCTATCCACTCACCACCACGGGTAACCGTCCAATTATGGCATACTAGTAAGCACAATCACTAACGAATCAGTTAAACAAGTAACCCAAGACAACGCTTGACCCCCACTTGGGAGCAACCCGTAAATCAGACTTGATACTGAACCGAAAATTATACATTTCTTCTCAACTATGCTCTTAGCACCTGTCACCTAAACAATTCTCAATAGACAACGACCACGGTTATCTCGCAACTGACCACGCGTGAGAACTCGCACGACAATACTCTGATCTCAGGTATAAATGTATTCAAAATCACAAAGGATCACATAACAGGCATAAGTAATCACAGCAACCAAAATAGATCAACACACGGAGTAATATTATTAGCAACCACTTCCACACCCTTAGTATCCCAGAGCAATGCGCCGAACTCCCATAGCCCGACTCAACCACATCGTACCGAACTCGACATCGGCCTAGACATCTTCCCGGAACACACATCATCGGGGTACAACTCGTAATATAGCGGACCGGAATCCTCCGTCGGTCGGGTATCTTCCCGTAGCACGGGGCACAAATCACATCACGCATACCATGGAAACTCAACCTCGGCATAGGTATCCTATACCGGAATCCTCTTCGGTATAAACATTGCTCTGGAACACCCTCCTCGGCTCTAGATATCCTGTACCGGAATACACACATGCAGCACAGGTATCGCACCGGAACCAATCCTCTGCCTAGATATCCTATACCGGAATCCTCCACGGTATAGATATCATACCGGAAGCCTCGGTCTAGATATCCTATATCAGAACCATCAATCGATATAGGTATCGGACCGGAACACACAACCTCAGAACATATCGTGCCAGAACACACAACATCAGCCACGATAACGGGCTGGAACATCATCCTTAAACACATCATACCAAACATATCACACCGGCATACCATACAGAACAATCTTACCAAACACACCACATCGGTCTATCATTCACCCGATCATATCACAAGACAATAACTCACACTAACATTCACCATGTTCTCATAGCATATCATGATCCTTAATTTAACAACGGACATAAAACATATTAAACATTACAAGTTACTAATCACAACGAACACAACCAACACGCAATCCTATGAGCCCAACCAGGGACCCACATGTGATACTACATCACAACAATTCCCACACCTACGGCACGACCTGGCCGCAAGTGGTTCCATGTTTATATGACTACGCTAGTTATTCACATCCTACATGTGATTATATTATATATCGAGAATTCATAACCTATATCCATTCTAGTAACTTTCCGTAATTAAACCGGTATTCGCTACTTGTCCCTACCTCAACCGCTATCCAATCACGAACCAACACGAGTCGCCTAGTAGCCTCCTCCGCCGTGCTCGGGAACAACGTATAAGATCACAAAGTAATACGAGAATTAATAATAATTCAAGGACAGTTTAAAGAGATAACACCCAACCTACACCCCAACACGCTCGGTTATAGATAACCTTCCTAATTACTCGAAAACCCCCCAAAATGGACCTAAAAGGTCTAATTCTTATCCATCACGGTGAGGGTCACGGAGCCTTGACGGGCTCCGTTACGGTTTGGGTCACGGAACCGTGATGTTCACCGTCACGGGTGACGTCACGGAACCGTGACGTGTGCCGTCACGGTCTCCGTCACGGAGCCGTGACGCACTCCGTCACGGTCCCCATCACGGATCCGTGACGGGACCGAACAGTTTCGTCCTTCTCCTTCCTCCAGCTTCTTCTCCACGAATTCAACCCCTCAAAACTCCATTGTTAACCTCCAAAATCAGTCCCACAAACCTCAATACTCCAAGACCCATAGTGGGTTTCATCAAAACAACAAAAACCCAAATGATTTCTATCATCAATCTCCACTTTTCTCCACAAAATCAACCTTTTAATCAAGACAAACCTCAAACCCATGAACCCAAAGCCTAGTTCATGCAATTTCTACCAAACCCACAATCCCAAAGTTCATTGAAAGTGGGTTTTTAATGGTTACTCACCTTAGGAATGAAGAGGGGATGAGAATGAAGTAGTTTTGGAGAAGAATGGTGTTGGAAATCCACCAAAGGAGCTCCTTTTCTTCACTTTCTTCTTCTTCAAGAAATGTAGCTCCAACCTCTCTCTCTCTACCAATTCCGGCCAAGGGTGTAAAATGGCTGATTTGTTGCCTTTAACCTAAACTAGAAAAGACCACTTTACCCTCTTGCTCTCTTTCTTCTCATTTGGCCCAAAATGAGGACAATTGGATCTTTCTCCACTCTTTTCTTCTCCTCCAAGACATCATGGACATGTGTCCATGTGGGGTCCACCTCTACCCATGATTAATTCAGCACATTTAGTTTAATTCGCTAAAACCCCTAATTTGACCCCGTTTGACCCGGATTTGACTTTTTCGCAAAATTACATATTTGGAAGGAAACAACCCAACTAAGCTAACCGTAATGAAGGCTAAGCTTTTTGGATCCCGGAAAGGCCCCGAATGACTCCCAGAGTCATCGGTTGACTTTTCCGGCGGAAAGTCAACTTTTGCCAAATTTCACCGGTTCGACCGGTGTCGACCGGGGGCGGTTCTTACAACGATTTTTGTTGGTGTTGGCCGTCGTGATGTGTTTGGCCTTGTGGCCTAGTTTTAATATCTAGTTAGTATCGTATTAGGGGTTTGAGGTGTTCAGTTTCAATAGTTTCGGAGGTGTGGTGTTGGCGGTGACTCCGGTTGTGGGTGGTACTGGTGTGGTACTAGAGGCCTCTTAGGTTAAGTTGGTTGTCTTTGGGCCTGGTTTGGTCCTAAGACTGTTTTTATTGTTCAGTAATGCTTCTAGTTTTGTATCTAGGTTATTATACCTTGTTTGTTTTAGATTGTTGTGGATAGTTTGATTTTGGAGCCTTGTTTGCCTTTGTTTGGTTGTGGTCGGACATGTATGCCTGTTTTCAGTTCGTCCCTTGTTGGATAGCTTTTCTTGTTTACTTCAAGTTAGAAAAATCTAGGTATTCAACTTGTTTTTTTATAAGCGAAATTTATTAGGCAATCGATTCTATAGGTCATAGAAACGATGCAAAGAAAACAATTCTTAAAGTAATGGCCTTTTCTCCAAACCATAGCGGTTACACAGAGCAGAAAACAAAAACAAACCAACTAACCCTAAAACAATAGGGCCAACACAGAAAAGGACCAAAGGCCCAACAACCACACAGAAGTAGCGGCACCGCTCGACGCCGTCCTCGGAATCCACAAGTCGACAACCAGACTCGTCTCAGGGCACCATAGTACTCCCAACACTGAGCAAAACCCGATCCTCGACCACTGCTCTCAGCTTCTGCAAAAACGAAAGCCCGTCAAGGACCAACATCCTCAAAACGACCCAAAACAGGGGAGAGTCGTCCCTGACTTCCCTAAGACCGCAGCAAGGCAAAGGGAACGCCAGATCCGAGCTCGAAGAACCAGGAAAAGAAAGTGACATGAGCCTTCCCAGACACTACTCCGAGTCACCAAACGCGAAATAGTCAGCGTTAGAGACACGAAATAGTTGCTACCCCGATAGCCAACACTAAACGAAGATCATAACAGCGGGAACCACTCCACAACAGCACCAAGGACTGAAGTGACTGCTATAGTCCGGCGAAAGCTCCGGCACCACATGTTCCACCAGAAAACACCTTGTCTCGGGAACCATCACGTCCGGAGGCGGAGTCCAAACATGGACTGCCGGAGACGGGACGGTTCACTACCAAACAAGCTCCAACAAAACACGAGGCCAGCGGACTTCGCGCGATGACCACCGGAACCACACACTCCAGCCACCCTGAGAACCGGAGCCGACTGAACCAACTCGTAATCCCTCTGGCGATCTCAAACCCCATGCCTGACCCCGATCCAGAACAGATCCATGCGAGACAAATCTGCAAGAGAAGGCTGAACACGACGCCACGGGCGAGCCACATCACCACTGCTACCTCCGGATCCAGCAGCAACGAAACCAGTCACCACCGGCGACGACCATGGCCGGTGGTCATGACGCTGCCGACGGGGCAAGAGAAAGGGGATCTGAAGATGTGGCGGCTAAGTTTTAGAGAGAAAAGAAAAGCTTACGAAAGTTAAATACAACTTTAAAAAAATATTTAGGTATTCAACTTGTGTAACTCATTAACTAGGTTTATTCACTCTTATTTTGGGTGTGCTTTCATTTGTAAAAGAGGATTTATCCTCTTTCTCTTGACTTTAGATTGAAATCTTAAGATATTTTTAATATATTTGTTTTCCAAAAAAAATGTATGTGTTTGAAGGGTATCAACATAAATATTTGCATTCATTTTTTTTACGCTGGGAATCATTCAAACATACAAAATATGGATTGACACGACTTTGTCTCTCTAGCACCAAGATGACTTATTTAATGTGTATAAAAAATATTTACTAATACAAGATTACAATTTTTTTTTTGAAATGAGTAACTGAAGTGCATTATTGTCGATCAAAGAATACAAAGTGTGACCAAAGGCCACGGGCTCCAGAATATTGTCCGGATGCATCTAAATGGACTCGTTTCTCTTGGAACCGTAGAACTAATCTACTTTTGATCGTAGACAATACCTGAGCACATCCTCTTACCGACATTTCAAAATTCCTAAAAACAGAATGTAAAACCAAACTAGAAATCCAATGAACCAAGTAAAAACTAAAATTCATACTAAAATAAAACAAACTAAGGCAATTGAAAGGATGGAAATCTTGCGCTGCTTTTTTCTTTCTTTCCCCAGACTTTCCAACATTGGTTGCCTCGGGTCTTGGAGGATAAGCCTTCGTCCTGCCTTCCCCCTCTCCTCGTGTCCTCTCATTATCCTTGGCGAGGTTGTTGTTGAGCCTTCGCCTGTTGATCATAGGCTTCATTGTTGTTCTCGACGTCCGCATCAACAATAGACGGGACAACTTCACTCGAGATGCCCTCTACTGCATCATCAGGTGGCTCTACATGATGCAGGTGCAGGCGAGACCCTGGTCGATTTGTCTCGGCAAAGACTCGTTGTGACGGAGGGGCCACAAACCCAATCGGACTGGATAGAGGGAGGGTAAAAGGAGTCGATGGTGTTCCGGATGAGGAGTTTCCGGGGGGCGACAGTGGAAGAGACGACCCGAGGGGAACAAGGCCGTTCCTCGTCGCCACGGTTCGATCTACCTTGAATAGATCCGACAGTAAAGGGACAAACTTGGTGGACGACGTAGTTGGAGGGAGGTCTTCGACGGAGTGGTAGTGGTCGGTATGAGACGACGACATAAAAAGGATAAAGAGGAGGGCCTAAACCCTAAAATTTTATTCTCTAAGACTCGATTTACAAGACTACAATATGATAAAGAAAATTCATTCACTTTCCCAACCGTACCCATGTAGAGAAGATTACATGAAATAATTAATATTATGTTAAATTTTAATATTCATCCTTGTATGCAGTGAACTCAAACAAAGTTAAACCATGTGGTCTTGCATACTAATTGATCAGTTTTACTTGAAAGTTTTAACAAAATAGACAAATGCATGTGCTTATCATTTTAATTACATTGCTTTGATACTTAGGTCCATGAGCTTCACTATAAATCCCCAAACATTCAACCCATTCACAAGGAGCTTTTATAATTAAAGGAACAAACTAAATCATTAGGTAATAAGTCAATCATGAGCGGTTGCCTGAATGGTTAGACAAATCCAAGATTTAGCAGAAAAAAACACTAGTTTCCAATTTAAAGAATGGACTTAGGGAAAAGGTTAGTATTATGGAATCCATACAAATAATGATGACTCAGTTGAGAAGAACTTCCTAAAAGTTAATCTTAGAATTTATGTTTATCCCTAATCATGATTGTCCGTAAAGTAGCATTCAAGTGAAGAAATGATCCACTCACTTAAAAACTCAATCTCATAATTAAAGAAAGAAATGAAATTAAATGAACAATTTCAATTCCATCCAACTTAAGATGAAAAATAATCAGTTTGTCTGTTGTACAAGCTGGTCATTACCAGACCCTCTTATTTAATGCTAAAAGTTGTGGCTATACACTTGAATTCGAAGACGATCCCTATACAAAAAGAACCTCAGTTAACATGCCCACAACAACACTCATCACAGGTCTCTCTCTAGAGTACTCACTTGTGCACAAACACGCAATTTTAAACAACTCCTTCACCGCCGCCTCATTCAACCCTTCCCTAGAAATATTCGGATCCACCATCTCCATCTCCTTCTTCTCCTCCACCATTTTCCTCGCCCACTCCACCAACCCCACGACCTTCCCTCCGAACGACACGGGCAGGTTCGGCCGCCTGCCCGTGGCAACCTCGAACATAAGGATACCAAAACTGTACACATCCGCCTTTATGGTCGCGACCGTGATCCCTTCCTTGTACTCCGGGGGCATGTACCCCATGGTACCGGCCACTTGGGTCGAAACGTGGGAGTGCGAGTGCTCGATTCGCCTGGCGAGTCCGAAATCGGCTATGTAGGATTCGAAATCGAAGTCTAGTAGGACGTTACTGGCCTTAATGTCCCTATGTATTATGGGAGTGTCCAACGTGTGGAGGTACGAGAGGCCGTTGGCGACCCCTCTGATGATTTTCATCCTGGTGTTCCACGAAAGGGGGAGGCGTTGAAATGATTGTCCGAACACGGACACCTCCTCGGACGACGTGTCCTGAAGCCATTGGTCGAGGCTCCCCTTCTCCTTGAACTCGTAGATCAGGACCCTGTCGTCGCCCGACACGCAGTAGCCGAGGATCCGGACGATGTTCTGGTGGCGGAGCTTGCCGAGGGTCTCCATCTCGGCCCGGAATTCGCGGAAGCCCTGGAAGGCGTCCGGGTCGAGGCGCTTGACGGCGACGTTGACGCCGTTGGAGAGCTTGGCCTTGTAGACGAGGCCGAAGCTGCCGTCGCCGATGATGAGGTCGGCGGAGAAGTTCTTGGTGGCGGCGGCGAGATCGGGCATGGATATGCTCTTCAGGGACGGGTCGAAGGAGGCGCTCTCGTCGATCCTGATGGAGGACAGCTCGGGTCGGGTCTGGGTCAGGTTGCGGGTATTCGGGCGAGACGGCCTGTTCCTGCGGTGGGGCGTTCGGCAGATGAGGACGATGGCGGCGAAGAGTATGGTGATGAAGAAGAAGCTGGCGGCGGCGGCGAGGATGGCTTGGAGGGTCGGGTCCATTGGATCTACAGAGGGAGAATAGGATTGGGTGTTCGTGTTGGTGTTGAATGGTGATTTTGACTCTCTATGGTTGATAGAACTGGAGAGCCGCCATTAACGGGGTCGTGAAGTTTCGTGGAAGAAGACGATGTGCAAGTCTGTTAGTTAGAACTTGAAAGTCCGAGTCAACGCTTTTGGTGAATGATTGTGCTCTCTTCTTCTATACTCTTGAGTCTTGACGAACTGTTCTGCCACGTGTACGCGTAATTTTATCCTGCACCCCCGGTGTACGTTACCATCCCCTCACCTCTCACGTATCAACATTCAACACTTGTGGATTTGTTCGGTGACGTTCCAATATTTTTGAAAGGCACTCTTTCTGTGATACAGGGATATTGACTTAACTTTAGAGCAAGTGGTAATTTTCTTTGCTAAAATATTTTTAAAATTAATTGGTGAAATATTTTATTTTTAATTACAAAAATGTGGAGATTGAAGTGAGACAGATATTTTATTGCTCGCTCTACTTTTTTTTATTACAAACCAGAAAAATGGTTTATTGTCCTAGGTCATACATACAACAAAAATGGTAATTTTAAAACTATTTTACAAGCTTCTGGAAGTCATGGTGTTTCCTAGGGCTGAGCAAAAATCCGTCCATCACCGTAAACCGACCATCCCCGGCCGTCCCCGTCACCGGAAAACCCGAAACCGACCTAACCACGGGCGGGTATGGGTTGGAAATCGGTGAACCGGCCTGGTCAACGGGTTTGACCGGTTTTCACACCAGAAAACCGGTCCTACCCGAACCGGCCGGTACTGTAGCAACAGGTTCCTTGATTGCAAGAGATTTCAAGACTTTTGACGACCTTGAATCTGATTTTTCGTTGTAATAGGTCGATTTCAGTTTAGTTATAACTGATTTTTTTTGTTCAACTTTTTGTGTTGTACAACAAAAACGATTTCTTAGACCGTATTGTGTAAGACAATTTTTTATATGATTATGAGGTATTAGTTGTAGGAATTGTTGTGTTTGAATGTTTGAAGTCTCTAAACTGAAATCAGTTTTATACTAGGCATGTTTATGGAATTAAGTTAAATGGTGTGAAATTAAGTTTGAAATGTAGAAATTAAGTTTAATGTTTGACTATTTATTTCAGTAGGCCCAATAAGAAGCCCTTTGGGCCAGGTTCGTTGGTTATAACCGTCCCCGGCCGGTAGTGAGGTCGGGCGGTTATCGGCCTTCCTTTAAGCGACCGGTGACGGGGATGGGTACGGATTTTATATAACCGGAAAAAACGGTTTAGGTAATGGGTTTGGGATTTTGGGCGGGTACCGGCCGATGCTCACCCGAGTGTTTCCAATCATTCATAAATATGCATTTAATACATAATTAAAATAATTAACTTTGTCAAATGAGGAGAAATTTATTAGGAATCATTTCTTAAACTAAGAAGAATGAGAATCAATCTTTGTATTATTATTTTTTTGATAAATAGAGGTATAAGATGTAAAGATGATAGTTTATGGACTTGTTGAATTTAGATATCAAAACCCCACATATTTTAAAAGTTCAAGGAGTAATCCCGTAAATTCGCCAAATAATATCCACTCGTGTCTTATTACTTGATGCAAGACATTTATCAACTCAAAACACTCAACACTATGTTTATTCTTGTATATTCTTTTCTTTTTTCAGCAAAGTAAAATTTATAAAATTTTCTCTCTTTTTTGACCAGAAAATAAATAATGCATTAAAAGTGGTATGGGTTTCGGGAAGAAAATCACAAACCACTAATCCAACAAAAAGATCTAAAAAAAATATACAAGACTCGAAAGGGCCGTAAGAGACACACCGAACAGAAGGACGTGAGAAAAAGAAAAAAAGAAGTTAGAGGGGGAAGAGCTCAAGTAGGCTTAGAGAGACCAAGAGTCGGAGACACCATCCAAAAGATAGGAGACGAGGCTCGTCGTTTCGCTTGCAACAACGTAAGCATCCCGAACTGGATTCTTCGAAGAATGATAGACGGATTAGGGATCAGAGCTCCTTGGAAAATTTTGGCGTTCCGAGCTAACCAAAGAAACCATAATACCAAAAGGCCGAGACAAGACCAAGATTTGCGTAGCCAACACACCTTACAAATAGAAGGCCACTACGAGATGAACAAAGCAAGAGAAGAAGGGAGAGGTGAGGAGACCCCCCACCACTAAAGAACCAAGGACCACACCTGCTAAGCCCATCCACAAGTAATCAGAAGGTGAGAGAGAAGTGTCCTCGATGTGTCTGCCACACATAGGGCACAACTAAAGACCCACCGAGATCGGAAACCCCTCGCCACCAATAAAGATCTAGTAGAGATGGCCTCGAGAGAAACAAGTCAAGAAAAAGATTGAAACTTAGGCAGAGCACCATTCTTCTAAAGTGCGGAGGCTCAAAAAACCGAGTCCGCCTCGTCGACGCTAAAAAAGTCATTAAAATCTATCGATATAGCGATAAACCATGAGGATTTAAGGACCAGAGCATAAAATAAAGGGTAAAAAAATGGACAAAAAACCCAAACTCCATAAGACCTTTAGTCAAAATAGCCAAAACTCTGAAGAACCAGACAAATATGGGCCTGAAACAAGGCTTAGAGAACCAAAAACCAACCTATAGAAACAAAACCTAACCTTTGGTCGTCGCTCCGAACTAAATTGCCTCTAACAAAGACCACAACATCAAGAGACCACAACCACCAGGGAACCCCAATCCCCATGAACACATAGTCGTCTTGATCTTCAAAAAGGTCCAAAAGATTGGAAAAAACACCTCAACCACGCCCAACACCATAGCAGAACTGTGAGGCTCTGACCATCACTGTAGACAAGGAAGAGAAAACCATAACGATTGAGGTCGGGGGGACAACTAGCAAGCCACACAAATACAATTTTGAAGCCCTCACTATGATCTCAGATTTCGGAGAGACGACACCTTTCTAGAGGCTAGTGCTTAAGGACCGATGCCCAACAGAGAAGAGAAGAAACTTCCATGCAATGATGAAGAAAAGATCCCAACATGACAGATCTGAGGACAAAGATATAGTGGATGGAAACCCAAACGATAACCTGATATTTGAGAGGGACACGAGAGAAAAGAGAACGAAAAAAACCATCGATGACTTACATGGCCATAGGCCATGAAGGCCGTTGATGACGGAGGTTGTACAGCAAAGGAAACGGTTGAGGAAGATTTAGATCTAGGGTTCCTAAAAAGAAAAGTGATGAATGCTTTAACTGTTTTGCACACAAGGTGTACTGTACTAAAAAAATCTACCAACTCAAAATGTTTATCAACTTAGAACACTATGTTTATCACGTGTATTCAAAACATTTGTCAACTCAGAACACTATGTTTATCACATGTATTCAAAATATTTATCAACTCAAGACGATTATCAACTCAAAATCATTTATCACCACCTAGATGCAAGACTTTTATCAACTTAGAACACTACATTTATCATATGTATTCATAATATTTATCAGCTAGAAATGTTTATCAACGCATAAGCATTTATCACCACACAACTATTTGGAAGCTAGATATTTATCAGCTCATAATGCTACATCTGTCATATATGTTTAATTTTTTATTAAATAAAAAACATTATCACCAATGCATCATACGCGCTACCTGAATGCAAAACATTTGTCAACCCATAACACTATGCTTATCAGTTGTGTTCAAAAAATTTATCAACTTAAAAACATTTATCTGAATGTTATAAACTCGATCCATAACAATTAACACCAGAATTTAACTCTAGAATCCTATATTGATGTGATTCTCAACTAAATATAGATAAAATAGAATCGAAAATGAGTTTATTAGTAACGATTAAGAGAAAACGCGTGAATTTTTTTTTATAAGCTCAAAAATTTATTTATAAAGATACATTTTCAAGGAGAAAAGGCCTAACAGTCAAAGACCAAACAACGCTTACAGAGGAGCCCCAACAACGGGAGAACAAAAGGAATCAACCGTCATCTTCTGTCCATTCCTCTCATTCCGAAGTCAAGGTAGGATCATCAAAGGCCTTTTCCTTGACGTCCACAGGTGCCTTGGAAGTCTCTCCATTTCGGCTGCTAACCTACACTCAAAGAACGCATGAGTAATAGTCTCATCTCCCAATCACATTTCTCACACACCTGGGTCGTAAAGATACCTCTCTTAGCCAACGCTACTCCCACAAACAAGATACCACAAAAAAATGTCATAGAAAAACTCGAACCTTAGGCGGGGCTTGTGTCACAGACCGAGAGTTGGGCCAAATTGATCCTCGATCTGAGACGTGGGAGGGACGAGTACGAGCGTATATGGACTCAGTCAAAGGGGCAGCGAGGCGTGTACGAGATCGGGATCATCATATGAATGTGGGCTCGATGGGCCGAACATGGGCTTTAAGTGTGCGTGTGACAAGACCACACAAATTACGGGCGCTCAGACATTAGGAGCAAAATAAGGGACGAGACAAGAGGAGAAGATCAAGGGAAGATCTTATCGCAGGGACGTAAGGAAAAGAAGGAGAAGATCAAGGGCTGATAATCTCTTTTTTGGCCAAGACCAAGTCATAATGCATTTGAATTTGAATTCAAGCTTGAACATAAATTCAAACCTTTTTTGAATTTGAATCCCCCTATTTTGTGTAACAAAGAGATATAAATATAGACTCTTGGAGTAATATAAATAGAGGCACATGCCTCATTTTTAAGCACTTACTACTCATTCACTTTACCATTCAATTAATGCTAATATCTTTCATTTGAGTGAAATCTCTTTTTGTAAGAACCGCCTACGATCGATCCCGATCGAACCGGTGAGTTTTGGCAAAGTTTGATTTTCGACCGGAAAAGTCAACCGATGACTCCGGGAATCGTTCGGGATCTTTTCGGGGCCCAAAAAGCTTAGCCGTCATCACGGTTAGCTTAGTTGGGCCATTTCCTTTTGGTTGACTGTAATATTGGAAAAAGTCAATTTTGGTCAAACCCGAACTTTTTATCGACTAAAACCTAAGTAATTTAAAGTGCTAGAATTAATTAAGGTCCAAGTGGTCCCTACATGGACACTTGTCCCTATTATCTTGGAGGGGAAGAAAAGAGGCTAAAATTACTCTTTTACCCCTCCCAAATGTCCTTAAGTAGATAGAAAGCTAATGGGCTTTTGGTCATTCAACAATTAGGTCTTTTAAAGGAAGAGAAGCAACAATTCAGCTCTTATTGCACGGTGTTGGCCGAAATTTGCTAAGGAGAGAAGAAGGGAGGAGCTTCTTAACTTGAGCAAGAAGAAAGAGAGAAAAGAGAGCAACTTTGGCTCATTTCTTCACCTTTTCCACTCCAAAAGTTTCCCATCTTCATCATCTACTCATCCTAAAGGTAAGGACACTCTTAACTTCTCTTTTCCTTGCATTTTAGTTCATGGGTTTTCTTGGGTTTTGCCTAGAATTGGTTAGAACTTGTTAGATGGTGGTTTTGGAGTTGAATTAGTGAAGAATAGGTTGGTTTTGTTGTGTTTGTTGAAACTTTGATGGAACCCATTGAGAGTGTTGAAGTTTGGGGTTTTTTGTTGACTGTTTTGAGGTTGGTTGGTGCTGCAAAAGGAGTGTTGGTGTTGGTTTTCGCAGAAAAACGAGTTGGGGAAGAAGGAGAGAACCTGCTCTGGTCTGGCACGGATTGGGACCCGGAGAGGGCCAGGTTCCGGCACGGCACGCGGCGCGGAACGGGCCAGGGACCGGCACGGTGCGCGACGCGGAACGGCCCCGACTCCGGCACGGAACCCCGCACGGTCCGTGTCTGATTCCGGGACGGTGCGTTGCGCGGTCCGTGTCAGGCTCCGGGCCGGTACGTTGTGCGGTCCATGTCTGGTTCCGGGCCGGGCTGTGGTACGGTTCGGGCCGGATTCCGGGCCTGTTTCCAGAACTGTGGACCATCCGAATTGAGCCTAGTTTGGGCCCAATTTCCCTTTTTGGCCCCAGTCTTTGCCCTTAGAATTTAATTCAAGAAATTGCCTTATTTTCTGTCTTGGGTTAGTCCTTATTTAAAACTTTAAATTGTGAACCAAGACCTTGGACCCGAGCTCGGAGGAGGAGAACGTCGAGACACTGAGAGAGGACGAGGAAGAGCTAGCCAGGAGGTCAGCAGCTAGGAGACGTAGCGGTTGGGTCTTCTTGAGGTAGGGAAAGTGCTAAACTCCTCTTTTAATTTAAAGAACGCTATTAGTATGCCTATAAGATAATAATAACCGGAAAGGTCCTAGCTCGCATATAGGATGTGATTCACTAGAATAGTCGCTTTTCAATTACAATAATAACCGGACGAGTCTAGTATGCATATAGGATGTGATTCACTAGTTTAATCGCTTTCAATACTTGGGAAATTGTCGTGCTGGTAGAATGGCCATGACGAGCCTTAGGATTGTTTGTGATTGTGTTTGATTGCCTCTTATGTCGTTGCTTGCTTAGTCTTTAGGTTAATATAAGAGTCAAACTAAACTAGATAAATGGTGATGAATGTGTTATGAATTGTTGATCCGTGTTATGATTGATTGAATGGATGCTTGTATGTAAATTGATTGTGCCAAATGGCATGATCGGGTGAGTGATAGACCGATGGAAATGCGGTTGGTAAGTTATGCCGGTAAGTGTGTTTGTTAATATGAGTTCTTGGTGACATGTTGTGTTAAGATTGTTGGGTTGCTAAGCTGTGTTTGCATCATGACTGTATTGTGTGTTATTCTATCGTTGTGTGTTCTAAGAGGAGTTGTGTTCCGGTATGGTACCTACACCGAGGGAGTATGCCGGTGTGGGGTAGTACCTAGGCCGATGGTTTGTATCCGGTATGGTACCTACACCGAGGGAGTATGCCGGTGTGGGGTAGTACCTAAGCCGACGGATTGTGTTCACCCCGATGTGAATCCCGGGAAGACGTCCAGGCCGAGGGGAATTCCGGTATGACGTGAGGTTGTTTACCCTGCGGGAATTGTTAGTTGTTGCACATTCGCCCCGATGACTCATGGCCCTTTGGGGACATTTCCGAGAATCCCGAGATATGTGTCCCTTTAGGGATGTTTCCGGTAGCCTCGATGTATGTGTCTCCTCTGGACCGAGGGCAATCCGATATGATACATTACCTAAGTGTGGATCAGAGTATTGGTTTAAGTCATCGACGTGGCGTTTACATGCTTTCTTTAATTGTCTTTGTTAAAAATTAACCTGTCTATTTTAATCTCTTTTGAGTTACCGCGTATTTAAGTACTATAATCCTTATTGATCTCTATTTATAGCACATTGTTAGTTATTTGTAACTTTTGGGTACTTGTACATTTCGGATTCTTATTACTAAATTGGAGGTTTCTTTTACTTTATTATTTTCCCTACAGAGCGTAAGCTCACCCCCCTTTTCTTGTTTCATTGTTTGTACAGGTTTCCTCGTTGAGTAGTTCTAGAGGTTGCTTCAGGCCCCAGGGGTTCCTGGAGGGTTCGGTTGTTTATTGCTTAGAGACGTACTCCTCATTTCTGTTTTAAACATTGTCCTTATTACCCGGATTATTAAATTTTGACTAGTACTACCAGACTTTTATTCAGAGGTTCGTGTTACATAAAATTACTTTTACTTTTATTTTTAGTATCACTTTAGTTCACGTCTCGAGTCCGGTCAAAACCGGATTTTGGGCGTGGCACTTTTTCTTGTTTTCTTGTTCTTGTTGTGGTCATTTGGTGTTGTGCTTCCGCAGGTGTTTAGGCTGATCACAAATGCTTGCAAAGCTCGGAAAAGAGACTTATTCAAGATTGTGAGCCGTATAGATCAAGTGGTCGGATTTGGCTCGTGACAAGTGGTATCCAAGCCACGTTTCGCAAACAACAAGAATGGCTGACATTGAGATAACACATGAAGGGGATGCTGCAATGGGTTTGTCCAAGGTGAATACCAAAAAGAGAAGTAAGTCTCGTGATCCTATCTCACGTGAATTTTCTTCTTCTTCTTTGGAGGATCGTGTTACTCTATTGGAGGAACATATGAAAAAAAATGGGCGAAGAAGATTAAGGGGTTGGAAAAGGGATGCATTATGCTATTTGAGCGTGATGAAAAGCTTGTGGGAGAGAACACCGAAACTGTAGATGCTATCCTGAAGCCTTATGAGGATAAGGTGGATATGCTGCAAGTTTTGGTGATTATATTGTAGAAGAGCTAAAAATATGCAAGAAGGCTTTGACAAATGGAGGTGGGGGGCCTCCAAGGATTGACATTCATAAGACAAAAGCTTTTACAGGAGTTCCGTGTTGCTAGAGAAGTGGATAATTTTCTATGGAGCATAAATAATTATTATGAGGCCTTGGGAATTCGAGAGGACACAAGTAAGTTACAAAACATTTCTGCTTATCTTGTTGATTCTATTGGTTTATGGTGGCGTAAAAGATGTGAAGATGTCAAATCTTTTGAGGATGACAACATTTAAACTTAGGAGGAATTCAGGGAGGAATTCTTGCAATATTTTCGACCTGAAAATGTTGAGGACGAAGCAAGGGGAATGCTTCATCGTTTGACTCAGAAAGGAAGTATTGTAAAATATGTGCGTGCCTTTCAAGATATCAAGCTTGAGACACCGGACTTTGGAGGGAAAGATGCACTTTTCTAGTTCAAGAACGGATTGGTTACTTGGGCGTAAGTGGAGCTGTGGAGAGCCAATGTGATGGCGCTATCTGAAGCAATCCGAGTTGTGCAGTCTTTGGTAGATTACAACAAGAAGGACACAGAAACAAACGAAGGTGCCAAGAATAGGAAGCCTTATCATAAGGAGGGGGAGCGGAGAGACTTTCAAGCGAACAAGCTCAAATACAATGGCGAGAAGTTATCTAATCCGGATAACTCAAGGTTTGTTGTGGATCTGTTCCGAGACGCAAGCGAGACGAGTACGAGTGTATGTGGACTCGATCAAAAGGGCATAGAGGCGTGTACAAGCTCGGGATCGCCATACGAATGTGGGCTTGATGGGCCTAACATGGGTTTTAAGTGTGTGTGTGAACTAGACCGTACAAATTATGGGCGTTTGGATATTAGGACCAAAACAAGGGACATGACAAGAGGAGGAAATCAAGGAAAAATCTTGTCACATGGGCATTGAGACAAAAAAGAGAAGATCAAGAATTGATCATCTATTCTTTTGATCAAGACCAAGTCATAGCGCATTTGAATTTAAATTCAAGTTTGAGCTAAAATTCAAACCTTTTTTGAATTTGAATCTTTTTATTTTGTGTAACCAAGAGATCTAACAATAGATTTTTGGAGTAGTATAAATATAAGTAGAGACCTCATTTATAATCACTGGCTATTCATCATTTTGTCATTCAATTAATGCCAAAAATTCTTATTTAAGCGAAACCACTTATTCTTGTTTTCTAATTCTTGTTGTGCTTCACAAGTAGTTAGACTGATCACAAATGCTTGCAAAGCTTGAAAAAAGACTAATACGAGATTGTAAACCGCATATATAACTGATTGGATTTGGTCTCATGACACTTGTAGTCTCGAGAGTCTTATCCACCAACTACGAATAAACCCACTACTGAGTCAACCCTATCACCAATTTCCGCCCAATATCTTTATCTATTCAAACCCAAGGGTTGTTATGTAAAAACACTCTGCATCTTAAATCACTCATAATTCCTATGGATAACACCAGAAAACAACTATCGTTTGACTTCCTAGTACAAATCACAACTATAGACTTTCTTATCGTCCATAATACACAGTCCCGTTAGTTAAATTACCACAAACCATGAATTCCGTCCAAAAACACGGAATATTCTGTGTTTTTGGATAGAGTATTTCGTGTTTTGAACAGAATATTCCGGAATATTCCGTGTTTTTGGACGGAATTCTTGGTTTGTGGTAATTTAACTAATGGGATTGTGTACTATGGACGATAAGAAAGTTTATAGTTGTTATTTGTACTAGGAAATCAAACGATAGTTATTCTCTAGTGTTATCCCTAATTCCTAAACCCTGCCCTCCTATCCGAGTCCGAACGGCAAACTAAACCAGCGTGAATCCGCAGAGCAAATTTGCAGAACTTCAAGGTTGAAAAGTTGCTTACATTTACCGATGAATGCGAGTAAATCTCATTCGATCGCAACTGGTAATTTCATTTAATCTACTGTCCTCATTATTGATTTCATTTACTTCAGTTTAATCTACAATTATCCTTACATCTTCTATGATCTACTTCTATTTCCTTCTTTTCTCTTCTGGGTGATGTTATTTTGTTTCTTCTTTATATTCATAAGGTAATGTGCTTTATATATGTGAGTGTGTGTAAGCATAGAAGCAGGTATGGTGATTTGTTTCTTTTGGGTCTACTGAAGTAGCAAGCAAGAGATATCAAAATCAATGAATTGGTAGTGCTTGTGTTGTGGTATTGTGTTAGAAATGCAATCTAGGAATATGACACATACAATACTCTTGTTAAAAAAAGTTCACCTCTGATTTGAAATTTTCATTTCACAAATGGGTTGTCTTTGCAGTAAAAGGATTGGATAGTTTTGCAATTTGAGTTATCTTCTTGGGAAAATGGAAGTACAATGACTTCAGAAGTTGATAATGAGTGTTGAGAAATTTTTTGTTGTTTCTATCAGATACTAACATCTTGTATCCATTGAGAAACATATTTCTTCTTAGGTTTGAAACATCTTCTGCAATTTACAATTTATTTTATACCGGCACATATGCCTTCAGCAATACATGTGTGTGCTCATTACATTGAATTATATCTTTTGTACACCAACCTCCTCATTTTTCTTCCGCTTCAGTTATAGATTAACCAATGGTTTCCTGTTTGCAGATGCGGTGAGCTATCCCGTGGGTAGTTCCCAAAAGAACACTATTAAAATTTTCAAATCAGCTGAGGTTGCTGAAGACAATCCATTTGACTTCTTACGTGCTGTGTATGGTACATCGACATTCCTTTTTTAAGTTGAATTAATGTTGGACATAAATGGTAGTTGTTGGTTGGAATAATATGCATAATAGTAGAGCCTTCTCATCTATCCCTCAACATGTAAACAAAAAGTATAAGAGAACTTAGCTAATGAGAGAAATAAAATTGAATGTGGATGGTTATTGCCTGGCCATGCTACGGCTGGTAGAACCCTGCGAGTCTGAAGTGGGCAGTGGGTTGTCTATGAATCTGGGTGTTGGAAATATTCTTTCTTGGAACTGTTTTGGGGTATACCTGGCAATTGCTTACTCTGGCTAGGTATGGTGGGTTTTGTAAAGTATTCTTTCTATCTGTTTTTTGGCTGTGACTGTCTTGATTCCGAACAACTCTTCTCCTCAAGGTTTTTTCACATCATATATCCACGTGGCAGTTACATTTGTAATTTCAAATAGTCATCCGTATGAACTTATTTTTACATATTTCAACTAGGAAGTTTGAGTAAAAAAGTTGAACATGTGAATCGTGACTTGATTTCTTAGATTTGGTGGTCCTTTTTCGTTAAACTTTTCTTTTGAATTTTGCAGATGGTGTCATAGCCGGTGGTGCAGCTGGTGTTGTGGTTGAAGCAGCTTTATACCCAATAGATACTATAAAAACTCGCCTCCAGGCAAGTGTTTGCCGCATTTTATTCCCGAACCTAAAGTTTCTATCATACTGTTACATTGGAAAGAAAATGATAATTTTTACTTGTGAATTATGATTGCAAAAACAAAGCTAGATAACCCGTCATTTATTTGAAGAATCGACCATATTATGTATGAGCTAATTTTTTCAAGAATTGGATTTGGGAGTGTAAAGACTTCCATTCTTGTTTTATCTCTGTAATTCAGTGATGAGTTTTGCTTCAATCATGATTGAAGCTTGTGCAGTCAGTGCTGGCAAGTTGAAAGCCTAAGCTAACTGTAGTATGTCAGGAATTGATTCTAGTGAACTTATCCCTTTATAAGAAGAAATAACCATAGAAAAAAAACTGATAAATGGAATGAAATGGGGATCCCAGCACGGCCTTCTTAATGTATCTTAAGCTTTCCTTTTTTTGCTCCATTTTTTGTGAGTATCCTCCTCTAGACTCTACAAATGCCCAAGTCTTCTAAATATTATGAGGAAGAATCATTCTTATAATTGGTACAGCTGATGCCCAGGAGTTCTGCTAAATTATACAGTGTTATTGAATTCTTCCATTGCTGCTGCTAATTTTAGGTTGCTCGTGGTGGAGGGAAGATTGTCTTGAAAGGTCTTTATTCTGGCTTGGCTGGAAACCTTGCTGGTGTCTTACCGTGAGTACTCAGTCTTAAAGCATATCTTTCCTCTATGTTTGGCAATTCATATTTCCCATACTGCTTTAAGATATTGATTGTTTTGTACTGATCACTCTTAGTTGCAAGGATAACTTTGGATCTCAATGACAAGTTTGTGTCATATATGATTGATGATCTCTATACTACATACCAACCCTTACATACATGCAAGGTTTCATAGCTCTTAAGATGCATGAGATAAAGTAGAGAACATGTTGAAGACATGTCTACTTGATCAACCAAAATGCATTGAGTGCAACAATAATAAAATTGCTCCCTATAGAGTTTTGGATTTTTATGCTGACTTTTGTGCCAAAAAATACTGCCCCCACCCAACCCCTTCTCTTTTATTTCATAAATTGTGACACAATTTCGTCACATGCGTAATTGATGATATTTTTCTTGTTATGACAGGGCTTCTGCTATATTTCTTGGAATGTACGAACCTACAAAGCAGAAACTATTAAAGATTTTCCCAGAAAACCTTAGTGCTTTTGCTCATTTGGTATGTGTTCTGGTCAAGCCTAACTCGCGGGATTCCTCTTACTTTGCTAAGTCAGGACCTGCTTTCTCATAAATTTGTCATTCAACTTATCTTTTTCCAACCTTTTCTGTTTTCATCTCCAAGAGATATATTGGCCAAGAGCTTCAGTTTCTAATTTATCATAATTCCTCATTGGAAAATAAAATACAATTATGCTATGATTGGATGAGTGCGTTTGATAAAGGAACTTGGGGTTAAACTTTAGTTCATTTTTTTCCTTTGTGCAGCTAAATTAGAATAATTTACTCTTACAATGTTCATGAGTGAATTTGGTCAGTTCCGCTTCTGCATTGGAATTACAGATGTGTTAATGTGGAAAGTTTTCAATTAACTGTAAAAGCTAATCATTGCAGACTTCTAGTCCATATTCTTTCTTTTAAATCCTTATACTTGGCATACTCTTCCCATCAGGTATCTCAAAGTTACATGTACCTCCCCTTCACTTCAGATTCAACCTTACCTATGACCTTATAGGTGGGGGGAAATTGGTTCTAACTTTTTGCTTATGGACATCCCAAGAACTGTATCCATAAAACACTATCTAAAGTTTAGTTCATATTTAGATGTCCCAATACTCTAATTGCGACTATGTTTTATCAGAGATCAGAGACAACACGATATCTTACCATAAATTTGGGTAAAAGGTGTTTAAATGTCATTCAGTAACTTGAAGCACTGAACAGACAGTTTAGCAGTGTGTGCTTGTAATGATTGTTTTCTTGTTAGTTTAAAAGGATTTTGAGATTTTGTTTAGGCTGCAGGTGCTATAGGAGGTGCTGCTTCTTCAATTGTTCGTGTTCCAACAGAGGTAGTTGATTTTACTTGTTCAATCTTAATCCCTGTCCCTTTATTGAATTGAGCATACGTGTATCTTATCTTCACTCTTCCTAGGTTGTTAAGCAAAGGATGCAAACAGGACAATTTGCTTCAACCCCTAATGCCGTTCGCCTTATCATTGCAAAGGAGGGATTTAGAGGACTTTATGCGGTACATAATGCTCAATATTCTCGTTTTATGAAATATTCTTATACGACCCATCTTGATTGATTTGTCTCTCTGAAACTGTAGGGATATGGATCCTTCTTGTTGAGAGATTTGCCTTTTGATGCTATCCAGTTTTGCATCTATGAGCAGCTTCGTATAGGATATAAACTAGCGGTAAGTTTCTTAAAACAGCCAAGTTAGATTCCTCGCATATCGCAATGCTGTTCATAGAAACTCTGAGATGGTTGATTTTATTAGATATTACCTTGTCTGTAATCTGTCACATAATGTCAGCAGAATGTTTGGAGTCCTTAATTCAACTGTATTATAATTTAAAAGATATGCTCTCAACAATGAATATTTTCTTTTACTGTAGGCACAAAGAGATCTGAATGATCCTGAAAATGCCATGATTGGTGCTTTTGCAGGTAATGCAATTCCCTTGATTTCTCTCCCCTGATGATAATATTTAAGTCCAAAAATTTAAGATTGAATTAATTAATTTGAGGTACATATAAAGGGAAGAGTGCAGAAGATGATTAGTGTTTAATTACAGGTGCAGTAACTGGAGCTGTAACTACTCCTCTTGATGTGATAAAGACAAGACTAATGGTTCAGGTAAAACTAATCCTTTAGTCTCTATTACTGGGTTTTGTTTCTCCAATCTAATATTTATATTTTACAGGGATCAGGAAATCAGTACAAAGGGATATCTGATTGTGTTAGGACAATAATGAAAGAAGAAGGAACTCAAGCTCTTTTCAAGGTTTGACCATTCTTGAATTAATTACCTATTGCTCCTATTCTAATGTTGTTGTGTTGCATTTGCAGGGTATAGGGCCCAGAGTGCTGTGGATAGGAATTGGAGGCTCTATTTTTTTTGGAGTGCTGGAGAAGACTAAGCAAGTGCTTGCTAAAAGGGCCAAACCTGCTCCCTCCAACAAGGATTCTTAACTTAACACTCACACTTGTTTTATATGTTTAGACCATTGGCAGTCCTTCAGTCTGGCTAAATGCTTAATGGTTGAGGCTAAAAACAAAAAAATCAGTTTCTCCCTCCTATTTTAGTTTGACTTATACAATTTAATTTGCAGTCCTTTAATCTGACTGAGGCTAAAAGGTGGGGTTTATATAAAAAAAAAATAAGTATATTAATAATTTATAATATCCAAAAATAATTATTATGTTGAAAACAAAACATTATACATGTATTATTAAAAAAACAATAGTTTAAAAATATGAAAAGTGATCATTTCAAAATAAAAAATATAGAAAAAATACAAAAAAGAACAATAATTGAAAATTCAATCATATATTCATATCCAATAAAAATCAGCCACATACAAAATAGTTTTGATTGGTTTAGGATTAACTAGTATTTATCTCTTCAATTATCATTAGTTCTGATTAACTAAAAAGGTGGTTATTGATTTATCCTAATTTTGTAACATTTATTTGACAGAAACAAACAATGAAAAGAGGAAAAATAGAATACGTCTTCTATCTGTGGCGTTTTGTAGGGGCAGTATTGTTACCGGCGAACCCCAAAACGTCTGACCATTCCGCCAGAGAAATTGCCGCTACCCTGACGTTTTGGCTTTGAAAATGTCGGACCCTTTCAACTGGCAAAACGCTTTACACTACTCACTGGTGTTCTCTAAGCATCAATAAATTTTAAGTGCACTTTGCTCAGTGAATAAAATAAGATCTCATATCACAAGTGTAAAGTCAGGTTCAAAATAGTAACTATAATCAATCACCAATTAGCAAAAGAATAAAAAAAAAACTAAGAAAAGAAATTTCTACTCAATCACGGATAGACTGATAATGTATGTTAGTTTTTATTTGCATGATTGGCAGTATTAATGTTGTTAATGACAAAAAAAATCATACAGACAGTCCTCATTTCTAAAAGAGGGTGTTATTTCCTCCCTTTCTTTCCTTACAAGTATAGAGTACAACTCAGACCACAGTGGACCTTCTTTGACCTACTGTTTGTCTATGTTTTACAAAGTTGGATTTCATTTTCCTAAGCAGGAACCATAGGAAAAATAAGATAATAATTACAATACAATACACCTCAACCCGCCCCAAAACCAGTTCAAACCTTCCCATGCTGTAGCCATTATTTACACTTTCCTGCAACACCTTCTTGGCCTTCACTTCTGGATCGAGAATAAAATCCAATGACGTGGCCTTTTCTTCCAACAATATACAAGTGGTTTTTGGTTTGTACCCTGGCATAGAAGCCGAAACTGCAGCCAAAGATGTTATGGCTGTATAAGATGTTGATTCCTTCTCAAACCACAGTGAAGGAATACACAACATTTATTCGAGATCAAATACCTTCATATTTTCTTCCTGGGGCAAGCATGCGATGATAATCAGCTAATTCTGTTCCAGCTTTTATCTGCAAATAATATTTTAGGAGGCACCAGTTTACATGTTATTGGAGAGAAGAAAGAGCATCACAATTTATGAAGTGACCACAAAAAATATTCATCAAAGGCTATCCCGTCCAACAAACTATATCTGAGAACAAAACTGATCACTGTTAATTTAGGCTTGCAAATCATCTAATCCAAAGAATCAAGCATCAAAGGTTTTATACAATTCTTTCTTATTCAACCATTGTAAACTAATGGGGTTGTGTAGTAAACATCCTAGAGTTGCATGATTTTTTTTTCTATTTTTCTCTCTTCCTTATTTATATTAGGTTGTAAAAAACTCTAGGCGCTTGTCGGTCAGACAGGGCCTCAGGGGATTAATTGGATTTGTATTTTTCTATTTTTCTATTTTTTTATTTTCATTTAATAAATTATTGTTACACAATAAAAAAATGAAAAGTTCTTCCTTAGGAGAGGATTCACAATTAGGAATACTTAAAAGTTAGGAGGAGAGCTTAAGGTTAATTAGAATTTAGATATTGTTCCCTTCGTTTAAAATATTTAAAAAAAATCACAAAAAGACAAAAAAAATCCAACCAAGACCCGCCCCATTCCGCCTTACCCGTCTAGCCCCCACTCCCCTTGACCTGACCGACTAGAGAAAATCGGACTGGTGTTGTAAATATCAGCGCCTAGGTGCAGCCTGGGCCAATTTTTACAACACTTATAGACTAATTGTTCAAAGCTAGTGTTAACCAGTTGATCCCCAATGTTTGTAGTTATACACTCTGGACCGCAGAATTTGGTTTCTTTAATGCAGTGAGGAAAACAGTTGTTTCATGCTCCATAAAAAGACAATAAACAGAGTGGAAAAAAAAACATAGTTTACAACATACCGTGTAATTTATTTCTTTGATCTTGATAAAACCAGGCAAAGGCCTTCCACCATCTGATGAAAAGATCCTCCCGTGCACTCCTGTCTATGATCTTATGTCAGATACATAAATGATTTCCCATGGCGAGAATTGAAACAATAGTATCGGGAAAGCAATCATTATTCCATAACTAAAAAGACATAAGTCAATTTTCATTTACTCTGACAAAATGCCTTCTTGTGCAATAACAGTATAAAGGAAAAACTGTTCAAAAGAGATGAAAAGTAATAAGGATCACAGCTTACCTCAGCAACACTTGCAACAAGATTCAACATGCTCATCTTATTGTACTCCCAAATAGTCGGAAGCTGCACATTAGTACATGGTAGAGATGTGAATTCGCTCTATAGCATAACCATAAAGTAATTTGAAAGGATACAGAAAAACTCTAGCTATTCAATACTGGAAAGAGAAATGGGATTTCCACAACTCAAATAACTTTTGAGAAAATTCCAAAAAATAAAATTCAACCTATTAGCTTTCACGCTGTTTGTAACTTATATTCAACAGCATCAGATAAAAAGAGCTTGAAATATCTGTTTCCCGATTTGCAATGAAGGGTTAAAATCATTTTATCAGCATGAGTGTTCTACATCAAACAATATTTCTTTTCTTTTTTATCAGAATCAAACAATATTTCTAATATTCATGTCAACAACATTTCTGTATTAACCATGTTCATATTAACACCAAATTCATATTTTCTTTATAGTCGTAGCCAGAGTACCTGCTGTGTTTGGGCCTCAAAGAGTTTAGCTTAAACCATGCTAATGCTCCAACCTCTGATATTTTTTTAAACTGTTATCATATTTAATTCAAGTTAGTTTTTGTGTTATAAGGTAGTGCAAGTAAACCTAGGAATTTAGTATGATTCCTATTCTTTTTCCTATATATAGGGAAGGGGTCTCTGATTGTACTTATTAAATCATTTCTCTTTTACCTCAACAATTTGGTAGAAGAGAAAAAGTAATAGTACTTTAATATAATGAAAAGATATTTTAGGTTACCTAACGGAAAAAAATGTAGGAACGAGAGGGGTCAAAAGTGTAATTTCATAAAAATTGTCATAACTAAGAGGAACCAAACTTTGAGTGGAGGCAAAAATACCTCAACCCAAGAGGAAGGGGGACTTGAGTAATGTAAGAGAAAAGATTCGTTTAAAAGAGATGTTTGGCTTAAAACCACTCTCATAGGAAGTGGTGATAGTTGAGGGAAGAAAAATTAGATCCAACCTCAATTGCTTTAGGCCATTTGTTATCACTGATCTCCAACGTCAACTCAAAGCAGCCACCATGTATATAATTCCAATCTTGCATCCCGCCATATATAGGGTACCTGCAACAATTTTTTCTTAAAGCAGTTTATGAAATAACATAAATAAATAAAAAGGCAGGAAAAAACTGCTACTTATTCTAAGTTGGCATTACATGTCTAAAAAGAAGAGAAGATGAAAAAAGTTGTGGCCAATATGTATATTCCTACAAACTTCAGATATTTAATTCCATCTATGCTGCCATACCAAGCCGCTCCGTTAGTTATTCCTCCTTCAAATTCCTTGCTCAACGACATGTTATAGTGAGAACCACTATATATACTAGACATGAACCGGAATGTTTCATCATCAGGACAACCATAGTAAGTTCTCCTGAAATTAATGATTCAAATGAGATTAGAAATTCAGCTTTATACAAAGCTATGCAGTTCAAAACTTGATTGAACATCACTTAAATTGATAATAAGACAGCAACAAGCAAACAATAATTTCTGAAGAATCATAGAACTGAGCTACAATCACTTAGTATTTGTCATTCCATGATGAGTTGCATTTTAAATCACATTAAGAGAGAGAAAATCATCCATTTCAGAAGTCAGTATTATGACGTTCGGCTCCTCCATCTCATGGAAGATTATATAATGATCAAGACTATTTGTAAATAAACAAAGATGGTGACAAAAACCCGGACAAGAAAACTTTAGAAGGATACTAAAATTTGCAAAGAAACAAAACACACATCAGGAATGAAAATTTATCGCATTGCATAATGATGAACCTTTACCAAACTTGTAGCATATAAAACGTACTACAAATATATATATAAAAAATACAATATAATTATCACCATGGATGTCAAATAATCACCTTTTATCCTGAGTGCCATCCCATGGATAGTTTGCCACTAGCGCCCCCTGTTAATAAGTGATAAATACTCAATACAGACTTTCATATTGAACGAAGAATCATCCATGAAAATATTGTGCTAGCTTACTACGTATATGTGCTGAGTTAGCTCATAAAAACGTTAGGATGTGTTATGGAACACTAGAATACAGATATATAGATGAAATACTTTGAAACAAAAGAGAAAGTTTGGAGTTAGTAACCATGTTATTGATCAGTACATCTTATAACTCGAGCCTTACAGAATAATCCCTGGCCCAATTTTTGGACTGCTCAATACGGTGGAATACTTTCATGTTAGTGCCTAACATATTTATCTTTTATCAACATCACAATCCATTCTGATAAAAAAAACATCACAATCCATCAAAACATTCTGCCTCGGAAAGATTTTCAATATCTGGTTCAGTTTTATCTACATATTCATCAAATGGGGGTACAAAGGAAAATATGAATTACAAACAGTAGCTTTCAGTTAAGATACCCAATGTAATTAAGCCGTGACAACATTAAAATCCCAAAGGAAAAACCTTCATAAGACATTCTCAGTCACACTATTCTTTTAAGAGCCATAACAGATAACACAAGTATCCCATACAAAAATAGTGATACAAGTTCAAATTAACACAAAAACAAGAAAAATAAGAGTCAAGCACTGAGTGATTTGAGATAAACTGGTGGTAATAACAAGAAATTTGCATGAAAAATGTTACCAGTAGGAGATAAGATATACTCTAGTTATGAAGATGAAATACCCCATGCAAACTTGCAGATGCCGTGAATCTTATCTCTCTTAACCAGTTCATAACAGCTGTTGTCTCGGGTTGTCTATCACCCATGTCGTCGTTCGTGGGAAAAAACTGTTATTGCATGTCAACAATGCTATCCATTATTAGTAGAACCAAATAAAGAGAATAAAAATGGAATATATAACTAATCAAAAATAGATCTTAAGTGAAAACAATCTTTGGATGCTCCGGGTATTGTTTATACACTAGAGATTTCGTGATTTACTGAGCTGGCACCAAGATATATTAGTGGGTAGGTAGGCCTATATCTTTTGGTAAACCAGATACAATCCTATCACAAAGCACAATAGATGACAGGGATTTTTCAACCATTATATTTGAGCTTATATCTGACAACTAAATATGAGTATAACTAGAAAGAATAGATACCTGGTCAGGAAAATCCCTATTTAGATCAATATCGTTTGCGTTACCACGACGCTTCTGTGAAAAACCATCTGGATTCATCGATGGAAGTAAATGAAGGTGAACATCTTCTACAATCAACCTAGCCTATTCTGACAAAGAAACAATTCAAAATGTTACATTATACTGAAACATGTCGAACCATAAGTTACATACATACTAATGCTAAATAACAGTGTGAAAGCCGGTGGATACAAATAGAGACAATGATAAACCTTAAGTAGGTATAAATAGAAGAATATCACAAAGAGGATATTGTTTCAGGTGGAAGTCCATATATGATAGACAAGATAAAATAAACTTCAAATACGGTCTAAGTGATATATCCTATGTATGCTCTTCCTTATTCATCTACATTTGGTCTGCTTTTCCTGTTATATTGACATCAAAAGTAACTACAATGGGAACAGTTTATATGAACCTATATAAACTACAAATAGCATGAATAGAATGACCCACAACAAAGAAATGGAAAAACAAACTATACTGGTTTAAAAATGGAAGCCAAGTACACTTACAGCTTCAAATAGTATCCACACTAAGAAACAATATGAGCAAACAACTCTTAATGTAGTAAGAAGAAAGAAATGTACCAGGGGATCTTTCGGATAATTATCACATATCCAATTAGCAAGAAGTAACAAAACTTCACGGCCTACAGGTTCATCTCCATGTACATTCCCAATGAACTGCAATATCCAGCAAATCAGTCACCAAGTTGCCCAAACCTAGCATATACAGGTTCCTTTAAACAGTTACTAAAAAAGGTTGCAATCGAAAGGATAAATGGATGTCCGAAGACTTTGAGGAGAAGAAAACACACTATAAAAAAAGGAAGGAAAGAAAACTAAAATATCATGCTTCTTTAAAAGAAAAAATACATGCCTAACTGGATGATATGTGAATGATCACAGTGATAACATGCTTGAACTTGCATGTATTATTCATTCTGTGAAATAATTTCCATAATACAGGGTCCATCACAGCACAACATAATTTCCATGAAACAGCAGTATATGAGGCCGCTTAAGTAACACGACTAGTAACAGGGAACCGAACAGTTAGGCAAAAAACATGCACATGAAAACCTCTAGTTGGCTCATCTTTGCATCTAGCTTTTCTTCCATACATCTTACTGAATGTTGTTTTCTTCATATGAATTGCTTCAGTGCAGTTATCCACCCATGGTTCAGTACGTTTCCTAAGAGAATTTGTGGCATTTCTTGTATTCATGGACCAAATTCCAGGTTGTAGAATAGCACAACTCATCTCCATAAATAGCAAGTAAACATGAATTATGGCCAAGCCAAGGATTTTCACTAGAGAGATCAGCACGGGAGTATAACCGTTTCATCATACTTAAGCTAAAATTTGTGAGCTAGTCAAGTATTACCCTTTTGACATCTGTCACCTATCAACAGGTGAATTATATATCTTGGACCTACAGGTTCTTAGGATTTCAGTGTCCAGAATTGTGATTATACACCTATCATGACCATAGAATTAAACAGCAAGTCACAACCCTCCTTTTCTCCATACATGGAATCAGTTTGATAGGATGCTAAAAAGGCCACAAGCAGAATGACAATATTTACATTCCTGTCAAACATAACCTTCCATTAATCATTGTCTTTTCCCTAATACTCCACCTGAAGAAGTTAGCAAATACTTGCCTCAAGCTACCAAGACTTCTGCTTATACCCTTTTTTTTCCTTTTAAATAGTCTATGTCTACTAAAGTGTTACGGCCCTGGGTTTGGGATCTAGTAACCCTTCTTTGCATCCACTGAACTTATAGTAAACTAAGTTAACTAAGTAAACTAATTAGCTACCAAATACTCTCCATGATTTATTTCTTCTGCCATAGGCTATGTAAATACATACACAACCTATGGAATATGCAAAGACCCTTATTGAAAGCTAGAATGAAGAGTTGCTATATAAATGATAGTAAATGCTGCCATTTACTATCTTGTAACAGTTAGCCCTTATCAAAGGTCCTAACATTTCCCTCCCCTTGAAAACGGCGTTCGCCCTCGAATGCCTCGTCTCCGTTATCCACGCCTTCCTTGACCTCAAGCCAAAATAATCTCTTACACCGGTGGCCCGCTATAAAAAGTTCATCACAATAGAAACAAAGCCCTTTAGCCCGCCTTTCAGGCATCTCAGCCCTTGAAATCTTTTTAATGCTTGGAGCTTCCGAGCTACTGCCCCCATCTCTCTGGAAAGATGGAAGTTCATTTTTCATATGCCTTCTCTCCAGCAACCTTGCAAGACTCATGGCAGTGGTCGAATTAACAGGTTGGTGCACCTCGACGTCAACTGCCAATTCTCCCTTGAGTCCACTAATAAAAATTGTTGTTTCTTGTACGGAGGTGAGGTACATTACTTGGGTGGCCAGCTTCTCGAATTCCCTTTGGTAAGCTTCAACGGAGCTTGTTTGGCTCAATTTTGAGAGCTCTCCCAGCTTGTTGGTTCGAGAGGGTGTCCCGAAGCGTAGATGACACTGATACTTAAAAACCTGCCAGGATAAAAAAGGACGATCTCTTTGTAATTTAAGAAACCAAAGTTGAGCATCACCTTCTAAGTGGAAGGATGCCAATGGTACTTTTTCAGCCTCCGTTGTTCGTTGGTGCACAAAATAATGTTCACATCGGCTGACCCAAACCAACAGATCCTCATTTCCACTGTATTTTGGAAAGTCCAGCTTGGTATACCGGGGTAAGTTTCTTGTACCCTGGTCCCCTGGGTTTCGCTGCTCTACACCTTCATCAGCGAGTCTCTGCTGGTTGTTCTAGTGGCTCGCTTCGCTGGTCTCGACTCGTCCGGACAGCAACGAGTTGGTTATCTGTTGAAGCTGATTCATCATGTTTTGTTGCCTTGTTTCAGCAACTAGCTTGTCAGCCTCATATTTCATCACGAACTCTTCGAATTGTTCACGAAGACTCCTCTGATCTTCCATCACAACTGGCTCTGATACCAATTTGTTACGGCCCTGGGTTTGGGATCTAGTAACCCTTCTTTGCATCCACTGAACTTATAGTAAACTAAGTTAACTAAGTAAACTAATTAGCTACCAAATACTCTCCATGATTTATTTCTTCTGCCATAGGCTATGTATATACATACACAACCTATGGAATATGCAAAGACCCTTATTGAAAGCTAGAATGAAGAGTTGCTATATAAATGATAGTAAATGCTGCCATTTACTATCTTGTAACAGTTAGCCCTTATCAAAGGTCCTAACATAAAGCTTGGTTTCAAATACTAGTACAACAAAATACAACACATAAATCTGTTTTCCAAATGCACAAATTTAGAAACTATGGTGAATACTATCAATCATATAAAACTTATGTACATACATTTATGCAGACAAGCTATTATTTACCTTGAATGCGGGTTCAGGCTCTACTTCCCCGGGTTGATCAGATATTTCTATTACCCACTACAGGTAGACAATGCACAAATTATAAGAACACAACTAACCCACTAACATAGCTCTGAACTAATATATTATTTAAAAAATAAAAATATAGGAGCTAAATTCAGTAATCAATTACCAGAGGAAATCCATCCACACTCTTCCCAATACTGTATTGATTTCAAAAGTCCCTCAAGGAGAGAAACAAATAACAAGTCAGCACAATCAGAACTCAATGTGCATAAAAATACACAGAAAAAATAAATTTAGCATATTAGAAAATAACCTATAAATCCTAGATATGGTGCTACATCTCTTCCCAAATTCCTTCACCGCCTTCTCCAGATCCGAATTAGTCATGTACCCCTGCGCTACATCAACCCTGCAAAAACCAAATGACACCTCTACTTAGAAAAAAAACACTGCACAAATGTCAAAAAAATAAATTATAATTGCACATTAAAATAGCTCAATCCCAGGTGCAAAACACACCTTGTTCTAGATCTTTCCACAAGCATGCGCCTTGCTGAAACATTTCCAGTCTCTGAGCCACATAAACATAGAACAGATCAAGTATAATCAGCAAAAACAATTTACAGGTATTTCAACAATATCCAAGCTTTTCTCACACCCAGATAGCAACCAAACTGACATAACACAATACGAAATTAATCACTCCTATCTAACACGAACTAAAGAAATTCAAAGCTATCGATTAAGAATCCAGCTGAAGATCCTAATTCTCCGCTGAACGATTAAGATTCACGAATCATGGATCATGAATCGTTTTCTTAACATATGTGAATACTCAGGGTTGGGTAAATCGGAGAAGAGGAAGACCTGAGGGTGGGGAGGTGGTGCGGAGGCCGCCTCTGGCGGCAATAGGGCGGAGAAAAGAGGAGAGAGTGAGAGAGAGGAAGAGGAGAGAGAAGAGAAGCTCCTTCATCTGCTATTGTTGTTGTTGTTGCTGTGTTTCGATTGAGAAGCCGTATCGGAGTAGGAGCTTCCTGATTCGAGTTTGTGATTGTGCCCAAGAAAAATGATAGACACTTTCTTGATCCATTTCCTTATTATATTTATTACGTCCAACGAGAAGTCGTCCCGTTGCAACAGACACGTGAAAGGCACGTGCCATGGTGAACTCCATTATTTTAAAAATTAATAAATATCAGGTAAAATCTAACCAGCTTTTTACTCTCTGCTTTTTGGCATTAATAAATTCGATTTCATAAGAATATTTTTTTGATAATTTTTTTTTTTGTAATTCGAGAAAAACTACAAAGGTGGGGAGCTTCAACAACCTAATAAAAGAAATCATCCAAAGATCTTCATAAAAGCAACGAAACACGATCTAAGACCGAAAACCATCCAGGCAACAAAGTCCTACAAAACAAAAACAAAACGGGCCTTCAACAAGGTTCAACACACCACGAGGGCTCCAGGATGCCCTCTAGGCGCACTCGGTCACTAATCGTTGCTTGCGCACCGAGCCTTTAGCGACAAACTGACTTCCCACAAGCGAAGGGATAACCACCAAGTGGTCAGTCCCGATTCTTGAAACAGAACCATCGAGACATCTATTGACAAAGGGCATAGCGAGGATAGCGATCTTGATTACTGAGTCTCCCACTCCGTCACAACACCATAACCTGAGACCACAAGCACAATCATTTACTAGAAAGGCACTAGCAAAACCTATACATCATCTATTTCACGAAAATGCCACAAATGTCGACCGAACACATGAACCCAAACCCCACACTTCACCTTGTGGGTTTTCCCATGGACGAAACCATTCGTCTTCCTACTGTCTTGCAACATTCGAAGTGGATGATCTTTGAGCCCACGTAAAGCGAACGAACGCATGGTTGGTCATGTCCATCTTGTTCACCTTATCAGCATACATTTTTGGTTCTCACCAAGGTCTCACTTCAACCAAAACAAGATCTTCATATCATATCCACAAAAGACTCCACAACAGAGCAGCACAGGAAAGAAGAGAGCCATATGATCAGAAGTTGGAACTGAGCAAACAAGAGGTAAGGACCCCCACAAGATCGAAACAAACATCGAAGGATTGTACCCCAGAGCCTTAGCATATCGAACCTAGAACAAACCTTTCCCCAGTCACAGATTCGACAGCTTCTAACTTATGCCAACGAGGATGAACGAATTCACCGGACATGTCGAAACAAATCAGCCACGACGGATGTCGAAGTAGCAACGGATCAAGTCGGGAAAGGTCTCGCCTAAGCTCCTCAACCACACCGACCAAAACCAAGAAGCCATTGAGGTTCCTAGTCCGAGACAAAACTGATCTGGTCATGGCTCGCAGAAACAAAATACCACAGCCCCAAGCTTGAGTCACCAACTGGGAAGAGTGTTGGAGACGGCTACAGGTCCACTAAAACGGTCGGAGAAGGGGTCGAGTCCAGATATGAGGTCAGCCGTTTCCCACAAACACGAGACCCACAAGGAAGAAGCCACGAGTTGTCGCAATATGCTGGAACTACAAGGTAGATGCCGAAACAAGGCATGTATAAGAGGTCAAGAGCTGTAGAGAGGCGGAGGTTGTTAAGAGCTACAGTAGGCGAGCCAGAGAGAACAGTAGAATCCGACATGATGGGATGGAAAAGGGGAGAAGAATGAAGGGGAAAGATAGGGTAAACAAATAACGTACATATTTGTAAACAAACAACCTGACGTAAAACATCCCTTCTTCTCTTCAATCTGGTGTGCATGTGTTGCGTTTCAACTTCGAGTGTCAAGTTAACACCTACTTCTTCTCTTTGTTCTTTCTGATTGTTAGAGACTTGGTTCCATTGGTCGTGGACCGATGTTGGTGGTGGACATGTATTTTGAGGAGATGGTAAGTGTTACATTTGGAGTTTTGGGATCAGATCTGTTAGGTTGGCGTGGGGTTTAGTAGGTTTTCTCTCTTCTCTTCCCTTTCTTTGGTTTTGCTCGTCTTCTCCCTCCAAGCTCGACTTTACTTTATTTATGACAATGGATACCTTCACTTCCTCGTTTAATGTCTCTGTTGTGTCTTAAGACCAAGTCTTCTTAATTCCCTTTGTCCTCGTCTATCCTTGATTAGGGTTCATCGTTGTGTGGGTGTTATCCTATATGTTTGTTTCCTCAGTAGTGGCTAAGATTTGTTGATGAATAGTTGGGTTTAGGCAGCTTGGTTTTATCTGGTGGGTGTCATTTGTGCGGTGCTGGTCGTGGACGATTTGTTGTTCATGGGCGTGGAGTCAAGATCTGGCGGTGGAGGTGAGGTGGCTCTTGTGCTCGCCCGTCACTGTTTCGATCGTGTTGGAGTTTCGGGGGAATTGGCTGTTGGTGGATAGTGTTTCTTCGGCGTTGGTTGGTTGTCGTGGTCGTCTAGGATCGTGTGCTACTTTGGCCCTCTAGTCTCATGTTTGGATGGTTAGTCATATAATCTGTCGAGCCTGGGTTTGTTTGGGTTTTATTTATAATGAGATGTCTTTTTTATGATGATCTCCCTTGTTCTGATGAGATAAATAAATAAATTGCTGCATATGCAATTAACTCTAGTTTAAGGAGTATGTCGGATTACAACCGACTACTATTTGGTATATAGGTACCCCTGTTCCTATATATAGTGCTCTGAGTAAATGCTCAGGGACTTTGGGATGAGATCCGAACTCACCTGGTCTTTTTCATCGCACAAACTCTTCCGCGAAATGTTGTTGTTGGCCAGGACTTTGTCTTTTGTTATTGTCTTCCAATAGGTCGATGCATTTACTTAAGGAGTATCATATGCCTATGTGGCTTGTCCTTTGTTTCCCATGGGGTCGGATGAGTTATTTCTCTCTTTCTTCCGCCACCCACGGTGTAAGACAATATGAATCTTTGAGCAGCTTGAGGTAATCTTTTTTTGGTCCTCAATAGTACCTAGCTTCTAGACTCAATGTCCTAGATGTGGATAATCCGTCTTTGGTGGGGACCGTGAGGTATATCCTGACTTGGGTTTCCTCGTGCTTTGTGTTACTCTATCTAGTGCTCTATTGGGTTGATTAGGAGGTGGGGTGAATCGGGTGTTCTAAGTATCTGGGGGCTGTTGTTGGCCTGGATAGTGACCCTTAACCTCAGGAGTTGGACTATCCTCCTCCATAAGTTGTTATTGTCCTCCTCCCATATGTTTTAGCCCATCCAAAAAAAGTCATGATCTTTGGCTGTGAATATGGCATTGAAGGATTTGGTGAATTGTTGGACCCCCAGTCCTGCCCCCTATCATCGCCCAACACTCATTGAGGATGTGTCATATAAGGCCACACTTGTAACGGGATTTCGGGAGGTGTTAATAGATGAGCTGAACCACCTTTTTAGTATCTTCCCTATCCAATCTTATCTTGATCATGCACCTGAGTGGTTTATGGATGTCAAAGAAAACTTGGAATCGCATGTGCTCCCCCCATAACATATTATTTAGGTCATAGTCCACCGCCATGCACGCTCCTATGAAGTTTCTAATATGGCCTGACACACTTTTATCCATCGCTTAGAAAGGCAGTTCATGAACTCGCACCCACGTCTTGGTATGATAGAACTCTATGTCCGATGTCCGGGCATGGGGCGAGACGCTTTGGTGAAGCAAAAAATATGGTTAAAAGGGCCCCGACTATTTCTTTAGGACCATCTCTTTGTCATTCGTTTATGATAAGAAGAAATCCAAGACTCCTTCACCCAACAGTTTGACCATCAAGTTGTAGATCCTCCATATAGACGCCTAGACTTCACTGAAAATGGTCTTGTTCACAGATTTCGACGATATTAAACGTACAGTTAGTGCATGTTGAATATCCATCTTGAGAAGAATGTGTTCTCTGTTGGTATCCTCTAAACTTGTCGTCGTCAAGGATGTCTGTGAGGACGATTTAGGCTAGAACGGATTGCTCGGCCATAGTGTGTGCGACGTAAATAGGTTGTCAATATGGCATTGAGGGATTTTGTGAATCCGATCCCACTCCCCCTATCATCGTCTGACAATCCTTGAAGATGTGTCCTATAAGGTCACACTTGTAACAAAATTATGGGAGGCGTTCATAGATGAGCTGAACCACCATCTCGGTATCTTCTCTGGCCAACCTTATCTTGATCACGTGTCTGAGTGGTTTATGGATGTTAAAGGAAACTTGGACTCACATGTGCTCCCCCCATCACATGTTATTTCGGTCATAGTCCATCGTCATGCATTTTCTATGATGTTTCTAATATGCTCTCGCAGACTTCTACACATCGTCCGGAAGGGTAAATCATGAATCCACACCCACGCCTTGGTGTGATGGAACTTTAGATCCGATTTTCGGCCATGAGGAAAGACGTCTTGGAGGAGCAGCATATGTGGTTAAAGGGCCACGACTATTTTTTTACGGTTATCTCTTTGTCTTTCATTGATGAGAAGATGGCTTTCTCCGTCGGTTAGACTTCTATCCCCTTGAACTTGTTGTCAAGGGTATATGTGAGGAGCATGTCCTCGATTTGGGCTTGAACAGATTGCTCGCCCAGGGTGTATGGCATTTAGGGATTTGGTGAATCGTTGAACCCCCGATCCTACTCTCCCCATCACCATCTGACACTCCTCGAAGATTTGTCTTATGAGGCCACACTTGTAGGGGAATTTCTAAAGGCGCTCATAGATGAGTTGAACCACTCTCTTGGTATCCTCCCCGAATAACCTTATCTTGATCACACGCCTAAGAGCATCCACAGTCGTTGGTGAGATGCCGCTGGCGAGAAGAAAACGCCGGCGAGGAGGAGGCGGGGAGCTGGCGAGGAGCTCGCTGGCGAGGAGTGCTGGCTGGGAGCTTATGGCCGGCACTTATCGCTAGCGGGGAGCAAAACTGTGAGTAAAAAGGGATGTTATAGCCAGCAAAAAGGCTTCACCACTGTGGGGTGTTGGCTGAGAGTGCTGGCTATAAGCCAAAAAAATAGTTTTTTAGTCATCTCGCCAGAGCCATCTCACCAGCTGCCGGCGAGATGACTGTGGGTGCTCTAAGTGGTTTGTGGATGTCAAAGGAAACTTAAACTCACATGTGTTCCTTCCATAACATGTTATTTCGGTTCTAGTCCATCGTCATGCATGTTTCTATGACGTTTCTAATGTGCTCTCCCATATTTTTATTCATCGACCTGCACCCACGTCTCCATGTGATGGAACTCCAGGTTCGATATTCGAGCACGGGGCAAGACGTCTTGGAGGAGCAGCAAATGTTGCTAAAAAGGTCACCACTATTTGCTTAGAACCATTTTTTTGTACTTCATTAATGAGAAGAAGAAATCCAAGACTCCTTCACCCAACAATTTAACTATTGGGCTCTAGATCCTTCGTATAGACGTGTTGACTTCGTTTACGATGGTCTTATTCACTTTTAGGTGATAGTAAACGTTCGATTAGTGCATGTTGAATCTGACCTGAGCAAAAGGCGTTCTCCGTCGGCCGAACTTCATATCCTTAAATTTTCGTCGTCAAGGGTGTTTGTGAGGAGCATGTCCTCGATCCGTGATAGAACAGATTGCTTGCCCAGGACGTATCCGACGTAACCCTCCCCACCAAGATCCGTAAAGAAGGATGATTTGTCGAAGCCATAGAAAAGTGTCGCCTCTAAAAACTCTAGGCCCGACTTCTTTTAAGAGAGAAGTGTGGCGAGACGATCAAAATCGAATAAAAGAAACTCACCCAATTTTTCCTAATCAACTATCCCAAAGTTGAAAATGGAATTCCTTCTTAAAAATAAAAAGTTCAAAACGTTTTAACCATCCTTTAAGTTTTTTACATCACATAAAATAACGATAATAACCTCACAAATAAAATGAAAATTAAGTGTATTTTCAACATTTTACTCCCAAAAGTTTCCGGCATTAGTGTAAATTGAGACTCAAAAAACTTCAGCGATTGTCCAAAACGTTTTGCATGAGTAATTGATCGAGAAAAGTATAGCCACCTATATTATTTATTTCATGGCATTGAAGATTAATGTAATGAAGAACAGTAAAAATAATTAGAGGTCTCAGTTTCCATCAAAAGAAAGTATTTTATAATATGCTTTTGCAAAGGAAAAATGTAGAAAGAAGCTGCCACCACGTCGGCATCACTCACAAATTTAGTCATCTGTTGCATAAAGTTCTAAATGCGCTCTGTATTTGTTTTTCTGAACTCTCTTGTAGACACAGACCTTTGAACCCGATTCAATCTTGAAACATTCTCATTGTCTTTGTCTAAGGTTTTCGTTTTTGACACCGCTAGAGGAGGAAGAGCGTTCTTGGTGACATTACGAAGACCTGAAGAGGTACTACTACTTGACTTTGCACCAGAAGAGGCACTGCTATAACTTGTACTGCTTGCCTTTGCACCTGAGGAGCTACTGCTGCTACTGCCTTCCTGGACAACAGGCTCTCTAGACTTGTCCTCCTCCTGAAATGTATATTAAATCATCATGAGACTGAATTTGTTGTTTTCTAATAGTTTAGGGCCATTTTGGTAAATATTCCTTCAACTCATAATGATTTTTCTGACACAAACAAATAGAATTCGGTGTTACAAACTTCACCTTTTCAAGTACAGGATCCATGTTTGGTTTTTCAGTGGCTAAATCCTTTCTCCGGCGCTCCCTATGCGTGCGAGACCTCTGCTTCATTTTGGAACTCCTGTGCCTGTATTGAAAATTTAGAGAAATAAGAGTGACATATAAATTCAGGAGTGATTCATGAATTCTGATGCAAGTAGTAGGTCTTGCATGCTATTTAAGCAAATGAATCAACATACTTCCTCTGCTCATTGGCTTGAGTATCTTCATCGTCCTCTTTATACATTACTGGTAAGCCTGAAAGGTCACATGCTAGTGGGCTCGAGGAGAAAAACTGTAAGCAGTTGATTATTTGTCAGCATCACATGAATGGATGAATCAACTCTACATACATAAATGCGATGCATACCCAGTAATTTTCTACATAGTATGATTTCTTGAACAAATTAAAATGCTATAATTATTGATAAAACAAGTTTAGATGTAAGAATTTCGATAAGCCATCATATCGTCTAAGCTTACTTCATTTTGAAGAGCTGAAGCAGCAGAACCACGGTAGGCAGGATCTAAAGCAAGAAGAGAACTTAACAGGCCGAGACATGATGGGGGAAAATCCCTGAAAGCCTCCCTAAGGCAAGGTTTATATGCCTGTGGTGGTCGAAAAGTTGTTGAGAGTCTTAATTTTCTCCAATAGTCCTCTGAAGGTGTGCCGCATAACTTGAAAATTCTATGAAGTTGCTCAACCTGAGGCATTAAAACTTAACTTCAGGATCTAGCTACCAAATCCCAATAGTTATTATTACTTGCTCTGGCATAACCATTTCTCTATTAATTAATTACCTCAGTCCTACCAGGCATAATGGGCCTCCCAGCAAACATCTCGGCCAATAGGCATCCAGCACTCCAGAGATCAATACCAACTCCATAATTTGTAGCACCTAAGAGCAACTCAGGGGCTCTGTACCAAAGTGTAACAACTCGGCTTGTGAGAGGTCGCTTACTTTTTGGATTGTAAGAATTTGCAAGTCCAAAATCTCCAATCTTTAGCATCCCACTTTTGTCAATTAATAGGTTTGAGCCTTTAATGTCTCTGTGCAAAATTCCCCTTTCATGGCAATGTTGCAGACCTGAGAGCAGCTGAAGCATATAACATTTAACCTGCACAATCCCTTCAAATTAGCAGTTGAGAAAGAAGAAGAAGAAGAAAATGTTAACACATCAAAATCAAAAACTTGCTAGTCACAAGAGGAGATGATTTGGACCTGTGCTTCAGTAAGGCCTCCATCAGGCCTACAGATCACTCTTGCCAAATCGGAATGCATAAACTCGAAAACCAGATAAATACTATAATGCATTCTTGATGTGGCTAATCCTTCAAGCTTCAACACATTTGGGTGGTCCAGTTTCTGTAATATCATAATCTCCCGTGCCATAAATTTCACACTCTCAGGTTCTGAAGTGTCGAAACGGACCTTCTTCAAGGCAACAACTTTTCCAGAATCCCTGTCCCGAGCTTTATACACATTGCTGTAAGTTCCTTGGCCTACCTATAACACCAAAGACCAAATATTAATACAACATCAATCAAGTCTAGATTGGTAGTTTCCGTAGCAGTAAGGAACGACCCATCTACCCTATGGCCCTGTACTGTGGTGGGTTGCCGAGGAAATTAAGGAAAAATTCAGAAATTAAAATTTCATTAGCTTCACTTACTTCTTTTAGTCCCTATCCATTGGCAACACAAACATGGCCACTGAGGGCATTCACTTTTACAAGAGTAGCAGGAAACAAAGGCAATACAGATCGTTAGATGACCAAATCAAACCATTCTGATGCCATGAATATGTTTGTTGGATCTGGCAAGGGAAATCGATTATGCAGTCTACCCCATGGTGCATCTAACATTTGGTTAAATGTAAGACTCATGGGTTTGACTTTCTTTGCTTCACATTAGCTTTACTTTTTCTATTTCTTCCATCCATGGAATAATAGTTCAATACGTATTTATCATGTTTCTAAGTTCGATTAAAGTGCCTTTGACAAAAAAAACATATGATAAAATGACCAACTGATCATCAAGAGCTTGCCAAATAACCTGCATGCTACTTTGGATACTATGAATTGTATATGACTTGCAAAATATTGATGATCCAATCAAATTAACCCTATTCCTCATACCGAAAATTAACAGACAAATGAACTAAGAAATAGCAATGCAAATGTATTCAATCACATAAATATGTAAAAAGACAAGCAAGTGAGATAGAGAAATGAAGAGCTCACTTTATCAATCTTGTCATAGGAGTCAGCACTTTTGGGGACCAAACCAGCCAAAACCTCTTTGGGAACATTATCAACGAGCCATTTTGGCCAGCCATCAACCAAATCATCAGCATCAGCATCCCCTCCACCAAGCCCAACCACATCATCTCGGTTCTCCTTTATAGTCACCAACTTCTTCCCTTCTCCGCCGGCACTAGTACCAGTACCAGTACCAGTACCAGGCACTGCCACTGGCCGCTGACCTGTGGACCTCCGGCGAGCGTCGAAGCCAGAAGTGGGCTTTGGGGGAAACCCATTTTCTAATTTCGATTTCCCAAAACCCTTTGGTGGCGAGTTCATTGAACGCTTGGTCTGCGCAGAGCCCATGGCCTTGTACGGAATAGAAGACGGAGAAAGAGAGAGAGTGATAGAGAAGAGAACGGGTTGCGATGGGAGATGAAGATGTCAGGCTCAGGCCGTCCATGGCCGGCATTTTTTGGACTGAGAGGGCAGAGGATCTTTTCTCAGTCAGAGGCACTGTTTTTTTCAAGTCAACAATCCGTAGAAACATCATACATTCACCAATAATTTATCAAAAAACGGTTATAAGGTTTTTTTTTTTGTTGAAGGGTGAACAAATATATTAATAAAAGTAAACGTCTGAAAGCACGGGCCTAAAATGGATCGACTAGAAAAGACATAATTCAATTGAAAATGTAAAAACATGACTGATAAGTTCAAACATCGTTGGACGAAATAAGAATCGAAAAACATGTTTGCTGACCAAAATGCTCTAGAAATGTTTGCTGACCAAAATGCTCTAGAAATGTGACTGAGAGGTATTATGACATCTACTAAGCCAACTGGTATAGTTGTTGAGAATAATAAGCTAGGTAAGAATGGGCCCGTTTTTTTGGAATAAAAGTGGTGTCATGGCGTACTAAATACTCCTCCAAAGATCCAGTGTGTGTCGTTTTTCCTCGAATGATAATAAAAGGCTTCAAGAACACGAGAATACTGGCTCCCAAGAGGATAGAAGAGTATCATGCCGGTACTTAGTGGAACTTCTGCCGCCCTATGACCAATGAGAAGGTGGTACTTGTAAACTACTCATTAGTCCTTCTGTTGCTAATTGGGAGGGGAGAGGGTGCGTAACACCCCTCGCTAATTTGACTATCACTCTATTGGACCCGACATGCCTCTCTAAGCTAGTGCCCATAATTCGCATCGGATCAAAGATCATCCGAGCATTAATGATACACAGGTAAACCGCCGACCGAGAACCAGGTCCATATAGTACTTGCCCACCCTATAGTCATCTAAACGACAGTTGCGGAATGATGCAGCCGGTGATTACGCCCGCTGCCTCCATACCTTCCTCTATCTCTACCACCGTCATTGCCTTTCCCACCTTCTATGGCCATGTGGTCGCTCTCTCCTCACGTGCCGCTTCCATCATCGTCACCACCTTGGTCACTTTGTCCACTCTCATGGCCTCCAGCACCACCTCCATTGAGGTCTCTGACACCATAAACACATCCATCTCGACATCCATTGTATCCACCACCTCCTTTGTAGCTCACACCGAGGAAACTTTTTGTGCATCCTCATCGTTCGGGCCGGTAACATTAACGACCTTGGTGCGACCATCATCGTCGATCACCACCTAATACCTGACGACCACTCCATTGTCGAGGCTTCGGAGCCCTCATATTTGATGTGGGCTTGATGGAAGGATAGATCCTCGCTTCTGGCATCAAGAGTGATGAGACCCAAGGTGGAAAGGTCGATGAACCAGTCCATCGTAGTCGGGAACCTCTCCCCACCTATGGTGGCTCCTCTGCAATGGGTGTGATGTCGTTCTTGTTTCAGTCTAGTCTCTATGGAGGTCAACCAATCTGGTCACTAGACAAACCGCACCACTATTGATCGAGAGATTGTTGTTCACTAAACTTCATGCAATTGTTGTTGTTCTCTAAAGATTAAAGACGCCCATAAACAAGTTCATGTTTATTGATCCTTTTGATTTTGGACTAAGGAACCAGAAATAAATCATCATTAATATTCATGACCTCTGATCTTTGCTCTTTGTTGAGCATCTTCATGTCAACAATTGGGAAGCAAGGGGTTAGAGGTATACAATTTTCTAGCTCGTCTTATGTCTAAAACTCTTGACCCTCCCCTCTACGGCTCGCATCCCTCTGGCCCCCCTTGTCCTAAGCTTTTCGTTTGCAACCTCCCCCCTTTTTTTCTCGCATCCAGCTTCTCACCCTTTTCTCTCTGTTTGGCTTCATCCGCAGGGCTTTCCTGCCAGCAAAACTCAACAGAGCAAACAAGCGTTTTGGTTTTGTGCACTTTACCAGGTCTGAAGATGCTGCCAATGTCGTTGCATCTCTGCACCGCTCGATGGTTGAAGAGGATTGCCTCATCGTCGACTTCTCACTCTCTTATTCGGTGGGTTCTGAAGCTCCTCTCCCTGAGCCTGCTCGCAAACCTTCATCAGGGCATCTCTACTTCCGAGATGCAGTGGCTGGTTTGTCCAAGGCTCCATCTCCCGCATCTTCTCTGCCTCCGTCTTCTTCTGTCAAAGTGAAACCAACCTTGGTTTGTCTCGGCTCCTCGGATGCAAGTTGGACTAATTCCCTAAGTCTTAGCATTGTTGGGGTCGCTGGCTCTGCCCTGAGAATTTCTTCGATCTACTCAGCGTTCTCCCCAGCTCAAAAACAACAGGTTCGGATTTCTGATTTGGGTAGCAGGTGTTTCCTCCTCACCTTCTTGGATCTGGAGGCTTACTCTGTTGCTGAGGCTTCCAACTAGTCTTGCCTTCGCTCTTGGTTCTGCTTCCTCTCCTTAGACGTTACTGATTTCACCAGCGGAGGATGCTTCCAATGGATATCCATCGTTGACCTCCCTCACTCAGGGTGGACCTGTAACTCGATACTCAGTGTTGTTGCAGTGATCGGCAAACCTATTCTTGTTCATCCCTGCTCTTCTTCACGCTCAAAACTGGATCAGGCTTTCGTCCTCGTCCTCTCCTTGGACCTATCGTCGGTGCCCTTGGTTGCGACCTTTCAACTCTCCGGGAAAGATTATCCAATTTTGATTCTCTTCCCAGAGTTGCCCCTCGTTCCCTCGATTGAAGAATTTTTGAAGCTCTCATATCTTGAAATCGGGGAATTTCGTCCGGACGATGAGGTTAGAGCCCGGCTCTTCTCCGGCGTCGCAAGGCATGACTCAGCCGTCTATGGCCCCGAATTCTGATGCTCTGATTCCATCCCCGGCTTCCCCAATCCCGGCTACATCTGATCGGCCTGAGGTTTCTTCTGAGCACCCTAAGGTTTCCGACGGTCTGACCGTTGATCCCAATAGTCGGCGTGTGGTCGTTGCTCGAAATTCGGAGCCCTCAACCTCATTCCTCCGCTCGTCTGGTCCCGAGAACCTTGAGAAGTTGAATCGACAGGTCGTTCCCGAGGTCATCGAGACGCTCAATTCGATCGGTTCCTCTACTCTTGTGTTCTCACGTGTTAACGAGAAGAAGCGTGGTACCGAGTTGAAGTGTGCCCCAATTTATCTATCTGATGGTGAGGTTGGGCTTTGGTCCCCCAGACCAAGCCCAAAGGCTTCCATAACTCTTGAGCCAGCTAGTGGATCTTCTTTTTTTGGGCCCTTCCTCTACTACCAGGCCTATTGCCTCGCATCCAGCTGCTTTTAAATCGTTTATCGCTGATAGCAACTCTCCCTCGCTGGACAACGACTCGCCTCTTGTTGACTTTATCCGGGGGAAAAAAGCGCAAGAAACCCGGTCGCCGCAAGCCTTCATCTCTCGCTCCCATCGTCAAACCCTCTAACAGGTCTCTTCGCAAGAAGTCGGAAGCTAAACGTTCGTGGGCCATTGCCAAATCCATGGGGTTTACTTCCAAGTTTAGTGAAGACGAAGTTATCAACATGTTTGAGAACATCACTTAATATTCGGGCTTCTCAACTTTTGTAACTTTCGTTCTGTTTTGGTTTACGGCTTCTCTCTTGTTAGGGTCTTCGTGACGTCATTTAGCTCTTTCTCTCTTCCTTTTCCTGTATCATCTCTCTTCGAGATCTTTGCTAATAAAAAAACAATTGGGAAGCATCTCCATCTACAATGAGTGAATCATTTTTCTAGAGTTTGGACAATACAACTTCATGTGACATTATATAAAGTTAACTTTACTTATTATCTTGACTAATCATAAAATGAAACTTGCGTAATACATTTTTTATTGCAATAATTTTGGAAGAGTTTCTCTCTCTCTTGACAACTTACTTTCTCATATTACTTTGTTTAAACATTTTCGTAATAAAGTTGATAAATTCTGTCATTCCTCAAACAAATACTATAGCGTGTGTATATACGTATTTACACTTTTTTCTTTTGTGTTGTTCTATTTTTTGTTTGATCCTTATTTTTAGTTCACTAATCACCGGTAAATTAAACTTACATGTTTTGTTTGTTATCTGCTAAAGAAAGATTCATAGAATTGTTAGATAGTTCAACAATGAAGAAAATTGTCTTCCTTTTGGATGAGAATATTGACATAACTAGTGATAAAATTTCATTTCAAAATTAGAAGCCTAAAATTTCGTTTGATTAGATTTGATCTAATAGTAACAAATCCTTGATATTTGAGATATTTTTCGATCCAAAGCCTTAAAAGACTAATTATTTAATTTTATGAGGCTTTTTTGATCTGAGGCTTTAAGCGGTTGCTTAACTCGCTTAAAGCTTGAGACGGACCTAGTCATATGTAGTTATCATCACAAGACAAACATGAAAAGGAGAAATAACAATCCTTGCTAATTTAAATGTTGCAGCAATCTATTGAACATGAGACTTTACACGCTAAAACAAAAACTAATAGGATCAAAGAAGATAAACAGAGCCCACGAGATAACAATACCATACTATTCATCTTCAAACAAGTGACCAGCAAACCTGGTTATCCTTGTATGATACCAGCCAACCCTATCATGGTGTGCTTCCCTTCCCCTGAGATCCAAAATACCAGTGAAGTTGAAACAGCTTGGTTCAGTATGTAGAATCATGTGCCGGACTATCTGAGTGCATATCCATGGCTGAATCATTTGAATTGACCGGATTAGAATCCCTAGCTTCATGGGTGAGGTGATAGTGTTGAAGACTCTGTCTAACAGGACTTGACAGTGCATTTGAGAATACTGAATTTTTAGATTGATGATCAGCCTGCTCAGAACGAGTTCCCTGCAACACAGCGCTAGGGGCTGATGAGCCCGAGGACATCATGATGCTTGAGTTTGAGAAGTACATATTAGGTTGGGGTGGCTGGTGCTGGTTTGGTGCTCGAGGGGATGCTAATGGCTCTTCTCCACAACAGTCTAGCTCATTCTACATGCAAGTTGCTTAACATAGTTAATACGAATACACAAATGTCATACATTTAGATATTTTTTTAGGAAAAACAACAACAATAGAGACCCTTCCATTTCTAAATGATTTTCGGGTTCATCTGCCCGACTTTTAGAAGAAGAAGAAAAACGCCTTGGCATCTTTTGCTTGTATTCTTCCAACTAAAATCTCCCACCTTTACCAGGCCCCCCTAAGTTGCACATGTCTACCCAACTTAAGGTAAGGTGATCTTTATCTTCAATTAAAACGACCCTAGCAGGGGTTCTAAAAGCACTATTATTACCCTTATCCTTCCTAGTGTGGGCCACAAATTCACCGAACCATTCTCATCATCCTTTTCATGGGTTTTGCTGCTCCACTTCAACCTCTTTGGTTTCTTCATTATTTTAAATTACATCCAAGATACCTAAATTTATCGCTTTCATTACATTCCATACCTACTGGCACATTTGAACCACTTTGCACCAAGTTCTTCTAGCTAATTAATGTTGTATCTACTTATTCTAAAACCCTTGGATTCTAATGATCCTCGCCATCTATCATAGATATTCATGTTAATAGAAGATGATGTATCTCATAATTAATGATAATGAGTCATGTTCCATGAAGGACAGGGCCTACTGCCTTCGAAATTATTTATGTTAGTTTATTGGAGAAAAAAAACATAAACAATAATTCAATATACAAGCATCAAATGAAGCATATCAACAAAACCGCATCCATATTACATTAAGGGTTCACATTTTGTCAATCCAGAAATGTAGAACCATGTGACTTAAATTCATTCTAGCATCACAAAGTTCTAAGTTATTCATGCAACACAACTCCACAAAAAATGAGCTTCTATCTGACAAATGTAACTGGGTCCATGAGGCAAGCCATGTGCCTCAAACAATTCCATAAGAAACATTTGATAGTGGGGGCACTAGTTACTTTGTTGTATAAATGAACTATGAAAACACCACATGATACTTTAATTATCAAATGCTGTATCTTGTAATCATTTTCTGCCAACTTTTTTAGGATTTCATGAGCCTTAGTTGATAAGAAAAGGAGCTATTAGTTTGGAGTGGGAGTAACCCTAGAGTCCCAATCAGTAACAGATAACAAGCGAGTATTCGCCCGTAGATAAAACTTAAAACCAAAATAATAAATGAGCGCTTTGAAAGATCACATATCATTGAACGCGTGAAATAGTCACACAAACCTGTGAGTAGTTCAGTATATCCATAGTCGTCACTCTTGACCCTCGCTCTTGTTGCCTCAAAATCCATTGATAAAGTTTTTCCTGTAAAGTAGTCACTAAGCCAAATTAGCATAATGTCAATAAACAAAAAGGCCTTATGAAGTTAAGGCGCATGTAAGTTGAAGATGGGTCAAGCAAGCAAGAAACAATTAGCCACAACACACACACACAAAAAAAAACATCCGGACACTGGCTACTAACTGTAAGCTTTGATATCAGCATTCAGTCTTAGAAAACTTTATCTTATCTCCGGAAACTAGCTCAAAGAGATTCGAATATCAGGAAATATTGAAAGAACTAAGCCATTCAACATCCACAGAGTGAACTTGCTACAAGAAAACTGAAAAGGGAACAATCTAAAGACACATACTTTCCTTCATTACATCCATACATTAGCAAACAAAGATAAATCAAAAGCGTAAGTCAACAAAAATGAGGATCATCATAATTAAAACCAAGATTAAGACGACATTTATGACAACCATCATAGCTATCATCTTATTGATAGCTACCCTTACAAGAATTCGGTACCAAACAAATCCCCTGAACTCCATGGTACAAAACCTTAGCTATCATCTTATTGAAGTTTGTGACCGTGATAAGGTTGTTGGGCCTAAAATACATAACTTGTACTTCTTCCTATATGAACAATGCTATAGATTATTACTGTTTTTCCACATGATACTAACAGATATAGCTAAACCCATCCTCTTCCTAATAATTTTCTATCTAACCCTAAGACTATAACCTATTTGGCCAAAATAAGGTATCTGATAAATCAAATAAAGTACACATTATGTCAAAGATAATAGACTGACAGTACAAATCAGTAAGCCTACAAAATAAATTCCAACCCTCATTTCTGCCAGACCATGTAACTTACTCAGAATCCAATATCAAACTTCAAATCGACCATGACAACCATATAAAAACACCAAACATTTATCATCACCAGCGAGCAATTTTTTCAATGTGAATCCAATTTCAAACGGAAAACAAACAGAAAGCAGACATTTTTATACTTTTCACAGAAACTGAATTTGACTGAAGATTAAACAGATAATCTAAGTAAAAAAAATGAGGAAAATTTTACAAGGCCATGCCGTTCACCGGATTGAAAGGAGAGCTTTTGGTGGTTCATGGCTTGGGTGTAAAGCTGTGAGAGCGAGTTGGCGCCGCTGCAGAAGGACGCGTACATGGTCCGATCGACCTCGTCGAGGCTACTCGCAATCGATTTCCTCTTCTTCACCATCTCTAACCTTTATCCTGAAATGCTAGACCAGGTCAGGTCTCGTCCGTAACACTGACGAATCAGACTTGCGTCTGATTCTGGTGATAACAATCGTCTCTGTTGGTGCGTCGGCAGAGGAGTGGTTTGGGATGAGCTTTGGTTGGGCTGCTCCAATTTGGGTCTTTATCAGAAAACTGAACCACATTTGGTAGTTCGGTCCACACCAATACCGACCCGTTGGGTAGGTGGGATTAGGGTTAAAGCATCTACCGTTTAAATTTCATAGGCCACGGTTAGGAAATTTAAATTGTATTTTAAATTTTGAATTTTATTTCCAAGTTTTATTTTCTTTGTAATTTATGGAATCAACCTAATTAATAATCACCAAAAGTAGTACACATTAGGGTAACTTGCATCTTTCAAGATAACACACTATCGATTGGGTGGAATTTTTTTTTGGGAGAAATTGGGTGGAATTAGTATTCTCATGAGACTCGAAGACTAAATTTTAGGTCAAAAAAATTCTCTTTTTTCTTACTCTCCTCCTCTGCCAAGCCACTCCATTGCCACCCTCCATGGCAAACCTCCCATCTATGTCGCCTCCGACCACGAAACCAGTCGTGGTCATGGGCTCTACTCCTTCCTCGCCCATTGTGGAAGCAACGCCTCAAGCTCCTCCTTCGTCAAGGACCACGCCATCGTCGTCCCACGCCATGAAACCACCGGGAGAATCTTCCCTCATCCCTCCCCACTCTATGCGTGCCTCACCAGGAAGGGCTACAACGAACTACTGGTCCCAGACCCCTGTGGAAAGTCAATCATCGGCCTGACCTCGTCTCCGATTACCACATGCAGAGGCATGGGGACCATTTCCAAAGCTAGAGAGGTCGGACAACCCATTTCTGCAGCAATACCATACGCCATCTCATCTCTCACTGTGATTACTGTGCCGGAGCCCCTAGTTGCGGCCAGATCTCAATCACGTTCACAGATCCTTGTGGCTGACTGGGAGGACTATACACGGACCAACCAGATGAAAAGGGTGTTGGATCTTTCGGGGATCGCTCCGCCAGCTGAGGGATGAGGAGGATAGCGATGATGATCAATAGGCGAGAGCTCAAAAACAGCCCCGCTAGGACAAACGAGAGAACTTGGGGAAGGGGGAAGGCCCAGCGATGCTCTATCCTCCGAGACCCGGGACGACCGGTGCTAATACGTCTCGGGAAAGTCAAGGGAACAGTGCATTCTTATTACTTTTTATATTTATGTTTCTATTTTGCTTTCGATTTGAATTGTAGTTTTTAATTTTTCTAGTTGGATTCCTCATATTGTGTTTTATTTAGTAGAAATTGTAGTAAGAGAATTTCCTCATTTTGTGTCTATGATCAAAAGTGTACTAGTTTTACGGGTCCACGAGAGCTGGATCACCCACGAGGGACTCAGACTATATTTTGAAGCCCAGGGCCTTCGGTCCTACCTATGTAACTTTTGATTGACATTAATTCATTTCCTTGTTGTTCGTTTCAATTTTTTTTTTACCAAGAGCCATCCTAAGGAAACATACAAATGTGTAACTAATAGGTAATTATGGGAGAAGAGATGCTCTCTCCTGTTTTTAGGGTTTCAAGTCGTCGTCTTTTCTCTCCTTTTCAGACCTCATTCCGTTCGTCATTTTCATTATCCATGTAGACCCCCGTCTTTTTTGCTTCTTCCATTAGTCTCGTGCGTGTCAACCCCGTCGGTAGTACCAACGATCGGCGCGTTCTTCTCCTCAGCCTCGAATTTCTCTCGGCCAGAACTTTCGTCTTACCCACTACCTTCAATGGTAGGGCCCATGTCCCGTCCGCCCATCTTCGATCGAGCACCTCCTCTTATGACCAATCGGCTGCCACTTGCATCGTCGTCTCCTCCACTGCCTCCGCTGCGAGTCCGACTCTCTACATGTGGAGGTTATGCTGAGGTCCCACACCTCCTCAATCGCCCTCCGATCAGCTAAACTCATCGGAGGTATGACGTAAGGTCTAATAATGAGTCTGTGGCGCACCTATTCACTACGTCCCTCCGTGCAAGGTCGATTCAACCCTCTCCACTAGATCGGGAAGGAATAATCTGGAATGTTACCCCTTGGAGGGGAAAGGGCCACGATGGGGCTGACACAAGGCTCGCAAAGCAGCCTCGCTGGTCTCAATGAGACCATTAGGGTGTCACGGGGTGTCAAAGGGGAGCCACACCCTTTCCCCTAGGGTTTGGCACCTGGCTGACACTAGTTTCCTCCTTTCCCTAGGTCACTCCTTTGCAAATTGCGTGACACCACAAGTTTGACCAAGTTGAGGCATGGAAAGTCAATTGGATCTCAACTTTCACTCACCTGAAGAATATGGAACCACCTCCTATTCATTACTTGGAATAGCTAGGCAATTGTTATAAAATCCACGTTCCAAATGTCTATGGAACTATGCCCGATCCTCTTTCCACTTACTAAGAATTTCCAATTGTGTACGTCTGCTTCTGAATTATCGCAAGTGTTATATTAGCAATAAAATAATTGTACCCATGCTAAAAAAAATACATCTAAATGCTTTTATAATCGTCTCACGATGTTGTCACTCAAGATCTTCATCATCAAGAAAAAGCTAGCGAAAGAAGATGAGGAACAACAACATCATCAAGTACATTTCCATGATCTTCGTCTTCGTCTATTTTACCCAAATTTGTAAAAAGCGATAGGCGTTAGTCATGCGATGAAGATCCCTAGTTGGGTACGTCTACCTCTTATGTGTCCATCACTTTCTTCAGTGAAGACGCCTTAGGAGAAAGGGTTCTACTGAGAATATGTACTATTGTCTCCATCGAAGACGATACACAGGAGAGAGACGTCGTCGTAAGCCCCAATAGAGATGAAGCGCATGATAGAAAAGGAGCCACCAGGCCCACCACCGTTTTTGATTGACAAACTCCTAAAGTCTTTTTCAGAGAGAAAATACGGATGCCATTTGTTTATATATTTTTTTTGAAACGAAGAGAATATTTTATTCAATTCTATTGCTCTCAACATACAATAGATTACTCAGGGTCAGAAACATTAGGTTCCAGATTATTGTTCGACCCCCCCGTAATTGTACCAACACTCTTGTGCTTATAGAAAAAATCTAGTTTGTATCCTAAACAATAAGAAAACAAGTAAATACTAAATACAATAACGAACACAAAAAATTAGGGCGCATGCGATGTCAGTTCTTCTGAAACCCATAACTTTCATGGTGGGGCATTCTGGTATTGTCGGTCCGTTATCTTGATTCGTCGGGATCATCTGAGATGTCCCACCTTAAGATGAAACTTGGTTTAAATGTGAGCGGAAAGTGGAGCATGCTCCGACGTCACCCATGTTTCTAGCAGAAATCGATTGCTCTGGTCTCTACGGATCATGATCGGAATAATCCTCAACAACGTATCTTAAAAGGACAGCCTAAACTCGATTTTATCAGTCCTAATTTATCGAGACATAACGAGACAACTTCATAAAAAAAAAGGAAAAAACGGCTGCCTTCGATTTGGGAGGTGTTTTCTCGCAAAACTTCTTTGTTTATATTATTATTATACGGATAAAATATTGTAAGAAAATAGTTTCAACGGTAAAATAATAGTCTACTCTTGTTCTTAAAAGGGTAATTTAGAAAAATGAAAAGAAAAAGAGAGTAGATGATTGAGAAACGACAAGGGTTAATTAACGAGAAAAGAAGAGCAAAACATAGTTTAATTGCCCTATATACCCGTCTACTAGATTTTCCCTATAACATTCCAAATCCTTCTTCTCCCCCACAATACTCTATTCAACACCAACACCAACGAATAATACAAAGAAAAATCAAACCCCCAAAGAAGAAGCTACCAAAAACTCCACTCCCACTCCCACAGATCACATTCAAACCGCACCTTTTCCTCTCCCTCTCTAAATCCCCAAACCCACTTTCACCCCACCGATTCCTTTGCTCGGAATGCTACTGAAACGAACGCCCACAAGTTCCGAATCGTCCACTCCTTGCCTGCGTACTTGAAGGAGGAGCTTCGCTTCTCTCATGGCAAAGCGCGTCTACGAGGTCTGGAAAGGGAGTAATGTAAGCTTCTCCCTTCTCTGTCTCTGGATTTTGAATCTCAATACGTGCTTGACCGTTTCATATGCAGTTTAGGTCTGTGGGGGTTTTGTGAAAGTTCTTGGATTTTGATTCTCTGGGTGACTTGCGCTAGGTATAGCGTCGATTGGGTTCCTATTGTTTTTTTTTGTTTGTTTTGCAAAGCACTGTTTTTATTGGGGTTTATCAGTTACATTTAAAAAATGTTTTTTTTGGCGTTTTGAACATGATGTCACTGAGGAAAGTTGAGTTGAGTATAGGGTCTAAATGGTTTGTGAGAAATATCATTTCAAATTTTGAGCATGTTTTGGTTACTGGGAAAATGAATGAGTTGGAATTTAGACAATAATAGTTTATGCTGCAATAGCCTGCTGGATTTTGCTTTTCTTTCCAGTTTGTTAGTCTTTCTATATCTGGATGCTAGCTACAATCGGGTTTGTGGATATGATCACCAAAAGCTTGACATTCTTTTGGCATGTGTCTTGTTGCCATAATTATCTCCATTGGAAGGTCTCTTACTCCTCCAGAGTTTCTAATCTGATGTCTTCAGTCGCATTAGTTTTTGTCTCCCTTTCTCTTTTTTATGTGGATTAGGAGCTACCTTCGTGTGCTGTTTGAAGAGCTGACTTTCAGTTTAAGAAACAAGCTCAACATAACTTATCTGCTTTTGAAACTGATATTGCTCTTATTTAGTGATGACTCTTAAAAAAATAGTTTTTATTTGTAATTTTTGTATAGGCTGCAATTCTCGCTTACTTGAGTTTCGAATTCCTAGGAGAAAATGTTGCCATTTTAGTATGCATCTTATATATGTATCCATCAACTATGCATGTCTGCTGACTGGGGGATAGCATTAACAAAATACCAAGAATTCAAAGGTTTTTTCGTTGATAAATGCCGTCTTCTCTTGTTATGTAGTAAATACAAAGTTTAAAGTTGGTTTTCGTACTGTTCCTTCAAGTTTATTACGATTGTGTATGCTAGGCTATTTTTGCATGTTATTCTGATGCAGCTCAGCCTCAACAGCAGGCTGAGGTCCTGCTTTAGAATAACAGTTATAGGTTGCTGTTCTGATATCAGTACTATACTGTAAAATAAATTCAGGCTAGATGTATGTTTATATTGTTTTAGGAGCTGCATTATTTTTTTTAGTGTAACTGGTTAAGACTACCTTGCTACCTCTTTATTTCTTTCTCACTGTTCTATCTCATTTGGTGCAATGAACAAGAAATCACTCTATGTATTTTTGGTGCAGCTTCACTCTATGCAATATGATAAAAATGGTAGCAAGTTCTGTAAAGTAAGAGATCAGTGAAGAGAGGAACTAGCTTCTTCAAATAATTGAATGTCACTGAAGTCTTAATCACAATTCAAAAGAAAGTTTTATATAATCTTTTGATCTTTCATATCAGCTGTGTCGAAAGAGTACTCCAACTTAAGGAGAGACATTTTATACAAAAATAGAATTGGATTATGTCAAAAAAAATTGAAAGATCAAACTTATTATGGTGCATCTTAGTTATTAGATTTGAGATTTAACATTTGGATGTGCAATGGTTAACAACTTCATCCAAAAGGCTGGTTTTCTTCTAAATCATTTGTTATTTAGAGAACTCAAATAACTTTAATCATTGCTGACATCATAATTCCTATTTAAATAAAGATAGTGTAACTTTCTAGTAGCTAATTAGGAGTCAAATGAAGCTGAAACAGGTATGGAGTAAACTAATTTTTTTGAACCAGACATCAACAATGGTTAGAAACTGAAGTTTTCTTACAAAAAAATCCCTCTTAGTTTGAGGACTCTTAAACAATTTTAACCATATGCAGCGAATTGTACTGTTACAGGACTATGAAGGTGGGACCATTAGGGTTCACTTGATTTTATATATCAGTATATTTACAATTTAGAATGAGTTTGCTTACATAACTGTAAAGTTAGGTGGGGACCATTTCTTATCATTTTCATTTTTTTACTCTGAGCAAGTGATCTTATAGTTAGCAGCAAGTGTTTGCTGGTGCTCTTATCAGTCAAGACTTACTGACATTGTCTTGTGCATATTTTGCAGAAATTCATTCTTGGTGGAAGGCTGATTTTTGGGCCAGATGCTAGGTCGCTCGTTGTCACCTTACTGCTAATCATTGCTCCCGTTATCATTTTTTGCGTATTTGTTGCAAGGCATCTTCGCCATGAATTTTCTCCATATAATGCAGGACATGCAATCCTGGTGGTGGCAATTGTCTTCACTATCTTTGTCAGTCCCCTCATCTACTGTTTTATGTTGTGCTAGCTCACTTTTGCATTAAACATTATGTTCTTGAGTATCATTGCTTATTATTACAATCATGTATAGAAGCATCAGCTGATAAAACTTGCCTCATCAGGATGAAATTATGCTGTTGTTTTTTGGTTATAATTTGTAGAACTTGCCTTTGACTTCATTTCAGCAATATAGATTTGCCTTATAATTGCTATAACTTGACATGTGTGGCATGTTTGTTGATGTAGGGCCTTTTTGAAAGGCGCAAACTGGGTATTCTGGTTTGAAAATTGTTTTTGTTATCATCTAGTGATGGTGGATCATGTGGCTGATATTTTATAACATGCTTTTCAGTATGTTTTGCATCACTTTAAGCTAATTTAAGATCAGATCATATGATTGTTCTCAATTTACCAGGAATTTGAGACCCTTGTGGGTTTAGCAACCACCCGATACACTAATGGGGCCCTCCACATAGTAGCTTAGGTTTTTGGTTGGAGTAAGTTAACACAATCCAACCATTTCATGGCTAATGAAACATTCATGTTGTTGACATTTATAGTCAAGATCTCATAATACAATGAGAAGCATCATAAACACAATCCAACCATGTATGGCTAATAACCTTATGTTGTTGACAGTTATAGTCAATACAACGAGGAGCATCATAAAAAAATGTTAATTGGTCAAAGTTTCTATGGCAATTTTCATTATTTACTTGCTAATTGTGGTATATGTGTCTTATTCTAATTTCAAGTGAATTTGATAGGTATTGGGGCTTCTTTTTCGTACTTCTTCCCGGGACCCGGGTATCATTCCACGTAATTCTCACCCACCAGAGGAAGAGTTTCGTTATGACTCTTCGATGTCAGCCGAAATTGGTGGAAGACAAACACCAAGCCTTCAGTTCCCTCGAACAAAAGAAGTAATGGTCAATGGCTTCCCTGTGAGGGTGAAGTATTGTGAGACATGCATGTTATATCGCCCTCCAAGATGCTCCCATTGCTCTATTTGCAACAATTGTGTGGAGCGCTTCGATCACCATTGCCCGTGGGTTGGCCAATGCATCGGGCTGGTGTGCATCCTAATCTTCAATTTAAAAGCTTTATTGTTTTTTTATTTTTCTTTAAATCTTCAACATTTTATAATGTTTGCAGCGCAACTACCGTTACTTCTTTTTGTTTGTTTCGTCGTCGACTCTTCTTTGCCTCTACGTGTTCTCCATTTCTGCTCTGTATATCAAGGTTTTGATGGATAATCACCATGGCACAGTGTGGAATGCAATGAAAGGTTCCCCTGTGTCTGTTATACTTATGGCCTATTGTTTCATTGCTCTGTGGTTTGTTGGTGGACTCACTGGCTTCCATTTGTACCTTATAGGTACTAACCAGGTCAGTTATCTTTGTAAGACAAACTATCAAATTTGTTGTCATATATATATGAAGTATCATATAAAAGTATCATGAGGTATTCACTTTTTTTGCAAATTGTAGCGTCTTTTATAATAGCAAAAAGGTACCACAAACTTGTATTTTTGTTGTACTTCCTATCAATTTGTTTCAAAATGACATATTTTCCCTTGAAATTTAAAATTATGAAGTATAAAACAACGTTTTCACTTGTTATTTTCTTCCTCTTTGTATGGCACAAAGAGGAAGAAAATCAAGGGAGATGGAAATTCTGGATTTCTTGTTTTTACTTATTATTTTTAAGTTTTCAAAGGTAAAATCGTCATTTTGAAATGAATTGATATAAAGTGCAAAACAAATTCAAGTTCATGACACTTTTTTGTCATTACCAAAGAAGAGGACTACAATTTGCAAACGTAAATAACACACGGTACTTTGTTGCAATTATCCCTTTATATATCTTTGATTTACTATAGAAATTAATTAGCTCTCTTTATTTATTCTGGTGAGTTTTAGCTTGATATCAAAACTCTTTTCTTTATATAGTCATTAAATTGCAATTTGTTTCAAAATGATTTTACCTTCAAACTTCAAATAAAAAATTCAAAATTTTCATCTACCTTAATTTTCTTCTTTTTGTACAAGAGGAAGAATATTAATGGAGACGAAATTTTTGGATTTTTTGTCGTTTACTTATTACTTTTGAAGTGTAAAGTTAAAATTGTCATTTTGACACAAATTGATAGTGTAACAAATATACAAGTGCATGGCATTTTTTTGCCATTATGAAAGAGTAGGGTCACAACTTACAAAAAGTGAATACCTCAGGGTATTTTTTTTGCTCTATCCTTAAAGTAATTAACGTTTTTTTATTATCCCATATATGTTCTTTCTAGACTACGTATGAGAATTTCCGGTATAGATCAGACAACAGGATGAACGTCTATAACCGTGGTTGTGTGGATAATTTCCTCGAAGTATTCTTTAGAAAGACGGTGCCCTCAAAGAACAACTTCCGGTCATTCATTCAAGAAGAGACACAAAGGCCGCCCTTGCCCAGCACTCGGGAATCAGAAGTAGAAGATCGAGGTGGTGGTGGTGGTGATCATAGATCGAAGGTTGAAGATGATCTAGACATTGGAGAGGATCTACTCAAAATTTCACAGAGACGTAATGTTGAAGAACTTGATGAGGACATACGCAGCAGAGGGAGCAATGGAGCTGAGTCTGTTCTGAGTTCAGATCACCGAGCTGCCACTATTCGTGCAGAGACACGGCATTCTAGCCGGGGAAGAAATAGTAGCTGGGAAATTGCACCTGAGGGACTTGCTGACTCTACATTGAGTGAATCAAGACGTAATGTTAATCCAAAGGATGCTATTCACTGAGGTATGAATGATTGTATGTATATGAGCTCTAGGTGTGGGCAGTTTAGATGGATGTTGAGTTCCTTGTTTAGCAAGTCAGTCAGCCATTGATTTGGATTTTGAACAATTATAACATTGGGAATGAAATATATATCCCATCAGCTGATAATCTTGTACTCATTGGATTTTCTTTTGTTGGAAGGTGCCAACTACAATGTGTGTAATTGTATCTTCTCTGTGTTACTATTTGGTTCGCGTTTAATATGGTCAACATTTTTTTCCTGTAATTAATTTATGGGATAATTGTAAAAAAAGTAGTGTATTATCTACTTTTTGCATGTTTATGTTTTCTCTTCAAATCGTTGCAGAGATTGAACTTTGAATTTGTATTTTGTGTTAATTTGTTTTATATAAAAGCCACTCACCTTTATTTTCTTCCTGTACTAAAGGGTGTGTCTCATCCATTCCTAACCATTAGAGTATAATGAATCATCACAAATTAATGTTAATATGTGAACGTACTCTCTCGCACTATTTGTCGAGAGCCTTTGTCCGAGAAAAACCCTAGCTTTATAGAGTTACCTACCTCTGTCCTAGCCGCCAACAACTCTGCCGGACTGGTCACATCATTGCCTGCACCCATGTGTTTCTCGACAATCCCCCCTCCTCGCCATTCTTCGATGGTGGAGCCTCCATTAAAACCAAAGCGTCGAAAGAAACCCAAAGAAACCCTAGCGGCCTCTTCCACCACCACCCTAAGCCTCTACGCCGCCCACCTCAACGACGATTGTGTCATTCTCCCTTGGTTTGGCTGCGCCGCTAGCAAAGCCGAGGAGAGGACGTCCGATGAAGGGGTCATCAGTTGCTTCCTTACCACGCAACATGTCATCGTCATCCCCTCCATCGCTCTCGCTGTTTGCGAAACAATTTGTTTGGAGTCGTTAGGTGTGGCCCATTACCTTGAGTGAGGCCTAACATGTACACATTTTGTCATGAATATGTGATTTTATCCACCGATGGGTCTCCCTAGACCCGCTGGCTCTCCGCCGTCGAGCCCTAGGCCTGATATCCCTCCGTCTTCTTCGACAGTTGCCTCACCCCCCACTATATAAGGATCCTCTCCGAGACAAGGCTCCGATGGTGGATCTTGGGAGGGCGACGACGGAGGCAATGTTTGAAAGGGATTGTAGCCCCTAATGCGGCAAGGATCCCTCTCATTCCGGCTCTACTTACCACGACCTCGGTATGGTCCGTCGACATCGGGTGCTGAAGCCTCGCGAGGCCAATTTGGTTCCGGGGTCATCTGCATCATCGGAATCCCTCGAGTCCAGTCTTGTCAGCCTTCAGGACATCATCTCATCTTGCTTGCTAGAAAAAGAGGAGGAACTGGAGATCCTCGTCCCGTACTCTCCGATGGACCCCTCGGTCATCGCTCGCTAGCAGTTTGCGATGATAGGTAATCAACCTTGGAATCTTCGGATTCTACTTCGAATCTGAGGAGGCGCGTGCATGGGTTTGGGGTAATGAGCCATGATGTTTTGACGGCCGTCCACTCCTCCTTGGGGACCCGATGGCTGGGGAGCCTCCTGCTCTTGACTGGCTCCAGTTATGGGTTCATGTCCATGGGCTTCCTCTGTTGGTATGGACTCAGACGACGGGGGAAACCTTTGGAGCGACGCTCGGGATGTGTGTGAAGGTCCCATGTGATCAATAGGGTAGTTGCTAGGGAGGGACGGTGAGGGTCCGGTTCTGGCACCTGATAGAACGCCCGTTCCGCCAACAATTGTTACTGCGGTTTGAGACCTGATCCGGGTCTCCCTCACGTACACCAAGCTGCCCTCCTTATGTAAAAATTGTGGGATAATTAACCACATTGTCCAGGAGTACGGCCGAGAAATCGTGAACGAGGCTCCTTTTGATTCCTCTATCTTGGAGTTTTAAAGGGATAGGGGAGCAAAGACATACGCTATCGACTGGAATACCCAGGGACCTCGAATGGAGACCGGGACTGTATCCCCGACATTGTACCTAAGGGCACCTTGCCTCGAGGCAAGGGCCCGATAGTATCCGCAGGCACAGTACTTAAGGGTCCAGGGGCTCGTGGCATTACACAGGCCGGGCCGTGGACCCTGCTTGGTGTAACTAGAGGATCGGCCAGCTCTCTGGGAGTAAGAAAACTGAAGTTTCAGATTTACCTAAGCACATCGGCATGCCTGAACTTGCAGTCGGAACTGGGGATGGAGCTGATTCTGGAGCTGTAGCCGGTAGCGACGGAGTGAAGAAGGGTTCGAATGGTGAACCCCCGGACGATCATGCGAGGGCTGGTAAGCAGCGTCGTTAAAAGAAATGTTAGGTACTCGGGTTTCAGGGACTGACTCCGGGAGGGGTCCCTAGTTCAAGTCTTGCCTCCTACTACTGATGTAGTCCATGCTAATGTTTTTTTAGCAGGATTTCCAGTTTGCCTTTCTCAACCACTTTCTTTCTTTCTCGCCTATGTGGCGTAACAATACTGTATGTCAGGGTTCTAGGTTTAAAAGAACTACAAACAAGTTTGTTCGATGTCTGTTCTTGCTTTAGTGGACAAGAATTATCTTGTCGCAAATCTATATAGTTAATTATCTGATTAATAATATTGTCCCTTTCAGTAAAACAAAAATATGCCTCCATGACTATAAAGGATTTTTAACTTATACTGTCATGATTGATTTTCTTTTCATTCTACTAATCAATTTTAAATCAATTAAACTCACTTATGTTCACTAATCCATCGATCAACAGCATGATTAAAACAAATTTGATTAGGTTTGTGGAATGACAAGATTCGATTTTGATGAAAGAAAAATTGATTGTATATTTTGAACTTTGACGGACTCTTGTCATTTTAAATTGAACGGACACAAAGTGCAACAAGTTACAAGTTTAGAGCCACAGCTTGTACCAGTTAGAAGACAACAACACAAACTTACAATAATCGATAGTATGAGTTTTTTTTTTTTTTTGCAATTATCCGTCAACTTATGTTAGGGATGCAGACTTTAGTGAACAGTCAGTCAAAAGCACTAACGAAATAAAACTCCCAAAGTCACCTGGCTCAATATTCTTTTCAATCCAATCCAATACAATCCAAGTCCACTGAGCTAAAAAGCAGTTTAAAACTATTACACAAAAATAGAAGAAAAAAAAACAAGCTAGGATGATTAAAATGTCCTTTCCAATCCTACAATAGAACTTGTTATATTGCCTGTAACTGAGAGAAGGATATACGGATTATAGAGCCATCAAGTGAGGTTGCATGCTTGCACACAAGGGCCTCTGTGGCCTGCTCCTCACTTTCAAACAGAACAAGGGCCTGCTTCTTCCCGTTCATCTCAAACACCTTTGCGTTGACTATGGGCCCGTGTTCCTCCAGGTGGCTCACTATATCATCTTCTGTCATATCTTGAGGCAGACTTGATAGGTGGATCATCTTCATCGGCGAGCAGCAGTACCGGTAGTTCTTCGCTGCGTTGCGGTTGAACCGGTTCAGATTTGAGTTCCCATACTCATGAGTCTCAGCACCTTGAGTTATGTTGGGATGCTTTGAGTAGTTCACTTCCATTTTTTTCCCAAACAACATTGCTCCCTATAGGATACCATCAAAATCTACATTATGATTCTATGCATTGTTTGTTGCAAACTAAACATATTCATTAGGAAACTAACCTTCAAAAAGTGTACAGCCAGTTCCGCTTGGAACCCATCACCCATCTGAACTAGTGCATGATCTGGCTTATTCCGCAGAAGTTTAATCCTCACAATGTTTCCATACATGGAGAACAAATTAAATAGTTTATCTTCATCTATTTTCTGTAACAATAAAATTATTCCCCACCATGAGATCCAGAGCACAGATAACAACAATATACATCTTCTGCACATAACTATCCCCAAATCTAAACTTTTACGTAACTACCTAAACTTTCAACAAATACATATACCTCTTTTCCCCCTTAAAATGCCCTTCACCCTATTCTAAAAAAAAAGACTTCAGAATTACCAAAAACATTTTGACTAGATGTAGAAAACGGTTGAGTAGATGTATAAAGACTCCTTAAACGATGAAAGTATTAAAAGACGAAAATTTGGTATTTTTTTAGATTAGGGTTAAGGGAATTTTCATCATTTTTGGCAAAAGAGAGCTGCGTGTAACTTTTTTTCAGTTTAGGTAGCTGGATGTAGAGGTTCAAAAAGTTGAGGATAACTATGAGTAGAAGACGTGTAATTCAAGGTAGTTATCTGCAATTATCCATTCAATATATAACAGGGTAAGAGATGACTTACCTCAGGATGAAAATTGGAGACAATAATTGTGCACCTATCATTATTCCCGTGTACGCCAGGCGGTAAACCTCCTCCAAAGGCAGCTGCGATAGCAGCTGAATTGGACATCTAGGTACAAACATAAATATGCAATCAGCTATACGTGTGCATGCGTTTATTGGTACCATATTTTAATATAAATAATCTATTTTATTTCCCATGTGAACTGAACAAAGAATTGCAAACAGCTTGAACACATTCCATATGTTCCCCAAGAAAGTGCAGAGATGACAACATTGTCCAACTTAGAAAATAAAAGTTGCACATCATAGCTTGCAATGATTGTACTGATACCCACCTGTGGAAATGCAGCTGCAACACAAGCAAAAAGATTATATCAGTAAGTGATTGACTGAAGAGTGAATGAAAACCATGGCAGAAGAATAACCAAACAGAATTTGAATCTCAAATTAACGCACCTGCTCGGGCTCCCGGAGATTGAGAACCATACACGCCACCTGCATCACCATAGCCAGGCTGCTGCCATGGAACACATATCAATCACCTTTAAATGTCAACGAATTATATCATAGCTAAAGTAAGAACAAAAATCAAGCATGGGTCATACTTGTGAGGTTCTGCCTTTCTGTTCAGAGGGTAGATTAGGATTTGTGAAATCTCTACACAAAGGAGAGCATAGTAAGATTCGGAAGTTTTATACAAACTGATTTCAATAATATACGAGTTAATAAATTGATAATGCGCGAATATAGTATACAAGCCAATAATATGGGACAATGAACCCACCTCGACCGCTCATTATTGTAGTTCACTTGTAACTCATCAAGGCTGAGTTAAGAAATGAAGAACATGTCATTATACAGGAAGATTGCAGCAAAGGCAAATTCATGTTTAGATACTAGCTTGCATAAAATATAGAATAAATACTCTCAAGGTGTGAAACATACTTTGAAAATTGTATATCCAACTGACAGCAACCATCATAAATGTTACGCCCCTACAAAAATGCCAAGATTAAATCTCTTTTGAGAAAGCAATCGATGCAGGTATAAAAATAACAAGTGCTTAAAATAAGGTGTGAGTG